>ML133443.1:0-600000 GCA_003864495.1 Nemopilema nomurai
TGAAGATTTCGGGAAAGGTATTGCATTTCAATCAGAGCTTCTCTAATCATCTTACAGCTACTTCAAATCAATATTAACCACACGGCCGTAATATCACTTGCTATGCTCTCCGTCCTAGAGATTCAGCACTTCCAAGCTGACCCTGGAAGATTTTCCACCCTTTTCTGAAGCGAATCTTTTGACGGCCATTGATAAAGTGATCTTAGTTTGGATCGTGCTTTGGCGCCTTCTTAATAAAATCAAATCTAGAAAGACCTCTGAAACCCGAAACCTGAGGGCATTATATTTTCTTTCAAATTATAAATCAATTTACGGACACCGCTTTCTTACTTTTTCTTGGGAAAGGGCGACGGTAATTTCCACATTTTGCGAAAGCGCCCACGTGTGTCACTGTAATTGCTTCCGGGTATGTCATGAGGACTGTGGCTAGAGGGTCATCCTATGTCATTCCAAACATCCTGTGTCATTTCAAACGACCATCACTCGTAAATATGGATTTGTATTCAGCCATTCGTCATCCCGCAAACATTAAAACGTGTTTTGGTAAAAACGTAAAAAGGAGCCGTATTTTGTTTATGTTTAAAAGGCCAAAACTGAAATCTTTATAAAGGCCAGTTTAATTAATAAGGATCTTTATTGAGGGCCAATTTAATTAATATTCATGATTCATAACAAATCTATTCAGGAAAAAGTACTAAAATTTCTAATTTTTGATTGTAAGAAAGTTTTAGGCGCTACCAGAAAGCTATTTTAGTGTGATGGTTTATCTTATCTTATTTGATGGGCGTTGACGATTGGGTTTTTCTCGCTGGCATAGAAATGGCAAGCATTATTTTCGTAGGCCGAACTTGCAAGTGTGGCCGAAAAATGATCATAAAACTGTTTATAGAAACCCAAGGGTCAAACAAGTGTTGGATGATCTCTTTACTGGAACGATTCTGCAATAGCAAAGATTACTCAAACGAGGCTTGAATATTTATTTAGAGGGAATTGAGGGGAACAGCTCAGTATAAGGCGAAAATAACTGCCCTTGAGAGCTGTGGAGTCCAAAATTAACAAAATAGTGTAATTTGAAACACCATGTAAACCACGTGGAGCCATTGGTTATGAATTGAAAGTTTTTTATACGAAAAATACAGGTTTTAAAGAATTAGGAGCCAGTGCCTAGTCTTAGGGTCACTGTTTAATGGAGGCTGTGACCTCGTTCTCACCAAACGAAACAGCCTAATCTTCTTACTGATAGAGGGCCGTGGAGGGTCTTTCCTTGCCATTTCCTACAGTGCATACACAAAGCATTTAGAACGCTTGTAAGAAACCCCTGAGATTAAAAGTCGAAACTATGCTTCTATATAATACGGATTTTACAACGTCCCTACGATGCTTTCAAAAGATCCAACCTGCGCAATTTTCCTTATTCATTAAGTTCACGAACTTAACTATTGGTATGTCTTTTCATGTGCAGCGACAGGTGGTCCGACCTTGAAAAAGTGCGACTACACCTCAGACATTTAAATGGTCGAAGTCCTGTGTGCTTTCTATAATGTCGTGTAAGCTCGTCAGATCGTGCAAATTTCCACGTGCATCCTTCCCACGTGCACGCATACGGTTTCTCGCCAGTGTGGGTTCTCTGGTGTGCTTTCAGGTGGGAGCTTTTCGTGTACGATTTCTTACAACCAGGGTGCGAGCATTGGTGAGTGCGAGGCACGGACACGTTACGCTTTAGCACGCTGCTGTCCAAAGATCCGTCCTTTTTCGATAACAGTTGGCTTTCAAGTCCCATTTCTAAAGTAAAGTCCATTTTTTCAATGCCATTTCGTAGTTTCCCGTCTTGCAAGCAAAATAATTCATTACTGTGAGGGATTCTAAATAGCTTGAATTTCCCGTCCATAGATAGACTTGTGCCAAGTGCTTGCATCACTCTTCGATGAAGTAAGCTTGAAAAGGAAAGCTGCATTTTTCAAAAGAAGAGCTGCATACCATTCCTTCAAGCAAACAAACGCAAACATGACGATGCTTAAATTCGTAAGTCTCGCCTTAGCATTCCTGGTGTGTGTGCTAGGGTGATAATAGAAGTTGTACTTTATAGTTCACGGATCCTAAAGACTAACATCTGCAGGCACCGCGGAGCAGGGGGGGCTGAGGGGCTTTAGCCCCCCCCCCCCAGTTTTTGCAAAAAATGCCAAATATTAAGTAATAAACTACCAATAAACCCTATTTTCTAATGGTTTTAGACCCCCACTTTTCTCAACGCTCCGCGGTGCCTGATCTGCTACTAATTATATAGCTTCTTGTTGCACAGATTTCCAAAAAACGTTGCTGTTGATTAATAGAGTTTTTGCATTGATTGGATTCAATTGAGAATGCAAAAGGTAAATGCTGTAACCAGAGGGAGAAGTGAAGATCGCTATTTGCCATTCATCATATCGTGCTCAACCTAGTTCAGGCTATTCACGAGCTAGCAAATCATCACATTGAGCAAGAAACTCGGAATACCCTTTTCCTGTTCTGTTTACCAAAACCATAATCAGCGCTCATTATACTACCGTACGCATAGCTCTATCTTTTAGTTGTCTGTACAGCGTATTCAAAGTCACAGACCATGTAACAATTTTAATAGGGTGCTAGTTAGATATAGAAGCTTCCTCGTCCACTTTGAAATTCAGTTAAGGCAGAACATATTTTAGAATAGCAGAACAGATTTAATTTGATGCTGGAGTGAGCTTCTTTTTCTGCTTTGTCAACAGACAAATGCAACACTGAGTAAGGCTGCAAGTGCCTACATGCTGGACCTGAAGACGCACACGAGACCAAAACAAGGTGAGAAATTCACTTGCACCGGCCTTTCTTTGACTAATACGTGATAAATCTCTTTGCTACTAATTCATGAACAAAATTAATATTAGCTGCTAGTTATTCCTTCTTGCATTAATTTGTCTAAATTTCATCACCGACAAATGTTTTGCACATTGCAAGATCATTATTTTTTATACGCTGCTTCTCCTCTGTTTTTATCTATTATGAATGTTCACTGTCTTTTGCCATCCTTTGTCAGCGCATTCTCCATAGATCGATGTCAAATATGGGCCTAACCTTCACCTACACAATGTGGATGGCCTCAGTCGTTCGCAATATTTAGCCTGAATTGTACCACCGGCATGCTTCTGTAAAGCCAGGTCTGTAATTCTTCATCGCCAATGGGCTGGCTCTTTGGCTGCTTCTCCTTGGCTCTTATCTATAAGGAATATTCACTATTTTCGCCATCCTTAGGTACCCAATGTGGGTGGGCTGTTTTGCAACTGAAGCTGCTTCAAGACATGTTGCAAGTATACAATCGACTTGGTGATACAATGAACTGTGTCAGGTACTACAAATGTTGTTGCTAAAGTTTGAGTTGGCTGCGATTGCATTTAAAGGGGTTGCTCTCCTCGACAGCAAGACTTCTAGCTTTTCCTCTGTGGTAAGCTCTTTGTCGAATTTACTGCTGCTGCAACTTATAAGTTGTTGAACTCGGAAAGGGTTTATAAGTTCGACAACTGATGAACGTATTAAGATTTTAGGAACAGTTGTTGCAAAGTATTCCAAAACAGCTCGTAAACATCTTATAGACAGGAGAACATTTTCTTTATAGGATTCAAATTATGAATATATTATTTGATTTTTTCACTTACTTGAATCGGCTCCAAACATGGAATGGATTTTTGAAAACAATGATCATTCGACCCATTAATATCCAGCCTTGTTCATAGAATTGGTCTCTTCATCTCTGTTTTAAAAATGAGAGAATTTTGAAAGATACAGTATGAATAATCTATTTCAACATGACTTTTCACATGATTTGTTAGCGAAAACTACGCTAGGGTTCTTTTCAAAAGGTTGCGAACTATCTATTTTTATCTATCGATAGATCTACCTGAACTATCTAGTGAGGTGCTATGGGGTTTGATACTTTCCCGTGAACCATGCTTAGAAAATTTCTTCTCCCGTTGCTGTCAGGTTGCTGTGCTATATTCTGGAAAACTTCAGCAGCTGCCTTCCCGAAAACAGAAAATCAGACTTGATAAATCGCTTGGAAGACTGCGCTGCAAAGGCCGAAGAGCAGAGGGCGACGAATAAAGTCGACGAAATTGAGATGATCCGGTCATTGCCTATTGTAAGGTGCGTAAATGTGGGGGTGAACCATTGAAGAGGTATTCGGTAGTCCTACAAAACTGTAATTATCAAAGTAAGAATTTTGCGGGGATGATGTTTCTATTTCTGTTCGAGATTTTGCTTTGACCTCACCAGTGGAACATCTTCTTTTGAGAAGGAATTGGAACATGGTTTTATTCTGGCACAATTTGTTAGAAAGTTAGAAAACCCTGGGGCGTAGGGGGTGAATATTTGAAAGCTGACGTCATTTTACCAAGAGTCATACCTTTTAAGTTTAGCGCAAATTTCATATTTTTATCCGCGATATACGAGACTTTTTTTCTAAGAAGAAAATCGTGCAATGTTGGGCAGCCAAAAGCCAAAAATATTTGACTACAGCGACAATTTTTCAGATAAAACTTGTTTCATATTTTTTTTTCGCTGACAACAAAAACAAAAATCTGTGTGCGGCACTCGACGATAAAAACCTTTGAGATTTCATTCGAAGCACCAATCAGCGATCAGTTAAAAATGAATAAAGTGATGTTGCTGCGCAAAAGAACCTCTGCTCGGAAGGAATACCTAGTTTTCACATGATTGTCAATAAAATCGTGTTGTGTGCTGGAACGAAACATTTTTCCCTAGAAGTCAAACATCGCATGTATCGCCGATAAAAATATGCACTGTGCGCTTAGCTTCACAAGGTCATTGGAATTTCAATCAACCAAAAACTCGTTTTGAATTTTTTTTCGTAAAGGGAGTTGCCTTCTATCCCATCAAGTCATGACTGTTGGTGGCTTTGATATTAAAAAGGTATCAGAAGCTTTTGATCAAGTGTGCATCCCCACCTCAATGCTTCCATTTTATGCCACAATGTATTTCTCATTGAAGGGGCATCCAACCAAGATCGTTGGCCAATCATCTGAAGCCGAAAAAGAAGCAGTTGGAGCCGGAACATGGCGGCCCGTTTATATTTTCATCTTTATCCTTCCAAGCAAGAAAGAATAAAGTCAGCGAAGGTTAGAATTTTTCTAGCTACTTGTTGATGAAGGTTTTGCTAATTGTTTTTGCCAGATGACGATGCAAACGTTTGAAGACTGTTACAATCAATGCCAGAAAGAATACTTTATCAGGTCACAGGATAATCCCCTATGTCCTATATGCGTTTTGAATGAATTACATCATTGTAAAAGCATTGTGAATGGTAGAGACCATTTTGTGTCTTTTGAAGTGTCTAGAGGCCATTTTGTGTTGTATCTGGGGTGCCAGCCTATTTTTGTAGAAAACAAATTCATTTGGTTTTACCCGTGGTTGTAAGTGGGAACAAGTTTGCCTGATTCCTTTGTGTTTCTTGTTTTGCTTTTGCTAGTTGTTTTTACGGCTGTTTCTTCTCCAGAGGTCTTGTGGGTTTGCGGTGATGTTGCCGAGGTGGGCATGACTGTTGACAATCCGCTTCCCGCCGAGATCAAAGTCAAGCAAATGGTGAGTCGTCCGCCCATTTCCATCATGTCTCATTCAAACGCAATCCACGTGATCCAGAAGATTAGATCAAGAAACGCTGAAGCTTAGTGCAGATTATGCATCAAATAGTCGCTTTATCCTCGATCTGGTTTTTTTCGTTGCTTCTTCCGTGTTGGAGAAACTCACAACTGGACTCAACATTGAGTTCCGCTGTATTGCCACTTTTACAAAGTTGAGCCCCTAGGAATTGGAGGGGGGATGGAAGTTAGCAGTTGATGCTAGCTATATTAAATGTGACGATCTATAGGCGTGTTAAAGCCTTTTTGTACTAACTGTAATCCAGAGTTGATCGATAGTTATACCAAGACAACAACAAAACAAGCGAGGCACGGTTACATTATTTGAAATGAAATTGAGATAAATGTCAGTATTTAACAACAGCAAAACTTCCTTCCACAAAAATTCGAATATCGATTTCTGTCTTCTTTCATTAGATTCTTGTCACTGAAGGAGTTAAGTTTGAGGCCTTCCCAGCAACCCTTGCGCTACCAGCGGAATCTGGATCTTTTCCGTTCATGCTTCTTGGAATTCCACACACGCCTGGCAATCTCATTATTAAAGGTATGAATAAGTGTTCTAGTTTGAGCATGACTTGATCGTAATGTTGTTTTCACAACAACGAATTCCTCCCAGAGGTTTTCTTAAACGGGAACCAGATGTGTATTGTGAGTGCGGCAATTAAGAGGGCCAGGACAGAACACGGACCCACTACACTCAACTTGTAAAATGTTTTTTCTGCAAATTGAACAATGTCGATATCGGTTTTAAAGTTCATGCCCAAAGTGCAAAAGTTATTACTAGTTTGCCAGTTCTCCACAGAAGCTTATCAGAATTCAGTGTTGAAGACTTTTGCTTATGAACTGGTCCGCCAATTAAGAGACAGCGGATTTAGATAATTGGCAGTTGAAGCTTTTTGAAAAGGTACTTCATAGTACAGAATTTCACGATAGCTAGAAATAGTGGAACCAGTTTTTGCATATATAGAAAATGATTCAATCGATTTGAACCTGGTGTCTTGATTTCAAGGGTGTTTTTGATTTTTCAGTTATTTTATGAGTTTGATTTCTTTTACAGGCTACAAAGTCGATGTTTTTGGTATCGAGAATACAGTTTTGTTGGACGTGCCAATCTCGGTCAAGGTCACGCCCAGCCTCCCTTTGGTAAGGCTAAACAGCACTCTTCAAACTGCCTCGTTTCAGAATCCCACGAACCCCGAGGACGAACACTATCAGACACTCTTTACGTCATTGTCATCACACAGGGGACACAGGTAGCTGATTATACATTTGACTGTTGAGCTAAATAATACTTATTTTTCAGGCAACAAGAAAGGTGTTTTCCCAGAAGCTATCTAGTTGTTTCTTGGGAAACACCTCCTTTCTCTACTCTATTGATCCCAAATTGGGAGTTGATTAATGATTGCAGTCAGAAACAGTGAAAGCTGTTCTTGAAGGAAATAATTGTAAGCTTTTCCAGTGCATTACCTGAATTGTATTCAAAGCAACTTTGGTACTACAATGTTAGAAGAAAGTAAGGACACATTCGCTGGTATTATCATTTATTGCAAAACACCAAACCCCCTGCCTCCAATATCAATGTTGGTTTTTAGGTTGTCTGGCTTCCACAGTCAACTTACATTACCCAACACCGGCATTGACATTTGGGGGAGGGGCATACTACTGGTTTTAAGTTTAATTACACAGAGAATCACTCATAAAAGAATTGTCTCCTAACCTTTTGTCCAGGATTCTTGTTCTTTTAAAAAGCGACAATTCATGATGTTTCATTTTCAACACTGACGCTTAATTTATACCTAACTTTCAGCTGCATAATTTGCTTTATGTCCAAACGCAATTATGAATTGTTTTGATTCGACTTTCTCTGTTTTTCGCAGCACCCCGACAGTTGTGACGATTGAAAACATCGGAAAAATCCCAATCCTGAGCATTTCGACTAAAATCAAGAAAGCGAACGGTTTGTTTCTGTTTTCATCTCAAATGCTAGTATGACTGTTCACGTTCTTATCTTACTGCAGCAAAAACAACACCTTTGATATCAGGTATTTTGATTTCAAATCTGGGCAAAGTAGGGACGATACACTCCCTGCACGGCCATATGAAACTTTGCTTCGGGGAATCAAGTACCTAATTTATACTCTCAAAAATATTGGGGGGGGGGTGTTTATTTTAGAGCACTCTCTAGTGGAGAATAGCTCCTGTAAGTGTGTTTCAAACAAATAACATTGGAGCGGCAAGATTATGTCCGTGCCATTTTAAGGGTATCAACATAACTAGCGTGCATGAATGGTAATTGCAAGAACAATAAGTTGCACCCATCGATGATGATCTTCAGGCGTAGACTGGTGAAACTTGTGTTTTGTGCATGTATGGCAATCTCTGTCATACAAGAACAGCTAACACAATATCGAAGGGTATTTGTGTTGTTTTTGTCAGACTAGCTGCTACGGTAAAATGGTTTCAGCTACTTTTGTACTCCCATTCTAGAGAAAGTTATATCATTTGACGAAGATGTGCTTCAATCGATCGTTCCTCTGCAAGCTGGCCAGTCAGCCGAGCTCCATCTTCAGTTGATGAGCGAAGAAGCCTGGAAGATCCAGCCATTTGCTGAAAAGATACAGTCCACTCTGACGTTCTTCTACTCTGGCGATGAAGATCCGACGAAGAATGCTGGCTTCGGCAGAGAGATCTCCTTTGTTGTCGACATCAAAGTGATGCCCTCGATTTCCATCAGTAATTACGATGTATACGAGATTGACAAGCACCCAAGCTGTTGTTGTTTGTGCTTCGATGTCCAGAATAATTCTTCGACCGATATGCGAGTCCTCACCAGCGTTATGGAAACCAAAGGTATGACGTCAGTCAGTTCTGGAAACCCTTACTGAAGGTTCCTAATCGAATGATTTATTTAAACAGTTGATGTATGCTGGGCCGCATTCACGACTGCCGGGACCCTAGGCCCACGGCTTATGGGACCCTAGGCCCACGGCTTATGGGACCCTAGGCCCACGGCTTATGGGACTCCTATAATTTGCAAAATTAGTTCGTGTCATGCTACTCAATTCATCAACAGCACTTTGTATAGGCTTAACAAATTGCTTGGGGCCCCTAAGTTAAAAAACCCCAGGGGTCCCTGGGTCTGGGCCCAGTAGGTCCTTGGGTAAATTCGTCAATGGATGTGTGTAAAGAGCTTGGCACTTTTGTTTTATTTATTGTCAGTAGTTAAGACCTCGGACAAGTATCAGGGGATTTTTGGCGAATACGAGCCTTAAGAGATTGTGATTAGTTGGTATGGCCTAAATACCTTTCGGGATGTCAAAGTTTGCTTGCTAATTATTAAAAGAAAGCACAGCATCACTATCCAAAAATCATCTAGTCGATACTGCAGGACCAACAGGGTGCGCGTCTTCAAAGATCGATCACAGATCGTGTAGCTCATTATTTTATGTTTGTAGACATCAAGCCAGGATTGAGTTGTCCACGCGAAACAGATACGTTCATGCCAGCCAAGGGCCGAAAAAGGTGCGCGTGTTGTATTTTTGATGCTGCAATGCAACTGTCTTTGTACTCGTTACGACAGACTGTCTTTTCTGCTTCTTCTTCCATACATGCTATGCCATCACACACGCAAGAAGTTTCTTACTGTTTTGATGCGGAGAAATATAATGGTTTCGATGCATCATTTTCTACACAGTACAAGCTTTCTTGCCCTACCCGCATCAGAAATAGCCCACCTCTAAATAAGCACCAATCTCGAATAAACCCCCACGTCAATTAATAGCCAATCTTGGATATGCGCTCCCCTCCAAATAAACGCCCATCTCAAATAGACGCCCACTTTGGATGGCCTGCATGCTCATGCAAGGAAAACATCTCATACTCCAATAGGTTTCGCCCTCCCAGAGTCCTGTGAAAACAGATGATGCATCCATTATTTCCTAAGCACCTATTTCAGATATTCGCCCAAATCGTAAGTCGAACATGTGTTTTCTTGTACCTTCATGGATTCTGTTCATTTTAGGATTGGCGTTCATTTTCCGCGGTGCCTTCTTTTTCTTCCAAAACTGCGAATGAATGAGGTGATTCTTACAAGTTCTACTTCCTAAATTAATCGCTTTGCAATTTAAATCTTTTCCACATTTCATTTTGGGATTCTTGCTAACTAAAAACAATTTCTTTGTAGCGAATCGAGAAAGTTTACAGCAATGCAGTGAAGGATGCAGTGAAGATCAAATGGAATATTGTATCCTTTAATACCAGCTGGCCATTCACTAATAATTCCCTGTCCTAGATACTTGTGAAAGGCCTTAGCGCAAAGCTCCTTTACTCCTCTAACCTCAAAAATTCAGCAAAGTCCCAGTTTTTAAATCCCAGTTTTTAACTACATTTCAATGGAAAATCCCTTTCTTTGTAGACAGAAAGAGTTCGTCTTTTCCCTTGGGCTCTTCTATAGTTATGTGTTAAGTAACGCAGATTGGTCAATTATAACCAATCACGCGCTCTGCTTATCACCCTCTAGTGTTTTCAATCCGCATCTGGCTATTTATTCTGTCAGCTTTTGGTTTCCGACGTTTGCATACTCTGGGGAGTGTCGGACGAAGAAGTACTTTAAGTATGCAAAAACTAGTTCCGCTACTTCTAGCCATTGTGAAGTTTTGTACCACAAAGCACTTGTTCATTGATTAGAAAGAATTCCACAGTCTCAAATTAGTGGTGGACTGCCCCACTGGACCATCGGCCAATTACTGGTGCCCCCTCCAAGTTTTGCAAAAGGGCCCTCTTGATGACACTCTTGTTTTTTCTTGCCTCCCCTCCAAGGCCTCCTTAGGGTCTCCGTGGCTGGTTGAAAGCTCTGAGCCAGTCCGCCACTGGATCAGGGGATTTGTTAGCTATCCAACCAGCTTATTGCCTTTGACCTTTGACCTTTGACCAGTCTGACAGTCGGCAAAGCGGAGTCGCGTTCTTGGCGGACATCGACTGCACCGCAGCCATGGTGAATGTCCTGAAGCCTCGTCACCTCGAAATGAGTAAGCCTTCCTCAATATTGCATCAGATTTTATTAAACTTTCCAAACAGCAGACTCGTGTTTGATATTTGAGCCAATTTTCGAAGCAACATGTAGAGACGTATTACAAATAGGCTCAACAATGAAAGCTTGGTATTGCCCAGACGATTCGTGAATACATGGTTTGACATTGAGGTTACTGCTCTTGCTAATGCTTTATTTCTTCAAGTACCCTTTTGCTTCCACCACCTTCAAACAGCACCCCTACCATTTCCCTACCGGTTGCAAAAATCTTTTTCTTGTTAAAAACGCTATATTTCACAGTTGGTTGTGAAAAGCAGACTTGGCTTGGTTCGGAATCTGTTTTTGCTTGGTTCTTTTCGCCATTATTTGATTACTATGCATGTGTTTGCTTTACACAATATGCATGACCTCTACTTTACATCATTTTATCTAATTTTATCACGAATAGTGCCGGAAACCTATTGAAACCATACTTAGTTTCAATTTGCCAGGAATCGTATTAAAACTTTTTTTACAAATTCACGCAGGAATATCGATGAATAATTCCTTGCTGATCGAGGGCAAGAAGGTATCAACATCTGTGGGTCAGATGGCCCATTTACATGTCCAGCTTACCAACGCTCATGGTAAGTGGCACGAAAGCATTGAATGACCATGTGCTTTTTACTTCTCGCTATTAAAAGGCGCCATATTAGAAAAGGAAATGAAGACTGGCTACATGAAAGACAACTTTGCTGATTGAAGCGTTGTCAAGATTTTCTTGTTTTCTAACAAGTCATTCTTACCAGCACCAATGGAACTTAAGTTACAGTTTTTGTCAAACCAGTGACAGTTAATAGTGCATTCGGGCCAAGGAATGACAAAACTTCGTTGTTTTAACTTCGAGTATGTACGGGACAATGAATTTCTACTAATCCAGTGCTTGAATGCCAGTCATATATCCATCATATATAATCAAAATCACTGATCAACAATCAACAGCAGGTGATCCGTGATTCAGCGATTCATTGAAAAATACTACCATTTTTACCTTGTTTATTTTAAGTGTTTAATTTTTGTGTGTTTTTTAGAGTGTTTAAGTAATCTTCTTAGTAAGAAATCCTGTTGCCTATGACCTGTTTAATTTTTCTCACACAACACTAGTTGTGGAAAGGACATAAGCCTGGTTTCATTTTCATTGTCGTGTGAATGCCCTGTTTTCCGGCCTCCTCGATTTTCTTCGTGACGACCCTTCTCGCATAATTCTCTCTGATTGATTTGTAGAGTTTGATCTCCATGATCTGAAATTGCAAATCAGAACGCATCAGGGAGAGGTTGGTGATGAAGCCAAGGACATTCTGCCATTGCTCCCGTTGTTTGCGCATTGTGGAACATTAGAGAAAGCAACCCGGAAGGTACCACACCCTGCTCTATTCCAGCTTCACTTAAGTGTTGTCATCTGCAACCAGAATTCGTTCGTTTGCTATTAAATACGAATTCAGTTCTAAGAAATTCAATTCAATTCGAAGAATTTCAAATGAGTTGCTCAAGTCTCTTTAGTAAAGTAAGCATAACTGAATGATACGATGGGCAAAGAAATGATGGAGATTGCGACTGGCCAGGAATCCAGTAATTTGGCGGTAAAGGGGTACTGGTTTTAAACAACACTTCAAAGACAAAGTCTATCCATGTCTATCCATAGTCGCCTATACGTGGTATATGTCTAGTTTTCAATTGATTCGAAATTCTCAGGTGAAGGATATATTTTTTTATAGCTGATTCCTGGTGAAACCTTCGATCACTCGTGTGGGCTTTTGTTTTTGTTCACTGGCGAATTCATCGTCGACGTTGAGTGCAGTGTCGGGTCGGGCCCGCCTGCTGCTTTGAAGGGAAAAATGACTCACCCGGCAACGGATCTGACCGATGGCATTTCGCTTATCAATGAAGACTTTCAAATGTTCGAAGATGGTACCGTGACCCCATTGAAGGCATCACAAAAGGAAGAGAAATCAGAGAACAAGATCCTCCACAAACCAGTGCTTAACAAATGGAAAAGAAGCATATTTGTCCACGTGAGAGATACATCGACCATCTCGCAATAATTAGTCCAAGACTATAGTTTTGCAGTAGTTTTCCATTATTCAGTCATATGGAGAAGTTTATTAAACACTAAATGAGGTATGCATATCTAAAATAATTTTTCAAAGAGAAAAGAAATAGACTTTGAATGATTTTTCACTTCAACAAAAACTCCCTATCTTTGGATTTTCCTTTTTTCTAATTCGTATGATTAAGTTTTGCAACATAAATCAAAAATCAGTGTGAATTGAATATTGAATGCAAAATTGTAAATTGGATGCGTCCTGGGTGAGCTTTCAAAAAAAATTACTTTTTTGAAGGGAGACTCTGAGGTGTGCAATCGGAGTTGAATTATCTTTTCGTAGTGCTTTGAAAATAGTTTTTTGGTCAAGATTTTTGGCGAAGACTTTAATTGCACTATCGACTAGGTCAAGGTTACACACGTCAGAATTTTGAATTTGTTTCCTTTACTCAGCGGCAGTTAATTAGTCTGTACAATCATTTATGAATTAAGTGGAGAGTGGAAGCCCAGAACTGATTCCAGCAATACTCCACTTTAAGGCTTAAGTCTCTGCAAGTCATTACACACTTTTCTTCCATCAAAACAACCTGTATCCTTGAAAAAAAGAGTTTAGAGGTCAGCTTTTTGCGTTTTGCCTCAGTCGAACTGACCATTGAAATGAAACGACTTTCTTGAAGAATTTGATCAATTACGTAAATCTTTATAGGTTGTTTTGGCTATTCCATGGAAACATTTGTCTACCAGGTTTGGTCAGAGATTAGGAGTATGATTTTAGAGATTCGTGAGAACTTGCAACACTACGTGGACCTGCTACTCAAGAAGAGTTTAAATTTGATATGATAGTGTGCGGTATCTTCTATTTTACACGCAAGGATAGATCGAAGCACTTCTAGCAAAGCGGCAAAGATCAAGCAGCTTTTCTACACGTGCAGAAATTATGTGCCCCCTTTTCCCAGGAACAGCAGCGAACAGGAAGTGATTAATTGCTCAGGCATAGGTTAGGAGGAAGTTTATTTATCATCCTATAGTGAATGAGTGTGAAAATACCTTCTTTAAATGAACATTTTCTACAATAATGGACTATTTGAATCTATATGTATCCGCGCCTTGATTGGGAATCCAGGCTTTTCCTGACCATGATATCTTCCAGTCAAAATCTAACCGTGGCTGGCCTAAAACAATCAGAATTTGACCAGATTGGAGTGACTGAGAAAATTCCAGTTGTGTAGTTGATGAAAACTGTATGTACAAATGCACAGGTTAACTTAAACCAATACTGTTTACAAGAAAATTTACAAAAGTTTAAGCTACTCTGTGTCTGCATTAGTATTTAATAGTATTTTGACTTTGCTGCAGAGGCAAACGAAAAACATTCATATAAAATTTAATAAAAGAGCAACACTTTGTATATCTTCTATTTAGGCCCGATGAACGTTTCGTGAAAGAACCGCAGCGGAGTCTGGGCCTCGTTTGCGTCACTGTTTTTAACTCCATCATGAATCTGCCTCGCCTGATTGGCATCGGAAGCATCGCTCCATCTCGCTGGGCTTTTTTGGCGCAGTTCGTTCTTCAATGGAGGCAAATACGCACTGCTGCTATTTCCCGCAGCACTTTTTAATGAAAACGTTTCAGCGTCTGAATGTGAAATTGTGGCCACCTTGCTATTTGCTCTACTGAGCCGAATTTTTTTGCGTTTCCCCTTCGTCACGCGTCCAGGTTTCGAGTCCTTTTGTCCCGGCACTTCGACGTCTTCGCCAAGGCGAATGACTCGCAGGTTTTTCGACTGCTCGGCTTTGCGGCCCTTCGTGGGCACGTGTAGCTGTGGCTGAACCGACCACAGATGCCCGAACGCCATTCCGAATTCACTGCCATTGGTAGCTGTGGTCTGCATGCTGGAGCGACGAAGGCGCAGTTTCCCTTGCGAGGACGTGGTTAAAATTGACTCTATGCTCAGCAAAGACCGCCTTCGACCGTCTGGCTGGCGTATTGTCATCGGGGTAGGCCCCAGTTCGAGGTTATTCTGCTTTGCATTGACCCCAGAAGCTGATTTCATCTTCGAACGGATTTCGTCAATGAAACCGGAGACAAATGACGAAATTTGAAGCTTGCTACTTTGCTTTGAAATAACTGATGCAAGTGAGCCTCGTTTCGCCCTTGTTCCCATGGGTACAGCGAAAGCAACCGCTGGCATCACCTGCTCCATCAAAGGACTAGACGTAAACAGAAAGGGTTATGTTAGCCAACTGGCGTTTCTACTATAACAACGTAAGTTAAGAAAGTAGTTTACGACACTTCAGCAAAAAACGTCCTGGGACAACTTTCTTTTTAACGATGCTTGAATTTCTCCTCTTCTTCATAAGCTTTTATTGTGCATATAATATTTACAAACTTCGAATTGGCAGCCAATCATTTCAATGAAACCAGCCAGCTTGAGAGGAAATTTCGTCTGACTGGCTTGGTATGATCCAATCAGAATCTTCTATCCCCCTAATTTATCATCATACGGAGAAACATTTGTAAAAACCTATAATGAAACATCGTTAAAAAGGAATGATAAACGCGCGTTGCAATGGAAAACAGAGAACAAGACTTCAGCATTCTTCAATTCAAACGATTTTCATAGAATATATGTCATTTGCTTGACACTCGAAACTGACCATGAAAAGTGGAGAACGGTAATAGCAAATATTGATTCACATTGGATGTAATAAAAACTTACGCAATCCTCCTTTTATTCCTTCTAGCATTGAAACTATTCTGAATTCTCTTCTTAACATCAAACCCTCGAAACCTAGAAGTCAGATAATAATCTTCATTGAAGAATAATCTCTAAGCAAAAGAACAATCTCTTTCTATAGCTTTAGTTTTACATAATATTGTACATTAGTTAGGCTAGTACATTTTCTTTGTTATATTATTAGTGCTTATTTTGATCTTTTAAACAGATCAGGTTGAAAAACATACATATGTATGAACCTTTAACCTGTATAAATATAATAAATGAAATGAAAATGGTTAGAAAGAAGGCCACCTACAAAAAGCAACAGCAACATATAATGGCGGGGGCACTGCGGGGGAGACTTAAGCACGTGACCAAGGGTTGCCCTTAATGAAACCGATGGTCCCACAGGGAAAACCTCTGTTTGGAGTGAGTTGTTTGGAGAGTGGTGCGATTTCAAGCTCCCTTGGGGCAATGGTTGCTCTATTTTGAGCCAAACAAACAAAAATGCAATGGTAAAAGCAGCTTCTGGAGCTGCCATTCAGATTGAACAGAAGGCCAGTTCGAAACGCAGTGTATATCGAGGAAGAGCATCTGTTCAAACTAAAGAAGGTATTTGGTCGACTTGACTTTAGCTGCTGCATTTTGTGATATCGCTCGATGAGCTTCATAGTAAACATATGTCTCAGTTGTTTCGGTTATTTTCTCCGATTGCATTTACATTTTTTGACTGTTATTCAAGATTTTTTAGGCTCTTCAGAAACGTTTGCTTTGGCACCTAAACAGGTACCAGTCGGGTAAGAGAGCCTTCCAAGAGATGTTAGGCTAGTTGCTATGGCAGACAGCATTCTTAAAAGTGCTGCCAAACTTATAAAATAGAGGGAATATTTAGCGAGGCACAAGCCCAGCGGCATGACGTCATCAAATGCGCTGCAAACTACACAAGGTACGAAGCACCCAGTGAGGTGTGTGCATACCTGGTCCATGCCTTTTTCCAGGTCTTCAGCGTCGCTTTGGTCCAACTCCACGTGACGTGCTAACGGTGATACTTGCACCAAACACCGAAATGACCTGCAGCTGAACCAGTGCAACGCTGAGTCTGTCTTCGATCAAACACTTCTGTTCCATGGCACCTTTCGAGTGCCTTTTTGCTGCCTTGCACCTGTATATCAAAAGAGTCATTGCAATAGGGTGCCAATCTATTGTGAGTGAGGCACTTAAAAATACTTGCACAATTGCCTTCACGTCATCTTATACGCCTGATGATGATGAAGAAAATATGCCAGAAAAGGATAAACAATGTAGCTTATTGACACACTCAATCCATTTATCCGGAAAATTAGTTAGAGCATTCAAATATTCTGAGACCGTAAAAGCAACTTAGAAAGTAGAAGAGGGTCATGGCCCTCCACTTTTTGTAGAGCAAGGTGCTTTTAAAGCAATGCAAAAAGTTATTCCTTTACAAATAAAAAGGAATGAGATCAAATACACTGCAGTGCTTTGTAGAAGAATCCCAAGAATGATGACATGCTGAAATAAGGTTCCTTGCCACCAACCATGGTAACGACCTAAGCCCTCAATTTGGCCCCTCAAATCACCGGCTCTGATAAGAATATGAATTTTATAACAAGTGCTAAGCATAAAACTTCTAGCTTCTCGTGAACACACCTTACAAATTCCATCAGACTACGATGCATTAACGATCCGATCTTTGCTTCTTCTGCGTGACTCACTATTACGCTGATAAAAAATATGCAGGAAAGCAACGAGAAGAAACCTGAAATAAAAAGACGTTAGTAAGCCCATGCGCAATGAAATCGGCAAACAATGGTCAAGAATGGGAATTTTAACAGTGGCGTGTTTGCCCCCTTTAACACGAACTATCGATGATTACATGGTTCACTCGCGTGCGTATAGGGTTGTCGGGAGACAAAAAGGTTTTGTGACTTTTAACCAGATGTATATTCAACAGTTTATTTATAAGAAGCAAATTTACTGTAATCTAAATCTTTCGTATTGAGCTTACCTATTCTGATAATTGTCTCCTTAATTTTGGTGGATGCTCTGCCGTTTAGGAAAGTCAGATTTTGTCCTTTGACTTTAAACAAAATTACAGTCCCTGGAAATAAAATAACGTTTAGCAGATAAGATGCTAAAGTTAATTGAAAATAAAATATTTGGGTTTTTGAGTAGGCCTACCACATTATTACAGCTAAAAGGAAACTTCTAAATTGCAGGCAGCAAATAAGTACAAAAATGCTTGATAATTCTGAGAACTAACTTTTGATTTACGTTTGTTAAGTTATTTTGCTGAGGTATGCCTATGGTTCGCATCACATAATATCGACACACGGACGAGGAACAGAAAATCCTCAACTCTATTTAGTGTCTTATTTAACATCTATGTGTCTAAGTGTCATGCGCAAAGACCACAAGATAGACTAGCTCCCCCTGTGTCAAAAGCATTGAAGTTTTGCTTACCTCTTATCATGAATGCCTCTCCGATCAAAAAAGAGATTCCAAATGGGACCAGGACAAAGGCACGCCTCATTGAATGGTTCTGTATTCCGACGAAGCAAATCCCAACGATTGAATCTCCGTCAACCTGAAAAATTTGAAAGTTTTGAAAAGCAGACGAAAAGGTTTGTTGAGTTTTGAGCAAGGCGGATTTGTCATTTCATTACAGGTGAACTCTGTCCCTTGCTCTTAGGCCTGCATACATACCCCGACTCAAATTGGATTTGTTTTTTGCTTGTTTGTTTGAGTTTATGACAACAGCACTACATCCTTGCTGTGATTGAAATTTCCCGCTAAAAACCGAGGGGCGAATCACTTCAAATAATCTCGTACACCTTTTGTAAAAATCCTATTGTTCTATCAAAAAAGTCCCTGGAAACAATCGCAGGCACAATCCTTTTCAAATGTCCAGCTAACTTGAGGTGAAGTAATCTGAAGCAAAGATTTGAGATGAAAAGTTTCAAGTGAGACATATTTACCTGTTCTAAGACGAGGATCAAAATTGTCGAAATAACTGGAATCATCCATGATAGCACGTGAAAATATGTTTTCTTTCCAGACAGCTTGTCCTGCGTCGACCCAAGAGTTCTGAACGAGCTGTGCCAGGCATAGGAAAGCATGACGAACCACATTGTGCCAGCAAATGAGAAATAGTAAATGAGGATGAAGGAGAGCAGGCACCAGCCGTAGCCATCAGAACCACTCCTAAACGAGGTCAATACACGGTTAACACATTCGGTGTCAAGGGATAAACAACAAGGCTTCTGCTAATGATCGTATGTTAATAAAAACGACAATGATCTACAAATCAAGGTCCAATCAACGCATCAGATCTTGCAAAGTTACTTCCATAACCCCTCTGGATTGACTTGTGTCCACATACAACTGGGAGGCACACACCCTGTATCATTTCATTCTGAAAAGGATATCTTGATCTCCTTGATATTGGCCTCCATTCCAATTTCATTTGAAGGCGCACACAGAGGCTATTGTCTTTTGTTGACCCGCTACGGCTTTCACTAGGTAACTAATAATCTACTACCACAACTACAACTTCTTAATCCACTACAGGGCCTTTTACTGATGCACCTATTTTGCGATTAAGTTACAGAGCTTGCTCCTAAGGAGCTGTTTTGAAACGAGTGTAAGGTTACTGTGTGTGTTCCTCTTAGGACGGCGAAGATCGATTTGCAACCAAACTGGTGGCCTACACTAATGGGCCTAACCCTAAATTAATAGCACACTAGGGAGGCTTCTGTTATCTAAAATCATAAAATAGACAGACTAACCAAAAATTGTTTCGAAAATACCCATAACAAACGGAGCTGTTTGGGAATACGACGTCACAATACACATCAGACAGAAAAGCGCTAACTAACGCAATGGAAAGCTAGCACTCTGTGTTCCACTCTATTTTTCATGAGCCTAAGATCGCACTCACTGGCTTTAAAAAGCTGGTATGAGAGAAGTGTCATCAACAGAGCGAATTGTATGAGTTAAAGAACACTTGTAGAGTTGCGTGGGAGTGGCGTACGTGCCTGTTTCCCAAATGCGACCCAGGTACTAAGGACACTTACCCTGGCTCTCCTATGCGCCTTGTTCCATCCTGTCGACATGTTATTTTGGACCGCGTGTCACCGAGAAACTGCAGCAGCCAACCCATGGAACTCACGAAGAAGCACAAGTTCATGAAGAATATTATTTTGGCGGGGTATTTATTCTGCGCTTTCCAATCAATTAAAAACGTGGCCTAAAATGATAAAACCAAAATAATATAATGCAAACAATGTTAGGCCCCCCCCATAAGCGTGAAGCAAGAAGGTTCTCTGAGAAAGCATTGCAACCTATACATGGGTGCAGTTATGATGCATTAGCTCAGGGAAAGCCAACTGTTCTGGCTACTACACGTATCTCGAGCAAATATTTTCACTGGCATTTCCTAGTTGGCACAAAAAGCAAAGTATTAAAGGAGGCAAAACAGAATCGAAGCGACAGAATATTGAGGTAAGGCTACACACCACGCTGATGAGATTGCAAATCAAAGAGATTGTGCCTAAGACGGATATCGTTGTGTGAACTTGTTCATGTTCTTCTTCCGAATAAAAGTGGTTCCGACAATCCAGCCCACAATTTTTTATTCCATTGTACCAATTCTTCTTGTAACTCGTCTCTCTGAGAGGATGGAGACATCGAAAAGATTGGTTGTTGATTGGGTTGAGCTAAAAGAAAACGAAGTGATTTAAAAAATTATTAGACACAACATCTCACAACCTCGCGCTCTCTCTCTGAAAGTTCACTTGCTTTTCGTTAGAGGACACCTAAACACTTAATTATTTCTAAATTCTGAAATCACAGATTTAAAACGTTTTTCCACGCTCCTTTTTTTGTAATTCTTGTATTTCCAAAAATTATTGTTAAGATCTTCTAAGTGTGTTTGTCCATCAGCAGGCTCTGCTGGAATTTTCGAAAAAGATTTTCTTATAATATCTCAGAAACAACTGGTATTTTCATGACGTAAAGAGTCTTTGGGTGTGGCTGCAGTGCTTCAAAAATTCTTAAATGACACTTGAAATATGATCCATCAACTTTTCTCTAGATTCAAATATTGAAATGGTTTGTAAAAGAACAGTCTAATACAACATGAATCAGAGCATGAATAAGACGGAAGACAAATTGCGTCACCAAAAGTTGTAGTACAAGCATCTTTAAGACTTTTATAGCAGAGAGAAACGAGAGGGACTTTTCAAGCAAACATGCGTATTGTAGAAACAGCCAATTATTTATCCTAATTGCTTTAAGTATATGTGCTTGCTTTTCGAGAATCTCTCTTCAATTTGGTGAAAGTTGGTCCCCAAGTACCACTGAAACGCCATAATGTTAAATCATTTTCTGGGATCACAAAGTCTGTCAGCACATGCTTTTATTTCGTTACCACTCTCCCGCGCTATGAAATCGCGGGACCCGCGTGCAAATGTGGATGCTTTGGATAGACTCATCTATTTTATAGCCTCTTTCTGGGAATATTTTGAAAAAACCGGCGATCTGGATAGAACTGGAGAAGTAAAATCTCATTCCTCTTGGATGCTACATACCTTCTAGTGTAAAAAAAGCAAGCATTGTATTTAAGTGATAATTTAGTGCTTTGACCCTACCCCGAGTTTTCGAATAAGGCGAAGAAGGGCTAAGTTTCCAAAAACTTCACCAAACCAGGTTGGTAAAAATCACTGTGTACCACTTTCAGCCGCCTCATTGGCGATTAGACTTTAGCTAGGCCTCTCAAATACGTATGTATTCATCTGGGTGCCTTTCGAAACACCGGGCCTACTCTGAAGTGGTCGACACCTTCCTGTTTTTATCAACAAACACTTTTGGTCGAGCACCATGCAAAGTTCCCCTCATTTTTCCCTTCGGAACCGAATTGCATCAGAAGCGGAGCAACAACAATAAATGAAACACCAACAAATGCCTTGGGTTGAAAAACTCTAACCTAGTTTTTGTCTTAGTTTAAAACCAAGTCTCCTTCTGACTGAAGAGGGGCAAAAATAATCGAAAATTAACTAATCTAAGAGTCGATTGCGGATACTTTCCTAATCATATTCTGAAAGTATCATGGTATGAGTAGACAGTCTACAAGAAGGGTAATGTCTCATTTCTTGAAGCATAACACTTATCAGATCACTTTTATCTTAGATGCACTATCCGGTCTTTATGGACAGTGCGCTGAAAATTTTGGCAAATAACTTCGGTAAACAATTTTGGCAAACGGCTACCAATATAGGGCTCAATCGATGGGCCATACCGTGTTCTAATGCCAAGGAGTTATAGGCCACTCGAGCCTGAATGGGAACAGCTGGGGCCTACCAATATCATTGTGTTCAAAAAACTGAACAGGAGTATGTCCTACTTCTTTCACGGCTTACAACGTCTCCATTTTGGCCAGCGTGGTTTGTGGTTTTTCAAAGCTAAGGTTCCCTTGACGTAGGCCCTTGCTTCCCGGCATAAAATACCCAATTTGTTTCGCGCTTATCCCTAAATGGAGCACAAATTTAGCTGGTATGAAGAGTAAATGTTTTTCATGAAACAAAAATGCCATAGGATTGTTAGGGGGTGGGGATTCGCAAAGCCCTGCCTATCTATAATTTCAGACTCTCCATGTCCACTTTGGAGGTTTTATCTGCGGTTGTGAAGGTGCTGTCTCTACCTATGTCACAAACCAACCTGTTGTTGGGACAATTCTACAACTAGATTGCATGCTACCTTAGAGTAATATTGACAAAGTGTAAGACGCATGCCGTAAGAGCGTTTCCAAATCTCTATTCTTTGCATGTTGCTCCGTGTTGCCGATGTTGACTTTCCTTATCTTTGCTTTACAAAAACCTTATCTGAAGATGTTTACTGTCGATCATTAGAAAGATAGCTTCCCTACAGAAGACCCACCTGTTTACAACGAGTTGATGAATAATAATCGCAGTTCAGGACTTTAGGCCAGTTTCCCTCGTTAAAAAACGGTATCATCGTACAGGCGCTGTCACGTATCACGTTGCACAACGGCTTGCAAGGCAACATGATGGAGCCATTTGAACACTTTGGGAAGTAGGCATGGCACAAGAACGGTGCTATCATTTGCCAACAAGAGGGTATGGCTTTCAGTGGCTCCCATTTTCGCAATTCACTCCGTGCTGTCGTTTGGTTAACGGTGTTCACGAACGGCGGTAGGGCTGTCTCGTTGTAATCCAACTGAAGATTGAAGCACAATTTTTTTTCTAATTTCAAGCAACGAACAATCTCCGAGTCGGTCGTAGCTGTTAATGTTGACAAAAGCAGTAACAAAACAAATCCAGATATCATTTCTAGTTTAAACAACGCCTTGGATGTTTCAGCCAGGGCAAATTAGTTGAAATTTGACAACACGCTCCCCTTCATGGTATCAAATTGTGTCTACATGGCGATGGCAGGAGAGGTGCTGAAATATTCTCACAGCGTGAAATAATCACAATGTATTGTCAGGGTCAAGAGTGACGGGTCATCAATCGACAAATATTGACTAGTCTTTTTATTCTGGGATTGCCGTCGACAAAAAGTGATAATGTAATACACAACGCGAACCTTCTTTTAAACGTTGTGGTTTTGAATTTTTCAAGAAATGAATCTTCGGAACTGTCGCAGGAAACATTTCTGGCCTAAAATTTCATTGGCTCAAATTACAAGCTATTAAGCTCTTCTAAGCAGGTATCAAATCCTTGGAGACAGAGGTCTACCAGATACTCTCAGGGGCCACTCAACATCTACCCAAGGTTAACCATGGGGCAGTTCCCCTATCATTGAGGGGTTCACTCTGCTAAGAAATTTACTTTGATTATCCCGGAAGCTTCTGGGCGTTTAATTGCGCGCTTTGTGAGTAAAAACCGCCTTGAGGACGCTCTTTTTCATATGTGCAAGCTTATTTTGGCAGCAGCCTAAAAACTGGTCAAAACTTAGAAGCAAATAAAAAACATGCCATGTTTGATATACAGTGGAAAAACATATTCCTTCATTTACTTTCTTAACGGTGTTGCGTCCGGCGCGACCTGTGATATCCGGATCACAGAGTTTAAGCAAAGGTGGCGGTATCATTAGCCCCGAGTCTGGTTCTCCCGACTTTTGTCAGGTGTCGGGTGTGAGGAGTCTGATGCACTTCAGCGGAGCATCAACAAATATTTACAAGTATAGTTCTAAATGGATGCAATTTTCTCCTCGATATGATCCATGTTGGCAAATGTCATCATTATATGTCATTACACTATATATTATAATATGTCATTATTATAGTTATAACAATCAATAGTCATCCTTAAAGATGAAAGTATTAGATTGAAATCAGGACGCTTTCTGACATTGAATCCCTCACGTTTGAATTTTTAGGTCAGGCAATTTGGATGTGCTGGTGGCCTAGCCCACAAAAACTGTCCACGAGCTAATTCAATGACTTTTCGAGATCGTAAAAAGATCTGTTATCAAAAGAAATGCTAAAGTTAACTTTCAAATTCCAGATTAATAGTAAGGATTTGAATAATAGTCTTGAATGTCAAACAAGTTACTTTTTGACCTTAGAAATCTACAAACTGAATGCACAGCAACACAGCAACATAGACTTCTGCTAAAATAATACCCTTGCAAAACTCTACAAAACAAGGCATTCATTTTCATAGCAAATTCTTTATGTCATATACATGTCATTCATCATGGGACAAAGCGCTAAACTTGCCCTTAAAACCAACACTAGCAATAAATCATCAATTTTTTTGTCTGTGACGCCTCTTCTAAACTTTAAAATTTTTGTCACACAAAGGTCCCTCCATGTGAAGGGCACATCCTTAATCAGAGCAATCCCAGTTCTAAAGAAAATGTTTCATCTACGACAAACGGTTTCATTTTCTCTCGCGTATACCATGCCGTGCTCGTGAGTGGAAGTTTATATCAAGCACCAAAACGAGGCTTAAATGCGCCTTTACGTCATCATCGCCAGAATTTCCAGAAGTCTTTAAATGCAGTGTTTTACGGATGTGTCATGAGCAAGTAAATAAACACTTTAACTTTTAATTAAAAAGCATTGATTGGAATTCAGAGCTTGGATTAGGCCGAAGTGCCGGCGTTGCCTTGTTTCACCACAAGGAAAATAGCGGGCAGCGGAATATTAATCAATGCCTAGCCATGTTGCTCAGAAGACTCTTTGACGTAATACATACATGACGGTGTTGTTAAAAGGTCGTCATTTATACTCACTATATTTACTTTGGAGGATTTACCAAGCCCTCTCAAAGAAAAGATGTTTGATTATATGTTGTACGACGATGACGTCACTTGCTTCTTTACCAATGTTGTTGACAAAATGACAGCTTTCAAGATGGGTGAGCAAAAAGATGGTTGTTTTCACGGTGGGCCAATGAGTGCTGCGAATTTTCAAATCTGTATCACTAGCAACTTTGTTTACTGCGATGGTTATTATATAGGAACAATATTGAGTGGTTTTCATTTTGCACGTAGCCAATGAATGTAGGAAATTCATTGTTATATTTCAAAGTTTGTAATGAACTGAAACAGTTGAAATTGTTGACAATTGATTTTGTTGGTAAATCATTTTAAAATGCATCACAATTTTTTTCACTGCAAGAAAAGACACAGGTAAATGTAAGCAACTTGAAGCACGTTTATCTCTCGGCTAAGTCTATCCTTTGAAAGGAGCACCTATAATGAAAAGGCTACTCGGAATCACAGACATCAAAGTCATGAAAAGATCATCTCTGTAATCCCTTAGTCTAAATACTTGGATTTCTTCTGTTGCTATCAAGATCTGCGTCGATATTTAAAAAATCTGCAGAAACGGTGTTCGAAGCTTATCAGCTTATATTTTGATATTCTTGTTTACACAATGCTAGCAATATTCTTTATCAAAAGCTCTGACTACGATTCAGCTATGATTATCAAGGGACGTGTTGTAATAGAATGTTAAATATTTGTGTGTTACAATGCCATTGGCAATATAATACTGAATTATCAAGAATTTTATGAAAGCGGATTGTATGGAAATAAATTCTTTGCGGAAAGGAAAGCTTTTTAGTATCGTAAATTCCAGTTATTGTTTCGTGTGAGAAAAGTTCATCAAATCTCAGCTTTAAAGCCTTCTGAGAGTTGAAAAGGTCACAATTTTCAAAAATGCGCTCATCTATTTCTTTCCCTCCTGGATGAGGTACGGGGCTCAAGTATATATACTGAACTAAAAGCAATAGACATACGTAAATGAAACGGTAAAAGGAAGTAATCTACTTAGTGACGAGCGGGGTGGGGTAGCATGATATCCTTAAATACGTGGTTGCTATGGCGATCTACTTAACATGCTGATAATTGACGTAGGTATGAAGTTACTCACAATAATACAAAGATTATCCTAATACACGTGATAGAAAAATGCGGAACGAGCAAGGAAAATTACAGATTACCAAGAGTGATTAGGTAAGGAAAATCAAACGAATGGACTAGAGAGAAAGGCCTAAAATTAGCAGTATTACAGTATGATGCTACGAATAATTATCTAGAAAATAGAATAATATAAGATAGTCTTAAAACTTCAAAAACAAAGACAATTCATTCATCGAAATGATTGTAATTCGTTCATATCAAGACATCTGTGAAAAATGAATTCACTTGTATGTTGACGTCATTTTCGAATGCTTGGTATTCGCTGATCTTGGTGGGAAAAGATTACTTCCTTTGATCTACGTACTTTCAAATTTTTACAAAACTACTTATTAATTAGATTGGATGTTACAAGTACCGGGAATAAATTCCATCAATTATTCTTATCACCATCTTACTGATCTTACATTGTATGGAGTCTATATATATTTGCTAAAAATCATAAAACAGCGAATGGTATAGTTTCAAGAGTTAAGAATCAGTTTTCCTGGATTGCGATTACGGTTGTTTTAGGACTGAAATTTATGGGACATTTTCAAAAAATTTCCCTTAATATTTTTGAAAAAATAATCGCAATACAAAGTTGAAGAAACTTCATATGTGGCTTAAGACGAAAAGTATTAAATCTGATTTGAACAAGCTGTTCAATCTTTCTCATCACAATTGTTCAATAAACAACTCGAAGATATAAAACGAGCGCAAAATTTTCATCCTCTCATGTCCATAAATTAAACAACATATTTTGCTTCTACGGTTTGAAGCATTTCTAATGAAGTCCTGTTCCATATACCTAGATTTGGCTAGGTCCATATACCATTCTGCTTTCAAAAATATTTAATCACCTGTCATTCGTACACATGGCAATCATGAAAACCAACAAGGTCATTTTGCCAGAAGCATTTTCTGGGGGTGTTCACCTCGATGTAATTCACATCATGTAGTTATGAACCAACGTTTTTGGCAAATCTCCATTACCTTTTTTACGAAACAAATTGACCAATCCACAATAAGCTTGTTCTAAAGTGGCGCATGCAAGCGTCTGGTACCTTGGAAGTTGGAACACACCCATAGCCAGAACAAGATGCTATTTTCAGTTAAAAACGGGTCAGATCACATTACATCAGGTTGCGAATCGAATTAGCTTAATAACATCCTTTTAACGCATTAGAAAAATGATAAAATCTGGCATCCATTAAACTGTATATACATACATCTTTTTACACAAAATATTCCAAAACGACAAATACTGGATAGGTACAATTCTTTGATCTCAATTCTCAGCTTGGTGCTGTATCGTGAATTGAGACCAATGTAATAAAAATGCAATTCTCCTGTTAAATGAAGTAGCTATTAAAATGTAAAAATTTCTTTACACGAAGTAGATACCAAATTTGAACATTTTGTTTTTATGAAAACGATTTCAAATAATTTCAGATTGGTTGATCAGAATGTTGCAACTTCAAAGAAATTTTTGAATTCGTTACTAGTGTCGGACCATAAACTATGTTCGGACTTTACTTTTCCTTCTACCGTTTATTTTGAGGACGCTTCTCTTCGTAACGAGAAAATAGCTGAGAAAGTCAGATCACCGTTCCATATAAATAATCTGGGTGGTCATCAATATCTGGATGACCCAGACCATCATCTTACTTTCTCAGCAGGAATGCTAAGGAATCGTTTACCACTATGACATCGCCTATCATCGTTCTTTTAAATTCAATAGATAAAACAATAAAATAGACGCATTTTGATCGGCAGCCTATATATTAATGCTAGGTATGGATAAACCAGGCCTCCAGTCTCAGCGAATCCCACAAACGAGGCTACTGACCACTTTATTTTTTATTTGTCTTTGAAATTGCTCAACTTGCACTGGGGTATGACATTGAAATAGAAAATAAACTTCCTAAATCTCATTTTTGGTACTTTCTTGATGCCTCAACATTCGTGGTAAAAAAGTCAGCTTGGTTTAGTTTAAATTAAGCATAGACAGTTGTTATAATTGACGTTCGAAAATGTACCCACTCGTTTCTAAAGTAAATATAACTTTTAACATTGACGCTTATCTATTTGACCCTGAATAATTTATTATGAATCTTTCAACACTGAGCTATTCCAGTCTGTAGAATTCACAAAGCATACATTTTCAAATTGTATACAGTGGCTAAACATTTTTAAGTTTGAACTTTAAAGCCAACTGTTCAACATTCTTAAGTTTAAAAGCCTTAAATTCATTCGTTTTATCGTCACAATGAAAATGCAAGTTATTCATAAGTCCACTTTAGTAAAGAATTGCACGATGTTTTATTGCATTCAATTTTCATCAAATTTTTTATGGTTAAGTGCTTCCATTAGCTTAAATCGCATAATATTTGGGTACATGAACTGTACCTGGTATACGCTGTCCTTTTTGGCGCCGAAATAGAAAGTTTTGAGATTTTAGATCTCCAGAATCTAGGAAAATGACAGTTTTACCTGTGTATATTGCATTGTTAGGTCGTTTGTGAAGGTTTAGGCACTTTATCTAGAGCCTGATAGATAAACAGCCTGGCCTGATAGTCTGATATCGTCTGTTGCCTCTGCAACCACAACAACATTCTTTTGGACACTGCGCAGGTGGGAGTGCCTCTTGGTGAGTTTCCAACAACAGGCCTGGATGGAAATGGTTCGCAAAAACTCTCTTATTTAGCAAAGTGTTTACTAATCGTAAGCATGGCCGCACAAATTGCTCAGAACTATTTAGAGCTTCACAAGATTGGACCACTTTTCGAGGTAACTAGCTTCACCTCTTTTTCAGAGCACGGGAAACTGTTCTTTTTCATTTATAGGGATTTACCTTCGGCTTCTCTTTTTTAGATGTTAATTTTATTTGTTTCCCTATAGGAATAAACAAGGTGGAATTGTTTTTTATAATTCATTTATGATAATATTTCATTGCTTACTGACCTGTTTGCGATGAATAAAGGCCACAAAAAGACTCGTGTTTCTAGCCTTGTTCTTTATTTTTGTAAATTTCATTTGATTTCGCTACGAAGCTATTGTAAATCAGTATCTTATAAAAAATGCTGTCCTACAATTATAATTTTTATGCATAAAATATAGCCAGAATTAGGAATGGTAAGTCTGAATTTTCCGATTAATTTTTCAGGTGAGTGGTTGAAAATTATTTCCCTCGCTTTTCAGAATTTGATGGCCACCTTGATCAAGGACATGCCGAACGAGCCAGTACCATACCTGATCAGATTGCTTCAAAAAGCAGATCAGAAACTGAGAAGTCCTAGAGGAATTTCAGTAAGCATTTTAAATTTGATCTCAAGTTTGTTTCACTTCATACCAAGGCACGAAGTTCGAAACTCTGGATATATCTTTTCTTTTAAACAGAAATTTATGCAAAAACCATGTTGCAATTTATGTTCCAAATCAATATTTAAAAGTAAATATTTATCTTGTTTTCTTTTTTATTTAATCTTTTTTGCCATGTGTAAGGATGTAAACAAAAAGCAAAGCTATGCCATCGGCTATTTTTTTAGAGATTGGAACTTTGCCTAGGGGTTGCTAGTTTTTGTATTTGGTTTTGAGTCTCAACAGTTTACTTACTAAAGACAAGCCTTTTAAATTGCTTTTAATAATTTCTATTAGACTAGCTTTAGGTCTCAAAGTCTGAATGCTTTCTTAACAAGTAAATTCATTTGCCTGTTTAACAATGTTCAAACGTTTAAAAGGCCTTAAATTTTTTATGTCAATAGTCCAGTTGTTTCTTTACCTCAGGTACACGAAAGAAGCAAATCTGCCAGCACAACGGCTCTCCATTCAAAGTACGGCATTGGCGTTTCTGGTCAGCCTGCACCAAAAAGGTCCATAGAAGAGCCCCACAGTATGTCCTGTCATATACTTTGATCTATCCATGTATCTATCTTTGATCTATCCTTATGTTACAAAGCATTCCAAGATGGTAATTTGTAGCTAACCTTTTTTAGACTGTTTCTTTATGTTTCACTTCATTAAGCAGATAAAAGTTTTTGGAAAATAGGGATTCTTAAGCTTGAGAGCCAATGGAGAAAAAATAGCCTTTCAGAGTTCTTGTTTAACAACTTCAATAAATTTTGTTACACTTAAAAAGTAACAATCAGAACAATGTTCCTGTGCAGTCCAAGCCTTAATCATTCAGTCTCTTTGTAATCTTTGCGCAGTTATCTGAGTTAAAAAGTATTCAAAATGTATATCAGCTGTAATACAGCTTGACATAAGAAGATTTTAGTCTGACTATTAATTACTAAATTAATTTAATTTGTTACAGTGGCCTTGCCTGGTGGTGGGAAGAATAGTGCATCTGCCTGGAGCTCAACAAGTATAAGTGCATCTCATGCAAGGCCATCATCAGCTGATCAGAAGAAAAGAGGCTACCAGAAGCCATGGCTAGCTGGTGCAAAATCTGGTACAAAAGCAGAGAGTCTTTTGCCAACCAAGAAGACTGAAAGGCCAGGTAATCTTTCAGATTGACTTCACAGTACATCAGTTTAAGAAGTATAGCACTTCAAAGTATGACCAAGATGCTTGAAGTTTCCAGTTTCTTTAAAAAGTAGCCATGTATGACAGTGTACCTTTGAAACCTTGAGCTCTGGGGTTTGCTGAATTCTTTTTAGACTACAAGATTCTTAAACCTACTGAGAAAAAATATGGTGCTGACGTAAAGCTTTTTAAGAGTTGGATTGAATGAGGTAATGTACAGATGTTACATTATAGGATATGGATTGTGGTCTTTGAATCTAAAAAAGGCAGAGTTGAAATTCATGTAAGCAATACAGTTGCAAATGAAAGGAATTAAAAGGCATTGTTCCCAAACACATGGGAATTTAGATTAAGAACAAATTTAGAATAAAATATTAATGGAACCGGGTCATCGATCTTGGTGGCTTCGAAGCCACAACCCTAATCACGATGATAACAGAACAATCCTAGGGATTTATTACCAACCCAACAATGTTATCTGGAAAGATGGCTTTTGATTCCTTTAATCAGGAGTAATTGGTTTTTGCAAAAGCCACTAGTGTTTGCCCAATCAGCATTGCACCATACACTTCAAATTTAAATGTTTTACCACAATTATGGCTGGTCACTTTGAATTTTGTTTCTTCAAAATAGATACTCATCTTGTAGCAATTTAGGTCTGTATAGTAGATTGTGCTGTTAGCCAGCACAAGAGATGAAAGCATCATATATGAAAGCTTCAATAAACAAGTTTGTCAACTAATTTTTCAAGAAATGTAGGCTAGACCCCATCACCTACAATGCACCAGGCAGTAGGATATTTTCGTTGATGATAGACCCAGGATAATCAATTAATGTGAAGATGCATGAATAATGAAGTTTTTAACTGAATTTTGGTTATAATTCCATGAAAGGATTAGAACTTAAGGACTCATCCTTTTGATTCCACAAGATCCATGTCATTATATTGGCAGGTGTGAGAACTGTTGCAACAAGCTTCGGAGAAAAGGCTTATTCTATCAGTTGCCTGTTTTTAAAACTTCTCACTTTTGCAAGTTTGGGCTTCTCAAAGGTCGCTGTATCAACCTCTGGTGCAACTGTTTTGCTTCTATGCCTCGTATTCGATCTAGAAAAGTTCAATCATGAAGCTGTGTTTAATGTCCATCATTCAAAGATACTTTATGGGACGTAAACAACAGAATAATAAACTCCCTATTAAAGAATTCTTTAAATGGGCAATGTTAAGGTTGCTAGAAGTCCCAAGAAGAGCTGAAAGTGGAATCAAGGAGAGATGTGTCGAAGTTTATAATAGGGGTATTTTGTTTCGTTAAAGCGGAATTTTTGCCAAACAAGCAACTCTTGTCCAGTTCATTCAGCCAACTCAATTCAAATACTGATAAAACCTGTTCAAAGCTCTTGTAGATTCCCATTATAGATCAGGAATATATGCAGTTGAATCGATATCAATGTGTTTGTGTTTGTGTGTAACAGGGGTTAGACTTCCTCTAAAACCCTTGTCACTTCGAGTAGTCAACGAATTGAGAGTGAAGACAAAAAGCGAGCGACTCGTGTTGAGGTTAATCACTGACTGAATTACAATAGAATAGGCTAAGTGTTATATACAAACGAAAGCGAGGTTAGCATAATAATTATGCATGTTAATTAATGGCATATGATCCTACTACATGTGTTTTGGGGGGGGGGGGGTATTGGGGTGTCGTCAACTTATAGACATTAGCGATGCAACGTAGTGGGAAAGGAATCGATTTGAAAATTACTGAAGGTGAAGATTTTCTGAAATTGATAAAGCGTATGGTTCGTGTGTTTTAAGATGTAAAGGGCTGCATTTTCTTTCGGAGTTTTTAAACAGGCTTTTTAGAAATGTAATGTTATCTAGAATTCCACCTGATTTTGAGCGAGCGCCAAGGTTGAAGCAAGCCTGTAGGGTACATTTATTGCCTTATTTTACTGGCTGCCGCTTTAACGCTTTGTCGATAAGCTTGATGCTAAGACAATGTACGTATAGTGAATTGCAATACCAAATTGTTTGCAGCATCAAGTAAGAAGAAAGGCGAGTGGAATGCTGAAACAAAAGTCAAGACGAAAGATTTTGATACCCTTCGCCAATCACAGCAAGAGGTCACTGCCAAGCCACTGTCTCCACAAAACGCTTCGCACCAAGAAATGAAACACTACGAAGGAGGTAATTTTTTACATATTTTTTAGTAGCGTTCTTTCTCATCTTTTCTCTGCTACATCTTTTCATGTATACCATTTTCTAGCTTTTCATTTGCGAATGCACTTCTTCTGCGATTCTTTAGCTAATTTTTCAAAACAGAATTAAGTAAGCTTTCGTAAAGAATTTAAGAAACCACTTTTATTTAAAGAGGGGAACTAGAGACCAGAGCTTAAGCACTGTATAGTAAATCAGATTTATGCACAAGCACTTAATTCTAGGATTGATCGATTCGTTTAATAATTAGAGTTCATTGCTTAATTAGTGGTCTCGTTGCTTTGTCCATCTTTTTAGTATCAAACTCAGTTTCTTTCATGGTATTTTTTAAAAGTCATTTAATGTAAATTCATATTTCAGCTACTCCTTTCTCTTTTTTATATTTTGCATGGTTATTTTTGTTCTAGTTAAGTCTTGGGCTGCCGGAGAGGAAAATTTACCACCGGTAAATATAACAATCTTTTTTGCATTTCTTCTCATATTTTCTTAAAGCAAGCTATTTCTTGTCCCTTGTCATTTCTGCTAACTGCAATCATAATTATATTGTGATCATTCCAACCCATCTCTGTTAGCAAATATAGCTTCTATTGCCCTTTTCATGCAGCGAAAAGAGGTCGGGTCTTTCCAAAGAGCTGTAAAAGGCGTGGACGCTAATGATGAAATGGATTTCAAATCCATACCAACAAAATCGGCAGTGGAACCAATGGAAACAGACAGGCATGCACTAATATGTTTAAATTGTTGTTTGCTTCTTTCTTTCCAATATGTCCTGTTATTTACTTTGAGCAAAAGTTAAAGTTAGGGAATTTTAGGTACAATGGTTTTGCAAGATTTTTTAAAAATTGTTATATGAAATTTATATATTTAAGCAAGTAAAAAAGTCATAGTAAGAAAGTTTGTATTCCAAACCGATTGAGAAGGAGCATTTAAAAAATCAGTAACATCAAGATTTCTTCAAGGTTCATTTTCCGATATGACAATTTTTTTAGAATTTTCTGTAAGAATGTAATCAAAATGTATATGGGAATTCGGAATTAAAACGGTTAATAAGCAAATTGTTAATTTATTCTTGTTTTTGGTAGCTGGGTAGCCATGTTATTTCTGACTATAGATCGGCTTCTATAGAAAAACTTAGTGTCATTTCAATGCTATTGCCAAAAAAATGTTATCTTCGAGCTTAAAGTTGTGCTAAGTATCAAAGCCAGTGTTGATGTAAAAGTCAGTTTTCTTAAACGAATCGAGAAGAAAAGTTATACTCGGTATTGTAAATTAATTGGCCTTAAACGGCCTGGTGGATTTGTTAACTCTTATGCAACCGTTTCAAGGCTCTTTAGACAATTAGTTTCGTTATTTTGATGGAAATTCAGTTTTTCTAACTGATCGTCTAGCATGACCGAAGTCTTTCTTTGAGTATCTCCCATTGCGAAGTAGTATCAAACCTCTTTCTGGTTTTAGCATCAAGTTACCTAGCAACAGGAAGAACTCAAGACCGTACTCCAAAGCAGCCGAGAAGCGGATAAAACTGAAGGTTTAACTTGTTCAGCACACTCGTGTAAATGCATCACGTGTCAACCGCCATCTTGAATGCTTGCGGCCACTTTCAGGACGTGTTCTTTGTCGTTGGAGAATGAAATGGACGAAAGGGCTTTTTTGTGATACTGGAATATTGGGTTAATCAACCAATGGTGATCGAACGTAGAGAGCGACAGTGAAATTCAATACGTTTTGAGGCGGGATTGGCACTTTTAATGGCATTTTACGGGCATCACTGCCTTTAGCGACAGTTTTTCCAATACCATTCAGTGCTTCCAATGTTTTCTTTCGTCCTTGGTACTCTAATGCTTCTTGTTTTATCCATTCTCCTATGTTTGTGCTTCTCATTTTATCTTTTGTTTGCTGTGTGACTGTTAGCTACTTGAATATTATATACCGGAATAACCCTTGCCCGGTAAAAAGTCAAGTTGAATTTTAATTTCTGATTTGGTGCCTTTTGACTTTAATTTTAACCAACTTCAAGGCCTTGCTTTCGGATGAAGAGCAGCAAATGAACGGAATGTCAGATGACGAAGATGATTCTGCAGACGAGGCTGTCGAAGTTTTGGGTATGTGATCGATCTTTCACGTCCGTGTTTTATCTTACATTTGTATCCACAGAATGAACACGTTTTGACATCCACAATATCTGTCAAAAGGATTGAAATACTAGCGAAATTTGTTCAACTCGCATTTATGCACCCCATCCTCCCTATAAACAGTGTTATTCTGCTGCCAAAAGAAGTGAAATTGTTGCACTCAACTATCTTCTCTTGATTGACTGAAAGCTGTACTTTGTCACCAACATTGTTTAAGAAGGGGAGAGGGGCTAGCAACTCGGGGTGGGTCAAATGAGTGAAATAAGAAGAAAGTACCGAGATGTTCCAAGGACTTTTGGCAGGCATTAAAGGCTTTGTTTAGCAAGTGCATTTAAATAATACCTATTGTCAGCTCTTGGGTAACTCCAAAAATGCTATCTTCTCACTGATAATTGTCAGCCCTTTTGGAAGTGTTTTAGCTATTTTATAATTATTCTGATGGTTCCTTATCTTACTATCTAAACTGGCTTTATCCCATCCTTTTATTTTGGTAAAGAATGGCCTTTGAGAATAAGAAACGGAAAGGTGATGAAATTTGATGTAATTGATCTTAAATCGTGCAAATGCTTTAAGAGCACCTGGGTGGGACAGTCGATGAAAATCGTGAAGTTCAGTTTTTATTGTGTGCAGAATATGCTGACGATCTCAAGGACGAGGGTGTTAAGAATTCAAAAACAACTGGGTCGAAAGTCAAGGTGAGGTTTTACCTCTTCAAAATTGTTGAAATTGCAGTTTGTTTTTTTGTTCTTTAATTGTGTTGTGTAGTCCTTCGAATGCTCAAAATACTTGTTTACTCATTCTTTCTAATACCAATTTGTTCCTATTAATAATTATGCACCTATCATCTTTTTGCTCTGTTTGAGTATCAGCTAAAGTGCCCGACAGTTGCCATGTAGGCGCAATTGTTTTAATATTAATTGTTATTATATTAGTTTTAATATAAAATGTTAATTGTAAGTGTTTCGATTTGGCGTCCTAGAATCCTAAGCACAGAGATGAAGCGGCGAACTTCCAAATTAAAATATGCGCGCGATGTGCAAAGTAAGTAGATTTTATTAATCTACTTTATTTTATCAAGTAGAATGTATACGAATTTCATTATAATTTTAATTATACTGTTATATTTTTGATACTTCAAGGGGCACGTTGATACTCCCAATATAAAGTCTTCTTTTGCTGTAGAAGGAGATAGAAGTCATGCATTTATTTGTGATTCCAATTGATGCTCTTGTATTTCCGATGCTACGCTGCCTAATTTATTCTGGGGTTAGTTTTAGGGGCCTACTGTATATGGTCACGAGGGGTAAAGCCCACTCAGCGGAGCTCTTGGGGGCAATAATATACTGTTGAAGAACATTGGTTCACTCACCCCGATTGAGACAACCCATTTTTGTTTTGAAGTGTGCTAGTTCCCGATAAGTGGAGGCGTAGTTCCCTAAGGGGTACCCTTCAATTTTCAAGCTTCGGCAACGCTGCATCGTCGTTATTATAAAATGCTTAGATTTTCCGAAATTTCTCACCAAAAATTGGGGGTGGATGACTTTTTGCATGAAACGCAAAATTAGGGGGCGTTAATAAATAGGTATGCAAAATTTCTAAAAAATTGAGTTTACCCATTCCTCCTACCATTAGAAACTTTTGCTTCAGTTGTGAGTAAATCTGGCTGGCAAGCAACTCTCTTTATCTTTTCTGTCTAATTTGATTAACATATCTCTCGTTCATCGATCTTAACATTCATCGTCAAGATAATTGTTTCAAAACTTTGTTTTCACAAGACTGAGTGTGGTCTGGGATCCAGGGTAGTAGGCGTGGCCATGAAGTGACACCGCGCTTCAGACATTGAGACAAACATGTTTGAAACGAACATGTTGGCTTTCCCAAAGAAGTAGGACGCGTGATACCATTTTAACATTGCAACACGCCTTTAAAAGAGGGCCGTCAAGAGCTTCACAAGCTCATTCCAACTCTACCCCCGAACGTCTCGTTTGATCTCCATAATCCTCATTGTCAACAGACCTTTCCCCCGCTTTTCTATTTTTCCCAAGCCAATTAGGAATGGTCAAGGTGAATTAGATAGGGGGTAAACACTTCAATCGTTCGGCTCCAGATATAAATCTGACTATAAATGATCGTTGGTATTATTATTCGCTTCTACGAGCTGGTATTATTATTATTTATAATTTTGCTTTTTATTTTATTTATCACTTCCTTTCTCAAATCGAGATTCAATCTCAGCAACGGTAGTAACACCTGAATACTTTGCTCCTTTCAGCTTTAATTAGGCTATGTCAAATGCCCTTCTCGGACTTGCTCTTGCAAGATCAACTTAGGATACCTTCTGCTATTGGACCATCTCGGGGTGGCGAAGAACTATCGCGATGACGTCATGTTTGTGAATCGACAAGCCTATTGGTTTCTTGACAACGATCCACATTATCATGAAACTAACCCTATCCCTCTGCCTACGCGGAAAGTGCACTGTCTTTTCCTAGCGTGCGTGTACTCTCACTATCAATAAGTAACATATTGATACGTGACACTTGATCCAGATAATTGGATTTGTTGTTTTAGATTTCGATTTGAATTTTGCTATACAAATGTACACTGTATTTCCACCGTTAGTAGTCTTATTCCCGAGTTTCCATTATTCCTTTTAATATCTTTATTAACTATTTTTATTATTGTACCACTCTAGGGTTGTGACCACCACACCCTACCAGATGGGTGGAGGCTTTTCAGACGGTGAGACATTTTGTGAGGCAAAAAAAGATTAGGGGGCAATAAAGAGTTCTTGTTTTTAACACCTACTGCTGTAACATACCCTTTTGTCGTGCTTTCAATTATTGATTCGATGTATAAGCAATGTTAGTTAATGTTATTGAATGTCATATATCTCATTACATTACACAGTGGCTTTTCCTGAATCACTGTATTTACTATTGTGAAAGACATCATCAGTGTGAACCCCATAAAAACTTACCTCATGGTGTGAGCCTTCTCACTTGAATTTTCTGCGTTGCATGTATGAACTTGATGCCTCAACGATTCTTTCTATTTCAGTTGGTAGCGAGTACACATCGTCTCCAAAGGCGGCTCTTTCTGATATAGCTGGCAGTGAGTACTCTAATGCTTTCAATGATTGCAATTTAATCATCCCGTGCTTGGGTTTGACCCTTTAAACGCCAGTATAAAATGCAAATCCTACCAAATCAATAGGTGCTTTCAATTTCACCAATCCCTCTTTCGTTGCTAGATAGCTGTCAGTTTGAGATAAAAAGGAGCACAAGTATTTAACCAAAGTGTTACACTGTATTTCATCATTGGTTCTAAAGCTCCATCTCCAAAGCCAAATCGTCAGAGATCTTTCACTACCCATGCCACAGTGCCTAGGCCATTTGTTCTTACTTTTATAAATGCTGGTTTCGATGTCAGGTAGATTTAGTTTTGATGACGTCAAGGGTTAACGTAATTGCCATTGTCCTAACACCTCTAGAAAATTACGAAAACCTAGCTAGCTTAGATGAAAGTATACCGGCCACACATACAAGTACACCGTGAGATTTTTTTTATTTTGCGACCCCCGTTCTATTTCCGTCTCTCCTTGGTAGCTGCAACCCCCTTGCTCCCTAAAACAATGTTGCATCTTTAGAGGAAGACCATAGGTACATGGGAATATTTCACTTTTGTTTTTAGGATTATTTTTGCGCTACACAACATTGTTTGCGGGGCGAGGGGATTTGGCAATTTGCGTGATGCGTAAATTAGGGCAAGTGTTCCAAGACTTTTGGCAGAGATTGTAGCTAGCTTAGATGAAAGTATACCGGCCACACTTATGGTGACCAACAAAGCCTCTTTTTGTATTCGAAGAAAGATGTTGTAAGTGGTTTTAACGCAAAGTGATGCTCCTCGTTGGCACCTGATAAGACTCAAGACAATAAAGCAAACCCCCGAGAAACTAGAGGTGTCCTACTCTGAGTACCAGATTAACTCTATATAAAATAAAATAGAGACTTTACATATAGCGATTTTACACATAGTTAGTCTGGTGCCTAGGGTAGAGGTGCCCCAAATGAAGTGAAGAGAAAACCTTTTGTCAATGGCATCTTGAGCTCAGATCAAGTAGTTTTACAGTGGGTTCATGTCAAACAGCAATGGAGTAATTTTGAAATCGGTTGCGTCCCTCTTTAAATTACTATGGCAGAATTCCATTCGACCACCATTTAAATTAAATGACCTCACCCTTCATTGTTCTTGATTACTGTTTTTCAACCTGTGCAAACATGTCATTTACCATTAACAAGCGGAAATTAAATCATTTTTTGAATCATCTTAGCTCAAGTCTGTTTCCTTTAATAGAATAGTGTAATGACCATAAATGAATCTTTTGCTCATGCAACAATACAATTAATTAAGATTCTTTAGAAAGAAAAGCTCTTAAACCCACAGAACATATTTTATAGAAACTTTAGGATTGAATTTAATCCTTCCTCTGGCCAAGTTTTCTTTATGCTGATGCCCTCGATTTGTCTGTTGATTATATTCATAATAATAGCTTTTTCAAGCTTAGAAATAATTTTTGATTGGTTGAAAGAAATCTCCCCCGGATCCAGGTTACGTCTAATAATCCATTGGTTTTAGTGTTTGGTTTTGGCTGTTAGCCCTCAAACCCCTATTCAATTTTTGGGGACCTACCCTGAATTTAATTAAGCCGTCCTAATTTTGTATGGCTTTTTACTGTTTCTAGCCTTCATAGCCTGGAGCATGATCGTAGTGGGCACAAAACACATGATATTCAAAATTTCTCTGTGGGAGATATCTTTTCAGAAGGTATTTGAAGATATCATCCCCACAAAACAGTAAGATATCCTCTCCTAAGTCAGTTTGTCCAGCCAGTATACTTCAGGCACCTTCAGCCCTTTGAATATCATTCTTTTACGCAATTTAAACTCTTTTCCCTCACCCATTCATCATTTCATGGGTTCTGTCGCCAATTCTTATTTTAACTTGAAACATTTCCTTCACTCAGGCGAAGAAGAGTTTGAAAGCGTTTCACAAGTCGGAGTAAGTTTTCTTCAATGTTGTTAGCGTCATTGTGCTGAGCTTAATTCTTGTCAATTCAATATTTATAAATGCTTTAAGACGTGAGCTACTTCGATGTTACGTATCTAAAGCATGAATGTTTCATTTAGGTAAACTTTCGTATTTATTTTGTAGAGGTGTTTTCCTGATGAAATGCTATGACTATTTTTCTTTCCTTTGCCAAATGAAAGACGGTTAGAGTGCTGTTAGTTGGATAAAATCAGCTTTCTGCATCCATCTATTGTCTGTCTATCTATACTATCTATCTGGATATATATCTATTAATGAACATTAACTGCAATAGGTATTTGGCGAAGGTAGATAATATATAACTTAAATTCGTAAAGCTAACAGAGTTGCCTCCTAGGTCTTTAAAGCTAACAGAGTTGCCTCCTAGGTCTTTAAAGCTAGCAGAGTTGCCTCCTAGGTCTTTAAAGCTAGCAGAGTTGCCTCCTAGGTCTTTAAAGCTAGCAGAGTTGCCTCCTAGGTCTTTAAAGCTAACAGAGTTGCCTCCTAGGTCTTTAAAGCTAACAGAGTTGCCTCCTAGGTCTTTAAAGCTAGCAGAGTTGCCTCCTAGGTCTTTAAAGCTAGCAGAGTTGCCTCCTAGGTCTTTAAAGCTAACAGAGTTGCCTCCTAGGTCTTTAAAGCTAACAGAGTTGCCTCCTAGGTCTTTAAAGCTAGCAGAGTTGCCTCCTAGGTCTTTAAAGCTAGCAGAGTTGCCTCCTAGGTCTTTAAAGCTAGCAGAGTTGCCTCCTAGGTCTTTAAAGCTAGCAGAGTTGCCTCCTAGGTCTTTAAAGCTAGCAGAGTTGCCTCCTAGGTCTTTAAAGCTAGCAGAGTTGCCTCCTAGGTCTTTAAAGCTAGCAGAGTTGCCTCCTAGGTCTTTAAAGCTAGCAGAGTTGCCTCCTAGGTCTTTAAAGCTAGCAGAGTTGCCTCCTAGGTCTTTAAAGCTAGCAGAGTTGCCTCCTAGGTCTTTAAACTTAGCAAAGTAGCCTATAGCATCATGGAAAATCGTAAGAGTGGCTGTAGCTCAATCTAAGACCTGGCTGAACCTATTTGCTCAGCAAACTTCAAAGAGAGCAACCAAAATCATTTTAGAAGCTGTTTTGAACAGTACAGATGTCTTCACGGTCTCAATGCCCCCGCCTATCTTTCAGGACTCAAGTGCACAGAAGTGGCCAGTATTGAAGCCAGAAGATGGTTAGTATAAATAGCCTTTGTTACACCTTTTTTCCTACCGTTAAGGATGATCTATCAGTTTATAACTGGGGTGTATTCCAGTGGTGTGTTCCGGGGGCAAGAGCTTTCGCCATCTTGTCTTATGCTAGCAATGACAGCAGGGGCTGTATCTGTCATTATAAATGGAAGCACGCTTTTGTGCCATTTTGACACATTCATCCCGACCACACCTTTCGCAAGCAAGCCTACCAGTATAAGACCTCGTGACCCGAAGGCACGTTTCTTCGTGCAGAGAGGCAGTCTCCTGAAAGCAAGAGTTTTGATTCAAGTGGGCGCTGCTTCGATGATAATGAAGTCTTGATTTCAATGCAGCATAATTACCATAACATAACTTAATTGATAATTGTGGCGGTCATCGAGAAATGTAAAACTATGAAGCTCGTTAAAAAAAGATTTCTGATGAAATAATTGTGGTAAACACGTTTTATGCCCCAGACACTAAGTTATTAAATGGCATTTCAAACTTTCGGTCTCCATTTATATTGATTCATCGTAACATCTAATCTTTCATTTTTCTGAACTCGTCAACTTTTGCGCAGTTAGTCCGCTTCTTGTCTCCCCTGTTTTTACATCTCTTTTTCAAGAGAGAATCAAACAAACCCGATTAGTTATCTTTTCTCAGCCTTATCAGCCGATTAGTTATCTTTTCGCATACATTTCGGGGCTTTGCCCTAGGTATTTTGTGCCTTCCCCTGACATTCCTCTAAAGGTCAACGCTACTGCTTTCACTAATTGGTTAGCCATTCTACACCTCTGAAATGACCCTTGCAGTATTATTATTCTGAACTTATGTATTGAATAGCTTTTCATAACAATCAATATCTTGAAAAGTAAATAATGTTGCATTTTTGTTTCTAGAGCCAAAGGGTGTATCAAGCAGGATCTTTGGGTAAGTTACTTGATATCTGTGAAGCACTGTAAAAAAAGTCTCAAAAGTAGTTGGTCGACCCACCCGTTCACTTTCTCCGACACCATTTTGTCCTTTTGACACCACGCGAACCTAAAAGTCTTAAACCCTCGTGTTGGTTCACAGCAAGAGGCTACCAAATGTTGTTTTCGTCCAAGGTTTGTATGAATTTATGAATCTGAAACGAAGTGAAGTTCTAGTTTGATGCGACTGTGTTTGTTTATGTCGTTAGCTTTCTTGCAAAGTTTCGTGGAGTTGTGACATCACACAACCAAGCAGTTTATATATAACATGTTCGATTTGCGTTCCCAAAAACACACACTCCAAATACATTCCTTTGATCGTTTGACTAAAGCACATGGTTCTTAAGGTTGGGTTACCAATTTGAATTGAACGGAATCATTAACATGTCAACTCACTATTCAAGTTGCCAAAATTTATCCAACGTTTATGATTTCTGCAGAGATGCCATGTCTTTTTATTCATTGTGGCATGGAGAAGAACGAATAGGGACCTGCAAGGCACAAGGATGTTTTTGGCTAATGTCCGTGATAATCTCTAACGATACAGGGTTGCTTAATAAATCCAGAATTTTTGTGGCCCGCAAGTTGCCAAAGTGTAATGAAACTACCCAACAAGAATTTATAGTTTCTACCTAGTCATCTAGTAATACGCGTGGAAAGTTCAAATTGAGACATAAAGGAATTAGGCGTACGTTGATTCAATTTAAGGATTGGTCATTCATGACTGAAGTATGTCTATCCATTCATAAGTTGTTTAAAAGAAAGAAAATTGTCAAAACCGAAACTTTGTCACAAGTGTTGTGGGTTTGAAAACGCTAGAGAAAGGTGATAAACTGGGATGTGAGAAGCAACTGTGCAATTTGTCGTTGATACTACTTATGCAAAGGCTTTTGTCTTGAAATCCGTAAAGGTTAGTCCGACTTTGTGAGAGTCGGGGCTATATCGGGTACGATGTGAGTACGATATGACCCAACTGTAGTCTGATTGTCTTCTCGTTGCACCGTCAATTAGCGTTGAAACAGTTCAAGCATCTACAAAACATGCATATTAACTGCATTAAAGGAGCAGAAAGACCACTGACCTAATCCTGCACTTCTGGCCGACCTATCACTCTGTCCTTCCCGTTCCAAGGAAAGGTTCAGATAAGTGACCAGAGGCTTGCTATGACTCGAAGACCAACCTGGCATTGATTCTTAAACAGGTCGATGAAAAGGATGTTTATTTCGAAGTCCAGACATCAGGAGTGAACTTGTGCCCCAGTGGATTACGAGAGGGTGCATTTTGCATGAACACCGAGTTTTAATTTCGTTTTCAGGATCAAGGAAAAATCCGAAAATTGCTCAGTTATTTGTCGAGCCATTTTAATCAGATGAAATTGATCGTGAAACTACAGAGCAAACGATTGTTGTGTTCAAAACACCCTTTTGCTTTTAATGCCTTGTTTTCCCTTTCGATACTTCTCTTATGATCTTTCGATAACCTGCCTTGGAACCTTCCACATTTACTTTACATTTATATTTATATTTTTCCTCCTTTTTATCCATTGCCAATTTGATGGTTTTTCACCCATTGATTTTCTTGTACATCCAGTCGGTTTACGTGTTGTTTGGTTCGCTACAGAAGTAAACCACATAAAACCCTGTGTCGTCGTCCTCTCTCGAAGTAAACCACATCGAAGTCCTCTCACGTTAACTACGCAAACCAGCTAAAAGCAAATGATATAATGGAGAGGTTATCATGCCACCTTATTGAAATTAAATGGCCTTTTCTGTATCACACATGGTGCCCTGGTCTACCTTAACAGAAGTCTAACGAAGGCATTGACCATCGTTTTTTTACATCGAACTTTATCCTGAACAAAGAGTTCTATTCGATTCCTTTATAAACATCTAATGTAATCTTTTGAATATACAGTCCATTGTGACATAAGTTACGGAAGCTGCAATGTATCTATATGTCATGGACTCCAGGGATATGACTGACCAAGAACTTAGATCAAGAGTATAGATCAGAAAATTCTTCACCAGACTTGACTTCAGTTGTTTAATAACTTTTGAAACTGAGCTATAAGATAATAGACCCTTGCGAAGGATGTTTCTACTTTATAAGTGGCTATTTTACAGATTTGGATTTGGCTATTTTACAGATTTGGCTATTTTACATATAAGTACAGATTTGGCTATTTTAAAGAAACGGCCTTTCAAACGGCGTTTTCCAAGACATTTCTTCCTATAGTCTCTGTCCTCTGATTGGATTTTGCTCTTAGGCAGAGTGGGTATTGCCTCTCCACGAGCCAGCTGCTTGATCTGCTTTTGAAACCTGCTTTTACTAGATCCGTTTTGGCTCAGGCGAGTCCACCAAATTGTTGCATGCCCTTGAAATTTGGTCACCAGGCTATTACAGTCCAATGATCGCTCGGTCTGTGAAGGTGTTTTCAAGGGTATCTCAGCAATCTTTCAAGTTAATCCTTTTTTGCATGTGAACATTGGGAGTAAATCCTCGGGATAAGATATAATGTGTTTTAGACCACACTGTTGAAATTATGATTGAGCAGTCCTTTTTCAGTATCAGAACGTCTGCTCTTAAATCAAACCTTTCGCGTGGAAATGACTCGTACCTGATTTTCAAGCGATCATTTTTATCCAAATGTTATGGCTTGAATTAGAATATAACAGAATAACACCCCTAAACGACTTTGCACTTTCTCTATGTTCTAAGACGTGGTTATCTCAGCGTTTTAAAGCTAACATGTTCATACTTATGATAATCTTTCATTTAAGAAATAAGGTAGACCCAGAGTCAGATAGGGACTCTATGCTGTGTCGTTAAGACCACGATCCTTTCCCGTTAAGCTTCTTTTATCATGTCGCAAGCTTAACACTTGTTCATCAGTCTTGGAACGTGAGTTCGAGCATGTCTCTCAAACCTCCCATCCCACTGGCATTTCGCATGACTTATTTCAAGATTGGTTGACTAGGGGAGGAGGAACTGTGAAGCGATAGGCAGTACAGGTTCATAAAATTACAAATATGAAATATTAAATGTTTAATATGAAATAACAGTAGCCTTCAAGCAAAAATGACAAGAAGGTACTTGCACAAACTTGTTAGTCTTCATTTTTCTGACATGTGACATTTTTGTGGTCTCAAACACAAAGATAATAAATGCCAACATTAGATATATCAAAGTTTCAGTTAATGGTAATCTCAACTTTACGATAATATTGAAATATAAATTTCCATAACAAGCACTGGTAAACTATATGCAGTTAAAAAGACAATAACGTTTTAGTTATTACTAAAGAAAAGCAATCAGCAAAGAACAGGAAAGCAATTTCGTTCGCCAAGTCTAGGTACTTATACTTTTAGCCCAATGAAATCTGCATACATAGTATGATTTAAAGCAACTGTAAGTAACGAAGCTCTACCAGAAGCCTAGTAATGACAGTCAAAGAAGGTACAGTGGGCCCTGGACTACGTTGGGGTTACCTTACAATTACCATCTATGGACCTGCCATAGATGAGATCTATAACGTAGTCAGCTTTTTGCAATTATCACACACTACAGCGATTTACTAGCAACTTGAACTAATAGACGTTTGACTACCGAAACACTGTCCTATAAGTTTTTCTACGCTTATTAGCAGGTCTATTGTTTGGTGCAACTATAAGTTTCTTTTCCGCTGCATAACATTTCCTCGTCATTGTGGGACTTTTTAAAAAGTTGGCGGGCGTGATACAGCGAGGAGGCATGCAAATGTTTGACATTAATCCAGGTCAGAGACCAATGTCTAATTTTTAACCTCTTTTCTACAATGCCCTAGTCAGTAAGCATTCAGAAGACAGTGCACTGTAGAAAGGCTACCCGCGGTGAAGCAATGATCTTTGGTTAACCTATTACTATAAGTAATAATAGCAATATCATTGCTTAAGTAGCAACATTAATGGCACCATGAAAAGGACAGTGAAAGTGAAAGATATTGTGGCAAGAAGGTTAGAGATCCTTGTGGCAAGAATACTAACAATAGTATTAATAATAGCAATATTAAAACGAGATATATGGCACAGTTGATTTACTTGAAGACCAGTTATGAATATAGGGTGATACATGTGTAGGATCTTTGCTTGTTAAAGATATAATCAATAAACAAAGAATATCTATTATTCATTATTGTGAAGGACTATACAATGGCAATGTATCGTGCATCAATGATACCAGATCCCAATTTCCCTGAAACCTAAGAATGATCAATGAATTGTTATGCAGCTGAGTACCACTCAACTAGTGTAAAATTTCAAAGTCTTGCTATGTGTAGCCTTGTGTATTGTAGTCAATGTGTATGATTGGGGGAGAGGGGGGTAGGGGGCAAACCAGCCCCTGTAGTGTATACCTCATGTTATGTTCGCACCATCACAATGATAGAGAATCACAAGGGTTTTGATATCTTTATTGCCAGTTGCTAACTGGATGATTTAGTGCTTTGACTTTTGCTACTTCGCGATTTTTCAAGTGCTCTTTCATATTTTCTTACAACAAATTTCTTACATAAAATATGAGAGTATTTGACCCAGACTGCTAGAGGTACAAATTTAGAGCGGCGTCTTCATCCAAACCCAATGATATCGAAGATTGCTCAGGATTTACAGCTTATCCCAATATTGGCCGAGTAATGAATACGTTACCCGATTGGTGAATGATAGTTATTGGCGTATGAATTTCAATCAGCCGTTTCAGCTGTATCATTTTCAGCAGTCTGTTAACACTCACCCTAGGTCGATGAATCGTGTTTTTCAGTCTTGTTAACTCAAGGGTTACACTTTAAATCGTAAGTCTTCACTATCAGTCTTCACGCCAGGAATTGATACTCTCAGATTAATAAGGAAAAATTATCCTGAATCGCAGTTATTGGGTCTTCAGTTAATTGAATATTATTATTCATTGATGCCAGCATGTCGAAGGGTCACTCGGTCAACGTGTCTTTCTTTATTCCTATGTATGTCATGACCTTTGTGGCCTTTCTGACCTTAGCAACCTTTGTAAAGTATGACCTTGTAAGGATTTAAATAGTTGTCATGCAAACAGACGCATTTTCAAATATAGAGAGCCATATTTGCTTTTTATGCAGATGAAATAGTTGCTTTAAAATGCATATCTTTTCAAAGGAGCAACCTATTTACCTTAAGCAGTTAGGAAAGGTTCTTTAGTGAGAAGCAGTGAGAAAGGACATTCCTGATACTCAAATGCCCTTCTCTATTCTTATTATCTTTGTCCTTGTAAGAGCCTTAGTCACCATTGAAAAACTGGAGAATTATTTTATCTATGAAGGACGTCACCAGAGGATAACTCATCTCATGTCAATGTCCTACCATGCACGGTGAATCCTTTTTGCTGTTAGGCTCGAAGTCCCCTGACTTCAAGTCATTTGCACCCTCCATTAACCGCCTCAATTATTTCTGCTCTCCCTGCTCTCCTTCGATTAACCAACAGAAATTTTTTATTTCATTTTTCATCTTCTGCTTCGTTTGTAGTGCATTTTCCTTTGATATAATTGAATCATTTTCTCCTCAGTCAAAATTACTCCGTAACTCGTACTTCCGTTCTTTCAGAATTCTTCAGCATTTTTTTTCCGAGGCCAGTTAATTTTGCAGGCAATTAGAGCGACTTCGGTATATTTAAAGTTTCCCCACAATTTCATACTTATTCTACTTCACAAGCCTAATCGAACCTAGAATGCTGTAATTGCGAATATCCCTGGATTACTGTTGCTAGACATCAATAATTTTGCGTTCTATCTTTAGACATCCACCAACAATACAATTCTTCACTTTTTTGCTATCCTACCCCTAATCCTATCTCTTATCTTATTATTGCATTTGCATATACCTTGATAAACTAACATTTCAAAGACACGAAGCCACAATTGCTTCACGTTATGATTAGATATTCGTGTGTTTACCTCTTCTGAATGCCTCCTATGTATCTTGCAATGCCTGTATGGTGTATGGAAAACCCAACTGCCATGGGTATCAGACGCCCTATCTTGCACCATTGTCGTTTGTAATCCCTTTATTCTGTAATTGTGTAATTACCTATTTAAGAGGATCAAGTTCTGATAAAGAAATACTTGCAAAGAGTTTTAAAGTCAATCTTGTTGCAAATTATGCGGCTTTCCAATGGCCGAGACAGGCCGCTGAATTGAATTCGATGTCAGTTTAACCCCTTTGGCGTCTACCAGGGAGGCTTATCCAACTTCAGCCACTTTCCACGTCTCTTTTTGGCTTCCCTTTAAAACCGAGTCTCTGGTTGTCTGCAGATTTCTCCAAGCCTCTTTATTTCCTCATTTTCATCACAGATAGCGTTCAAAATCTGTCACATCTGTCAATTATTAGTGCGATCCACTTAGTCCATGTCTGATTCGGATTTACGGTTGTTGTCTTGTCTTTGCGACGGCATAAATTTAGAGCCAAGCACCGTCTTCTGTTTTCTATGGTTTTTCCCGTCTGTTAAAGATTAAATAGCGGCACGCCCTTGCCCTATGAATACGTAGCCTGTAGCTGCGTGGGGATTCGCCTAAGCGTTGTTGGTGGCAGCCAAAATGGCGACAACGCCTCAGTACTAGTGACCCTTCAAGAGATCACACATTTTTTACTAGCACGTGACAATCCAATTCAAGTTTCCGTTACTCTTCTCTTTAGAAAACCTTCTTCAAAAAGAACAGACGAACAATCTCATAATAAGGGTATTTAGATTTAATTTTGGCAAATGATATTTCGACAAGTACCTTTCGTAGGGCCTTCACATATTTCACTGTAAACAACTGCTATTGCACCAAATCGCCAGTGGCCCACGATTAATAGGCTTCACCAGGCCCAGTCTCCTTAAAATCCTAAAATGGCTATAATTCGTGGTAAAAATGGGTGTGTACACGAGGAATGGAATCTGTACCATTCAGGATGTTTCCGCCTAATTAAATTGCTGTGCGGCCATCGTAAAGTCCCCAACGACGCTTTTGAATATCATAACTAACAATGTATCTAGATCAATACGCATGTTTTACGTCTACGGTTGCTATATTTAGTCACATCTATCGAGTTGGGTTGGGCAGCGTTTCAGTGTAATGGGATCCTTGTATGTATCGAAGTTCGCATATTATGCGCAAGTGACTAGCCAGATTTGATGCGATATGATGGCTTTCATCCATGATACGCCGTTGAAAGAGCGCAAAATTTTCTTATGCCTAGGAATGCCTGTCTAAAGGATGAGGAGGGGGTCAAACGTGAGATATGTGCAACAAGTACGCTCATCAAATTGCACCCTCGGTTGAGTCCACCTTGCCAAACCCTAGGGCCAATTCGCCTTGTTTGCCACGTACTTAGACCTTTAAACAAGACTAATACGTTATGTGCCATTGAGGTGTTTGAAACAGAGGAAGGGTAGCGTTGTGCGCTATTAGAAGGCACACCACCCCAAATTCTGACGAGTGAGGGGATACGTGCCCCCTATGTCCCCGGTTCCTACGTTTGTGTGTGGACAGGGGCACGTTGTTCTGCACACCCACACACTTCCTATCGTAACATCACCTCAAACCACGAGTCATCTAATATTTGTATTAGAGAAAGATATTCTCTTAGACTGAATTTGTTTAATATGTATGCCTTAGTTCAAAATGTGTCATGAAGTATCCCGCCCTGAAAGCTCTAATATGTATCTACACCAAATATATATAAGGATTATTGTTCTGTACAGAACCCTGCAATGGACAAATGTTTGTCTATTGTGAAAAGTGAAAATTGCAGGGGGTTGTAGCAGGCTGCATGGGCATTGAGTGATATTATCTTTCATTCAGTATGCCGCGGTTTTGCTGTGGTATTATTGCCATAAATTATACCGTAGAATGCCCTCCAGATGAAAAGCAGTTCTTAGATGCAGCCGGGACATTTTTCACTTGGACTGTTAGCCACGAATTCTGACTGTTTGCCCTTGTATAAACATAGATTGACGCTGGATCATATATAATATTAATTTGGTTTTTGTTGATCTTTGGTCAGATAAATCAGATTCATGGCCTTCTGCAAGGGGATCAGTTTGGTTTGTTTGTGGATCATATAAGTGATCCCTCCGTTTTCAGAATTAGTGGTTTGTGCCCGAGTTTTTATTGGAAGACAAGGCTGGAACCTGAAGATACTGGTGGTTCACAGTATGCTTACGTCACTTTAAAATGAATCAATCTTTCTTTCTGTGTAGTGAGAAACGATGCAGGATCAAACGGGATCTGTAGGCGAGTGTTGTCTTGGGAAGGAATACATTAGTTAGTTAATATTTGGCCTTTGGAGGTGGGCATGTTCACACATGTGGCGTGGGTGACAATGGCTCAAACAAATGTTCCTTGAGAGAAATAAATCAAATTCGATATTCAGACAACGGATCATTACAGCAACATCGTTATTTTGATTGCAGCTCGCTGAAATTCATTTCGCCAAGCCAAGCTTTTGTAACCACATTTGCGATGGTATCACAGCCACATATAGCTTTAGTTGATAAACCAGCTGTTTTTTGGGTTATGCTAACGGTCGGTTAATAAGCAAAGATCCCCAAGTCTGATAAGGAACTCTGTTGCGAAGTCGACAGTGCTGTAGCCTCACTTGCATCGGACCATTGGGTTGCGACGCGACGGAGGCTGGGGGCTAGTTTATGTTTGTTTGCATTCACAAAGCCGCTGAAACAGGTTGGTGGACGAGCGACGACGAAGAGGCTCGTGCGCAGTTACATACACAAACGGTGAGAAACTCGGCTCGCACGTCGCAGCCAGTTTCATTGCAAGCTACGAGCGCACGGCTTATGGTAAGCGACGTTTCAACGCGAACGGAGAGACGACTTCAACAGTCTATTCAAAGCGGTGGTTTGAGAAATCAAACGGGATTATTTTATCGAGTTTGTTCAGACTCCGAGGTCATGGCTGAACGGTATTTGAACGCGTCGTCTGTCTATTTAACCTGCTTGTAACGTGCAATCTGTACAGTGAGAAGCTTTTTGTAAGCAAGGAGAACGTGCTTTTCAACATTTCCCAGCAAATATGATAATTGCAGTGAGGTCTCGAGTCGGGTGAAAGTACAGCAGGACTTGTCTCTTTGTCAATTGGAGTTGACTGTAGCAGCTACTTTCAGGTTTGGAAGAATACAAGGCTGTCAGCGATGACTTGCAGTTCTTTGCTGGTGATGCTCAAAGGGGTATGGCTCTCTTTTTACCTTAGCAATGCCATGCTGTGCCAGTGCAAACCGAGTTGTGACATCTATGATACAATACAAAAGGGGACAAATTTTTGGAACAAGGGTCTTGATGACGAACTTGGTGAAGAACAGAGCAAGGCTTCGAGTTATTTCAATTTGGACTTAATGGGTTTGAGGCTGGAAGAGATAAAGCCTGGCTGTGGACGAATGCAGAACCGATTAGGTGTTCTGTCGGACGGAAATGCCATTTGTATTCGCTACCGAGAGAATCTCGAACAGATTCAAGGAGAATTGCTCTCATATCATACCAGTAAGCTTCTTGGAATAGAGAACGTGCTAGAAGCTAAACTTCTGAAAGTTAACGAAAGCAGTGAATTCTGGAGTCGTGTGGATTTGAGGAAAAATTCTTGGGAAAACGGAAAGGTGATTATTGCCACAAAATTTGTAGATGAACCATATCCAGTCCGTATTCCAGACGTTATATTAAAGGAGAATTTCATACTAAACGAAAACACATCATTTTGCGGTTTGGGGAGACGGACTCAAAGATTTTTATTGCAGTGGTCGGATATGATCGTTTTTGACTATGTCATTGGGAATTTCGATCGAGTCGTCAGCAATATGTTTAACCAGCAGTGGTATGCCAAAAGCCTGAGCGAACCAATTGAGAATTTGCTGCAGACACGGAACGGCGTATTGTTGTTTATTGACAACGAGGACGGATTTTCACACGGCTATCGCCTCCTAGGACGGTACGAGCCCTACCTCCGATCGCTCATCCAACACTTGTGCCTCTTCAGGAGACAAACTGTGGAAAGACTCGAAGAGCTAAGCACGTTGACTGTAGAGGCACTGGGGCAAAGACTGTGGCATTCAGTTCTTACGAGCTATAATGAGTCACGCGTACTCGATCACATCCCCCAGATATCTGCGAAGAACCTCCAATTATTCAAAAATCGAATTAATTTAGTACGAGACTATGTCAGAAAATGCAAACAGAATAAGCGATGAAATAGTCTTGTTATGTTTTTATGTAAATTTAAGAGGATTTATGGTAGGGTTCTTTGAATCATCAGTGCAGTAAATTTAATGAGAAATATTCCCACCGACACGTATCTAAGCTGTTCCTGTTCTTTGACTCCTTGTGACCACGCTGTTCCCAATTGGTATCCTCTGCTATTTGTTCTAAAGATGCCATATAAACCTCTTAAAGTATTTACTTTCATTGGGTCTGCTTCTAATCTTTTCTTCGCGAGAAGCAGCTTTGTGCCCGCTTGTCCATGTATTAATGAACTCATCAAACCATATACGTTGAACCATCCACACCATATCAGTTTGTAGCCCGCTCTTTTATTATCAAGATAATTCAGTGCGTTCTATCGAGTCTCGGGGATAGAAGGAACACTGTTCGTTATCACTGCTCAACTCGAGCCTGGGGCTATGAGATGCAACCAAAACATTCTGCGAGAATTCATGATACAGTTCTGGGTGTATAAGCACTGATCATGGTATTAACCCACACTCATCGATAAATTACTTGTTTATTTCATTTTACTGATAAATGTTAAAAAGCTGGTATTGCTTTTTAGCATCCGATGGCATTGTTTTGAATACTGTGGTTGGATTAGCATGGGCAGATTTTTGAATTGCTTTATGGTGCAAACATCAAATGCCAGTTGCCTTTGTGCATGCGTTGTGTATTAATGACATATTTGACCAGTGGAAACCGCCCTTTTCGCACATAAATACCGATTCGAATTGTCAGAGCTCCTTTTGTAGTGCTTGTTGCTGCATCAGAGCATTATTTGTGTTTTCATAACAATTAGTTTGCTCTCCACTTAGCTAATCTCTTTGGATTTCGGCATTTCGCGCACCATTCTCCTACCTAAGCCATTTGCCAAACAGAGCTGCCAATGCCTGAATCTCTTTGATGTCCTGTTTGGTTTAAGCCCAGTGCATCGGGAATAGAATAACCAGCCTTTGAGCTTGACCTTCTTGAACCTCTGTGTCTATGGTAGAATCAGCGAACTTACGTTTCCGTATGCATAAACGACCTCGCCTTACCTCTCCCCTTCAGGTAAACCTTCTCCAACTTCAAGACATACCTTTTTCTTGAGCAAAAGCTGTTTAACGTTGCTTTCAAGTATAAAAGTTTCACGTTTTCTCGCCCCAACGGGAGGTTAAAATTTCGTTTACCGAGACAGGGCACAATGTGTTGAACTGGCTCACAAAAGCTGAGTCGCTCGTCAGATTCTCAATGGGTATAGTTTAATTTTGGTTGGCACCGTCTCCAAGGGCGTATTGCCTGTATACTGCAGCGTACTCTATGAAGGACTCTAAGGGCATTCGGGCATTAAAGCAAAACACAGCTCTTTATTTCATGGCTCCTGTCCTGTGCTTTGATATGTTCAGTCTCGACATGCCCAACCCTGACTTCAGTATAACGTACTTCAAAGAAAGCTGGCTAAGGAGGATTTATTGGCTGAAATGGCTTTGGCACTCTCTACTGTTGTTTTTGCCGGGTCTTGATTATTATTATTATTATTATTATTATTATTATTATTATTATTATTATTATTATTATTATTGCAACGCCATCAACACAGAGCTATCTTAGGGGAGGGGGATTCGCAGATTTGCTCAGCCATTACTTTGCCAAATGCAGACGATGGGTTTTTTCCGTAACGAGAGGCGCACCTAGCAGAGGTACATGGTAGGAAAAATTGGAGATAGCACGTGAAATGATCTCATTTGCTCGTAATTGACAAGATCATACTGTTAAAACAGTTAATAATGCAAACGTCCAGGCAAGCCCCTCTCCTTAACATTTTCCGCTTCATAAAGACCCTTCTTGCATTGTTACGGACGGAACTTGCTCGTTTCCCTGTATCAGAGCAATTCCGTCGCTCTTGATCTCTTTTGAGTGCGATTTATTGAGCTCTTTATTTCCTTGAGCTTTAGTTGCATTGCTTAGATCTCCCTTCATGACGGCATCCACACGTGTAGGGCTTCGAGTTTCTGTATAAATGCCTGTTTAAAGTGGGTAAACTCAGCATCCCACGCTTGGATAAAGGTGGGCTAAATTTGTTCCAACAGAGGAAGGTTATGATAACCGTATACGACGGGACATCAAAGATTACAAATGTTACAAAAACGAAAGTATACCAGGTGCTGTGTTGACACATTCTGTTTGGTTTAGAAATCCAGGATCCTGATTATGTTGGTTGTAAGATATCTTCCGACTGATTGCTTTATCCTTAAACGCTGCCGAAACATATGTTCTATACTCGGCTTGTGTTTACATGTTTGAAAAAGAATGAACGAAATTTTCGGAACTTTTCATGCAATCTGTGAATTTAAGCATTCCTACTTTACCTTTGCTTAGATCTGAATACGCTTATCCTAGCTGCAAGCACAGGATTACCTGAATCTGCTGTTTATTTTGGTGTCACTGTGCATCTTAGAAAATCCTTGATGAGCTCCCAATCGCTGCTTATATACAAATGTATTGAGATATCTTGTATTTAGTAAGGTATTTGCTGATGTGTATCGAATGAAGCATATGATCACAATGGTATTGAAGTATTCAGCAGGGGTATTGACTCTGGTACCCTGTTTAGGGTATCGGTGTATTGGGTTTTATCGGGTGTGCCTCCAGTGTCTGCTGTTTGTTATACGAACTACACACGTCGTTAGAACCTGCTATTCGATCGCAAGGAGAACATGATAACTTCGATCGTAGGTGTATGTGGCGACATCGAATTGCAACCCTGATCATGCTGCAAGAATGACCTTTGTACCTCTCTTACCTCGATGTTGAGCGATATTGTCAAGCGATAGAGATATTCCTGGAAAGATTTAAGACGGGGTTTTGAACTGAGATCTGTTAGAAATTCTTAAAATAAGGTGGCTTATGTACAGTTTTCTAGTTCTGAGCGTCTGATGTCTCTTCAATTTTCCTTTTCTTTTCCTGCTTCTTGCTTCCTCAAACTATTTGTGAAGAGGTGGTTGGTGAGAGAGCATACAGTGGTTAACTATAGAGAGACATTTGAAGAAAGAAGAGCCCTATTTACGTTTAGTGGAGGAGAATTCTGTCTATAATTCAAATACAGTGAAACTTGTTCATGGATTTCATTGGCTTTTTACCGTTAGTTGAAAGTTGGCTGCGCTATCTGCATAACCAAAACATTGCTTAAAAATTTAGCAGGCATTAAAGAGCAGTGGCTCCATGATATATACTTGGGATACCCCATGTTAATCTTAAGCCTAATTTTACTCTAAATCGTTGCTTTGTTTTTTCCCATGTTTTGCAAATAGATGGAGCGACGAAATTATGAATAGGCAATTATAAGCAGCAGCGATCGCCTATTACAATATTCGCGATGTAGCTTACAAATCGCTTACATGAGAGAATAACGTTTAAACTTTAACATGGATTGAAGAAAGGTGTTTCTGGAATGTAGTTTGCACTTTCCAGAAGGTCTAGCTTGTATTTTTTCTTTTTCCTAGTTGCAATATTATTCTGTGTGCAATTGCGAGACGCCAAATTACGAAACAATCATTCTTACTCGGGGTCACCTGTTAATTACGATATCTGTGGGATTTAGTTGGATTGAAACGTTTTTCCTACACAGTCGCGGTGTTGTAGACTAAACTTCCAAGCAAGTTCAGTTTTCTTGAGAAAGGCCTTTTTGTAGCTTTGAGCCAAGAGGAATGGCTAAAAGGATTCCAGGACCATGTATGTATGCAACACACATCCTATAATGACGATTTATTTTTAGGCAAGCCGGGAGCATTGCATCAGCAGGACAGACAGATTTCTTCACAACAAATGCCCCCAGACGTGGCCAAGGAAGCCAAGAGGAATCACTAGATGACGACTCACAGACGGGGGTAAGTAAGACCTCTTTACCTAAGCCATGCTTCAAGTAATGCGTGCTGGCAACAGTGATTATCCCAACATGTAGCAAAGCAATGGCGCTGGAGTACGCCTGCAGACTTGTTTCAATCTTGTTTCTTAATCTTAGACATTGTATGGTGGAATCTCTTCCATGTAAGCTTTGAAGAGCTGAACACAGGCCTTTTGGTAACTGATGTTTGTTGCTTATTTTTTTGCTAGCTGTAAACCGTGACAGCCATTATAAGAACAGCAGTGAGTATGCTGTCTCATCAATGCACCCACAACTGGTTGGATACTTAGTCATACGTTCAGTGCAGTAAGAATTGCCTTACACATCAAGTTGACAATTTTGTATATTGACAGCTAGAAGAAGGCCATTTTAACTGCATGTTCACTTCAACACTTTAGTGCTGGTCTCAGCATGACGTAACATGTTTTCTTGTTTCCTTCTGCGCAGCTACAATATGACGTCGCAGCATCTGATGTGCAGGAGCCGAGTGCCTGGGCAATAAGGCAGGCAGAGAGCTCTACTGATTTTCAATGAAATAGATATTTTGGTATTCCCTTTAGCAAAGTCATTTGGATGTTATTTTAGTATTGTATTCATAGTCTTGCTATATCACCAGCTGCCTTGAACTAGATGTTTATATTTTGGTTTCCGTGCATTTTTTAAATAGTGTAGCAATTCTTGTTGTCAAAGACCTATAACTACTCATGGCCTAATCATTTGGTTGTTGGATTTTTTTTCAATGCGAATTAGACAAGCATCAGTCAGTATTCTCAACAGTATTCTGGTAGGTTAATTCAGTCTCTTATTGAAGTAACATATGTTTTGCAGGCCTCTCTATCATCTAGATTTGAGGCGTTTGTAGTAGAAAGTATGACTATGTGACAAAATATTTAGGCGTTTAGTGTTTTTGTAATTGAACAGTGTTCGCCTCTTATTTTTCATCAGGATTTGTTTGTATGGGTATATGTATGCAAAAAGTCGAATATTTGTAGCACAAAGGTTTGCATCAATAATTATCTCTGTCTGGTTTGCCTATATATTATCTTGTGTCAGTCTTGATGTTTGGACAATGTCTTTATTCAAATTGTTTTGAAAGTAATTCAAGATTTAAGTATGGTACCTTGCTTGCAACTTGTAAGTATTTTTCCTGTAGCGTTTTCTGGTACATGATTTGGGGCCAGAACCGATGTAAGCGAAATTCGTGTTCTTAAAGAAAAATATGGAAATACTATGAAAAAGTAAGTTATCAAAGAGGTAGAATAAGGGTGGGCTGGAGGTAGTAATTGGTCTTTTTGCCAATTATAGGGAAGTGCATTTTCCTTGTTCACTCTTTATTTTGCCAATTCAGCTTGTTGTGTTTGTGCATTAGCATACCAAGCACCAACTTTCTTCCTTTTACCATATTTGCTTAGCCTTTCAAACTAGAAACTTGGTCTTAGGATCTATGCATCCAAATCACTTAAAGTGCTAAGATCTACTGCTTGCCTTGTGACTGAGACCAGAAAGCAAAGAGTGTAGTAGCCCGCCCTCTTATTGTCATTTAAAATTGCTTTAAACGTTGGTCTTTTTTATGCCATACAGAAATGACCTTTGTACTGAATAAGATGCAAAATAACATGTTAGAAGAAACAAGCAAATGTATAACAAATATTTGATATTATATTATGGAAGCTTTGAGTAATTTTTGGAAGATACTTTTTAAAGATCAAGAAAATTGGGGAAAATATGAAAGAAACTGTTCTAATTTCAATTGATCTTCGGTTGATATGACAAGGTACTGATTGAACTAATTTCACTTTTTCAATACATTCATTCCATATACCTGCCAGCAGACATAGTATAGATGTCTTATGGCATCAATCAATTTCAAATCATAACCACTAGCTTTCATGCCAAAAACTCCAAATGCAAACATGTTGACAATTTTCATTTGTAAAAGATTTGATATACTGAAAGGTAACTTCTTTGCATATTGTAGTGACAATATATTTAACAATGTCTCGTAATTTTGTGCTGAGAGTATCACAATAGAGAAGACAAAACTACTTGAAGTAACAGGATATCAGTAGTTTCATACTAATACAGTTGAATAATATTTTTAACAACTAAATTGTCACTAACTGAGCAATGTCTTTAGCATTACCTAAAAAATTACTTACTTTTATCTTTGCTTACCAAGACCAACAGCAAACTTCATTTAACTTAAATTTTGCAACTAAATTTTAATGTAATGGGGAACACTCTCAGAGCGTTTTAAATTTTCAGATACCAAGGAAGTTATTTATTTAGTCTTGCGAAAATCTCCAATGACAACAAGTCTTGTGGAAATTACCTTTATTTGCAAAATTTCACTCCGAAATATTTTCGGAACAATTTCACTACCTAGATTTCACTCACTGTGTTTGCTCATGATGTATGTCACACAAACTATTGCATGTCTTGCAAACTTTTTTGCATTTTGCAGGTTTTTTCTCACACTGGAGATAAGGCTCAACATAAAATATAAAAAGTATTATGCAACGTCTAAATCAGCCTCTAATGCAAAATTCATTTGAATTTTATCATTGGTTTAACATTTCAGACTTTTTTTAATGAAAAACACTGAATTTGGAAAAAATCATTGAAAAATTGAAAGCTTTGGTCTCTTAATGATCTGCTAGAAATGGCTCAAATGCATGGAAATCCTACAAAGAAAACGTATTTACATATTAGCAGCATTTACAGGAAAACATCAAACACCCAAAGCTATTCACACTGAAGTTAAACAGTCAAGAATTTCAAAGATATTGAGTCTCAGTGGTGAAAAACCTTGCCAGTATGAAGTTTTGATTCTCATGTGTTTTTAGCAACTTTCCAAATTTGAAAAACATATTAACCAACATCTGAGCCAACTGTCACCAAGTCATAATCTTTTTTATAGAAGGAGACAGTGTTTGGTAGAAAATGTAGATGAGAAGTAGATTCAATTGCCCTTACTCAAAATTCTACTTCAAATTTAAGAACAATAGTAACATTGCATGAAAATACCTGAGCTTTAAAGAAATTCTTGGCACCATATTACTAGCCATGTGCTCAGTTTTCATCACAAATGTATGTTGTTTTCAAAACATGTATGCATTGTTCTAATACATATCCACTACAAACAACAAACACAACACATTTGCATAGACTGCTTCAGTTTCTGTGGTGTTTCAATTATCCTTTGTTGGAACTGAAACGTCAGGTATTATGATTCCTAATAATTTCGCCAAAGTGGAAGTAAATATATTAGCAATCTGGGCTCGGATAGAATCATTCCCTCAAATATCCAACAAGGTTAAAGCCTTGGCCGGATTTTCCACTTCTGACTTGCTCTGTCGACTCCGTAACAGCTGCTTCTGCCATCTTCCAGAGCTAGTCCTTTTGAGGCTTTAATTGCAGCATATTTGCTCCTAGTCTCTGTGTTGTTCATTTGCAGCAGACTTGACCGTTGCCATAGATGCTTCCACAGCGAGGGCGACCAATAGGAACCACAGCGGAATAAAAACCTCGACGTAAGAGGCATCTGTTAGGCCATCTAGCTTTGCGCACAGAGTTAGCAGAAATATCAGCTTCATAATGTACAGGAAAAGAAGCCAAAGTTTCCTCCATTTGCCGATTGTGACTTCAGGGTACGGGTTGTGGCCTGATTTGAAATGCATTATAGACAATACAATCAATGAAGTTATAACTACTGCATCTAAAATCCATATGGGAATAAATACCAAATGCCAGAGCCATTTCGTGTCCCTTTCCAGTCGCACAACACATAGAATCAAAAAGACTGTTATAAAAATAAGGAAGAACCAAGCTCTCTGAACGAGCGCCATGTTGTTGTATTTGGATCTCGTTTCCGAGTCACCCAACAGAGAGAGGCTAGTCATTCCGTTTGTAAGTACTTTCTTTTATAAAATTGGTTTGATATCTATTTTCATATTTATCCTTCAATGATCAAGCTGCAAAAGTAGTTTACTGGAAAAACGTGAAAACGCGAGCTTATATAATAGGTTTGGTGAAAAAGTGCATCGACGAAAAGCGATTTCACGTAGCCTGCTTGCCATCAAGTATAAAGCAGAGGGCGGAAATGGAAAATGGACTGATAGAATGCTCATGTTCATACGTGACCAGGGAACGGCAGCATCAGCATCTTTCACAGTATCAGCATCGGCATCATCTTAACTATCAACGTCAGCATCAAAATCAGCATCAACATAAGCATCATCTTCCGCACATGCACCACCCCAAGCATCATCAACTGATACACAACCCTGGCGCCATGGCACAGTCCAGAATCTCCATTCATTTTGAAGCGTTGGAGCAAACGGATCTCGAAATGCCAAGGGTGTTACAAGGACGAATCATTTGCAGTTTGCCACAGAGAGGATCAAAGAATTTTCAACAAAACACTCAAAAAGTTGATGGTGGTTCACAATAATGGCTATTATCATGCATATTACTCTTGCATCAAAAGCTGCCATGATTATTTTTCATCAACCAGCCTTGTTGTGCCACCAACACTGTAAATTTCGGTTGCAGAAGGAATTTTGCTGAACAGACTGGAACTTTTAATTTATAACATTTATTTTTTTTCCTTGGTATTGTTGATTTGATGCTGAAAAGCTCATCCAATTCTATTGTATTGAACCACAAGCAAAGAGCTACATTTCACTTGTTTCAAACCTTTAATGATAACGTACAGAAATTTGACTCTGTCAGAGTTTTCTTGTTGATAAGAAAACTATACTTCAGCCAATCAGCAAAGGCTAGATACCTAGAAAATTACCAAGCAATCCAAATTACCCAACAACCATAACCTAGATCCTAATTTGGGTGGATGCACCCCTCCAAAGAGCAAGCACGCAATATAATTGAAAAGGGCATGTTCCAGAGGATGTGAACCCCCATTTTTATCTTACTCAACTTGCCTGTGCCCCCCAATCTTACCACCTTAGCTACAATATTGATCAGTTTATATACAAAATGTATCAATCTAAATTAGAAACATGTTTTCTTCATCACTCTCTGTAATTAAGATGGGACTAGCATACTGAACATTATTCTAAAGTTGCTGTTATTCATAATTATCTTTCAAAAAATGTTTAATGTCTTCTTTTAAAAGCATTGCAATTCATTCTAAATCTCACATTACCACATGAAACTATAAATAAAAGACATTTCTAACATAAATCACCTCCAGTTGAAGCCTCCAGAATGACATATTTTTCTACATGGTACATTTCTGTTCAGCAATACAAAATGACTTAATGCGATCGCCCCATCATATTTTCATGAAAAGGGGAGCTGATTTACCATGTGGAATCATAAATAAAAGACACTTCTAACATAAATCACCTCCAGTTATTTTCTATAGCCGCTCTATCTACGATTTTCTACGAGTTGTGGTCGCATTGGGTCTACTGTCTAGTAGTCTTGTTTCTAGAAGGACAATTCCATACGGGGGACAATCGCGTTCGCGACACTGTCATGACATATTTTTTTTCTTTTCCTCTCAGAAGGCTCTTTCAAAATCTTCCAAATTCTTTCAATTCTTGGCCTGAAGGTTTTTCCAAAAATCAAGAAAATGAACGTGGGGATGCTGGGTAGTGCGTTTCCCAGAAATTCCAGAACATAAAGACGTAATCTATGGGCATATAAAAAGTGATATCTCGGGTATTTGGCAGACAGAATTAGCGAAGTAGAGAGTAATTTTGCGCTATCAATGGAGTCATTTGCGATCTTACAGTCATCATGTCTTCGGTGATTCATGCACTATTCTTGTGAAGTTTTAAATTAGAATGTTGTTCATGTTTCATCAAGACTAGTATTTGTTCTGCAGAAGAGGTATCGCTATGGTTGTTCATCTTGCTGGTAGCAACCATGACCCAGGAAAAGCTTTGTTAAAAAAGTAATTCACTCAATGCTCTTCGTCCAGTCATGAACAAAATGCTACGTCTATTCAACGAAAGAAATGGATGGAAAATAATTATTCGCAAGGTTAGTTAGAACTTTAGGGTAAAGGATAAAACATTAAACTATGCTGCGAAAAACTAAACTAATGTTTTAAACTTTCAGCATTCAGAAATGCTCGAGGCATTAAGGGGCAACAGTACTTTAGAAAGGGTGCCTTCTTCACGATAGAAGTCAGCGACGTCTTTATAAGTGTAAACATAATGACGAAGAAAAGATTTCTGACCCTGGACAAAGTAGTAGATACCCTGGGTAGATACTTACTATGTATCAAAAAATAGACTCCATTATTTTACATATAGTGAGGCTGGTACCCACAATAAGAGGTAGGTTGTTTAAATAGAATATTATTCGGGAGCAAACTATTTCAATTAAATCATCATCTTAGCTCTAACTAAATTTAAGAAAGTGAATGTAGAGTTCTACGGAAGCAAGTAATTACACCCAATGAGATTATATCAATAGCGACGCAGCAAAAAATGTTTTCAGCAGGAATTGTTCCAGGTGGTACTAAGAAATAGATCCCTTCATTCGCTTCTACCCCCATTCCTCGTGCATCAAAGTGGCGTGTAAACCTGTAAAGATTAGATGATTAACAGAAAGTAATTGCTGATCGAATTACACTGAATTTTCGGGCTGACATATAAATTTAACTGAACTAGGCTCTTGCAATACAATTGCTAAATTCTTGTCAATTGTTTAACAGTCGTCGAATTCTTAAACAGTTTTAAGATTCTTGTCAATGTCAATTTTCTTGAAAGAGAACAAGTGAAAGTACTTCAAGACCTTTTCCAATTTGCCATTTAGCAATCACTAACAAGTAATCAGGTATTTCCCGCCAAACATTACAAGGAATTTCAAGATTTGTTTGTGTGCTCCTTGTAATAAAAGGCAGCTGAAAAATGCTGGATCATGAAAATTCACCGAGCTTATGTAAAAGTAGGCTGTAATCTTGTTTTCATGCACATGTTTCGAAACAGCTGAAATACCAAACCGAATATAATTAGCAGTGGCGACTCTTATCAGAATGACGGTCGCATGCACAAGCATCTAAAAGGGGGGATAGCATTTGTTTCTTGATATACTCTTGAGCCTTTTACATGGGACTAACGCGGGACTTTCTTGATGAAGAAAGCTAAGGACTCACATAATCGAATCTTTCAAACTAACTGAATTGACTTTGTAATATTCCTATTGTTTAGCTAATAGTTGAAAGACAACCATTTATCCACAATATCTTATTGTTAATTGAAGGAGCTTGTCCACTAAATATCCCACTTCAAAAAAATTGACTAAACCTTATTGAACTCAAATGATGAACACAGTTTCTAATTTAACACCGCAACAGAACTTGATTTTTTATAATTCCCTTGATTTCCTTTAAAGGTAGTCCTCTATTTTAAAAAGCCAGAACCATGGACTTTTACAGTAAGTGACTACCATATCATTGTTCTTACGTGACGCAAGCACTTGCTTGCATTTAACATTTGGGGGTGATGTCTCTCGCGTAATCACAACCTACCCACTTCACACATTCCTTGTCACCCACGTCCAACACCTGAAAGCGTAACTCGATGACTCAAGTGTACAATAAAACGGCATTTAACGCCCACCCTTTACCCCATACTGCTGTTGATTGAGTTGGGGTGGTGGTCATAATGACGTAAGTGTCAGCTAACGCCCTTTCGCCAGCTTCAATGGCTGTATTAGTGTTATCGGATTCCATATTTGTAGCCTCAGGGCCTCTACTTCCGCCGTGGAAGCCAGGCGGACTCTTCTGAAGATTTTTAGTGACGTCGATAACCCCCTGGTTATTGACGGACGAGGATATAAAACAACGTTCTAAAGTTACACAACAGACTCCACGATTCGAAGTAAACGTCGAAAGTGCTGAACTTTTCTAATCAAAGACACCATGCACATCCAGGCCTTGTTAGGCTTTGCCTGGCTTTTGTTGGCATTTGGTAAGTATGATTTTGACCCTGTTGGTTTTCCCTTTACCCGTATGCAAAGTTACATGGCGATTTCGAGATTTCTTTTGAATAATTTCACAGCTTAAATTCCGCAACATTTCTAACTCTAGATCAATGTTAAAACTAGCAACTTGCAAGCAACTGCAAAAGAGAATGGTGGAGACTTTCAATCTTTGTATCAAAGTTATGATCACTTAATCCCTGCTGAAAAGGTTTCCAATATTGCCTTTATTTTTCAGACTGCTTCGGAACACTGGGCGCAAAGAAGGAGCGAATCAGAGCTGACTTTTATAATCTCGGTAAGGCCTCGTGAGGAAGTTTGCACAAGCTTCTCAAATTTGCTAAGTATTGCAGTTAGATGTTTGTTGAAAATTGTTCAATCCAAGTAGCCTACTTTGGAATAGTGGAGACATCCGTCCACCATAAAAGGATTTGTTACCAATACCCACGTTATGACCTCTTAAACTGGATTGGCAAGCACGAGAAACTTGATACCAATAACAATTTAGAGATCTTATTGCAACGACTTAAAGATTCTAAGATGGTGTAGATATGTATTTTAGGAGTATTTCTGAAAATGAAAATGTTTGCGAAAATGTGAAAATTAGGTAACATGCATAAAAGAGAAAACTATGACGTAATTGCAGGGAAATGGATAAAGTGGTTATAGGATGTCTTTTAATGTCCAGCAATTTGTTGTGCTATACTATGCTATTGTTAAAAGTAATTGAAGAGAAATTCTACTAAGTGGGTCTACGTTAGTGAAAATAGACACTAAAAAGTCATCGAGAATGCCACACCCATCTGTCAATACGGTTCCCTTATCGGGTAGTCTAATTTCAGCATCATCTTTGATTTCAAATTAAATTGCTTCAAACATTGACTGTCCATGGCCTGAAAATGGTTTTGATTTTTGGATGTTGATTTTATACGGTTGACCCTATCTTTTATAGACTCAGTATCTAAGTATGAGAAAGTGCCAGAGGAAGTGAAGATACAGGTGCTGAGAGATCTTCAGTCTCAAAACCAGTCAGCTTATGCCTACGCCACGCGGTCAGGGAAAGCTACCAGAACCCACCGTTGTCACATCGTTGACCAACAAGTCCCACGACATTTGACCTTTATAACGAGGTAAACTACTTTTGTCCTCATTACATTATCATTAGGTACAGAATGTCATCTATAACGAAGAGGAAACGTTTATGATGTTCTTCATGGTGTATTTGTAGTTTGTTCAGGACTATGATAAATTTTTTGTTAAAAACGACCGTACAATATTAGATGATAGATGAATGACAAGACCCTTTAAAATGGGCCTGCAGCATCAGGCCCACAGTCTGATGTAAAAATAACAAGCATCATTTTGATATTTAATTGACTATCTCTTATTCCGCTGCTTTAATTTCCAGTCCTTTAGCCACCGAGCCCTTAGCTCTATTCTCTGCTCTGCATTGATTCTAATTATCTCACCACAAAATACCTGGAGCTAGGAGAATATCCTGAAACACCTATTGGAGATAAACCAACACACCTCAAACTTGGGGTTTGGGGCTATCACCTTAAAGGGGGTGGGGTCGGGAGGTCCGGTCCTGACTTATTGCAAGCACGTGCTCCCAAAACACTTTGCTACAAAGCTCAAGGGCTCCGTGCCTTCCCTTTGAAGTAGAGCGAATCTCAAAGCTTTGAGGAGGAAACATCTTTTCAAGTGCAACTACTATTGCTTTCCGTGCCAATGTCTTTGTTTTTTATTAATGTTGCACAGTATTGTGGAAAGTAAAGGAACTCTATTGACAGATTGTTGTACATTAAAATTTCTGCTTGATTTCAGGTACAGGTTTTATTCCAAGTACACACATGCCTACGGCATCCCTGTGGTTGCCTCCTCCGTAGTCTCCGACGAAGCCGTCAAACGAGCCTGTTACGTCGTCCGCTTTCTTTTCGCCGATCGAAGCGACATCAGAGAAAACATGTATAAATACTTTGGCCGAGTTGCAGTAATTGGAAAGAATCAAGGCAGGTTTTATTTTTCGCCAATAATGGTACCTGGATAATAATGGCCAATACAAAAGCTCGCTCCGGGCTTCATTTCCAAGTTCCCTTGTAATTTCTAAGATTTAGATGGTTGTTATATGACGATATCTAGAAGAGTTAAAATTTCATATTGGTTTGAAATAGAGAAGACCCTATCTATCAGAAAATTATCTTTTAATTTCTTTAGAAATTTATTCAACTTGACAATTCCTCCATCAAATCTTTTCCAGAGTTGACTCGAATTCCGGAGTTCAGCCATTTGCCTTCCTGGTGGAATCAGCGGGCAAGGGGCCTGGGAGGGACTCTGCACATCCCAGTGTCCTGCGGAGGCGAGGAGAACCTTCTTTGCCTCAGAAGTGACCGTTACTATGGAGATGATATTTTCTTTCACGAAGCTGCACATGCAGTTGCCGTAAGTCAATGAACCCATTAAAGCCTTTTTTAACAATAAATCCCATCCGGGGCATTCATGTAATTTTATGGCTTTTTGTAGGGGCGTTTGTTGGAGGGAAGCAACTATATGAGGCAGGCGTTTATTTCAAAGATTAAAATATCTCTTTAGTCATGTTAAACACAATTTCTGTAATCAAATAACAGATGTGAAAATCATTTTCGTCTTAATTTTCCTCAAGGAAATTGAACAGCATCTACAGCATCCGAACCTATCGATTCCAAAAAAATAAACAGAGCTAAAACGTACCTAAACTCAGGGGACTGGGCTACCTCAAAATTGAAACTCTTAGTCATCCAATCAAGGTTGAGAACAGCAGAGTTCATGTGATCACTTCAAATGTCGCTGCGTGTGGTGTGATACAAGACAATGCGGCCCCAATGTGAACATTGGAGGTTGACATTTAAACGAAGATGGCGTTCATTAGAAGATCTACGGCATCTAGGCTAAGTTTAGCTGAGAACGAACCCTATTTACAAATGAATTTCTAATCGTTTTAAATCGTGAAATAACCCGCCAATTGTTGATATAAAGTTAGTTCATTTTTTGTGTTGAAAAGATAATTTTGCACTCGATTCTGGCAGGAACTTGCGATTAGAGGAGGCCCGAATGGAGACCTGGATGGCTTATACGCAAAGCTGCTGCGCAGTTACAACAACGCCAGGCGACGAGGACTCTGGAGGGGCACTTATTCAATGAATACTGTGAGAGAATATTTTGCGGAAGGTGCACAAAGCTTCTTTAACTGCCATATTTCGGTCAACCCGCCCAACGGCATCCACAACAGCATCAGTACACGAAGCAAGTTGAAAAGCTATGACCCCGAACTGTACCGAGTACTGGAGGAAGTCTTCCCGTGTAAGAATACTTACCATTGGTGCTACAAAGGTTTGTTGCTCCCATTCATAATAAGCTTCGAGTTATTTTAAAGCTATTGTCCATTCAATCGCAGAATGGCCCTATTATTTATCCCTACTGTTTTTACTTCCTACTTTGTCACTTGTCCATTTAGAAGTTTCCTGCCGTTGATCTGTCATTGACGCATAAAGCTGATCTTCGTTTCCAAATGGCTTACTGCTGGGAAAACCTTGCATATTATACAAGAGTGTTTTGCTTTTGACCGAAATTACTGATCTCTTATCTGTTAGGAACCCCACCAGATCCAGCTATGGACTGCCCAGTGGGTGGCACCAGACCGAGGCCGACCAGTAGGCCAGTCACGCAGCAACCAACCGTTCAGCCGCCCATTCCAACAGGTTTGCGTACCTTGAAAACTTTGTGATTATGTAATAGGATAATATGCCATTAATTAACATACGTAATTATGCTAACCTCGCTTTCGTTTGTATATAACACTTAGCCTATTCTATTGTAATTCAGTCAGTGATTAACCTCAACACGCTTTTTGTCTTCACTCTCAATTCGTTGACTACTCGAAGTGACAAGGGTTTTAGAGGAAGTCTAACCCCTGTTACAATTAAGGGGGGGGGGAGGGACTTGAGAACAAAACAGTAGCGGCATTTGACTTGATCAAATTTTGTGACAGCATGTTTGTGACGACATCTATCAGCAATTTTTGTGACAACAAGAAGTTTGAATTGAAAAAAGATTGAGACCAAGAGTTTTTGCTGTTAACATTTTTATACATCTGTTATACAAATGGTTTTTGTGGATAAAACGGTCTGATCTTAGTGATTTCCGACTCAATCCTTCCCTGGAATAGCTCCATGTTTTGCATTTCTGTCTGAATCTAATCAGCATAGTTTCATATTTGTTATGATCTCTGCTTGTGACAAAAAACTCCCTTGTGCTCAATTTGTGTAACTTTTTATGTCATTTCAATTTAAACATTTATTGCATGGTTATTTAGGAACTAGTGTTATATGTTACATCGTCTTATTGAGAAAGAAAGTAATTAAATAAATGCAAGTTTACTGGGAAATAATCAACAACAGAATGAAGCGGTAGCTCCATTTGAGTCATTTTAAGCACGTTTTATCTTGAAGGCTGTGAAGACAATGAAACAAACTGCAACTATTGGGCAAATGCTGGATATTGCACGGGTAAATGGAAGGACTATATGTCCGAAAATTGCAGAAAGAGCTGCAACTTATGTGGAGGAGCGGACAAGAATGTAAATTGTAAGGCATGGGCCAGAGCTGGCTATTGTCGTTCTTCTGCATACGAGGCTTACATGAAAGAGAACTGCTGCAAGAGCTGCCGCCATTGCTGAAACTGGATTTCGACATTCATAAATTTCCATTGGCATAAAATATTAGCATAACATTTTTCAAAGATTTAAAGTTTTGCCCGTTTTTAATATAGCAGTTTTCTGAGTTTGCCATCCTTTGGTTGAACAATCCTCCATTTTGATTGGGTTTTAATAATAGTATTGAATAATTAATGTTGCGACGATATTATGTGATTAGTTACATGGAAGTTACATGGTCACGTGTAATTAATAGCATAAATCACGTGATCATGCGTAATGTATTATGTATTATGTGTATCTGATTATAACATATATCAGTGATTATGTTACTGCAGAGAAAGTGTTGGTTTTTCTGGTGGTCGCGTTCTATAGAACATCTTCTTATTTTCCAATACTTTTGGTAACTTGTTTCATGCATTTGTACGTGTCATCTTTATGCAATGTTAAGTCCAAAAGTCTGTGGCACAGATAAACAAATAATACAAACAAAAGCTTTGGTTGAAAGGGTGTGGCAAAATAATATGGCGTGCCAATTATTGCAGATCAGCCTGGTTTCCTCAATTGCCAGATATTAATCGTTATAGATGGGAAGTGATAGTGGAGCCCTTCGTTGATGAGATGCCACCACAATCGGTGATTATGGGGACTCTTATATTTATAAACAACATAAAAGATGTAGCTTACGTTTAATTCCAACTTGTAAGAAATAATACAATAAATAATATAAGTACAAGAAGAATATAGCCCCTCGACATCTATAGCCTCCATTTTCTCCAAAACATTCATAAACATAAAGTGTCAATTACATTTCAAGCTTACCTTGTATAGAATTCATTTCTAAGCCACAATTCGATAGGAAGCGAGCAACAACAGTTTTTTTGTCTCCAAAACGTCGTGTCACATCAAAACAAGTGGCTTCTGCTCATCGACTGAGTTGCATATACTTATTAGGAGCTAAATTTCATAATTCCCCTTCCAAGCTACCCGGTAGCGTTTGCGGTTTCCCAGTTCCTTCCTGGATCAAAAACAGGCCCGTAGCTGGCAAGATGTTCTCGAGGAAGGCACCAAACGTGATATGGGAAATTTTTTGGAGTGCCACACCCTTTACCCGTTTGCCACACCTTGCTAGCTTCTTTAATTTGCATTTAAAACCTTCACAATCTTAACTAAGCCAAAAGATTGTGATGGGCATGGCTTTGTGAAACTTTTAGTTTAATTGCGCGATTATGATAACTGAGTAAAATGTATTTTAACCATTCTTATATACAAAAGGTAAGTTAATTATAACCATAACGTTATTTATAGTTCCGAACAGCTACTGTTCAATGGTAATGTTTTTCAAGGTATAACAAAAAGCAAGAAATGTAGTAACTTTTCAGATAACTCTCGGTTTTGATTTCCACTGATTATAGAAGTCACGGAAGTATGTGTTTTTCAACAAAAACCACTCTCGAGGGCTAGATTTTTGTGCTTGGTGTCAATTCAGAATAGATTCCCATTGCTTTGTGAGAAAATCATTTCAAAAAAGAAAGATAACAAAATTTGAAAATTCAATTTTTCTGAAGGGCACATCCTTGATTTCTAGAATGTTGAGGGGCATGATCGAAATATACCTTAGCTTTACCATAAGAAGGTTTCTTTTTGGGTGACGGGTGTCTATACGACAATGTTTATTCGTGCAAATTGAGTTTAAGGAAAATAAATGCTGGTCTTTCGAGACAGAAGTTTTAGAACTTTTGGTGGGACTTCTCTTTTGGTAGTTAAAAGGAATTTTTTCATTTTGTTATTTCAAGGGCTTACTTTTATGTTTGTTTTGGCTTCAACAAGTTGTTTTGATTTTGTTTTGATTTTGATCTACTTCCAGAGTGGTAGCCTCGTTTTTGAAAAGCGGATAAGAGGCTGGCAAGTACGTGGTCATCCTTCTTCTTCGCCATCTTTAGTTTCTTTTGTACGTGAGTTTCAGACTGGACTGTAGGTTCTGTCTTGAAAGGCTCAATTATGAAGGCTGCCGACGGTGGAATACGGCTTCCAGCTTTCTTGCCAAGGCTGTCACATGATAAGCAAGTTTTGGCATTTAAGCTTGTTATTCTTTCAATTGCAGTTATATTGTGTAAGTATTGAAACGTGGTGCCAAGTGAACTAATGCTCTCTTTGTTTGTTTGTTGTCCACGATTAATTTGAAATGCGCTACTGGATAATCTCAATTATTTAAGCTAAAAAGCTTCAATAAATAAGCCTGCTCTTTGATTTTAAGTGTCTGGCTGGCACTCAAGCATCATAAATTTAGGATTTCAATTCTGATTACTCATAAATCTGGCTTTAAAGCTTTAGGCCTAAGATTCGTGTCAGTTAGATGACTTGGCTTTTTAGTTCTGCGGCTTTTGACATCCTGCCTGGCTATCAGGTACATGCATGCGACTTATGCCTGTGATTTTATGTTGATGTGCCTTCTTTTTCATTCAATTTCCCAGGAAAAGTAAGTCCCATATGCATGAGGCATAGTTAAGGCACCCATGTACATGTAGAACTCTTAAGATTAATAAAAACGTATGGCTAGCTATCTCTTGGATGCATCCAGATCGTTAGGTACACTACTTCTCTATTTGTGAACAAAGATTTGAAAATCATGCCACCACTTTATATACGGCATGCCAAAATAAATGTTTCTTAACCATGTTTTAAATGATGGGTGTTCAGCAAATTCCTTTGGCATGAAAGCCCTGTTTTTAATGCTTGCTCTTTCAAAAGGCAAAATCCCAGAATCCCACAAACCCTTTGCTCTTGCATCAAGACGGCTCGCTTTTAAAAACCTTTAAGAATATCTTTAAAATCCCATGAATAAAAAGATCCCTATATTTCTTGCAGCATTTTCTACCAGACTCTTCTCTGTGTTACGATTTGAAAGTGTAATTCACGAGTTTGATCCGTAAGTATATTTTGCCTTTATCTTCTTTTTGTACCATGATGAATTTGTTAAAAAAAATTTGCAGCCTGGTCAATGTATTTATATTTAATGGCTATTATATTTAATATGAAAATCACAAAATTCAGAAAGTCGAACCATGTTATAGAAAACTGGGATGCAGTGAATTGAAAGAAAGTTGAATATAATCTTTGATGTATTCTTACATGAATGAATGAGATTTGTCAATGTAAATATAATGTATCTAAAGCTTCTACACATCATAAATAGCAAGTATAATAAAAGTTTTCATATAAAAGTATTTGTGATGGGTTTAATATTAAACCATTCATTTTGATCAAAATTTCTTAGCTTAACAAGATAACTAAAAATGTGCTATTAATGCACTGCAACCAACTAATTGATTTTTTCTTAGTAAATTGCAATATTTTCAATTTTTCATAATGTTTGTGTCATTAGTTTGGTCCATATAAGTCAAAGCTGTGATATCATTAAATCACATCTTGCCATTTTATTTGTTTTTGTTGGAATTATATTTGGTCAAGTTTAATGTTACAATGATTTGATTTTCATAAATATTTCTTCCTCAAGTCACCTTTGAGTAATAAGTATGTATGCTTAGTTTTGAAATTGCAATGCTATAAATGTATATTCACATGTCAAAGGGCCTATTTTTGATATTTAGATAACGATTGTTTACAGGTACTTCAACTTCAGAACAACAAAATATTTGGCAGAGGAGGGCTTTTACCAGTTTCACAACTGGTTTGATGATAGAGCATGGTACCCACTTGGAAGGATCATAGGAGGAACAATTTACCCAGGTTTCATTGCTGTTTCCATTTTTCTTGCTAAGGAGTGCGCAAGTATTTGAAAGAAATAGGCACAGATAAGGCAACCATTACAAGAATAGTTTGCTAACCCAAGTCAAGACTGACAGGCGCATTGTTGCTTTAATTTGTCTGATCACATGTTTGAGAAGAAAGATAGCGGGTAGAAGAATAGAACTGCCTCTATTGAAAGACTTGATAATGACATGATAATGTTTTCAGTGTCTTTTTCCATATTCATAAATTCGATATAGCACAATTTCCAATTTGGCCCCTTTTCAACAGCGATATCCCTTTTGCAATTCTGATTCTTTCTTTTCAACAAATGCCTTAGCTTCATGTAGATCAATTCAATTATGCAACTTTTATTAATAAAAGCTCTTGCTACATCTGATTCATTCAAGTTTGTCAAAAGTTGTTTGCAGCTCTCCATGTCCATGAAAATATTGTATTGTTTACCTGAAATTTTCATTTGAGATCTTATTTAGCTAGTGGCAAACACTGTTCACTTCCCACCATTTTTGATTGCTACTGCAAAAACGTATCACATGAAGGGACAGTCAAAAAAATAATTTGATTCTTAATTTGATTTGCCAATATTTTTAGATAGCACAGACAACCAGGTCTATGCCATTTCTAACCATACCTATTTCAGAACTTGTGTCAATAACAGGCCTTTTCGCTTTACGCGGGCGATCGCCCTCAGCCTTGCCCTCGCCAGATCATTGACGCGGGCAGTTGACCACCCTCGCAAAAACATGTGTCGCCCAAAAAAGAAAGGAAAAGCTTGTGGCTATTTTTGTTGTCTCTATAGTTCAATTCAGTACTCAGTATTCAATTCGATACTAGAACGGGCTGTTGATATTTATTTGGAGAAAAATTGAAAGACTGTTGTAGAAGAGCCTTAAAGTAGAAGGCTTTCTGTTGAGGCTCCAAAAGAAAATATGAAAACATAGACAATGCCGTCTGGGAGGACGAGAAAGAGAACATTTTAAGCGAGTCAGAATAAGATTACGATCATACTCTGAAGAAGAACTTTAAAAAAGCGAACTTTTATTGATTTCAAGTCTGATCTTTTATGTTTTTTCTTAGCTGGTCAAACGTGTTTTCTCTTTGTCCGTTCCTAAAAGTCACGGTATTCCTATATGAAAGGTCATTGTAAATCTTCACAATGGCAATAAAAAGCGGAACAAGTTTTTGCATACTAAAAATACTTTTTCGTCCGACACTCCTCAGAGTATGCAAACGTCGGAAAATAACCAAAAGCTGACCGAATAATTAGCCAGTTGCAGATCAAAAACACTAGAGGGTGACAAGAAGAGCGTGTGATTGGTTATATTTTACCAATCACACCGAACTCTTGAAGAACCCAAGGAAAAAGACGAATTCTTTCTGTCTACAAAGAATAGGATTTTCCATTGAAATATAGACAGACTCCAAAACACCTAGGTGGAAAGACGACCTAGCTAGCTTACCCAATTATACGAAAATAATACATGTTATTATAAATCATTACATTCGATCACACATTATAAATCATTACATCAAATGTTAGGCAATCATTCGGAGATAATACCCTAATTTCCCCTCAGGTCCTGAAGGACTTCCTTTGAACAAATATTGTTAGACGGGCGATCACCCTCCTTAGCTGAACCACACAGGTAGTTCGTCGGCAGTTCGAAAATGTCATCACGAAAAAGGCTGGTCAATAACTTGTGGAAATATGAAAAGAAAGCTAGTGAGATTCTCATTTAAGCAAATTTAGGACTTGTTCTTGAGTGCATTTGAATGTGATTTAGATCATCTGTAAATTATTTTGTAGGATTGATGGTGACATCTGCACTGTTTTATCACGTCATGCACTTACTCAACATCACAATTGAAGTCAGAAACGTTTGTGTGTTCTTGGCACCATTCTTTTCCTCACTGACTGTCATTGTTACTTACTTCTTAACCAAAGAATTAAAGGTAACTTTAACTGTTAAAAGTTTATTTTGTGTTATTAGCTGTTTGTAACTGTCAAGGATTAGTTTAATCTTTGGGTATTAACTTTGTTCATTTTAACATTCGTATATATATATTGGCTTCAATATAATATCAATCTTTTTGGTTTCCAACTCTGTTGCATAGCTTTTTGTTAGTAGATTTTGCTAGTGGAAGCTCAACAGGTCCAGAAAATCTGTTGGATCATTCTTAGTGCAAATAAAGGGGAAACCCAGTTTTGTCTCTCATTTGCTTAGTACAATTTTGCCATTTTGATGACAAAAAAGTGGCTGGGAGTGACTTCAGTTAAATTTTAATTAAAACTCTGTCTTTCCAAGGATGCTGGTGCTGGTTTGATTGCTGCTTCCATGATTGCCATTGTTCCAGGTAATCTTTGAAAGAAAATATTCTGCTGATATTCCTTTTTAACTATTGTTCCATATTTAGACCACCTTAGTGTCTTGGAATAAGGTACTGTTAACTAGCCATTCATAAAACTTGACCTAGTTTGTAACAGACGTGTAACCTGGTTAACAGAATTATGGGGCACTGTTATGAATTGATTTTGGACTTACGTTGTCAGTGGGAATTCAGACTGACGATTGAGTGGGTGGAGCTGTCATGCAGGGTGGGTTTTTGGCTGCTTTGAAAACATCTCGTTTTGGAAGTTTTGTAAAACCCTCGGTTGTCAAAAATGCTATGTTGTTCCAAAAAACAAAAAAGGTTCCCATACTTTACTTAGTTAATGATTTTAGGAAATTGAAACTGCAGATGTAACTTGGTTATGCAACTTGTCTTTCAGGCTACATCTCAAGATCAGTGGCAGGCTCTTATGATAATGAAGGCATTGCCATTTTCTGCATGCTTCTGACATATCTTCTTTGGGTTAAATCTGTCAAGACAGGGTCACTTGCTTGGTCTTCTCTGTGTGCACTTGCCTACTTTTATATGGTAATTTGTATTTCATGATCTTTAAAGGTTTCTGTATGTATAAGATTATTTGGTGGAATTTTTTTCAGAACTTGTGTTATGAAAGTCATATTTTTTTAATTTTTCATGACTTGTTTCATGCAATAGCTCTGTTTGTTTTGAATCTTCATTTTAATTGTATTGAATCTTGACGTTTTTAGGGCAAATCTGAGCAAAATGCTATGAAAACCCAGTTAATGTTTATTCAGTTTATTTTGCTTTTGAGGTCAGTTACTAGCCTATACCATAGGTTAAATTAACTGAAGCCCTTAAACCTTGCTCTCTTCTTAATAAACTTATTAAATTGTATACTTTATTGGTTTATTTAATGAATAGAGCATAGAACAAAATTATGTTTATTTTGTATATATTGTTTATCTCTTTGTTAGATAATCTATTCTCTTTGTTATGATTTTGTGATTAGGACTACAATTGGCTTCAATTACATCAACATTTCTGCTCTAGGTTTCCTCATGGGGAGGATATGTTTTCTTGATCAACTTGATTCCACTTCATGTGCTCATCCTTATGGTGACTGGAAGATTTTCACATCGCATCTATGTGGCATATAGCACGGTATTTATATTGCTTACTAATATTGGTGTCTGCCAGCTTTCTGTTGTTGCGCTTTGAGCAAGTTGTATTTTTCAAACTAATAGATCATTTTCATATTTAGTTTACTTCGGGAATGGTCTAGGAGTGAACATATTTGCTCCAAATTACTATAACTGAAGTTTTTGCAATGAAAATCTGATATATAGAACTTCAAATGACCCGTGTATTACCTCTCATAAAGATATCTGCTGTAAAAAGCCTTTTGGCCTATAAAAATAGATTTGTTACCAAAGCATCATTTTTCGAAAATTACAAGTGAATTAATCCTTTTCATAAAACTTTCTGAAAGTCACTGGTGAGTTTTTCACTACTTTCCCATGGTCAAATGCTGAATACCCATTTTTTCAAACACCTCAACACCATTCTTGTATTGAAGTTTGCTGAATGTTTTAGTTCAATAGTAGTGTTATACGATTTCTTAGTATAAGTTCTCAACATTGTTTTACCACATATCTTGACAATTGCTTTCATACTTGATTATATATTTCAGGTTTACTGTTTGGGAACAATCTTGTCAATGCAGATATCATTTGTAGGGTTCCAGCCCGTCCAGTCAAGCGAACACATGGCTGTAAGTAGAATAATAATGATAATTAACACCTTTCAATTCAACTTTACAAGGGCCCTATATCAAAAACTGCTAAATGAACCTTTTAGTTGCTGGTCCATTAATTGTTTTGTGATTGGTAATGGCAATTCACCATGATATGATTATATTTATATATATACCATTTATATATATTTATATATGTAGCAAAAGGCACCAGTGCATTGTATGTAAATGTTTTTATGCCAGTGCGCGTAATTAAAAGCACACCTAATAAACATTAATTTGCACCATTTGTTTATTTTGTCACAATCGGATATTGTTCTCTGAATCTGTGTCCCTCTCTCCATAGGCGTTCGGTGTGTTTGGGTTGTGCCAAATCTACGCCTTCATCGACTACTTGAGATACCGCCTGACTGGGCCATACTTCCAAATCCTCTTCAAGAGCCTGATGCTAATCGGTTTGGCCACAGCTGTGGTCCTTGGTGTCATTCTCACCGTCACTGGCAAGGTGTCCCCCTGGACTGGCAGGTTCTATTCCCTGCTCGACCCCTCCTACGCCAAGAACAACATCCCCATCATTGCCTCGGTTTCTGAACATCAGCCCACCACTTGGTGCTCTTTTTACTTCGACCTGCATCTGCACGTGTTCATGTTCCCCGTGGGACTCTACTATTGCTTCTGCAAGCTGACAGATGCAAATATATTCATCATCATGTATGGCATCACCAGTGTTTATTTCGCGGTGAGAAATACTAACAATATTTTTTCCAAACAGTATTAATCCTCTCAGTCTCCTAATCTTCTCTGTTTCTCTACTTTCTTACTTTTTATTTAAAAGTATCTCCTGTGTTCCGAAATTTGTATACTACATTCAAATGTGGAGACGTTTTGCTGTACTCAAGATAAATAAAGAATTTTAGGTAAAGAACAATAGAAATGTTTGAGAGAGAAATGTAAATATTTTTTCGGTTTTTGTTTTACTCATTTGGCAATCACAAAAGGTTTGCCAAGTTACAGAACCCAACCTTAGAAAAAAATTTTTTTTTATCCACATAGAACGGGATTTGAGAGCCTAAGAGAATGAGTTACTGAAACTTTACATCTGAGTTGAGCCTGTGACGTGTTGCCTCGCAGGGTTGGCGGTGGCTGCGTTTCCTGCGTAGCATGTTCCTGTCTGAATAACCCGAGGGGGTGTAATGATAATGATTCAAAGTAATGGACAGTTTTTAGGTAATAAGTTATTGGGGGTATCGGAGTTAATGGGTGGGAATTAAATTAAAAACACATATTGCCGACATAAATCTTTCAGTCGAACAAATCTATTCATATGCTATTCGCTTTGAAGAAGATTCTAAAATAACATATTAATCAGGGATTTGGGAGGACGACTATTCGGTACTGTAAAGTATGTCCAGTCCCTGATTGGAAGCAGCTCATTAACTTAGGTAGCTCATAGTCCATGACTCGAAGAGCCATCATGATGTGATCCATTTCTAGGGCGTCATGGTTCGTCTGATGTTGGTCCTGGCACCAGTTGCCTGCGTTCTTTCAGGAATCGGCATCTCCTCAATTCTCTCCACCTATATGAAGGTAAATTTATTAATTTATTTATTAATTATATGAAGGTATAATTAATTGTTTATGCAATAAAGACCACCGTTCGTTTACACGAAATGGGCTCGGCTGATATATCTTAGGGTGAAATGAAAAGCCAGAGCTTCAAGATTAATTGAAATATGCAGTGAAGTGTACATTTTTCCTTCGTGAAAGCAGTTCCCTTCACGTTGTATCCCAATATGATCATGTCTCTTTGAAAATTTCAAAATTTTTTCGTATCTTCATGTCATTCATTTGACTTCGATTATCCTCAACGCTAGTTCTAACTCAGAATTGACTCTATTATGAGATTTGAATGTTGACCGTAATTTACCATGATAGCAAAATCTCTTTGTAATGCGAGAGCGTAATTTTTCACTAAGAATAACTTTCCCAAACCTCAAAATAGCCCCCCCCCCTTTGCAAGTAGTTCCATGACAGTAGTTAGCAAAACTCTATTGCAATTGCAATAAGTTTGAATTTCACATTTTGTAGAATGTTGAATTGACACCAAAGCCAACAACTGACAAGAAGTCAAGGAAATTGGCGGATACATCGTATCCAATCAAAAACGAGGTCTCCATCGGCATGGTCATGTTGATGACGTTCTTCTTGACGACGTACGCCTTCCATTGCACATGGGTAAGATTACGCGTTTTTCGAATTATGGATGCTTTATTTTTAAATTTCGCGTAGTTTTTATGAGGGCTATTGACCTTAATTGCTGTTTCCACTAACGCAAGCACCTTTTCACAATGTCCGTACCAACGCAAGCACCTTTTCACAATGTCCGTACCAACGCAAGCACCTTTTCACAATGTCCGTACTAATTTTTGTGAATTTAATTACCAAAGCCTCAAGACGCTTTGCAGGTTTTAAGATCTGATATGGGGAAGTTTATCTCTTTTAAAGACAGTGACACAATAACAGCTAACATTTTCTAAAAGCACTAATGAATCGCAGGCTTAGCAGCCTCTATTTCTAGATGCGATTTACTGCTAATCAGCTTCAAACAGCTGATTGACATTTGGATTGTGAAAGTGTCTCTGGATTTAAGTACATGGGATACTTGTCCCCGCAGCAGTCGGTGGCTCAAGCTGTGTATGCTTCTTGTAGCCCTGCAAGATGTCTATCCAGGCACTTTTTCCATATCTCCCTCTTTGACACTCCACATCAATATTTCAGGTGACGTCAGAGGCATATTCATCACCATCAATCGTTCTATCCGCACGGCAACACGATGGATCCAGAATCATTTTTGACGATTTCAGGGAGGCGTATTACTGGCTCAGGCAAAATACTCCAGAGGTATTAGCAAGTTGAATCAGCTGTTTACGTCTAAGCGAAAATTGTCTACTTCATTTTGATCACTTCTTTGAAAGTAGCTTTACCAACAACCTACTATATCTCCCGTGTATGATACAATATTGCGTTGAACAACTTCCAAAAACACTATGTTGCGTTTTATTGCAGAATATTTACTATTGAAGAGTTTCCAGGGTTTGAACATAGCTCTTGACGCGTACTGCATACCAGGATCTCTTTCTCGCTTGGCAACATTTAACAAGTCAATTATCTAATAAATCATAACTGAGATCACCCACAGGCGGACCAAAAGACATATTTAAAGTGATTATAGCTCATTATAGTTGCCACAACAACATCCTTTTCCGCGCTACCTAATGACCTAAAGCATTTCGTTAGTACATATTGGGAGGACTGTTTCCTTTTTTACGATTGAACATCCGATTTTTTATTGAATCAATTCCAATTGCCGTTTCCCTATCCATTTCGCACTTATGAAAAACATCTTTGGTATTTGATTTCCAAACACTTGTCATGTTTCACGTGCAATCTTCAGTGGGTCTTGTTCATGCCTTCATGCATTTGTGTGAGACGGTTTTACAAGGGCTTCTCACATGGTAAGAACGGAACAGCGCCTCCTCCACAGTTACCGGCCGTCACAGTTCCATTGAGCGTAGCGATCAGGTGCGTGCCAGACGCTTAAGAAGACGCGGTTGTTAATCCGGCCGTAATGTCAACCTTCTTTTCAGGATGCAAAGGTGATGTCGTGGTGGGATTACGGCTACCAAATCACTGCTATGGCCAACAGGACAATTCTCGTGGACAACAACACGTGGAACAACACTCACATTTCCAGAGTCGGCCAGGTAATTCCCCATATCCGCTTGCACCTTAACCAATAAACCTTCTTTGTAATTCCCTATTTGTTTCCTGTCTTCGGTTATGAGGTCTGGCGAAAGTTTTCAATACAGAATGTACCCCATTCTACTTTTCATCAGGAGGAGAATAGAGAGCCTTCTGGCCACCCAATAAGCGTGCTTAAAAATTAAGTTGGAATTAGCTGTTTTAGCGTAGAAACGACATGACCTAGGCCAGAAGCTTTTGGAATTAATGACGCACGATAATTTTAGCATATTATGACCTAAATTTATCTCTCGTTGATGTGGGACAACAACGTGTGTATGATAAGCTTAAGTGGCCAGATTGAAAAAACTAGGCTTGTGTTCCACCGAAGTCAAGCTTATTGTTTTGGGGAAGTAATTTCATTGCTGGCTTTCTTATGAGTTTTGCTTTTTCTTTTTGGGACCCGCTATTTCATTTTGTTTTCAATTTTAGGCTATGTCATCGACAGAAGATAAAGCATATGAAATTATGCGGGAGCTGGATGTTGATTACGTCCTTGTCATTTTCGGTGGCCTTGTCGGATATGCCTCAGATGGTGAGAATTTCGCAGAGCTGTTTTTGCCAATCATCCTTTGTTTGGCATCCCTCATCTTCAATGGCTATTGTTCTGCATTATTCGTCCTGTTTGCCCGTTATGAACTAACAGCGGTGAACTAGCTGTCCCTTTTTGCCTGTTTCTAAACCAATAGGAGCACATTTGGCACATTTGAAATTCGTCATTATTCTCAGTACTAACATCTTTTTGGAATTGAACTGTAAGTTGTTTGTGACAGAAAAACTGGAGCGGGGACATCTTGATGTCTCATCCACGTGATTTCATTGACCACTTTGACATCAACCATTTTAACAGTGACATACAGATGCCGGTCCACTGAATGAACTTCAATGGCAAGAAAGAAATAGTCACGTTCCTACCACCATTGGCTCTATTCCTCTGGATTGATAAGACCGACATCTATAGTGCTCTTCAATTTGAAATTTCTAATTTGGGTGTTTCTTCTAAATTATATCTCGAAAGTCACACACCTTTCCCCCACTAGAGGGCGTTGTGTTATTACCTTGCCTCTCATGCTTCAAGAGAATAATGGCCTTTACAAGTACCGTTATTTGGGTCTTCGTTGGTCCTATTCTACTTAGCTCTTATCAGCAAAACATTTACTTCTTATGACACGGAATTTCTCTTCTTCTAAAAAGATATCAACAAGTTCCTGTGGATGGTGCGAATCGGAGGCAGCACCGAAAAGGGGAAACATATCAAGGAACAAGATTACTACACTTCGACTGGTGAATTCAGGATTGACAAGGAGGGGTCCCCTGTGCTGCTGAACTGTTTGATGTACAAAATGTGCTATTACCGATTCGGGGCTGTTTACACGGAGCAAGGTATTCTTTTGGTGATCTTAATGCAATAGCACATTCGACCCTAATCAACTTCTGTTTCGAGTCAAAGCTCAATGACACTTAAGAGGTGGATCTTTTAAGAGAACTTCACTGCAAAATGGCTTGCGGTTCCTTTTTAAGGTTTATTTCCATTGGCTGCGAGTAAAAGTTACGAAAAGCAATAATTTTTGTAGTAGTCGGACAAAACTGGGTACCATTGGTTGTGATGGGCCTGTTTCAACTTTGTTGCGAAAGATCTTGCACACAACCTACTTCAATATAGAATACTATGGTCTTACTAACGACATATCTATATCTTGCATGCAATATACTAAGCAGCATTCAATCGAGACCGCTTTTGTTCATGTATTTAAACAAGAGACCGTTTTTAATCTTGGTCTGTTGATCTTGGTCTGTTGGGGGCCACACCTTTTGACCAGCATCGTCCTTCCAACAATTGCCGTCATTTATGCAGACAATTTAGGTCACATTTAGAGCAGCTTAACCGCGTGTCAGCTGACTTGTAGACAATTGCGTCTTTTTGGGTTCTTCATGCCAACATTGTTGCTTTCCAGGAAAGCCAAGCGGATATGACAGGGTTCGAAACGCAGAGATAGGAAACAAGGTCAGGACTTTAATTTTGTTGGAAGCATGCTCTTACTGTCTTTTCATGCCTTCACCTGGAAAAATCCCAAGTTTCACAGTTGCTTACAGCGTAGACAGGAAACTCGTCCATACTTTCAACCAGTTTCAGCCGTGTCAGCCTTTTCCGCTTTCACTTGAAAGTAATGACGGAAAGAAAATAATTATCGTGAAAGAAAATTAGACTGATTGGAGTGGTTGCACTGTCAAAAACGATTGTCATTCGGTCTACAAGCTCCCTCTGCGACCACTTCTCTTTCTACCGAACATAAAACACCTTAAATTCGCCAAAGCGCGCAACAGATTGCAAACATTGTGCTAGTATGCGTTTATATGGACGTGGTTATTGTGGAAACGATCAGTGAGAACTTGCATTTCACCTTGAACCATTGCTGATTATTTTGCGTCTCTGATCTTTGCAGCAATTTTATTTGTGAACATTTTTATATATGTATATAATAAATATATCACTTTGTGGGTTTCCGCGAAATGCTTCCCAGGACTGCATGCCTGGTGTAAAATCCAATGCTATTCTCCTAGAACAGCTCGTTTTATCTGTTTTTAATGCGGCTCTTCGTTCTTGTGCGCAGGAGTTCGAATTAGATGTGTTGGAAGAGGCCTACACCACCGAGCACTGGCTAGTCAGAATCTACAAAGTCAAAGATTTGGAGAACCGTGGTGCATAAGCATACTCGACAAAGGCTTTAATGGAAGATCCAAATAATTAGGACTTGGTGATAACAGTATTTTGATAATATCTTATAAGACTTTATATGATGAATGATTTTACCATTTTCATGGAAATAATTTCCTCGTTAATCGTGTCATCCATTTTCTGTTCTTCTTTCTATGACGTCAATTGCGACAAGGGAACCTTCTCTCTCGTCTTGTTTTATTCCGAGTAGGGGGATTTTCCCAACAACAGAAACACTTAGCTCTTAATACTCCTCCCAAGACAGAATTATTGATTCTTAGTATCGGCTGTCCATCGTTAACAGGCTTCCAGTATAGTTATTAGTTGTTTTATCTCCGGTTTAGTACAATATATCGATATCATTTTGCTAGATTCCTGTCAAAATTTTTGCTCTCCATAGATTTATCATAGCTACTTTTTCGATCTCCGGTTTAGTCCAATATATCGATATCATTTTGCTAGTTTCCTGTCAAAATTTCTGTTCTTCGTAGATTTATCATAGCTACTTTTTCGATCTCCGGTTTAGTCCAGTATATCGATATCATTTTGCTAGTTTCCTGTCAAAATTTCTGTTCATATCGATATCATTTTGCTAGTTTCCTGTCAAAATTTCTGTTCTTCATAGATTTACTTACTTTTTCAATCTCCGGTTTAGTCCAATATATTGATATCATTTTGCTAGGTCCCTTTCAAAATTTCTGCTCTTCATAGATTTATCATAACTTCTCGTTAGTACAACTGTGCAGGTGGAACAGGTGACTGAAGCTGAGTCCCGCTGGTTTTAATTAAATGATCAGAGGCATGAATTCTTCAGCCGAACATGGTCTCCAGGCAACCTATACGTTTGATAGCCTAAGTAGGATACCATGATTCGATCACTGCTGTAATTGCAAACTACAATCTCTGTCAAAAGTCTTGGAAAACTTGCCCTAATTTACGCATCGCGCAAGTTGCCGAATCCCCTCGCCCCGCAAACAATGTTGTGTAGCGCAAAAGTGAATAATCCTAAAAACAAAAGTGAAGTATTCTCATGCAACATTGTTTAAGGATGCAACATTGTTTAAGGGGGTTGCAGCTACCAAGGAGAGCTGGAAATAGAACGGGGGTCGCAAAATCACAAAAATCTCACGGTGTTCCAACTACTTTTGGCAGAGATTGTAGGCCATCTGTATCAAAGACTTCAACCTTGAACCTTTCAAGTGTCAAGCCAATGTCTTGGCTCTTTTAGTGTTTTCCACATTTCACTAGACGATGCCTTTGCTGCAAACCAGACCCTTCTATTTCCGTAATATCCACGGACATACTGCGATTCATCTCCGTGCAGGCTGCCTCTCGACCACATTTCCAGCCTCGATATAACTTCACAGTATTGCCAAAAAACATACGCTGTCTAAAAATGTCCAATGACGCCTTACAGTTATCGAAATGATGGTGGGTCCTAGACCTTGGTGGCCTTCCTGTTTATGTTTTGCTTTGCTTGCTTCAAATCTGCGCCGAATATTAACCCGTCAGATTTTCAACAGTATCCCGTTCAGCCGTTAAAACCAAAAGAGCTTTGCGTCACAGTTTTCTCCTCATAATTTTAAGTCCAACTGAGACTGTGTTTATCTCTCTACATTTTCATTCCTCGCACATTTTATGGCGGATAATCCAGCACTTCTCAGCCGGAGCAAGTTATTTCCGTAACACAATTTGTCAGGAATCGGATGCGATGTGAATTTCGTACGTTTTCAACGGGGCCTAAGAGTTTGGCGATGTGATTCAGGAGAGAGCGTTCGTGAGTAGGCCCAGCTAACGGGCTGTATCAATACCGTTTTGGCTGATGACTTTGGAAACCAGAAGAGCAATAGGGGTAGAAATACAAAGCGTTTTTACCATTGGTAGGGGTTGCCTGCTCCCATCCCCCACGCCTTTACAGCGTTCCTTTTTGCTATGAATTTCAAAAAGTAGTGATTTTGAAAAACCTAATAAAAGATCTCATCTTCCATAACCTGGTACATGCATTCACACTCTAGTAAGGGGTGTGTGGGAAATGGTAAATTCTAAGGAGATTTGGTCTTGTTGGCACCTCAATGAGAAGGCAATCTGGCCCCAAAAATTAGAGGTGACCTCTGCCAAAACATGTTGATGGATTCTTCCTGGTTCATCAGCCTCACAGGAGGATCTTCTTGAAACTACTGCAAGTAAATGTTCTGCAGGTCTTCTCCACCAATCTACTCTGCTTTAGGCACCTAGTTTGTTAATGTTCTTCCTTTGCTTTCCAGTCATAACATCTGGATTACGTTCTAATGACAGGAGACGGGACAGACGGATAAAATGACAGGATACGGGACAGACACACAAAAATGACCGTAAGTACACTAAATGCTTCTGAGATTATATTCTTTCTTCATGGGCTCAGTTGAATTATGGTATTGCGAGGCTTTCCCCATTGATAGTTTCAATAAAGTTAGACTTTTACAAAAATGTTACTAGCGGATAATTGACTGGTCGGTATTTAAACTGGATGATATTCTTCGGAAGTAATTGAATAAACCAGGAACTTGCTAAAATGACATCATTAGCTGTCCAATGGTCTCTAGGGACCACATGAAGAAGATGGATTCGCTGGAATTCACTAAGAAGTGCCCATTTGTTGATCATTTACTCAAATTGTACACACCATCAAGACAACACTATCAAACTTCGTAAAATAAGCTGCTTTTATTATCACTAGAAAGTGAATTTAGGTTATTTATTGATTCTTTTTAATTTCGTAAAAAAGAACACTTTCTAAAATGGCGTTGGGATGTTTTCTTGCGATAAATCGCCTTTGCCTATGACTTTTCGATGAGCTATTTGTTTTGTCATTGTCATTCATAATCCTTCCTATTACACTCAAATGGCGGGCTTCACTACAAAACAAAGAAACACCTCATTCCAAAACAAACTCTTTTAAACAACGGGCGCAGGAAAAAACCCTCCCCCATTCCATTGCAGCGAATAATTGTTTCCGGCCATATACCCCACTCTCTCAAAACAGCAATGGAATTCTCTTCGCTTCAACTTGTTGTTTGCACACTAACTCTTTCATAACCCCACAAACAATTAGTTCCCTATAGGAGGGAAACCACAAGTTTTAATAAATCCGAAATACCGAATCACTTAAATGAACTTAAGAGTTGGCTGTAATAGATAGTTGACCTTATGGGGAAAAACCGACCAACTGGACAGCCCAGTGCTTCGCTATTTTAGCCTATGACATCATAGGCCTAGGCCATGGTTTTGACCGGTTCTTGAATGGAAATATGCCACAATGATTGATGTGGATTCAATTCACTTTGATTCAAACGGGGCCAAGACCTTCCAAATCTTCGTGCGAGGAAAACAAGTGGCCCTTCCACAAAGGCGCGGTTATGTGGACAGGCAGTGTTTCTTATAGCTTGATTGTTTGTTGCAAATTCTCTCTTATACAACTACCCTCGCAGATTATGTCTCGTCTCCATCACCTCAAATGTGCCGCCTTCGTGAGCCAAAAGTAGAAGGGGCCTCTGTGTCCACGAAGCAACACAGTGAAATCGGCGAAGGTTATCAACGAAGATATTTTGGTATGGACAACAAACAGAATCGGCGAAATAATCTGCCCTCGTGGTGCCGGTTTTGTAAAAGGGATTACATTTGTCTTAAGTTTGCGAGAGAAAAGCAACGGGAGCAGTCTCTGTTCTATATCCACCAAGGAGAGGAAAAAAGCATCTGGTAGAAGGAGAAGAATACGGGGTTTAGTTGGGCTGCTCTCGTCTGCCTTGGGCTGAAAGAGTTCCTTGTCTGCACTGCAGACAGACAAAAATAGAGCGCGATAGTTCGTACTGTTGGATGTCTTATCTGATCTAGACATGGGTTTCTGATTTGGAAGTGGTGTTTCAATTCCCATTTTCAATTAACCTTTTGCTCTCCGATCGTGTCATGGCAGTAAATTTTTATTCGCCCGAGGTCAACTTCAGTCTGGTTTTCCCGCCAAAACATTTCGGTTTCTCTTCAGTGTGGATGATGCAATTCCGTTCTCGCCCTGCCTGGCTGTTTCCACATCCGCGTTTGCTGCGCCCCCAGTACGACCGGGCCTAATGTCCACAGTATGGAGGCGTCCCCTTGACGTTACGAGAATGTCCTTGCATAAAACCTGTCAGTTATTAATGTAATCTTTTACGACGCAGATGGCACATTTGCCTTGCGATAACAGGCCTGCATCTATTTAATGTGGTTTCTTCAAGTGGTTTAGCGTTGCCATACCCGCCACAAGTGGCTTGCGGAACCCCATTGAAGAAAGTTTTTCCAGCTGCCCAATCAACTAAAAGAGTTATCGTGAGAATAATAAATCAAGTCGATACATTTTATATTGAATTCGGTCTTTGCATTAAATCGGTTTTGGCGTGTACTTTTTATCGTTTTCTAAGACATGACTGATATATGTCAATGGGCGTGCTTATAAGACAGTAAAAAACAGAAGCTCTTACAGGGTGCATTTGGGAAGATCAAAACTTTCATGGTTCCTACAAAACAAAACATGTCCCATATATAATTATAGAGTATTTCATTGCCAAGTTATTTTATATCTGGAAGAGCCCATTTTCGCTGCAGGGTAAAGAAACAACTAAAAATAACAGACAACAATCAATAAATATTCTTTGTTTGATATCTAGTGACAATAATGAATTAAAAACTGGCAGGAAGTTCTTAAATGAATACATATGACCTTTCGGATACAATGATACTTCTTTGACCTTACTTAAACCTTTGTTTTAAAGGGTTATCATTCCTGGCAACGTTGCTGCCAGCAATAACTTATCCATGACACAGAGCAACTAACTAAATTGACATCTGCTACATCAAAATTTTTTTTCCTGATTGCTAGCAAGAGTACATATCTATACAGTGAGAATATTTCTGACAACATGATCAAAAGGATATTGTGTCTGCTAAAAACTGGGCAAAAACACAAAACAACTTTGGTCAAAAATTAGAAAAGACATTTTCACAAAATGAAAGTTGTTAAAAATCCCTTTGTCTTAGAAAAACCAAAGATGCAAGGCAAACTTATGCTTTCCCTGATAACAACAACAGCAACTACAACAACTGATACAAAAGACTCTGCATATAACTATCCAGTCTCCAAGATACAGTGGGTCAGCCTCTCAGATAATCCACATAATCAAAGAATAGTATGCTAAATCCTGTCTTTATGAAAAATAGAAAGCATATGAATAAAAATTCCCCCAAATCAACAACACTTTTTAAGGTGGTCAATTGCTGATAAATCTAACTTGACATCATGCTCATGTTAACAAAAGATGCTCATTTTTACAAGAAGATAATTGCCTCTCACAAATTTCTTGTTCATATCTGTTTTCTTTTAGATGCTATTGACTTAATCATATTTTCAAGCTACTTTGCTCTAAACAAGAGGCTTTACTTGCCTAGAGAAACTTCAAAATAGTCTGAAAGCCAAGTTTCCCCTGCAGATACTCAAAATTCACATTTCCAACTGAATTTACAGAAGTGGGAATTACTTTCTGGCATAAGCAGAACTGTGTATCAAGCAGAATGTGTGAGGAAAACATGACCAGTTCCTCACATGCATCATTCTAGATATGTATGATTATGTATGTTGCTTGGTACCATACAAATACTAGAAAATATGTCAACAACGATTACACCATAAAAAAGAATGGATAAAACAATAAGATGCTTTGAGACTGAAGTATAAAAAAGCTAAAACCCTATAGAATAATCTAGAAAAAAAATTTCAATAAATTTCAGATGGTTAGAAAAAGAATATGGCCCCTGTGATACATGTTAAAATGGGTGACTGGACTCTTACAGCATATGAAATTAAGCGAAATATTACCAACATATATATAATTACAAAAATATTTCGAACAAATTACGATAAATTTTAAGATAATTATCCGACATTAATAACACAAAACTGTCGATTGTTTCTACCCACTTTGAAGGCATACGACTGATGCTATATGAACACTGCATTCTAGAGTACAATTGGGGTGGAATTTGAAAACCAAGTGGATCAGTCTCTGTAGAACTTTGAAATCAGTTTTCTTTAAAAATCAGATCGCAAGATTTATGCTTTTTTACTCACCCAATCCAGCTTGCTACACAAAGTTGGTTCAAATGGCATGAAACTTCTCCTCAAGCAAAGTACTCCTTACCGCTTACTGGGCTACCCGGCTCTTGCTTCGCATAACCGGTTATCGGTTCCTCTAACGAGTAACTGCCCTCGTCCTTCTTCCTCAGTCGATAAACCAAAAGAACAATTATGTAAACGATGAGTACAGCGCCCAGGACAGCCCCAACAATAATCCCGATCTTGATGTAGAGCTGTGTCCCGGAACCTTTCCCTTTCCCAACTTGTCGTGCAACATTGCCTTGTAAATCGTCACCAGTATCGTTTTCCCCATATTTCTGCCCTCTGTCTTTTCCAATGTTGTTCGACATCTCTGTTGTTGCGCGAGATCGCGTCGATGGATTCATTTTCGTTGTTGGAGAATTAATTACTTCAATTCCATTCCATTGCTCTGTCGATACCTCTACCTTTACCCCAGAAGTTGTCTGCTCTTCTTCGATGATATTTGACTTTGTTGTGGCACTTTCCTCTGTTTTCATACGCGTCACTTTTGCTGTTACCTCCAAGGTTTTTGGACGGGTAGAGGTCTCAGTGTTTGCTTCAGTTTTGAGCACATTTGCTGTGTTGGTGATGTCCACTGGCCGTGGTGTCGTCGTTACACCAGTAAAAACGGTTTCTTTATCACCGCTTCCACTTCCAGAGCCGTCCTCGTCATCCGTGGGACGAGTTGGTTTAACAGTGGTTGTAGTAACTGCAGTTTTGTTAATGTATCCGTCTTCATCATCACCCGATCCAGCATCGGTTGTAGTATCTATAGGTCTATGTGTCGTAGGCTTTTTTGTTGTCGACATCCATGTTGTTGTGGAAATTTCGCCCTCACCAGATCCAATTCCTGACCCTTCGACAACCGGATTAGCCTCGCCATTTTGGCAACTCGCAAGGCCTAACATGAGCAAACCCAAAAATCGAACTTTCCACGCACACCACATAGCGATTCTACCTGTCAGTTCACCACTAGCCCTTTGATAGTTATGAACTGTTTATCAATTTCACAATGCCAGATAGCTGCCCTGAGTTATTAAAGCTTCCAGTACCGATTACAAGTAAATTCCTCACCACGGACTTGATTCATACGTTCTGATTTCAATCTCGACCCCGTCACTTGATTTCATTGGCTGATTCCATCTTGACAATGCGCACCTTAAATACTCCATTGATTCGAAGTTAATCAGGCTTGAAGCAGCTTTTGTTTTCATATTACGTTTTTCCGGTGTATCTCCGGTTAAGCTAACAAAGGCTGGCGATACATTGTAACCTAACTCTGTTGGCAGTGATTCATTCTTTAAAATAACCGAACTGTGTCACTCTTCAGTTCACGATTACATTGGGCGAGGGCATGCAAAAGATTGTTGACAAAGGCTGCGAAAGAAATTTCAAAAATATTCTCATCATGGCAAGCTCAGATCTTATCTTCGTACAATGGAGTCCGCGGCCAGACCTACGCGCCTTGTCAGGGGGTTAACCCCACTTAGCCCTCTACAACAAAAGTTTCGAAACACCAGTTTGACGAGAAGGAAACTGTGGTGGGAAAACAGGCAAAGCTATATCGCTTTCAAGACTATTTCCCTATGAAAGGGGAACAGGAGGATAACACAAGCACTTCAAAACTGATAGCTGATATAGGCTAAAATGAATGACATTAAAATCATCTTTTTGTTCTAAAGTTCTTTGATAAGAATTCTACTGTAATTTGGTTTCAAGTTTAGACGCGCTTATGAAATTATCCTTAGAATGGAAAAGTGCTGCGCGTAAACTTAAAACATGAAGTAGGAATATGATATGGGAAATACGGAAATAATTCTTCGGGGAAGAACCCAAATGATAAGGCCCAGACAAAGGTTGGTAAGGCCCTGGGGCTGATGCAAAGGTTCTTAACAGCTGTTTAAAAGTGGAAGAGGGTTGGCTTCCTTTGCCGAGATCCAAACAGCGCCTTGAAGGTTTGTGCTATTTGTAGCATCACAAAATATGTAAAGATTAGACTAATATTGTAAAGATTAAACCTGCCTCGTCGCCATCATTTTGATGTCAATTTCATTAAGTCGAAAAAGCCAGTAACGAGCTGCCTTTCCCCGCCTCGATTAAAAATTGAAAAATATCAGTGTGCGTCTGACGTCACCACATGGATGGGGTGTTTAGTTTCAGCGAGCTGTGTAATAGGAGGATGTAAGACTCAGTTGAAAAAATTATGTCAGTGGTATAACATACGTTGTACGTTGGGGTTATATCCATACAAAAATAAACAATCTATTTTTGTGGTTTATCTCTTTAAAAGATGTGATTCCTAGAGAAGCCACCTTTCCGATTTAGTACGCAATTAAGATTTACCAAGCAATTAAATGAAACGGCAGATTCTTCAAGGCTCCCCTTTTCAATTCTTCATAGTAATTTAGAAGCAATTAAGTTGTAATTATTTCAGAAGTAATACAAATAGAATTAATTACGTTAACTGTTTATGTTTGTAAATGGAGGCAAGACAGTCTGGGGCTTGTGATAATTTAAGACTATCATAGTCACATGTCCCATCTTGGGGTATTCAAGAAACTTCCATGTCCATGTGGCGATGGTGGTGATGATCCCTTTGGGTGATGGAAACGCCTCCAACCAATGCCAATCACATGACTAAAAGCACGTGCTTCCGAAGCACATGTGGTTTCTGCCAAAATTGATAATATTGTCAATCAGCAGCCAATTAATTACTAGGGGGTATCCAAGTAACACTTGTGTGATGATGAGTGGTAATGATGCTGGCAAGGAACTTTGGGGGCCACTATCAAGATCACATATTACATGATCGCAATCGTCGTGTTCAACGCTTGTGTTTGGAATATTCAAAAATGATACAAGAAATCCTTTTTAGAAAATGAAAATTGACAGTGTAAATGTTGAAACAAGGAACATATCTTATTGCATAGATATACATTGTCTGCATGTAATTCTCATTGCTTAGATAATCTAGAGCTCATTAACTTTATCTTGATAATACTGATAATACGGTATCTGCAAAAAATTTGATTGAACAAAGTTTTGAATGTAATCTTAGAGAGAATATGCAGTAAGAAATTAGAATTTGATTAAATATTCTCTTGTATAATTATCAGATGGCAAAAAGAGCTTCCAGAAAGTGGAAGGCAGCCATATCAAGACACTTTTGACACGCATCTGAAGAAAATTTGCAAAAAAGCTGCAAAGCTATTTTAGCTTTTTGCTACTGCTGCCAGCTTTCACGTATTAATAAATTAGAGAAACCTACAAAAATGATAAACCCACGGTCACCAATGATAATTAGATTGCTTATCGACAGAGAGATATTAATTTCACCCCAGCGATTTCTCCAAAAGATCAATAGGTATGATTGGTCACAGACACATAGTAGATTGAAGATTTGGTTAAAAAGTGCTGCATGTAATGTGACGGTGTAATATTGGCCTAATTTCTGATCATGATTAATCGCTACCCTGTTGTCAGCTAGCCCCGTCGTCATCATGACGTGCAAGATCAATATGTCCAATTGACACCCACACGAAAGCAAATAAATCTACAAAAAATCTCGACGCCACGTACATTGCAGTTAGAACCATTGTCAAAAGCACGCAAATAGTTGATCAGTGCTGATACAATGTAAACAGGAATCCAGCAGCCGAGTCACAGCATCTCAACATTTCCAATATCAACTGGGACATCTTTCAACCCTTCCTAAATTAACGTTCCCCAGTGGCCAGTGATGACGTGTGAATGGACATTATCAGGAACTACGATTTTGGAAATGCGAAAAGCCCCTGTAGCCGTCGATTCTAAAAGACTGAACACTCCAAGAACAGGCTGAACACCCCAAGAACACCCCAAGAACACCCCAAGAACACCCTAAGAACAAGCGTTTAAGCAGCTGAACACCCTTTAAAACACATCAAAATCGGCATATCATTCGAAAAATAATTTGGTTCAACCCCCGTTCACACTTTTACGCGCAAAACACCAGTTGATGGTAACAACACCAACAGCATTATTATGCCCTTTCCGGCCCCAAAATTAATTTTTATTGATTGACAAAATTATTTTTCGAATGATATGCCGATGTTTTAAAGGGTGTTCAGCCGCTTAGTCGCTTGTTCTTAGGGTGTTCTTGGGGTATTCAGCCTGTTCTTGGAGTGTTCAGTCTTTTAGAAACGACGCCCTGTAGCCCCTTTAGAGCTAAACTGCTATTTTGTTGGAAAACCACTGGTAGGAAATTTAATGTTGTTGTCTATGTATATCTAACTGCTATGTTCTCCTAGGAAAGAATCAAAAGCTAAAGTCTCCGTCTACATCAAAGTAAAGTCCAGAGCAAAGTAAAGTCCAGAGCAAAGACTTGAAACCTACATAAAGTCCTGTTGACGAATTGAGTTACATGACAAAAACTCTTTTATACTATAAGGGGTCCTAATTTGGGTCCAGAACCACGGCATTCCTATATACGGCTCTGGCTCCGAGTGGCAACTGTAGTTTTCTGTCAATGGTTGTATCTTTGACATGTCGCTCTTTGAAGCTGACACCATAGGAGCTGCACACAGCTGCTCTGTTGGATAACCCAGTTCTTCCCTTCGACCCTTCATTAAATGCTATTTGGAGGCAATAGTGGCTTAGGCCCTTTTTAGGCCCATGAGGAGGTCTGACTTCCATGCTGGCTGAGTCCCCTTGTTAAAAGTGGGCTGTTGCTGATTCTTCTTTCTTGGTATTGCTCCCCTTTTATATTGAATAACCCCTTCAACCAACCCCACCTCTTACGAAAGGTCATAGGCCAAGACTACTTGCTATTCCAGTCAAATCTCCCCAAAAAACGTTTCCCTTCTTAACAATCTAGCAATACCGTAAATCCTCGAATTGCCCCCCCCCTCGAAAAAGCCCCCCCCCTCTCGAATAAGCCCCCACCCTAGAACTACAAATTTTCAATAAGCCCCCCTTCGAATAAGCCCCTCCCTCGAATAAGCCCCCCTCGATTTGTTGATTTTTGACTCCTGAGGCTGCCTTCGGCATTTTAGTGAATTACCGCAAAAATTTATATTTTTGTTAATAATTTAATCAAATGTTACTTTATAATTATGTGGCATATTCCAAAAAATTCTATAAGCCCCCCTCCATCGAATAAGCCCCCCCTCCCTCGAATAAGCCCCCATCCAAAAATGTCACAAATAAATAAGCCCCCAGGGGGCTAATTCGAGGATTTACGGTATAAAGTCTCAACAATAATTGACAAGTCACTCACGTGATTTCTATCACTATACCAGGGCTGTCAATTTGTATTTGAAAGTAGGAAAGGGGCCCAAATGTATAGATCATGAAAGTGTTACATTCTTCTAACTCAGTTGCAACACAGACCTGGCTATGAGAAAAAATCTCAAAATATTAAGGTACGATAATTTAAACATGATACGTAGGCGTATACCCTTTCAAAAAAGACTGACAGTGGACTTAGAAGGTAGACCTTCTTACTTTTATTTTCTTAAACACTTTCTACTTTTAACAAATTTTTACATGGAAACCTATGATAAAGAAAGCACAGTATCAATGCTTTATAAATTTTGATAGCATGACAGAATAACTCAAAAGCAAATGAAATTATTGGAAAGTATGGGTAATGTAACGGTTGGCTTTTGTGTGTGATATGTTTCGTGTGATATGTGCTGTTGAGTCCTGTTGTGTTTGTTAACGCCTTGCTAATGGTAATGTGTTTGTCTGTCAACATGTATTGTGACGTTCATTTTGTTCTCTTAATTACCTTCCGTTCATGTTATGTGTGTGCGTTGTTCACTTTAGCGTTAGTCTTGCTGTTGAATCAATATAGATAACATCGGAATAGAGTCTCTCTCGTGTTCTACTTATTCGAGGCTTAGGCCCATTGGCCTAGCCTCATCGCGTCGAACTGTCTCTTCACCATCATAAGAAGAACCCGACCAACCATTCATTAAACGTCACAGTAACATTTTGCTTTATGGCAAAGATGCATAAACGCTTGAGCAAAAGACGAATTTTACAGAAACATTGCGTAAAGATGACTGACGTTTCGTCCAATGTCACATAATTTTTCCAAATAATTGCTTTTAGACCCAGGCTGAAAATTAATTATGAATGACCAAGCTAACGAAATTTGGTTTTTTTAATTCAACCCACTCCTAAAATCTTTAACCCCCTTTTCACTTTTCTTTCTCACTTCCCTTTCTCAATAACCCTCGTTGTATTTTGATGATTTTAATGACGATAGCGTGGCTAGTAATTGCGTAATAGATTCAAAAGCCCATATTACAAATGTTCCGATGGATGTGACAAAAATGGACCACTTCAGCAAACTCCTCCCAGCACTTGGGTGACCCGCTGCACCATTGTTCTCACGAAAGCCTTCTCTATTCTTGAAAGAAATAACTATATATAGACGAATATCACTTTCTAGATTGAAGTGACGAGACTCCACAATAAGGTTTTTGAAAAAAAGGATAAATTATTGAAACCCTCCAAAATGTCAATAAAGCTCAAAAATCTGCTCTTTGCCTGCTTACACTATTGCCAAACTACGCACCAAGACAGACTTTGAATCTGATAAGATCCTTCATCCTGACCTTTACAGTCATGCCCTTGAAATACCAAGCATAGGTGAAATCTTTGATCCTAAAATGAGCAAGTTAGACCAATTGTTCTGCTTTGATGAAAACTCAGATCAAGTAATCAATACAATTTGCTGCATATGTAACTAATTAATCAGACATGGCCACTTTACTTGCATAAGAGTTGCAAATAAAGTAATAAAACCATATCCGAGTGAAAGAATAACAAATTATAAGATTATTAATTTGCAAAGAAATAGATTATTAAATGCTGTCTTTTTAATGGAGATAAAGATGTTCTCATGACAGATTATGCATAAGTAGTTTTAATTAGCTCGAGCTGAAACTCTAGACTTAATTTCACTGTTGAAACATATTGTGTAATCTCGTTCGATACGATTCTATAATTCCAATCACAGGCATGATGAGCCACTCGGTCACCAAAGCTCCCTCGGTCTCGAGTACCGAATTATTTGAATGGAATCTTATCAACACGCGAAAGCTTCTTCTGCTTAAATAATTCATGCGGAAAGGAGGAGTCTAGGATTGCTTAAATATTTCATTGCTAAAAACTGAAATCTACTGTAATTAGTAGAGTTCTCACCTAGCGATGCGTTGAAATGGCAGAGAAGGTTTGAAAAACATGTTCGCATACCTTTGCTGTTATTGGCATGACAAATTGCCAGAAATTTCTTCGCTTTGTTTGGCTTACTGGAACTCAACCAGATAGGGATTGAAGCGAATCCATAGTGATCTACGACGATCTCGGGTAGGGGCCATTTCATTTTCAAAATTGCATATAACTCCACCCTAAAAATAGTCAGCAAATATAAGTCACTCCTGCCCTGATTCTCTTTCAGAAAATAAGACACAGTATGTCTGAAACTCGAATTTTTTATTTTCATTGAATATAAGAGTGTGAGAAATTCAAAACAGAATTTCCACTGACAATTCGAAGAGTAATAGTAAAGCTGGAGACTGACAGCCTTTATAGTAAAGCTGGAAAAGAGATAAATAGAACAAATCTACGACGATCTGGTTCATGCTATCTTTAAGGGTCTTGACAGCTTGTACATTGCTTCAAAATTTTAAGAGATGTCAAAATGTTTCGAAAGGATGATGTTAAGTTGCTATGAAATGGAAGTATGTATGTTGTTTATAAGCATAACGTCTATAAACATATTTAGGCTGAGATACGATATTTTCTGAAGCATATGTCGAGCATATCCCCCACCCCTGGGCCTTTCCATTTGTAGTTTCTTTTTTAGTTCTTATGCTTTTAAGAAAACTTTAAATACTACAAAGCAATTCTGAGAGACGTGTAAAGAAGGCCTTAATAATTGGAATAACAAATTCGAATCTTTTCGAATCCGAAAACTATACGGAGTAATACGGAGTATGTCTACCAAAACAAATTGGATCTAACTATTTTTCAGAAAATTAGCATAACTTAAGCACAATTTGAACCTATCTGGGTAATCTCCATAACCATAACTGAACCTATTTTCGAAAAATGTGCATGCTTGAAAAGCAAATAGATGGTGGGATTTACAGAAAATTGTAAAAATAAATATCAAAAAGTGGCCTAGATAGTCATTTTACAAGGTGGAAAAAGTTAAGAATCTCTTAGGGTGACATTAAAATTGGCTCATCGTTTCAGATTTATTTTTCTTCAACGTCTGAATTTTTACTGTAGACCAACTCATGTACAAACACAAAGAAAGTTTTATTTATCACAAAATCAAAGAGAGGCTGCATCAAAATGACAGATTTCTCCGTGGGTAATGGCGAGTTCCACGGCCACGGCTATAATTATTGTGTGCAGATCTTGATGGTTTTATTGTAGATAGTTTCATATTTGGTTGAGAAGAATGTGTTCCTCAATGTATTAGATTGCTTTGTCCTGAGACTCTGGCATGGCGGAGGGGAACACGACCATACGAAGGAAGAAAGAGCGCCAAAAGTCGGAAGGTTGGGTTAGGAGATCCACTAGAGGGTGCACAGAGTTTGAGTTGATCGGTGATAACTTTGTATCAGATGTGGGTGCCTTGCAGTCATCTGACACTTCTACCAGGGATTGTGATGGAAAAGAAGGCCACCACACGGAAAAGCTGGTTATAAGTGAAGGGGTGAACTCTCAACAAGGGAGTTCAGACGACGCGAAAAACATTCGAGCAAATGATCCTATTCCTTTGCCAGGCGAGCCCCAGTTGCAGTTGAAGAAAATGGAATCTAGTTCTAAAATAGAGCCTGAAGTTTGTCTTTCACTTTCTTCAAACAGAGGTAGTGATAATGCTAGTTATACAACCATGTCAAACAATCAAAATAAATCTTCCGAAAGCATTCTTGTGCAAAGCAAGAAAGAAAATAGTAGGGTGATGACAAGTTATGATAAGTCATTGAATGAAAAATCAGAAAAGGTCATTAAAAAGAGAGGTAGACCAAGAAAGAGTGAAGCTGGCATCAAGTTTGAAATGCACAAAGATCTGAATAAGGAAATTGAATCAACAAAAGTACAAACAAAAGGATTTGATGTGACAAGTTCAGAATCTGCTAGGGGTGGAAAGCTTGAAAGTTATGAAGACACATTGTCACAAGAAGCTGCTCCCCAAGACCATGAAACCACATCAACAGAATTAGAAAGTGCTCAAAGCATCCACAGCGATATAGAAACCACAAGAATCAGTGAAAAAGGCACAAAGAAGAGAGGAAGACCAAGGAAGTCACCTTTTGGTTTAAAAAGTGCTTTGAAGACAGAACTAGTTGAAGGTGTTGGTTCTCAAGGCCATGGAGCCACATCAGCAGAATCTAAAGGTCTTCAGTGCACAGAGAATGAAGTTAAAACCCAAGGAACAAGTGAAGGGATTGTCAAAAAGAGAGGAAGACCAAAGAAGACATCTTATGAGAATGCTTTAGATGCAGAATCTGTTGAAGATACTGGTGTCCAAGGTATTAACGGACCAGTTAAAAAGGATAAGATCCTCCTAGCCCAAGATAACAAAGCAAAAGACCAAAAAACAATTCAAAAAGCTGTACAAAAGCGGGGAAGGCCAAAAAAAGTACAAAATGATAATGACACATTAAATTTAAAACCATCCAGCGGTCATGTTACTTTGTCATTAGATGGAAGTAGTAACTGTCAGGGTGAGCAGAAAAAGAGAGGAAGAAAAAGGAAGCTACTTGTTGATAGCCACGTAGTACTGAGTTCAGCCTCAGATAGTACTGGAAAGTCAATGGTTGAATCAACTTCATCAGAGCAAAAAACTGATCCCAGTCATGCTAAACATTCACCAAAGGTCGTAAAAAATAGAAAACAACAAAGAAAAGCTCCTTCTGATATTGATGTGACTTTGAAAAAGAAATCTGAGGATATGCCAGAATATGCTAGCAATCCTTTCCAAGCAAAGCACCAAGAAGAAGAAAAAAGTTCTTCATTAATGGTGACAAGTGAAACAGGTTTGGAAGCTGGCTCATCAAACGAGTCACAGGAGGAATGTTCCCCTTCTCATGTCTGCAAGAATGGTTCCAAAACTGCATTAAAAGATACAATTACACAAGTCAAGAATAAAAGAGGTAGACCTGCTAAAAAGAAAACTAAAATCGTCCACAATGAAAGATTGTCTCATTGGTTAGAGGAATTTTCAAAGGGTATTTTCAAATGCAATGGATCTGACTGCACTGAGGAATTCAATACATGGTTTGGTCTGTTTAGGCACAGTAAAGATAATAGCCTGCATGTGAAAGAGTTTCCTCTAGAGAGAACAGAATTACCATGTCATGTTTGCAAGGAATTATTTTTTGGGGGACCAGTTTTTAAGAAGCACATGAGGGTCATTCATAAAGATGTAAGTTCACTTTTGCATTCTTATCTGTTAATGCCCAAGTTTGTTGATAATTCTTCTAGAGTTGAGTCTGTATGCCTAAACATGCATTTTTAAATGGATTTTTTACATGAATATGTCCCAGTGCATCCAATCATGGTCCCCTAATCAACAGATTAATTCATCTTAGAAAGCTGACACTCAATCAAACTGAGTCAAGTCAACTTAGAAAGACTGAGTCATTTCAACTCAATCCAGTTAAGTCAACAAACACAGTCAAACTAAGTCTATGTCAAACCATGTCAAATCAGCTAAATCAATTTAAATCAACAAGTTGAACTGTCAAGTCAACTTAGATAAACCAAGTCAAGTCAATAGACAAACTGAGCATGTCTTAGCTAAGTGAAGTCAACACTGTTGAACTGATTCAAAATTTAAAAATGTAGTTAAAGTGGAAAGACTGGAGATACAAACCAGTACATAGATTTAACTGCTCACCCTAATGTAAAAAAATGTTTCAGGGCTGTCAAATCTTAATCATTTAGTGACAAATCAAGAGTAATTTCAATTCGACTGCAGCGCTGCATTATGAATGGCTCCTATTTCTTAAAAACAGTAGCTTTAAACTTTATCATTTTTGTCTCTCTTTTCTGTCAAGCTGTACAGAAGTATTCAACTGGCTAGCATTTTAGTCAAATTTAGGTTTAAGTTATTCTCTCAATAAACCGACTTTGTGACTTGCCCGGAAAATTGCAAAAAGTAGTTAGTTGCAAATCGAAAGCTAACCGAGAGATTTGCGGTGTCAACTCTACAGGGTTATAAAGTTGTATAACCAAGTCCTATTTACCACAACAATATCTATTGCCCGTAACTGTAAACTAAAGTTTGATACTTAGACTAACAACCAGTCAGCATAAACTCACACCTTTTAGAGGAATCCAAGTAAAATGAGGAACTTTTCTGTGTACACTTTCGTTCTCTATATACCATTCTTTATATTGCAGACTATCATAAGTCTGATTTGCATATGTACATTGCTAGTGTTAATGATGCCAGTCGATCAAATGCTCCACCTGTATTTTGAATATGGGCTGCGATTCAAAGCTAGTTATTTAAGTCGTTTCTTTAATCCTTGAAACTAAGTTTACCGTGATCGGAGTCCCGCTCTCCTAAACACCCGCTAAGCAACAACAGCAACATGTAACCTGCATCATATGTTAGTTAGATGTATCGAACATGAATCCTGTGCAGCAAGGGTGACGTTGTTGTTACATGTTTCTTCTAGATCTACGATTTTGCCACGATGCTGGATGCAGGCGAACTGGTCAGCTGCTTCAACTACACCTGTCACCAGCAACTTCATTCGTACAACGAATGCCTGGAGCATTTTTTTCGGTGTGGCAGTTTGGTCAAATGTGAGAAGTGCGAGAAGACATACAAGACAAGGAGCTACTTTTTGAAACACTCGTGCAGTGCAGAAACAGTGAGTACTTATCAGATGTGATTTACCAACATAACTATTTAGGTAGTATTACTGTTAGATATCGGATTTTAGAAAGTATAGGAACAATTAAAGTTTTAGAAGCGTTGATAAAATTGATTTTATGATAGAATTCTTTATTGAATAGGTTAGCAGTTTAAAGTAAATCTATTTCTTAACCCTATGCAAATAAGCTATATCCTAGACTTTGATTTTATGTTAGATAGTTTTGTCGTTGAGCGCTCATGATTCCTGGTAATATATGGCAATACAGTTTTTCCTTTTACCTTACGATTGTTGTATTTTTTCTTGTAAAACCAGATTTGTAATGAGATCTGTAATTGTAGTTTAAGTTGAATTGAGAATAGAATATTTTTATTATTATTTTTATTTACACTTTAGGCCATCATGACTAAATGGGTGTGGCCCAATTGCGATATTGGTTAAATATAGCTAGAAACCCTAGATAGCCTAACTTTTGCCTCAACCCCTTCAGATGAATAAAAGTATACTATGTTGCCTTTGCTCTGAAAAATTGAGGGAATCAGTGACTGATTGATGTCTGAGGATTTTCGAAACTGTAGCAATGATTCAAGTTTCGTATAGAAATTCTGAGGGTCGTACCCATGACATTTTTTTGGAAAAGATCTTTGACCTAAACCATTAAGACTTCCTCATGAAAACTGCAATGAATGTTTTGCTGGGTTGGGCTGGGCAGTACTTTCGAAAGTACACGTGGTAGCCATATCGACCCACTTTGCAATGGAAGTGGATGCTTTAATTCTTACGATAGAAAAATAAAAATCTAAGTTAAGCGAGATACAGAAAAAGCCTAGCAAATTCGCTCAGTTGATAAGAGTTCTTTAACTAATTTCAAACACTACATTAATGATGCAGCACTTTATTGCAGAAATTTGTTTTCAAATTATCCTCTTGATGCTTAACAGAAATTTTTTGTATTCAAGCAGTTTGAATTATGATAATTTTTCCCCTGCAGAAGGGAGGTGACAGAGGAGAAAAAGTTAAAAAAGTGAAACAAGATGTTCAAGCTACGGAGATCGGACCAAGGCAGTCGGCAAGGAAGTAAGCTCGATTAAGCTAAAGCCACCGCAACGCTTCTGTATTTTGACCAGTTTGACGTCATCTGGATCTACCTATAAAAGCAAATGTTATTGTTGAGTACCCCAGCTTCGCAATGTTTGGCAAATTCCACTGCTTTAGTGGTTGGGAAAGGGGTTTTCTCACTTCCAATACCGCTAATACCAGCATTTTCTCAAATTGTCTTTAGATTTAGTACGCAAGGCTAGTTTTAGATATTCATATATTAAGAGTCATTACTTTATCAATGTTTCCGAAATGTTATACTATGAGGATTTGGTAACCGTTTGAGTAATTTTAAGTCAAGAGAAGTTTGTTTTAATTAGCGAAAATTATATGGATCCAAATTCGTAGTAGAACATCAAAACGGAAATTCAGTTATTTCTTAATCATTTTACCACGAGAACTGATGTTATTTTGTTTTTCCTGGCTATGAATTACTTCTTTCTCATGCTCCTTGCTAAAAGGTGAGCATAGTTATGGAAAAACCAGCTGTTGTTCGCTAAGTGTATACTATGAGTGGTAGCTGCAGAAAGTGGTTGGAAATAGATTCGCGCAAACTATTCTTTAACACGTGCTATGCGCTTTGAAGTGGAAATTCTTGTCTGTCGGTACGCCTGTCTGCAATGACGCGGCGTGTCTGATCCCCTAGCTTTCGAAACAAAGATAAAGTGTGTCTAGGCCTGATCTGAAAGATTAAGTGGAGTATAACGTAGAACCTGATGAAGGGTATCATGAAGAAGGGTATTACGTGCTCTATTTTGATGTTGACATTTAGCTTAGCGAAGGAAGCATTTCTGGTACATCAAGAGATATCCGTGCATCGGTGCCCAATGTTCTCTCTTCCAACATGGCTTAACTGGTATTTTGCACTTTGCTAGGGCATTAAATGCGATCAGCAGATTGGATCTCGCGGAGGAAAACTCCAGGCATTCTCGTAAAGCAGCCAAGGTTAGCTCATCTTTCATTTGCGCAGAATTGGTTTTGTTTCCACACTTCTTCTCAGCGCATCAGCTATTTAATAACTTCTGAGAGGTCCTTCTATCTGCTTATTCAAAAATCTCTCATGTCCCGTGTGTTTTTATTGTAATGATCCTTGACAAGGAGTCTTTGCCTGTCTCCAATCCATATTCTCATGATCCCTGTTACTATTATCTTGTCTCTCCCTGCTCCCCCCCCCCCCCCCCCCTACTCCCAAGTGATTTTGACAGCACCTTTACGGTCCATGAAATATTCATTCAAGTTGCTCTTCTGGTCTTTTTTAAAATAAAAGAATCAGTTTGTTGGCCCTATTGTTTCTTCATTTTCAATCTAGTCTTTTCAAGTTCGTTCGCTGTTTAAAGCTTCTTGGTACTTTATTCCAGAGATTTTGATTGTATCGTTCAATGTTCAAAGGTGTTACTTTGCTCGTATCACCCGGGAGACTAATTGACTCACTTCCACATTCACTAGGCCCTAGTCTCTAAGCCTAATGAATATTTCTAAAGGAAAGTTTTATTGCTCAAGTGAATCATATTACAGCTTCTCTTTGTTGTGACAGTTTTGATTTTATGACTTCCACAGGAAGTTGATTTCGAGGCTGGCTCGAGCGAGAGTGATGATTCTATTGAGTTCGAGGCTGACGTTGACGATGGCCCTGAAGATCAAAGTCAAGATGGAGATAATCAGGATTTAGAAATTAATGATGTACAGTTACCATGCGGGAATACATTCTCATCGTCTTCAAGAATTTCTTTGGATCTTTCTAACAGGAGGGTGAAGCCTTTGAAGCAAAATACTGCTTGGCTTAAAGAATGGTACAAACGTATATTCTCTATCCAGAATAATTCAACAATTGTGTTGTATTGATTGAAGAAGTTGACACAAAACACCGCTTTTCACTTCGGTGAAGTGGTATTTCCGTTATTAGACCCCAACTCTTGGTTTTGTAGCATATTGATCGTAGGAGTGGGGGTTGGGGCAAATCGCCAACAATGTTTAATCCACTTTCCTCCTGGGGCTGTTTCATTTTCCGTTGCCACAATGTATATTTTATTAGCTATACAATTTTTTCATATATCCATTTCTTTTTACAACTAAGAGTCCAATGTGCGTTTCATTCGAAACTAAAGACAATACTTTCGAAACAATACTGCAGGGTCGTTTTACAACTCAAACTGTCTTGGGTTCTGATTGCTTTCAAGCTATCCTATAGTGTCATTTTCATTTAAGACATGTGCAGTGGCTAATCATTTATGTCTTATTTAGTATTTGTCTGATTGAAAGTCTGTATTCCCCACTTGTTTGTAACTTCCTCAATTTATTTTTACAGGTGTAAAACCAATCACACTGACTGGCTGTATCCAGAGTTTGATGTTTACAGCCGTGCAGTATCCTGTATTTCAGAGAGGTCAATAAAAATTCCTTTAAACTTTTGTTCTAAATCTTCAAACAAACTTTCATATTTCAATTTCATTCTGAACATGTTGCTAGCTACCGATAACAATGGCTTTGTATATGCATTTTCGATTTTGAACTATTGGACTTTGAAGTTAAACTGTATGAAAGTGTCAAATAAATGGGTAGGTGTCTTCTGATTTTTTGCGCTGCATTAAGGTTGAGTTTAGGGCTAGGGAGGTCTCCACGTGATACCAGAGGTGGAAGAGGAGAGTACTTGCGTTATGTCCTAAGGTGGTATGAATGTATTGATGATCAAGTATATGATAAGCTTTTGAAGCCTCCATGCAGCACGTAGGCAACACAGGGGGGTCCTGTTACGGTCACTGCATGAACTAGATCGTTATTTGAAGTTCTCAATTGTTGTAGGGGCTGAATAGATGCCATTTCCATGAAATTGTCAGGGTTAGACCATGCCCCGAGGGAACTTTTCACACCTTGCCCACGTGTATGCATTTACATGTTGCTCTTAAAAAACATCTTTGTCAAAGCCGTCTGATTTGTCTATCATCTCTATCTGTGTTCTCTGGTGTCTTTACTCTGAACTGTTTTTATATTGTAGCGATGCAAAAAGTTACTTTCCGAGCCGTGCAAATTCGCCCCTCTTCAACATCGTGTACGAAACAGCCACGCAACATGCTCGCACTACAAATCTGACGCAGTTAGAAATCTTCCAGTCATTGCCTCCTCTTGAAGGTAACTTTCACCGCACCTATCAAATCTTGAAACGCACGAAGAATTCATTTTTAATAGGCAGTACAATAGATGATGTCTCAGAGGTGCCTGGCTCTCTTCTTGGCACCCATCTAGATCCTAGCTTGAATGGAAGTATTTCTTTGTTACTGCCGGAAAATCTAGCATCTTCTTTTGGGGAAATATATGTTTTGGATTTTATTAGGTTTCATGGTGAAAATGTCAAATTTCGTTGTAAAAGCTTCTTCAATTGTTAGGGCACTTTATGTTTATTTGATAAAGGTCATTCTACTAACGAATGTCAGATTTAGTTTGAGATATTGACAACCTATTTATTATTAGCCTGTCTATTATCATTCATAAGTCAAATTGTTTGTAACCCCATGATGCTATTTACATTCAGTCCCCCTTTACGGCTTCCTATTACGAACTGTATTGCGACCTTTCATTACGACCTCCTATAACGACCTCCTATTACGACGTCTTATTACGACCTATTATTATGACGTCCTCTTACGACCTACTATTACGACCTATTATTGAGACCTTCAGTAACGTCCTTCTGGCACGTCGTTGTCAGCATCAGGTTGCATCAGGTCGGGTCTGTACACCACAATACGTTCGGGTCGAATCCATACACCATTGCAGGTTCGTATCAGGTCGGATCTATATACCACAATAAGTCCGTGTCAGGTCGGATCCATACACCACAATAGGTTCGTGTCAGGTCGGATCCATACATCATGATAAGCTCGGGTCAGGTCATTTTGCTTCTCCGATGAGACTTGGCCTGTGTCAGGTCTTGTCGCAAAGTTAAATATGACCTGGCTACAAATGTTTTTTACGGTCCTGATTTGCTAGATCATTTTTTTAACGAAGACTGAAGGATGATGTCTAGCAGTGAATTTCCTCAACCGCTGGGTCTTTTTTATCATTGCAGGCTCAAAGATTTCAAATTTTTTTGCTGGCGGCTTAATCCTAGCCATGGAATGGTGTCCCACGGATGGTAAGCAGTCTTTTGCTCATTTTTTTCTTTTTCTGATCGCACTTAATCCTTACACTTTTCAATATTTCTCTATCATATTCATATTTTTCAATATTCCAGTTATAAATGGGTTTGGTATTGTTTTGGTACCCAATAGTTTAACCGACGGAATGAATAGCGACGTTTTTGGTAATGGGTTTTCATGAAAAAATCTTTAAGCAATTGACTGTCTATGCCTCCGTCCCAAAACCCTTAGCTAAATACCTGTTTCAAAGACTGAAAGTTAGACCAACGGAATAAACAGGATTTGGAAAGGGGAAATCCCTGTATTAAACTAGTTTTGACGAAGACAAAAACGCTCAATAAGCTTTGACGAAAGTCGTGAAACCAGTTTTACGAGTTAAAGCTTTTGTGATTGCGCGTAGTTTGGGGTTTGAAGCTAATGACGTCATCTCTAGAAGTCATTTGAAGACCTGCTCTTTGGCTAGGGTCCCTGGCACATGCGGAGGATAGATTCGCAACCACATTATCCAATTTGACAAAGGGCTAAACAATTCAACTCAAGAATGACATTTTGAAATTCAACTTCCCCCCCTAGCTGAATCTTTAAAGCCCCTTTTGTATTGGCTCATCCATTAAAGTTCATTTGGTATTGTGTTCAATGCTACTCATTTTCTTAAATTTTTTGTTGATGCACTTGCATACTGTGAACCCATTTCTCGCCAGGAAACTCGGACCAGTATTTAGCCGTCACTGCTTGCGAAGGCTCTGAAAAGGTCTGTTTCTTTTGCCCTGTTCCTGTAATTATCCGCGCAGTGTGCGTTGCCTTATCTTCTTTTTTATCTTGCTACGCACGACTCTAGCAGCGTACATTCAAGTCTGCCTTGGTGGGCCTCTCTGGGTTTCATCTGACTATCTTCATTAACTAGGCATTGATGCAGCTTTTTATTGTCCAGAAGTATTGCAATACGTGCTCATAAACAAACCTGTGTTTTTGTACACAACTGCCTTTTATCCCCTCATCGCATCTCAACTTGTGATAAGACAGTATCTGATAATCTGCAGAATCACGACCAACTAGCTTTCTGTGAAACTTTCCAGGCTTTTTTGAACTGTCATTTCTGTGTTTAAAAGCATGATCTTTAAATTTTCCCTTAAAGGAATTAACGCAAAGTACACAACCCTCCTTAACAACTTCTATTCATTTACAAAGCTTTGTGTTAGCCACAAGTTGATGACTGTGTGGATGACATATTATACATTAAGGAGATTGAGTCGCAGTGTAACAATTGATGGGGCATTACTCTGGCTACAAAGCCACCTTAATAAAAAAGCCACCTTAATAAAAAGCCACTTACTCACGTGTTTTCTTGTATCACATGGCTTTTAATAACCCGCAACTGAAATGACCAGCTAGCTTTTTGTTCGTCTCTCAACATTTCATACTCGTGGAGCGTTAGGCAAAATGAATACTTTCAATCTCCTACATTAGGCTCTCGTTGTTTCGTGCAAACTTTAAACCAAGCATGATCCACAAGCAAGTGCTTTATTGCTTCCCGGTTCTAAATGAATTTGAAAATGAAATGAATTTTATGAAAGTGGTCCTGCGGTATCAAACTGGGCCAAAATTCTTACCGATAATCCATATTATTTCAGAACCTGGTACGCGATGACGAATCTCCTAAGAAGTGCCTCATTCAAATTTGGAAGATCTCAAATTGCGAGGAAAAAAGGTATTTTTTAGCCATACCTAATGTCGATAATATTCCTTGTTTTTACTCTCAAACTTTCTTTACAAAGGCAAGGCTAGAATTGTAGACCAGTTGATTAAGCTTAGAGGTTTTATGATCTTGCTTTAATTCTCTAGGGGATGTTTTCCAAAACCTTTCATCCTTCTCAACCACATAAGCATTGATACAGCTATCTAAGCAATTTATCTAAAGTAGAATTCTCTTTCCTGGGATAAATTTCTTTAGGATATTGGATTGATATAAACTTATGGTTTTTGGACCATTTTGGAAAAGATTCTTTGTCATTGAGTCACCAGTATCTAGAGAAGTTCCACGTGAAATTCGGGTGGGTAGGATACTTGGGAAATAACTCAAAGTTTACAGCCATTCCCTTAACCATTTTATTCGTTACTAGTGAAATCGGGGTTGTCCTCCCTACGTGGCTAGCTTTTGAAACGAGGCTTCTCAGCATTTTTACGAAGAGCTGCCAAGACCAGAATATCGTTTTGACTTATTTTCATTATTCAACAGTGTAGAACAAGCGCAATTCGTTTTGGGCATTTGCACGGATTACGGACCAGTCCATTGCTTACAGTGGTGTCCGTCGGGTTCATTCAAGGTAAAGCACCTTCTGTTCGTTGTCTTTCAACACCATTCTACATATTCATGATTGCGTCTCATAAAGAAATTCCCGAAAGCCGGTTGCCTTTTAATCCTAAAGAATTTATCTACTACAAATATGCGTTTGTTCTCGTCAAATCTTTGAAATTCTTTCCTTTTAAGAAATGGAAATTTTCAAATTTTCAGAAAGTATGAGTCAGTGAATTTTTGTTTAAGCAAAACGACGCGGCCAACTTTAGACGCCTCGGCATCCTAGCCGCCTCTGGAGTCGATGGTCGCATACGTATTCACAGGTACGGCTCTTATGTATTAGTGGCCCTTGCGGCGTTTACTTGTTCCTGAACAGTGGCCATCACTGACATTTTTGTAATTATCAAACTGACCAAGTTTTCGAGGTTATATTAAGTGAAAGAAACTTATGCGCTTCTAGAGAGCTTCCAATTTTTGAGTAACATTGCTTCTTTAACGCCAGATGGACATGCAAAGCAGGGGTTTAGAAAGAATTGGCGTTTTAATATTGACCTGGTAAAGATATGGTAAAGTTTTGCATGTCTTAACTTATGCCATGTACTGAAGCAGATAGATCACGTGCGAGGCTGTTCTGTGACTGAGCCTCGTTTTCACATTTCCATTTGAGTAGGCAAATAACATACACGCTCTGTTTGTCAGTGCTCCTCACCCCGAAGACTGTCTGACAACCAGGCCTTCTGACAACAAAGCCGATGACAATGTCGGTTTGGAATCGTCGAAGCGTGGTAATTTGTTTCACATATTTATTTTAGAGCAGCTTGGGCTCTTTTGTGCAAATACGTCAACAACAAGATACAAAGTACACTATCGTTGGAATTAGCTTCTCATATAGATGATTAAGTGTTTGTGGAATCATGGGTACTACTTCTAAGCTAAATCGCTTAGCCCGATGTTGACTGCTACACGATCTTTGTCTCGAAGTCGGAGGAAGCCCATCCCCCCCCCTCCCCCTCCCCCAATCTTCTAGGTGGACGATCCCACCGTATCAAGTGAAAAACCCATACAACCATTGAGCTATTGTTCCAATGTTCCAATGTTCAATGAAACGATGATCTATTTGAAAGACATCCATGTTTCCAACCGAATACCCTCCACTTATATAGAATGGAATTTCTGGCTAGAAGTTTAAAATTATTCGATCGCCTCAAAATGGCCACAAATAAAGAGCAACAGTTTTAAAAAGGAAGCGAGAAATAGAAACGAAGCAAAAATGAATATGTTAAGCAATCTAAGAATTTTTAAAGAGCTAGGAGAAATGAGTCTGTAGCAACATGCGAGTGACTTTATTCAGAAGAAAGATTATCAGCAGGGATACCGGTCCCAGACATTTTTATTTGCTTGTTATTTATCTACAAGATAATAATCTATGTTCTCTATATTCCATGCTTATAACAGAGACCAATAAGATCTTTAGCTTCATCTCATATCTGAAAGTTTTTTACAAATCACTAGGCAACGGTCGTAACAGATAAAAAAGGACTGTTTAGAAAAACCAGTGCACTGGATTCCTCTGTTTATCTAACCATCCATGTTGCTGCTTCTTTGCTATCTTGATCTTCGTATCTGATCCGACATTTCGTCATCATAGTGTTTATCAAGCCGAACCCTGATCTCGTCCTGGCGGTATCTCGATCAAGCAGCAAGAGATTGCCTGCGTCCAGCGTTATCACGTGTTTGCAATGGCAACCGACAATTGGTAATAGGAAGATCGCCGCTGGGTTTCAAGACGGTCAGTTAAGATCAGCGCTTGGCTTCTCATCTCTATTTTCTTTTATCAATATAAAATGAAATTAAATGCACAAAACTTCGTTACCGTCTTTTGTACCAACCAGATCCGCCGAAAGGATTTGGAGGCCATGGGGTAACGCTGAAGAATGAGACCCCATGACACTGAGACCCTGGAGCCATCCCCCCTTCGATGGCTCTGATGCTATCCAAAGGGGGCATGTGTCTCCCCCAAGATAAAAGAAAAAATAAAAATTTGTCAAAATAGATGAAAGGGAAAGCAAAAGTATTGTTCCCTTCTCAAAGTATGCTGATACCTCCTCTCCCCTGAAAGTTGTAAAAATGTCTTTTTCTTCTTCATGTGAAATGCGCTATTCTCATTGGTGATTTTCCTTGCACGCTTCTTCATTTCAGGGTCGCTGTGCATATGGGATTTAACCAGCAGGTCGACACTTCTTCGCTACTCTTCCAAAGAGGACAACGCAGACTGTATGTCGCTTTCCAATTCAACGCCCTTTTTAATAAACATTTTCAAATCTGCTTAGTTCTTGGCAGATGTGTCTTGTGCTCTTTTCACGCAGTACTGTGCGAAAGCTACGCCGTAAATATTTCTTCGCCCAGAGGTGTTGCAAAGATTTCGTGCTTTAGCCTCAATCAGACTCTTCTAACGAGGTATTCCATCAACCCAGATTTCCATCACCGTAATTTTAAAATCTGACCTCAGAGTTCCAGGCTCTGAACTGTATCAACTTTCCTTGCAGTATCATTCCTCTACGTTCCTTTCCATATTAGAATTTTTTAAGAGAAATTCAAGAATTTCTTCAAGTGAATTCTTTTTTGCAGGTCTGCTTCCTTTCTCGCGAATCAACGCCCACTTTTGCAGTATCAACTCACTGAGCTGGTGCCCTGGCGATGAGAATTTTATTATGACCGGTGAGTTTCTGTCTGGAGTTTGACAGTTAGTCTGGAATTAAGAACGAAGAACATTATAAAGATTGGTGTGGAATACAGGTGACTTCAAGACCATGATTAGCTGTGAGATTAAAATCTGGAAATTTATGATACCTACCCATTCCTTTTTATAACAGTTAATAAATGGCAATAAATCTCTGCTAGCATTGGTTTGTATTTAATATTTTAAATATGTTGTCATATTAAAGACAGTTATTTCTTGTTGCAGTGAGCTTTGAAAAGTTTCTGAAGGTTTTCGATATCCGAAACAGACATTCCGTTCCCGAAATTTCAATAAAAAGGAGTAAGTTCTAATCAATTTTAATTGAATGTGTTGGGAAAGAAATGATTGCTAACTCTCCTCAGTGTTTTTGGTGGTTTCAGCTTTCCGCTACGATCTATTTAACGAATCACTTGTCTAGGTGCCCTTTGTTATTGGTCTTTGATTTGCATGCCACACCCTGGTACATGGTGTCTCGAATCAAGTATCTTTACATGTAAGAAATGTATGAAACAGCCAAAACGTTGCATCGCATCTCAGTTCTCTTTGGGTAAGTAGTCACAGACAGGGTACACCTGACTCTATTATGATGTCAGTTGCCATAATCTGAACCTGGGTTGCATAACTCAGAATCAGCTGCTTTCACAAATGCGATTAGAGGTATCTGGCTAGGCCACGACTCTCGCTTTAATTGGATTATCTAACCCAAGCATCGCTTCTGCGAGAAACACGGCAGCCAGACGGTATTATAGTTTCTCCAAAAGACGAGTCCGGAAGCAGCTCGGTTTTCCAATATCAACAGAAGCGGAAATGTCGTTTTGAGCAGCAGCAAAAAATGTAACAATAATCAGGTTATTTGCCAGTGTTCCTTGCATCTCTTTGAATTTCGAATAACCGTTGTTTATTATTTGGGTAAATTGAATTGTGAAGCTGAGCGAATGGGTTTTTGCAACGTTTTGTTCTTCATTAGCGTATTTATTGATGGTTATGAGAGAAACGTCAGGTAAAAAGGCAGGCAGGAATAGCGATGCTAAAACAGCCACGGGCCATTGTCAAAAAAGAAGTACCGATGAAGCAATGCGACACGAAGCCAGTTCATGGATGTCTTTGGTGACATTCTTAGCACCATATTCGAGTGAGGTCATGAGATGACGAACTCTGCATGCAGGATGATGAGGTGTAGGGTATCCCAATATTTTAGGGAAGCAAGGTGCAGGATGATTATGTGGCCTTTTTGATCTGGTTTGGTTCTCCGGGATTGTTTCTTTGTGAAGAATTCCCCCGGAACAACTTCTCTTGAATAGATGCTTCTAAATGGATTCTGCGGGTTAGGGTCTTGGCGTTAAATGAAGTCCTTCATGTCACCTGGCCATCTTTTACCTGTAAAGCCACTTCCAAATCTGCGACAGAAGGTCTTTTAAAGTGTAAAAGAATGAAAAAGTATAGGATACATTGGCGTAATCCTTGGCCAGACCAGCTTTGGGATAAAATATCTTGGTGTATTGAGCACAAAGGCACATTAAAAAATGTTGAAGGTATTGCACTATTGACCAAACGTCGAATAATTCCCACATCACATCGATTATGCTTGTCTCCTGGGTTTGTGCATCATTGCTGGGGAAGTTTAAAGGGATGATATGTGTTGATACCATTAAGTGGTTTTTAGAATGTTCGGTTTCTGCGGCTTTTGCCTGAGGCATTGGGTAATGCGTGTGTTCTGATTGCAGGCATGTTCGAGAAGTGCGAGTTCATGCGGAGGCTGGCCTGTTTCGTCATGACAGAAAATGACGTGTTCAACTGCGTTCCAACCGGATCGAGGTATGTCGACCTCGTGACTTGCACGAAACAGAGGTCGATGCTGCAGACGAGCGATCTTATTACGTCACACAATGCTAGTTGCCAGGTGATGCCCTTGTTATACCGGTCCACACTTTTCATAGTGCAATATCACTTTTTGTTCAAGACATTCAGCTTTCTGGAAGGATTCTAGAAAGTTTAAAGCCATTTATTGCCTTGGCACTTACAATGCAAATTTACAAACTCAACTTTGTGTTCTTAATGAAATCTCTTAGCAGAAATTTGTATTCCTTGAGTCGCTTTGACATTGTGCCATTAACAGTTATGTCCAAAGAAGGACCAGTTACTCCTAATGGAACACTTTTGTTCACTTCAGCGTTGTAAACTTGGACCAGGGGTCAGGGGGCCAAAGTGCACATGCCCTGGACTCATTCGTACTGTAAGCCAGATGCCCCTTTTCAGCGAAAATGCACCAGAATAAAACTATACTGTGACTCAATATCTGCAACACACTCTGGCATCACTGGTTCGAACACGTCTTCGTAGTTGTCCGAATCTAGCCTCGTTTAGTTCAGGCATAACTCTGCTAGGCTGTTTGAATAAGTCCAGGATTGTGCTTGGGTGAAGTATTTTGGTTCAGCTCTGTCTAGATTTTAATGATTTTTAAAAGTTGGAAATTGGTATTTGAATTTTAGGTATTTGCTGGGTCGTTGAGATTTTGAAGAATACGAGTTTGAGAGAAGAATCCGAGTTTGAGAGGCCATAATAACTGTGTAACAAAGTTCCTTTTAATTAACAGAAAGATCCTTTCGTATCTAGTTAAATTACCCTTGTAGTGTAGTTAGCACCACATTGTTTTGGAGATGATCACACAATATTCACTTTTCTGCTTCTTTTATCAATGTGTTGTAATTTCAAACCCTCTACTTCTCATTTTCCAGGGCCTTTCGCTAAGTGATTGGATCAATGGGTTTGCAACATCATGCACTGCTGGCGAGGTTATCTTCAGGGCATACGCACACGAGAGTCATGGGCGAGCTGGCAATTCTCTACGCGTGGTATGTTGCTACTGCTACAAATACCGCTTAAACGGCTTATCAAAATCGCATCCAACTCTACCAGTACATGGCATCTAAGGTGGCAAACCTTGTAGTGTATGTTATGTAAGATACATAGGGTAAATTGACAAGTCATAACAATATCAGTCGGGATTGCTGCTTTCTCGATAAAAGAAAAAATGTCCCTAAAGTTGAGGGGAAAATCATCCTTCAACCAGGGTATTATTTAAGGATTTTTGAGTGGTGGGGCATTTTCTGAAGGGCCCACTTTATACACTACCAGAAATGACTAGAAAATGGCACAGAACTCTTCGGATTGGTGCTTCAGATTGTGATATATACTGAACTATTTTAGGGTTGAGACATTTGACTCCAAGATATGACAAGTCCTCGTATAAGCCTTCGGGGGCTTATTTCGCAAGAACTATTTTAGGGTGGGTGCTTATTCAGGGGGGGGGGTGCTTGCTCGAGAGTGGGGACTTATTTGTTGACACATGAAACACTACCAGCACTGATGGCTATTATGCTAAAAATAGGCTCAAAACACGCGAAACGACGGGATATATTAATTTCAAAGCAATATCTCAGCCTGAGTATGGTTGAAAAATGCAAGGAAAAACTAAGATTTTGGTGCATTGAGCATTGAATCGAGTTACAAGGTGGTTAAATGAGAAATAAAGTGATGTAAAGATTGCTATCAACATCGATTGAGCCCCCAAATTTTTTACCAGCCTTTTGAAACACCGGTTACCTTTATCTCTAAGGGCCACGAAATGGCCGACATTTGGGGCAAATGTAGCATTTTTCTCTTCAGTGGTGGGGAACTCGTAGGGCAATTCCCCCACCACTCAGTATGTTAAAATATGCCCTGCCTTCAACTGCAACTCGTAGGGTCACTTTTTCATAAAACTTACCCTTTTGAAGGTTACCAGAAAGTTTTTAAATTGTTTTCTTTCATTGTATTTTTTTATCAAAGAGTGCATCTGCTTTTTTCTTGGGTTCATTGAAGGTCCTGTAAATACCTTATTTTTTCCATTCATAATGAAGTGTGTTTCCTTGTTTGCAACTGAAAGCTTATTTACTGAAAGAACTTTAGTGACAAGGTGTTTCTAAAGCCTCTTCATATGGATCATGAGATATAATTAATGTCCATGTCAAATCGATTTCTCATATTGAACGTAAAGCCCCATTAATAATGAACCTTCAAATTGCAGCTCATTCAATGAATCAATGTGAATACTTTATAGCCCTTGCATTCAAATGCTGATAATTTCTTACTTAACCATAATCTTATTTGTGGGGCTTGCCCTCTACAATGCTTCTTGCATCCCTTCGCACATGTTAATTTGCACAAGCTTTTTTGCTTTTATGTTATGTCTTTCTAGCCCGTGTACCGGATCGAACGTCAGACACAATCAAAAGAAAATGAACCAGTTTCTCCTTTTGTAAACGAAGCTACTCCAGTTACCAAAGGCCCGGAGCGTCAAAGACTTGGCTTACCTTTCTCGTCAGCAAAAGAAGTGATTGCAAAGCAGATTGCCAAACTAGAGAGTGAAGTTATGGGGAACACATTTACTTTTAGAGATAGCAACTTTGTGGGTATTCATGGTGTTTTCTTGCGTTTTCGCTAATCAGATATTTGTTTTGTTTTCTCTTATTTTTATGAACGCTACATGAAGAGTTTTCAGCGTTAGATTTTGTGTACATATAAGTATCTGCGAAAAGAATGTTTTGACTATTTAAAAAACTATGGGTAAAGAATACAAAAAAGCCCTATTTCATGCATATTTCATCTTTGACTAGGAAAACGTTTATTAATGTATGAATTTTTAGAATTTCAAGCTACATGTCTTTCAGGAGCTATCTCATTTTTCGGTTGCTGGCTGTCGGTACGACTCTTTGCTGTCGGTACGACTCCTTGTTGTCGGTACGACTCTGCTGTCGACACAACTTTGGCCGTTGTCCTGACTTCCACCTTGGCTGTTTAGTTCCAGTTTTTAAAAGAAAAGCTTTGTGTATTAATTTCGTTTCCTTCTTTGTCGTAGTTTGAATTTCGAAATTTTCCTCATAAATGCGGAGCAGATATGGACCGGCTGCGATGTGCAAGAGAAATGGAAATGTCGGCCATAGATGAGCAGGAGCTGCGACAGATCACACAGGTACGCCGACTTACATTACCTTTAAATATGAGTTAGAAGTCGGGGATGGGGAGAAACTGTCGACCTTCTGACCCAAGTAAAAAATGAACAAAGTATCTCTAAAGAAACGCAAGAGAGTTATAAATAGATTAGAGTGCAATTAATGCATTCCCAAATATTGGTTATATCTTGATTATTAATCAATGATGACTCTATAACAAAGCTTTTGATTTATGGTCAAGGGACAGTTTTCCCTACTATCTAAAATACAAGAGCCTAAATTGGTCACAATTTTTATGTTCAATTATAGGGGCTGTCGCAAAAGATTCAAACTGCAAAAATACTTTCTAATGCATGCCAATGACTTAGTTTGCTTTCTGGATACCCTTCAAAAAGAATAACGGCGACTTCAAATTTCAGTATTCTTCCTTCTTTCGTCGGCAGGGTATTAATGTCACGAAATGTTTGCATGAAAATCTTAATTTAGATTGTATTTAAAGAACATCAGTTTTACCTTCCTTGGATCTTTACTATTGAAAAAAAGTTGTTATACAGGGTATTTTCAAGGATCGTTCCTCAGAAAAATAATCTGCAAAATCTCCCGCTTCCCTTTTAATTAGTTTTTAAGTAATGTTTTCCTTTTTGGATCGTTTTAATTTACTGTTAATAGAGACTTATATCTTCTCTGAATTAGAAAGGTAATCGAGTCCAACCAAGTAAAGAATTTTCGGCCTTAAAAGATATCACCAAATGAAACTTTTGAATTAGTCATCTCTTTCATTTCCTTTTTTGTAATAAACTTATGCAATCATTAAGTTCTGAAAACCGTCCACATGTTAATTCTTTATGCAAATAGTCTATGGTGTGAGATAAGTAATAATGAACAATCATTGGTTGCTAGGATTGCTACTGTGCTAGTATGGAATCTAGATAAAAACTGGTATCTCGATACCCAGAGGCCATCAAAAGTTATAAACTTCCCCGGCTGCAATTTTTTAATTAAAGCCTCCTTCATTACCAGCACAAACAAACTTTTTACAATCGCTTTCATGTTTATAACAAAAATAACTAATAAAGCTTACTTAAATATGAAGCCGTGGAGCCGTGAATTTTTCTGGACTCCATGACGACACCATCACTTTATAGATCAGAATCAATAGAGAGAATATTTTCGCCCATATGCTGGCAATTAAGGATATAAATTATGATGTAACTATAATTTGAAACGGGGATTCTCGTTGTGATCGAAACAGAGATCTTTAGGGTGCATCTCCAGTAAAGTATGCAGAACTCTCTCGAGGGATGATTAAAACCCTTACGGGATGACCCTTCATGGGAAAGGGTGGATAGAAATCGACACTGTTTTGTATTAAATGCAATACAACGAATCTTCTGCCAGTAATAATCACAGAGCGGAGTACAGGCCATTAGATGACATGTCTATTGCGACTAGCTCACCAGTGTCTGTTTTTAACCATCCTAGACCCTCGAATGAAAAAACTGATAAAATAAAACTTCCCATTTTGTTGGCAGGTCCAATGGAACCCTAATTACGGAAGTCACCAAATGTTGGCATCAGGAGGTTTGCTTGGCATCGTGCGAGTGCATCACTTCACCAAATGGATGTGAATGAAGACTCTGCCGGGTAATCGATTGAATATATTTGACAAGGGAATGCTTGCTTCTCCATCGCCGTCCCCCACTCTTAAAGTTGCTTGCTCGTTGGCGATTTGACAATGTGACAAGCATCTCTGACAAACATTTCTGACAAGCATTTCCTCGGAGATGGATGAAACGATGGCAAGAGAGAAATTCGCTTGTCCAGATGAAAGCCAACCTGTTCTGGTCTGCGTTTTGAATATTGTCACATATTGTACGATGCTTAGGGCCGGCGAATCTTTATTAAGTATAGAAATCGCTAAAGTGGTTTGACGGGAAAAGAACAGGACGAAAAAATAAAAAGACTTTATTTATTCTTCTATAGTATATGATTTCAACTTGACACTTGAGAGCTCACACTATCTGATATAAAATATTGTTTTCTTATTACAAGGAGACTGTTGATTACCGAGATGGCTGTTGATTAAGGACCCTGAACTGTTATAAATAAAACAAATTATGTAGCACATGCGATTTAATTATGTTTTCAAATAGGTACTTCTTAAATTTCAAACAATGATAGAAAATTTGACGTGGAAGAGTTAAATCACATTCTAAAGACACCGAATTGCGTCTGATCAATAGGTGCGTTCAGCGAGGCACTGATACTCAAACCTAGAACAGTTCTGGTGTCCACTGGATCAATGACTCCATCATCCCACAGCCTGCAAGGAGAAATCAGAATTAGAGCCTACTGATTTGCCAGTGAGCTTCAAAACTTACACATTTGTGAAATATAGAAGGACAATTGTGATTGTCCGAAAACACTTGGTCACAAAACCCAGTGGTTGATCACATGAACCCAGTGACTGATCACATGAACCAAGAGGTTGATCACATGAACCCAGTGGCTCATCACATGAACGAAGTAGATGATCATAGGAACCTTATAGTTTAATCACATAAAAAGCCAGCGTGTAAACAGCTCAGAAGGATGCCGATAAACTGGACAAATTGTTGATTTGCCGTTCTTTTCTAAACTACCCCTATCTTGGCATAGGTCAGTTTAATATGAATTTTTGACTTTTGCAGCCATTTAACTTTATTAGATTTTTTAATACTTTCTTAAGCGGTCAACAACATCCCAAGGCAAAAAATTATCTGCATCTATTTATTATCTATTTATTGATAAAAGATATCTAAAGAAATAGAAACATTTCTCCCAACAAGATATGTCTTTAAAGTAATAGGCGAAAATTGCTCCCCAATAACTCTAGGGGTGATTTCAGCAGCAAATTTTACTGATACACCTATCACAAACTATAGGTTTTCATGTCCCAATTCATTCTATTAACAAATAAAGTAGTTTTAATTGGTCAGTTAGATGGAACTAGACTTATGGGTTAGGAAGAAAAAATTTGCCACGCATTAAAACTGGACGTTGGTTGGGAAACTGACGACTATTTCTGTTTTACTAAAGCCGGAAAAAAGAAAATTATTTCTGACAATCATTAAGATTATAAGCGTTTAGCTGTCTAAAAAGAAGCTACTCGGAAGCATATTTCGATACTTAAGAAGATAAGAATGTGGTTTTCAGGGCCTAAGAAGTCTTGATCTGTGTATTAAATAGCTCGATTCGGGACATAAAGCAAATTTGACATCTTTGTGGGAGTGTTAGAGGGCTAAGAAGGAAGGACGAAGGCTGGCGGTTGGGCAAAGATAGGACGTTGGAATGCTGGATTGGAGGTTTTTGATTGTTTGATTCGACGATTTCCTTGCATCATTCAAGATTGGTTGTGATTTGAGTTTGCTTGATCGGTCCTTTTTTGTTTACTTGGGTTAGAAACAAGTACAGTCTTGCTGTATTTAGCGCCTGCTTTTGCCACCGTTCATAGAAGCACAGTGATCGGCGATTCCCCCTAAACCCTTTTGCCGCGTACTTGGATATATCCCCAAATTTTTCGAACGAATCCGTTGGCCGCTTATGGGCCACAGATGCAAAATTATCCGCTCTGACATCAAATTAAAATTTTCTTAGCAAGGAGGGATTTTGCCAGTGGAAGAAAGTATAATCAAGATTTCAGTATTCCACTTTCACATAGAGATTCAACAATGGATACTGTATTTTTACGCTTTCTGTCAACAGTTGATCATGCTGTTCCTATACATTTGTGAAATATGAAAAGGTTAAAAATACCTTTAAACAAATATTAGCGAAATGCTTGGGTGGATCGGATGACGGTGTGGAAACACAAGGATCAGCGCCACTACCAAAGTGTTTTCTAAGGATTTACAATCTTGTTACCTACGTCATAGAATCACCTGACACGTTTCTTGCCAAATTTTCGAAAGTTTAGTTAATTTGGGATTTCCGAATTTGAGCAAATTAAATTTGGCACCAAAATACTGTCTAAATATGTTCGGATAGTTTTATGATTACAAATGGGCTTCTTTTAAACAGTGTAGGCCCGCAAAGTAGGCATTTTCTAAAATCCTGATTCAAAAGAGAATAAATGTAATAACATTAAATAAAAATGGAAAAATTATAACCTTGCACTTGAAAAGTACGGATGACCTTCCTTTTCAAATCTTTTAATTATTGGGTCTTTGATTTCCCTTTCTTCTGCTTCGCTAAGCTTGAAATAAAAAAGACGAACAGAATTTTAGGCCTAGTCAATAGTCAAAAGCACGTTGCCGACGCGAGAGATTTATTTATTACAGAATTCAATTTCAGAATAATTTCAAGATCATTCTTATCCGTTCAAAAAACAGTCTAGGCTTTTCTACACTGTCCTTCATTTCTTAGAAGAGTAATAGCATTAAATGTTATCTTAATAACATTAAGTATAATTTTCCAATAAGCCAGGTTGCGATTTCTCAGTATCTTAGGGAGCGTAGGCCACAAACTGCAAAATATGTCATATAGTGCAAATTGTTATGAGTGTGTAGGTCAAAGGTGCGTCTTTCACTGGCAGCTAGCTAAAAGGGATAAAGACCTTACGAAATATCAAACTAATTTTGTCTACTCTTTTTAGGATCATCTATTTTCATTCAAATATCCTTAAGAAGCGACTCTATTTTACGCATAGGATATGAAATTGTCTTCTCTTTCTATGTAACATCGCCTTGGATACTCCTACAAACGTTCACGTTGATATTCGAGTGACATTTTTGGCAGGCATGCAACACATACTAGATAATTGCGTTGAAGGACCTTGGTATCACCTACCTCCTTTCCTTCGCGCTGTTTTTGATTCTTGGTAATTGTCGCAAGAACAGTAGCCGCTTGTTCACCGCCCATGACCGATATACGGGCGTTAGGCCACATGTAGGTGAACCTTGGGCTAAGTAAATTGAAGAATATTATATATTGCACTAGAGCTGAAGCCAATAGTACCTGTCTATGGTACTATTTGTAAGGGTAATACTATGATGGACCAGAACAAGGTTTGGAAGATTTTCAATAAAACGCTTTGAGACGGATTTCTGGAACTTTTAAAGAATACATCAATGTTCTCCGAGAGCGAAAATATTTAAAGATTGTTAGCAGGAGCACCTATTGGTAAAATTTGCCATGTCTAGAAGAACCAGAAAATTGTGCCTTTAATTGATTCCTTTATTTTGAAAAGAACTGAGTTAAAAGCAACAGAAAGTGATCAAATGACATTATCTATAATGGCCCACTGATCTGGGACAGTTTGACCTTTAATGGACACTTTTAAATGATAACCAGCGAAAGGGCGCTTAAGCCAAAAAGCAAATAGTAACAACGTACCTGTAGGATCTTCCACACATTCCATAATTGCCAGCTCCAAAACTACCTCCGATGATAACAGTAAACTTTGGTACTTTGGCACAAGCGACAGCAGTCACCATTTTTGCACCATTTTTAGCAATGCCACTGGCTTCGTATTCCTTTCCAACCATGAACCCTTAATAATAATGAAATCCTTGCTCAATTTTCGTCAGGTTTTATTGCGAATGAGAGATGGTTTGAGAGAACTCAGTCCAATGTTCCTTTAGATGCATATAAAACAAAATCATCCAACTTTGTGGATTACTTTTTATCAAAGTTTTTGTTAGATGTGAAACTTGTGAACAGAGTTGTATAAAACATTCGCAACTTTAAGTTGAAGCAATATTTTAAAGGGCGTTGTTGTAGTTTTTAGAGTGATCTCTTCGCACTTGGAAGATTCAGCTTGCAGAAAAAATTAACTAACTTTAGCAGTAGAATATTTAGAGGAAAGAGGTTTTTTTATCGATACTGCCGGGACGGTTATTTCACGCGGAAGGAAACATACGTATCTTCATACCTGTGATGTTTTGTAAAAACACAAGAGGGATCTTTCTTTGGCAGCACAGCTCAATGAAGTGCGTGCCTTTGAGCGCCGACTCAGAAAAAAGTACACCGTTATTGCCGATGATTCCAACAGGATATCCGAAAATTGATGCGAACCCTGAAGATTGAAGGTACAGGACTTAAAACAGAAGTTACTGGTTAAGACAATACTATCATATCTGTATTCAGCGAGTTGAGATGGTGTGGAGAATGTGTGGGGATTGTGCAGGAAAGGTCTAAAGAAAGGAGAAAGAAGTTATTAGAATTGTAAAGAAATTATTACCTGTAGTGCATGCGACCACCCCAAGGTAGATGAAGATCAGAACGGGAATGTAAAAACAAAGATGTTTTGGTATGGTGTGACAAGAGAGAGGTTGCTATTTGGCAAAAAGATGTCCACGACAGTGAAAAGATGAGATGACTAGTACAAGCATTGGATCTACTGGGCAGTAGGCCGTGAAGAAAGTGAACTGGAAAAACGATATTTGAAGGTGAAGTCGAAAAGAAGAGATAAATAGAGGGATGTAAAACATGTACAGAAAAAGACAAAATAAAAGGGAGGAGAGACAAGGCAAGGCGAAAGAAGACGAAGAAAATGAAAACAATGAAGCAGTAGATTAAGGGGAAGATAATGGAAAATAAGGAAAAGGAAGAGGGGGAGAAGCAGAGGAGGTAGATGGTAAAGTAAATGAAGAAGATGAAGAATACGAAGAATGTGACTATAAGGTAGATGAAGAAGATGAAGGCGAGGAACATCAAAGGAAGATGGACATTGCGACATGGAAATTGTAAGTATAACTGCGTATTTGTCTGCATCGAAAGAGGTGCTAAACACCTACATTAGCAGTGGTTCGAGAAAAACTTTTAAACCAACCATCTAAAACTTGATAGGTCTCATTTTGCCTAATTACCTGTCACAAGTGTGTCGCCATAGAGTGCTTTAAACTCGTCGAATTTACTGCCGTCGACGATTCGAGCGATAACCTGGAAACAATAGACTAACCATGACGTGGATGACGATGCAGTATTTATTGAAAGAACCGTTTAATGGCGCATAGGATTAAGTTAACGGAAACAGAAGAAACAGACTCCAAGCGAAGACATTTCTCTGTGTGGGAATTTGCCTCTTGATTAAGTCCACCACAATATCCGTTCTTTACACCAAAGCGTTTTAATTTTTGCATGAATAATTTACCTCGCGGACGTCAAACGACTTCTTCAAATTATCGCCGACGATGCCATATAAATCATCTGCTGGATAAACCGGATCAATTGGCTCCTTTATGTTCATCTGAAATGAAATTAAATGAAAATTCCAGTTTAATGTAACACTGACGCTGCAGTTTATCGGTCAATTCTGCAAAGTCAAGGTTGGCACTTGTGCATGAGTTTGATATATAAGCCACATATTTATTGGAAACAGGTGGAAATCCGATGACCAAAACGAAGACTTACGAATGAAACGTCCTTTTTTCTGTTCAGGTTTCCAACGCATTGTCTTGCGAGGTGCAACGCATGGAAGTCATCCATGGCAAGGTGGTCGGTCACGCCAGAATTCCTGATCAAATAAAGTTGAAAAGTCAAGTTGAGGAAACTCATCACAAAACGATAAAGAACCCTAACAGATTTGAGAAAAGGAACAGAAGGAGACAAATGACGTCTAATATATTCAGGATTTTCAAATCTCTTTGATCTATGAAGTCAATATTAGTTGAAGTCAATAAACATTGAAAAGACTTGAATATCAAGCTCCTCTTTATTTGAAGCAAATGCTTTGAAAAAGATGTCAAATGAAGTGTAGATAACCGTAACACATCCTGAAAAGCTGTTCTGATTTTAAGAAATTGAAAAAAGATAAGTAAAAATGTCAAGGTGGCACTTGCCGACAATGCAAATCAGCACCTCCCAATTTCTCAGCAGAGATAACCTCACCAGTTGCTGCTTGCACCTGGGAAAGGAAACCAGACATGAGGCTAGGAGTTTTTGTAAAAATGTGTTTATTAAGGTAACCAAAGTAAATTTAACTAATTTACTTTGTATACCTTTCAGAATATCTTGCTGTTAATATTTTTCACTTGATGTATTCAAAGATTAAAAGTGGGAAACTTTAAATAGCATTGATTGGCAGGTCGTAAAGAGTTTTTAAAGAAATAAAGCCTTGTGGTGAACAGAAACAGGCTAACACATAGTGAGCAAGCAATAAAGAGAAATAGTTTTGCTATTTAGCTTTGTTTTGAAAAGATGGGATGCTTTGCAACATTTGCATAATTTACATATACATAGCTAACAAATCTTCTTTCAAGCATGATTTTCTAATGTTTTTACAAATTGATTAAGATTTTAAGCCATTGTTTTAATTCTTATGCACACAGTCAGACAATTTATAAAATAGCTATCAGTCTATTTTGCAATCACATAAAACTTTAATATATTTACTGTAGTTTTATTGTATTATTATTCATATTGTAGCTCTTCTTATTAACATTCATCTACATGAGTAAAAGGAGAATAGTGTAGCTTGAATTAAAAATAGTAGATGATTAGTAAGAAGTCTGCTCTGTTTTTTTCTAGATTAAGGATGATTAAAAAAAAAATTTACAGTAAGTTCTGAGAATTGCAGAAGTCACAAAGTTCAAGAAAAGATAAGACAAAGGCAAAAGAAACAAAGTAATTTGAGTGACACAACTAAAGGTAAAATCACTATGTTGTCTTGTTATCTAAGAGAATACTTACTAGTGGAGGTCCTCCGAGAAAAATTGTACCTTGTTCCTTTACTATAATGCTTTCGTCTGCCATGGCTGGTATATAAGCACCACCGGCAGTGCATGAGCCAAGAACAACTGCAATCTAAAACATTGATTCAAGCTAAATTGTCAAACCTGCTAGCTTCTTCTTTTATGGTGTAAAGTGCTCATTAAGGAGTTGAATCTTTTTGAAAGGTAGATAGAAAAGGGATTTTGTTATTTCTCATTATTTTGTATACAATTTTCAATTAAAGGAAAATGAAAGAAAGGAAAGCTTTTAGGAAAATTTTTCACTATTTTATATTTATTTATTACCCTCCACAATATAGAGAAATAATAGAGAATTTAGCATCTACTTAGATGTTCAAAAAAGAAACCACAGGTAAAGCATTTTCATCTACTCACTATCAGGTATCTCAAATAGATAGAGATGCTTGTTTACCCAAAATTAAAGACAATTACATTTCATAAAATGAAATTTGAATAGCCTAGCAAGGTTCTCAAGACAGATTCTAGCAATAAAGTTTTCTAGATCATTGTGAATGGCTGCTAGCATAATGTCTTCCTATACATTTTGGACTGTAAAACATCTGCAATAATCAGAGAAGTTTCTTGAGATGATTGGTATAGTCTAGGGCCATTAACAAGCAGCAGATTGGGCAGATGATAAACAATGCAAGTTGTCTAGGATAACTGTATACAAATCACACCTAAAAATAATGTATTCAAGATTCAATAAACATATGTCTTCCATTTTACCAAATGAAATAAGCTGGTTATGATTTCAACTTTCCTATTGTTTAAGTATTCAATACTTAATTTCATTTCCATTCAAAATGAGGTAAACATGGACATTAATTGCAGTGTATAAAAGTCTTGTTATGTGGGTATTAGAGTGGCTGTATTGAATACACTTTAGAGCAGTATAGAATCACAGTTTTATCTTAACAAAGTACTGCTATCAGCATGCTAAAAATATTCATTCAGCATGGTAATTACAATGACATCAGATCACATTAGAGTATGTCAGACCACATTGCTGCTCGTTAGCAAATCAACATGTATAGGGTGATTTAAAAACTGAAGCAAATGTGTCACCTGAGGAATACCCATTGAAGACATGGTTGCCTGATTATAAAAGATTCTCCCAAAATGATCACGGTCTGGGAATACATCTGCTTGCAAAGGCAGAAAGGCACCACCAGAATCAACTGAAAAGAAAAGCAAAGCACCATTTGTCTAATTATTATCACTGTCAATCATTCTGGAAAACATTCCCTACTAAAAGTAGAATTATCCTGATCAAAAGTAAGGATAATCATCATTAAAAGAATAATTATTTCACTGGCAGAGCAAAAAACCAACCTAAATAAATGCATGGTAGTTTATTTTCCCTTGCAATTTCTTGAGCTCTAATATGCTTTTTTACTGTGATTGGGTAATAGGTTCCGCCTTTAACAGTTGGATCATTTGCCACTATCAAACATTCTGCCCTGCAAAAAATAAATAGATGTGATGCAAACTATGAATCTACCATAAACAGACAAAAAGAATCAATGCACCAGTCAATTTCTACCTTATATCAGAATGTATAGAATGAGTCCTCTATAATTCAGTCTTCGTCATAAGAAAATCACCATGCGTGTTGTAAACCACACACATTATTTCTTTCATGCGTGCGATTCACACTCTTACATATCTGGCTATTTCAGACCCTCTTTACGCCGTCCCCTTCAAAAACAGTACTGCAACAGTACAAAATTCGTTTCTGAATAGCAGAGAGCGATAATTTGTTGTTTCTACAGCAAATTTTCTTCACCTTAGATTCTGTGATGCTTTATAAAAGTGACAAAAGGACACTAAAGATTTTTTGCCTGAATTTTAGAACTTTTGTCACTGTTAATCTGAGATGACATTTACTTGAAAAAGAGAGTTTTTCATCAGTGTTTAGAAATAATGCTCTCTCTACTGTAGATTTCGAGCCACTTATTGAAATAGTAATCTCTGCATAGAGGCAAAGATTGGGGAATTCTTCACGTTTGAATTAAAATATTTTTGGCCACAAAGACCGGACAGTGCTTTCACGATAATAGGCTTTTACAAACGTCTTGAATGATTTCCATTCGAAGAAATATTTCGTCGTATTTCATCGCAACGTATTTCATCTAAATTCGTCGTTATTCTACCGGAAAAGGCGGTATACGATCGCGTGTCTACAGTAACATGTGGTCTTTGGATACAAATATGGCGCGTCATCTTAAATTATTTGGCGGCGGCAGCAATTAATTTATTAAATAAGACGAGGGTCTAAAAGATACTGGAAACTCACATACTATATCAGGCAAAATAAATCATAGTTAATGCTGCAGCGCAGTCATTACAGCCACTTTGAGAAAGAAGAACACGGAAAAATGTTAGGAGAAGAGATATTGGATTCGGAAAATTTTCCAAGAACGCAAATGGTCTGGCCACTTACAAGCACTCATTTATGAACTGAGGATATATGATAGAATATTTTTGATTTCCCGCTTGTCTGCCATGTTGGAATCAAGGTGTGCATTTGTCAAATCGAAAGCTACTTTGCAAAACAAGATTTGGCTACGGTATTTCAACGTATTTGACGTATTTCTGATTTTCATATAATTCATCGACCGTAATTCGTCTTAATTCGTCGTATTTTGTAGGGAGGAACAATTTTTTTTCATTTTTTCCTATGAATTACGTTGAGTTACGTTCTATTACGATTATTTACGTTAGGAGGTTTTCATAAAATTTGGTCGGTTTTCATAAAACGGAAATAATTTTAATTGATCGTAGACCTTTAATTCCGATGAAATACGTCGAAAAACGTTATATGAAAACACAATAGGAAGACACAATAGGCACTATTAAAAGGATCTTTTGATGTTGCTTAGCTAATGAAAGACAAAATTTCCAATTTTTTGTTAAAGAAAAAAATTTTATACAGGTCAAAAGCAACGGTCAAATATACATTATTGGCGCCATGCGTGTGCCGATCGCACGCATCAAACGACCAAGACTGATCATTTAATTCAAAGCTAATGATAAGATGGTATGAACAGTCTTTAGACAAATTAACTTTGATGATATAATACAACAAACCCAGAAACTGTGCCAATTCCTGTAATAATGCCACCACATGGGACTTCATCTTTATATAACTTATATCCAGCCAACTGCGAGAATTCTAGGAATGCTGACCTAGGTTCAACAAAAAGATGTACATAACACAAATTTTGTTGCTGATTTCAAACCAACAGAAACCACATTCAATCTTGGCACTTTGATACTCATAATCTAATGACAGTGAGTACAAGATTCTGAGTGTAGAGCTTGATAACATTATAATCTTGCTACAAAAGTTGATTTACAGACAGGAAGGGTAAGAATCATTTGGAATCTCAATATTAGAGAATACTTTTGCCCTTTTGCCTCGAAATTGATCAAATTTTTCTCAGTCTCTGTTACATCATGAGCATAAGTTCATTCATTTCATCAACAATTCTGCTCACAATAACTTGCTCCCTTTGCAAATTAAGGATTAAGCTACAGTGGATTATGGTAAGCTTAAAAAATCTTTTAAATACTAATAAAGGCATTGTTTACAAAGGCCTTGATTATCATGCATGCTACTGTATTTCAATTTAACAAAAGTATATTCTTGACAGCACATACCCTGGGTCCAACAACTGCCCAATTCGTTCTCTTGGTAAAAGCTTCCCAGCTGATGTTACTCTCTCCTTTGCTTTGGATCCACCACCTAAGATTATGACAGGAAGGCAAATTTGCACATGTTAAGATTATAAATCTTTGAAACGGGGTACCATTGCTTTGTAATCAAGGTTAGTTTAAAAAGTAATGATGCAGCTTATGCTGGCTATAACTATATACACCTGTTACATATTGATCAAATGTTGCATTGACAGTTTGTATCAAGTGTTAACTAGAATCCAGTCCAAACAGAGAATCTTTCTGCACACATGTGAAATATGTTAACAAGCGTTTCATCTAAATGCTAGACAATAATTATCTTTAAAAAAGAAAATCTAGCCATTGAGTGATGTACATGTATGAAATGTACCCTAAATTCATTTTGATCTGCCTTTTCAGCATTCATTCTCTAGATTACAAACTCAGTTATCAACTTATAATGTGTCAGATGCCTGATCAAAGTGGTTGATGAACACATATCTTTGATGATCTGACGTTATGCATCAATGGAAATCTTGCATAATTTGGTAACAACACTTGAGGTAACATAATTTGTCTGCAAATATAATGGGCATAGACATGCAGAAATTCATTTTGTCTTGTATTTTTGATGCATTCATATTAAATACTTGAAATTGCCCTAAAGTAAATGCATCTTTTCATCTTAAAAGTCATGTAAACATGTAAGAAATTATTATCTGTAAACAAACCATCTTTGATCACAAAAACCATATCCTTTAGGTCTTTCACAAGATGCATCATGTTCTTCTTATTCTCCTAAAATATTGTTCTCAAAAGTAACACTTTCAAATCTTTAGTTTTCAATTATTTTCATTAAATTTCTGTAGAAATAAAAAAAATTAAAAACATTGTATTGCCTTTGTTTCAATCCACTTATGAGAGAAAAGCCCTGAGCAGTAAAAGATTCCCATTCTGTAACTTAATGGGAGCAAGAAACAAGCAATGGTGTTGACATATTTATTCTCTTTTCCAAACTGAAAATCAAACTCAGCAACTTCCAAAAAAGAGTTATGTCAAAATAGTAAAGGAACAAGAGGCTTCAAGAGCAACATTGATAATTATCATCAAAAACATCATTTTCTAGATAACCTACACTTCCAAACTCGGAGAAACATTCAGATCGATCAAACATATAATTAAGCTTTGAAAAAAACAGCTACTTGAAGAAAAATCTTGAATTTCATTCGATAAAAACAATTTTTACGTTACTTTAAATTATTATACATTTCATAAATTACTCTATTTAACTAAAATTTTAATTGTGAAGATAGCAGTGTAGGTAAGATAGGATCCTTCGCCGATCAAGTCTCACAAACTTCAAATAATATTGACCGATCGATTTTAACATAAATGCGTTACTCGTCGATTTTCTGCGGTGAAATAGAGCACAACTATTTATTTTTCACTTTTCTGCAATAAAATTTAGAGAAAAATGGTTGGAGACGACGATTTATGCAGCTAGATTAATAAGTTAAATAAGCTGAAATATAATCGGGGGATTTTGCTGATGTTAGCCGGTCGAATACATGGGCAAGGTAACATCACCAGCTTCTTACAGACCTGAAATTCCGACGATTCACGCTCTACAGTTGACTGTATGATCCCAGCTTTAGATACATCATGAAAATGCTTTGATTGCAAAACAAGCTTGGAAACATCCTTGACACGATTAATTCGTGCTAATTTCGCAAACGCCATTTTGGTGTCCACTTGGAGGTGTGTTATGCTGTTGCTGTTGTTGTGAGCCTCGATTCTATATCATCAGATGGAAGATTCTGCCGAGTCAGACCCAAGAAGCAAATTGCAAAACACCTATCATTTGACTTGAGTTTTTCCATTAACTTTGCGTCAAGTATTTTGGCATTGCCATCCAAAATCAGTTCAGAATGTCTTCTTCTCAACATCAATTGATAATTAAATTTGTTCGTGATTTTTCACATTAGCAACAAAGCTTTTATTTCTGTAATATTAATTAAATGAAGTCTAATTTATTGTAATAACGGAACATTTAGGCTTATTCACTCTAGGTATTGCCCATTCATTTATGATTTGTTTTTTTCGTCGTGCTATTTTAGTGGTACTCTTTGTTTAGTTGATCTTTAGGAATCGTATCTACGTCACAGCTCTTTCACGCTAGTTCATTCAGGAAGTTATATCGCTTTACAGCTGATGCCTACCATTTGTGACTCAACCTTAGCACTTGCATGTTAGGTATATTCTCTGCATTTACGTATGTCCGCCGGAATCACCATTGAGAGACAATACTTCTTTATTTAGATACTCTTATGTATGCATTCGCATAAATAAGAGGCTTGTATTTACGTTAAAGAACAGACATGGATAAGTGACGCTAGTGTAGAAAGGGTGGGTTACCACCAAAACAAGAGTGTTGTGAAAGCTCTCAGTGTTTCGTATCGTTTTGTGAGACGTTTTATTAAGTATTTTAAGGGCATACAGTACTTGAGAAAGATGCGCCTTCGGATTTATCATACGTGTTATTAGAGAGCCCCTAGGGGTGAGAGTCAAACAGAATCGCAGGAAAGATGAGAAGAGAAAATCAAGACGGTCGTCATTTCTGTATACTGCTCGTGTCGTGTCCCTGCCACACATGTCGACGTCAAACACTTTACATGATTATAGTTTTCATCTTGTTTATCTTGCCAGTTGGATCATTTAAGTAAATTTTATTAGTTTGAAAGATTTTGCATACAGTGGGATTTTCATATATGAAACTGAATCCGAATATATTTTGTAGAATAAAGATGGAATACCCTTCCTTGATTAAATTTACAGAGGTATACATTATAGGGTTATTGATCAAAGATTTAAGTTTTCATTGACCTTCTGAAGAGGCCTAATCTATGGGAAGAATAAGGTATAGCGAAAACAATCCTTATCGAGTGACACGCTGATATTTGTATTACATGTTTAACTGACTTTTTCATTTATCCTTGGTATAGTGGAAGCACACATTCCCTAAATCAATAGAATCATGTGCAAGAAATGATAACATGTTAGAAGTGAGTTTTTCGTTCAGTAATGTACATGACAACATTATAATCCGCACTAGAATCCGATCTACAGATTGCATTCTGCATGATGCAAATAGTGTGATAGATAAGATTGTGGTTCTTTGTTGATAATCATTGCTTTGACTATATCAGTATACACTGTTTGTAAACATTTATGGACAACGATTACAGTCCTTAATTCAATACTTGATTATTCTACTCTTGGTATCACTAGCTTAGTGGCTCTAGGCGCGTGCGTGATGTGTTCAGTTTGACCTAGGACACAAACTAGGGTGTTAATTGGGCAGTACGAAGTCGAACTTCTCTATTAAGCTTTTAAAAAGAGGTACGTTTGATTACCAAGTATTAGAGTTGCATCAACATAAAAGCTGCTGACATATTAACATGCAAATGCCAGGGCTTGTTCCCATTGCCACTACAAGAGGAAACAATTGGTAAGAAATCGTTAACCTATACAGTGTAAACTTTTACTGCTCAAATCACTGAAATTTATGAAGGGCCCTGCTTACTACAAAAGCTGCTTTTTGATAACGTTTCTTGGTAGTATAGTATGTTAACACTCAATAGTGATATAATCTAGTGAAACATTTTAAACAGTATGCTGTAATCATGCTTTAAATGGAAATATATCTCATTACTTTCACATCAAATTCAATTATTCTCATGGAAAAGTAAATCAGGCGTTAACATAGGTAACGTCTTTCCAAGCAAAAACTTAAATAATTGAGAATTGTGTGTTAAGTGTGTTAAACCGCTATTCAAGAACCCGTCATTTGTTAATCTTTGATTGTCTTGCTCTTGTAACTCTTGCATTCCAGACCTTGAATCGAATCTGACAAAGCAGATTTCATGAAACTTTGATTTGAGTTTGATGCGGCACCTATGCGCGTCTTACATTCCTTATTTGGAGCTTGGCAAATTTTTAATGAATCATAAAGCGGTTGTCTACTGTTAACCAGATCTCTGTCAACTTTTGGTGCTGATTATTCTGACTTTACATGTTTTACAAATGAATTCACAACATTGCAAATAAAGTTACATCCTTCACTGATTTTAACAATTTTTTGTCCTTTGTTCAATTGAGTATGTATTTTGTTCATTAGCTTGTATTGCGAAAGTTTTTCTCCGCTTTTATGTTTTTTTAGGGTAAGGTAGAATTATATTCTTCGTGTTCATTTAAAGTTAATGGGCTGATTCATCCAATCATTATTTGATACAGAGTCTATTTGACTGTTTGGCTAAATCGCAATTTTAAACTCTGATTTTTGAAAGTCGATGAAAAGTTCTCAATTTCAGTCAGTCAAAGTCATCGTAAGAACTAACACGACCACTAAAACTTATAACAGCTTTCAAAGACAAGTGACTCAAGACTATTATGCTTTAAAGCATAAAACAATAAAAATAATACAAAAAAATAGATAAAGAAAGACTAAAAGCCATGCGCTGAAATCGCCCTCAAGGCAGTGGCGTTAATTAAGGGGAGAACATCTTTCCTCCCAAAAATCTCAAAAATTTGTTGTCGGAAGTTTTATGAAGACAAAATAAAACTTTACAAGAAAAATCGGCAAAAAATATCAGTCTTTTCATGATTCTGCAGATGTTTTTCCCGCAAGCAGAAGTCCCTTGCTATGTCCCTGCCTTAGAGACGCGGGCAACACTCGGGATCAAAAGCCAATCACAGGCATTTACTTAAATGGATCCTTTCCAGAGCTGCATTACATATTTTGTCAAAAGATGTGTCCACAAAATGGTTATGTGAAATGCATTTTTACTCTCTCCCAAAGTGTCCCATATGTGTGCCAGACCAGAAAAAGCATTAAAAAGGTAAAGTAATTTTTAGCATTGATCAGAGATCGCCTAGCTTTAATTTGGATTTGAAAACGAATGATGAATAATTTAAACTTTTTAGCCCGTTCAAAACTTGCAAAGGGGCATTTAAACGAGTCTTGTAATAGTATTGCTCAGCTGGCTAAACACAGCGACCAGCTGTTTCACTGTTTTCCGAAGATTTGCAGCTAATGCAGTCCATCTACGTGCTCTATTGTCCTAGCATGCAAGTACTTCAATGTAAATTAAGTTGGCTGTCTTGATTATCTTACTTCATGATATCATATGCTCCTTTTGCATTCATACCTGACACGGTGTATTCATTCTAAACCTCCTTCACTACTTTTTATTTAGCCTCCCAGAAATCACGTTTAAGGGCATTGCCAGTAGAGTCGTACTAAAAATCAGAGAAGATTGCTAACAAGCTGTTTGTGTTTCTTTAAATATTTATGCTGCTAATCATCTCTTCGGGGCTCCAAACCAAAGTAGTTGGGAATGTAGTGTGCCTTTTAATTATTTGCATTATAGGCGAGAACGGCTCCAGGTTCTGCAAAGCAGGGCTGCAAAAGTCTCTACCCTGGCATTCAAACTTTCTTTACCTTTTTTATAAATACTCATGGGCATGCTGTGCAGAATAAAAGAGCGAGTCGAAATTGTGTATCTAGGGCGGCATGTTAAGTATCTATTTAGGGCAATGAAACAAAAGTATAAATTGCTTCTTCAAAAGCCTATCCTCCAGCAAAAAGAAAATAAATGAATTTTTGTGTTCTCAAAAGGGCACCCAGCCACCCCTTCCCCGTGCTACGCCCCTGTTACTTTACATTTGATGAGCGATAACCAGAAAATCAAGTTATTCTGTTGGCTAAAAATGGGGCTAATTTCTTATCCAAAGTACGATTCTGGTATCCAACGGGGTCAAATGTTCCTAGTTTCTAATTGTCTTTACAATAATTCGGTTTTGCTACCATGTAAGTTCACAAATTCTGAAATATCCTCAGTTTTTCCAACCAGTTCTAGATAACAGAATGAAGCTCTAACTATATAATAATATTTAGTTACATGGTTTCATTTTTTCAAGTTTTGATATGTTACAATAGCCTTTACCGAGTTTTTGATTTTATAAAATTGAATAATCGTAAACCTAGGAAATTGAAAGAAACAAACATTGCGACCTTCTATTAATGAACCCTTATTAAGTAGCCTCAATTCCAAAAACAAAGCACAAATAGTTGTAATGCCAGGAAGGCCAAAAACCAATACAATATTCAGTGCATGAAACCAGCCTTCGCCGTCAGAGAACTGTATGCAGTTGATCCGGTTGAATTAGTTGGGAATATCTCAGTGCCTTTTCTAAGTGTGAAGCCTGCAGAACCGACCTATGAAGCGGATCATCATTGTGACCTGCTGTCGTATCAGGGGCGCGTTGAATCAGGCAATTTGGAGCCCTGAAGCCACATCGCTGAGGGTGAGGGAGGTGTGGGTGGTCACTAACTCTAATTAACCAGCATGCTTTTCGTGATGGAACGACAACCTGGCATGTACACTAGATAAACACAAAAACAACACAGTCTTAAGGTCACGCTGAAGTCTTTCTGGAAGCCTGTAACTTTTTGAGCTTTATCCAGGGGTTGTCTACGGAACAGGTGCTGGCTGGACATTACTAAGCAAGCGCGAAAACATTGTCGGTGTTTCGATCTAGCATGTTTCAACAATGACTTACAGGTGAATAGCTGGTTAAGTAGGCGGGCTTTTCAAGAAAAACAATAGAGCGGATGGTACCTATTTATTCTTAGGTTGTTCATTGTAATAGAAATCAAAACATTGTCTGTTGCAGACGTGCGCACGCTTTGAGAGACTCTAGAGCCCGAGAAACCTCTCGCGATGTTGGCCAACTGAGAATACTCAAAACAGAGCTGTTCACACACATCAACATATTACAAAATTGAGAACTTCACTTCGCTGTGATACACAATCGGTAAGTTAGCACTTTAGGATCTTTAAATGGACTGTTAGTTCCTTGTCTTTCTTTTCACAGCCACCAGTCACAACTGCCTTGAAATTATCCATGTGGCAAAAGCATTGAGTAAGGTCAAGCACCTAGAACTCTTGGGCCAGGTAAAACAAGGCTGCCTCGATTAACTCAAAGTGAAATTTGCTTGCATTTGGGGGACAGACTACGTGGACGCCCGCCCATTTCCAGTGTCACACTGTTCACGTTTGAAACATACCCAGTGGATATTAGATTAGCAAACCAATGACCTCTACGCATCTTATATATCGAAAATAGAATAACTAAAAATTAACGAATTTTTGCAGCGAATAAGAGGTACTTTCTTCAATGTTTCCTAATGTTATCACAACGATCACCGCCAGTATCGTTAAAATAACGGTCAGTAAAAACAACTCTGCAGATAACATGCTCAAACAAACCACTGACCTTATATCTCGTGGTAGGTGCCCGTGCCCAGTGGTTGTAGGTGATTTTAGATAAATGTTGAAGGCAAAACAGAGCAAGTGCCGATCAACCGCCTCAAACGCCGAAATTCAAGACTCAAAGAAACATCAGTGTTATACAAGTTTTGGTTTGAAGTTCTGCTTAACGATTCCATGATGATTACTCTTTCATTGCCAAACAAGGCTGATTAAAGGTTAAACTACGTCTTACATGCAATAGTAAGTCATTCTTTTAGATGCATTAGAGGATCTCTTTTCGTGCATCTTTAGTTTCGAATTCATGATGAGAATCTTTAACCACTTTGATGATATACCCAGTAATATCATGAAACGAATTCTCTCGAAATGTGTGATACACTATCAAAAATATTTTTGAATATTTTATTGTAAAGTAAGTGTATCAAGTAGAGTCACTTTCTATTGTTTTTCTGATAGTTGCAGCCCTTTGGTACCTTCTAACGATACTTGTTGAAAATTCTCACTTCATTTGCTGGTCGAATTTACTCCACTGATCAGCTCATACAATCTCTAAAAGCATGAAAGTGGCTACAATAAATGAATATACAAGCTTTGCAAAAAGGCATTTTTGACTAAACCAGCAAGTGGCTCCCTTATAATTACTTATAATTTGCATAATTGCTTTTACTTTTAGCATTTACAAAGTATTTCTTCCTTTTGGCAACATATATATTCGTATTGTTGTCATAAATGCATTTTCATTGACGGAAATGAGCATATACTGCATGGTCACACGTCCATGGGAGCGTATAAAAAGCAAATTTGATAGGCTTGATTTCATGTTGAATCGCAATATCAAACATTATAAGTTGGTTTTGTCAAGCATTGTCTCAAAAACAAAAGCCTTCAAAGTACTAGTTGGCTACTGTTATAATCTAGATAGTGTATATCATGAATTATTAAGTGGATGACGTCACTAGCACATTTACAATACACTTCGTCTTCATATTATTGATTTAAGCTTAATCAAATTATAAGATATCATTCAACTTTTATAAACAGCAGTCACTTAAATGTTTGAAAATTTTTGACCAAGCTTCTTCAAACATTTAAAAGATCACAATATCAGCGGAAGGTTGAAAAGCAACTGCTTATCATTGCCTGAATCAATATTTCCTAACAGTGACCGTCCATTACTATTTCCATCTCCATCGCCTAGACACAGAACGCCTTTGGCAATCATTCTACATTCTGCCCTCACATTTTTACCAAAACAAAAGAGACTAAGTTCAATAGGCAGTTAGCTTACAAAGCTTGTAGCTCTAGCTCAGTAACTCCTTTTTTGTTTCTACCTCACCTCAACGGATCCACTTCAACGGACCCCGATCAGCGTCTTAAAAAGCTGGCAACTAGCTAAAAGAAGATTTAATACGATCAATATAATGATTTAATGGCTTAGTATGAATTTCCTGTGATCAATTATTATTTCATCAAATTTTTATTGCTCTTATGTAGAAATGGTGATATAAAAACGAATACTGCAATTTTCAATATTGAAGTCTTCCTTATACATCTATCAAGAGTCTCATAAATGTCTTTGGGCTCAAATGGAAACGATGTAGAAAAAAGTTGAAAACGATGAAAAGTGTACCTAATAGCCGAGCACAAGAATGGCAACTGGAAATCTTATGCCAGTAATTAATTCATTCAGCCTTCTTTCATGCAGGGTTCTAATCAACTATTGTTATGGCTGTACTCTGCTAGCTAAGGATCTTGTTTTTCCGAGGCTAATCTGGCAAACTTCCCTTGGGGGTAGTTTTAGGGGGCCATTCTAGCGGGGCAATGGGGGCTAGTATCCTGCTAAATGACCAAGAGTAGCCCGTCGTCGTTGCGGAGTCTCCGGCGAATCCACTGTGATGTCATCACGGCCGCAAGGTATGATGGGTGCGGCATTCAAGTTGAGTTGAGTTGACTATGGCCAAATTCTGGAAACGCTAAATGATGGCGAGGGTCCACGAAGCTAATCGGGTTTGTACTTATTCATCGCTCAGAGACTGCTGTATTGCTACATTAAAAATTGCTAGATTCTCAGTATTTGTCCTTTTGAACCTATTATTTCCAATTTCAAGAAGTCTTCGGTGGAGAATTGCCACATAGATGTTCCTTAGGCCAATGTGCTCGTTCCGGGCTGTGGCAATGCTGTAGGTAGCATATTGACGTTGAATTCTTCTTTCTGCAGATCCCTCGATGAGCCTTTCATGTCTTCTTGGTATGCACGATATTATCTGGAATAATAGTAGTTCAGGGAGTTTCCGACAAAGGAACCATGTCAGAGGTTTGGAAAGAGTTCGAATGAGCACGGCCCGGTCGCCATCCAGCCCAGCAATCATTCCACAAAATATTGACGAGTTTGCAAACGTGTTGAGGGTAAAAAATCAGTCTCCAAGCAATCTTGAGTTTTTACTTCGCTCGAACGGATCAGATAATTTTCCAGGACGGACATCACAGAACGGTTTTCGTGGTGATCAGTGGAGTGTACCAGACGGATCGCAGCAAGAGGTAAACATGGAGTCTGTCAAATTTCTGTTGTTTGTAGGAATCTTTGTATTATTTGATGTTTTGTCTTCAGAAACCAACTGGCACCGTCAAAACAATCTACTTTTGTTTCGCACATTTTATAGAGTAGCTCTAAAAATTCAAGATGGGAAAATAAACAGACCAAGTTGAAGGGTCGCTCATTGATATGGCGACCTTGCATATTTGCAGCATTGTCCAAGACCTTGCTTGTCCGCTACTGACAGTAATCGCCTAATATTCAGAAGGGTTCACCTATTCGTAGTGAATAATGACTCTAGCATATGAATATATCTTGGCAGATTTTTAGGGGTATCGGTAATAGTTGGTCTTTCTTTAGATGCCTCGTCTTAACAACTTTACCTGCCTTATTTGCATTATGATTGTTAACTTGCGCAGGTACCTGACTTGAGTGTGACGGCAATTCAAATATCTGGTTGTCCATGCCGACTGATTCTACCGCTATTGCCCCTGCTTTAATAAATATTGAATGCACTAAACACTTCGGAACGTGCTGGTTCATCTTGCTTATTGCAATTCGTTTGCACAGAAAGCATGATTATTGAAGCCTACTGTATTTGGCAAAAATTTGATAAGGGGACTGGAGACCTGCGGAAACTGTGTGTTAATTGCATAATAGGATAAATTGTCAATTAAAGGATAGCACTAATTTTATACTTGAAGTCATTAAATTTGTTTAAAGAATCCAAACCGTGAATAGATCTGCTTATAGAGTACAAATCATCAGCTTTATTCCAAGGTTGCTTAGTAGAATGAACAGTGCTTTCCCCGTGTTCAGGACCTACATCTTTTGTCTTCTTTGTCACTAACACGCATAAATATCTGGTCTCTATTACTTTCATGATAATGGCATAAACAGTCATGCATGTAGGAAAGGAAAGACTAAAAATTTTCATACTGCATCATAAGTGATTGGGAAAAACTTTAAACAGAAACTATTTATTAAGCAGAAACTTATCAAAACTTTCAACTAGAAATAGACTAATTGGCTAGAAATGTAAATGTAAGATATAAAATGCCCTTTGTGTAACATGACCAAGAGAAATTGACTATTTTTTTAAAAGTTCAAGTATGTAACAGTTGTTAGATCTTAATCTTTTTCTAGAATGCCCTTCCTTAATTTTTTCAATTGTTTTCAAAGAAGATATTGTCTGTCTTTTGGTAGGCTAGACAAGAATTTTTGGACTCAAATGATAGTTACTCTGAAAAAATTAAAAAATCTTTGTGACTTAGCTCGCTCTGTAAAAACTCTCTCAACTCAGCCTTATACAATAAGTTGTAATATAAAATTGATTGGAAAGCAGCAAAGTATCTTTCTTTTGTTACCTCCCAAACTAAGGAAGCATACATGAAGAGAGCTGGTTAAGAAATTGTAAACAGAAGTAGAATTTACTGTGCATAATTCAATTATTATGTTAATGCTAGGGTGAAATGCTTTTTGTTACCCACACAATGCAATCACTGTCAAAGTTTCAAACAGAAAATGGCAATCATTTATTTCTGTTTCTAGCACCAAATAACTTTGCTTACTAGGGCAGTTTAAATGTCCAAATATGTAATTAAGAGGGGTTAAGTTATGTATGGCAAAATGAGTGTATAGTTGCAAAGGTAACTGTGTTCGCATTATCACCAAATTGAAGATATTTTTATGTAAACCTTTATACACCAATTATGTAGCAAATCAATATGAAAAGTAAGAAAAAAATATGGTTTGGTATAAGAATCAGGGCTATTTACCCATATTGTTGCAAGTCGTTTGAACCTAGCTGTTGAAGTTATTGTTATTTTTAAGGGTGAAGAATCTGGCAGGACAGAAGCAGATTATACCGGTATATCAAAGAAAGATATTAGCAAGAAAGGAATACAGGAGGTTTGTACTTCTATGAAGGTTGTGTTCTATGATCGGTAGCAGATAAGACAACAGAAAAAAGAAGACACTAACCATGCCTTTTCTCCTGTGCTTTTCATCACAAATTTGAGTCAAACCTGGTTTTTGATAGCCAAGTGATTTTAAGGAAGCTCTGTACTCAAGAAATACGCAAGCTCATCAGATCTTTTCAGAACTGAGGTAGCATGGCTAGGGCAGAACTTTGATACTTTGAGAATAGGTATAATGCTTCAAAATTGTCCTTTAAAAATAAAGTTTTGATGCTAGGCTTTATGTTGGGGATGGATTTCTTGTCCAACTTGAATTCACTTATCTAAAAAGATTTATATATAGCAAATACAGACAAATTATCTATAACAGCTTTATTGTGTCAATGATTATAAATGAAAATATCTACTAATTCTGGTCGACCAACCTAATGGGGCTGACCAATTGCCAACAATCTTGATTACGTTTTCAAAGCAGGTGATACTGATAGCAACTCTGTGTTATCCTGTTTGAGTTCAAATGAAATTATGATGCCTAACATATTGCCTTTTTGTTATCAAGTTTTATTCAAACATGTTTTTGAAGCCCTAAATGTTTTTATTTTGTAGATCATGCCATCAAAGAAAAAGATTTGGAGCAACGACAATAGGGTTGAGAAAGAGCCAGAGAAGCCAATGTTTTTTCAGCATCAGTGGCAAGAAGCCCCTTGGGCCATTGAAGGGGAAACAGACAAATCAGAGCATGCCGTTTCTCAGCCCATCATGGTGAAGCAGCGAGGAAACCAGGGTGGTTTTAATGCCGCAGAACAGCAGTCATCAGTGGTTTCCCCAAGGTCAGCAGATGGACTGGGTGTCTATGGTATGGTGGAATATGTCCTTGCATCATCACCAGGTGGAGGGGATTTGGAAGCCACCATGAAAGGCATGGATATCAATGGGTCACTGGTACGGATTTTTTCTTTTTCATCTGTTCCTGGCTTGTTCCAGTCCAATCTGTCACTAGGCCACAGGTCCAGATTCAATTTATGGGAGGCAGGCTTTTTCATAGTGTATTCTGTGTTTGAGGCTAGATTTATGTAAGATTTCCTTTGGTTTGGATGCATTTTCAGGTGTAATTTTTTTATTCTCTATCACTGGGAAGCTTTTTTTACAGAGAGTGAAGTCTCCATATGATGACTCTGCTGAAGCCCAACCCACAGTTTTGGACATTCAGAAGGAACCAGAAGCAGGGAATTCTCATTCAGGAACACCAATTCAAGATGATGAGCCACAGCTTACCTTCAGGTAAGACTACTTATGTCCCAGTTGTAGTCATTAGATGATACACTCACTGAGATGATGTTCCTGTAAAATAGCAGTATATATTTATGAATATATATGGTTTTTTGTTTTGTAGCCTTTTTCTTTCTTAATTTGTTTCTTTTATTTATGTGACTGCAGAAAATATTGAAGGACTCACTAATGTGATGTTGTTTTATAGCAAATTGCTATGTAGTTTAACATTCATCCTAATTTTTTAGTCGCACACCAGGAAGTCGTCAGGAGTCCCCAAACCCGAATTCACAGTCATCTCAAGAAGGGCCTAAATCCAATGGGTATGTTCAAGACATACAAGCCATGGGGAAGGTGGAGTCAGCATCTGAATCATCGCTAGTGACATCCCCTGTTCAGTTGATCACCCATGTTGACCCAAGTGCCATTGGAATTGAAACATTGCCATTCAGCTACGGAGAATCACCACTGCAAGGAAGTAACCCAGAAGGAATGATGCGGAACATGTCTCAACAGCAGCCCCAAGTTATCATTGGCAATGCGCAGCAGCAACAGTATGGGGTGGCATTGGCCTCCAGTCCATACTTTGTGACCAATACACCCCAGGACCCTTATGGCAATGGAAGCATCTCAATACTTAATGCCAATGGTCAGCCAGCTGTTATACCAACGCAGTATGCTCCTTATGGGATACAGCCATGGGCATACGCGAATGCAGGTGGGAATGCAGCCTTCGTGCAGCAGCAGACTCAGCAGTTGCAGCAAAGCCAGGTGAGGGCACAGTCGAATGGCAATCGTGCTGCCGGGGAGCAAATGATGGGGCAGCAGCTGAGCACCACACCAACAGGGTACCAAGTTATTCCAGGCCCGCTCAGCATACCTGCAGGAGCAACTTTTTATGACCAGCAGGGAAACCCTGTGATTATCAATGGCAGGATGGCTCAACAGTTGACCAATCAGCTTGGACAGCCAATCAGGATGGTTTCCCCCATGGTTGTCAACAACTCAGGCCAAGCCGCTGTCAGTCCCCAGATTCAAAGCCAGTCACAAGCAATCCAGCTACTGAATGCACAGCAGCAGCAACAATCTCAGCAGTCACAGCAGACTAGGCAGCAGCAAGGCTCATCAATTAATCTTGGTTATCTTTCTACGGGAAATGTTGGTGCACTTGGTGCCTTGAATGGGGTCTCCAATGTGCAGTTACCAAACGGTGGCCCAGTGGGTGTGATTGGTGGTCATTTGTCTACTTCCTTGCCTTCCACTGGGGCCCCTTCCATTGGTGGTATCCAAGCACGGAGAGATGCCTTTGGACAGGTGGAGACCATGAAGCAGCAGAATGTGGCACCAGTGTACCCAGGAATGGTCGGATCTTACAACACACTGACTGTCAACACTCCATTGGCCAACAATCTCAACATAAGTGACACAAATACATCACCCATACAGAATCAAGCTTCATTCAATCTAGGCAGCCCTGTGAACAGCCGCTTTTCGGGCTACATGAGCCTCTTAACTGCACAGAATGAAAGAAAGTACAGCAGCAGTGCCTCTAGCCTGGTTGGAGGGAGCATCTTTGGACCATCTACCACCAGCATCTACAGAAAGTCAGGAAGAGACAGCGGGAGGAGCAAGCTGCTAGAGGACTTCAGGAACAACCGATATCCCAATCTTCAACTGCGTGATTTGACAAATCACATTGTTGAATTTTCGCAAGATCAACACGGATCAAGATTCATTCAACAGAAACTGGAACGTGCTTCTGTCATGGAGAAGAACCTTGTGTTCAATGAAATCCTCTCGGCAGCTTACAGTTTGATGACAGATGTTTTTGGTAACTATGTCATCCAGAAATTCTTTGAGTTCGGATCCCCAGAGCAGAAAATGGCTCTAGCTAATAGAATCCAAGGACATGTGTTGCAGCTGGCATTGCAGATGTATGGCTGCAGGGTCATCCAGAAAGCCTTGGAATCCATACCACAGAATATACAGGTTTGTAGCTTCTGTTGGATTGCTATATGCGATAAACTTATGTTTTTGTGAAAGTTCCTCTGCAGATTTTTAATGAAAATGATCCTCAGATGAACATCAATTAGAGAGATGGAAGTCGATTTTATATACATAACAGTCTGTCTTGTTTTGATTGGCTGACGCTTAAGCAATGTGGAAATGAACAGACCTGATTTGGAGCATATGAAATTGGCTCTTGCTATTAAGTTGCTCTTGGTGCTAAATCGTTCTGGTTGCTTTTGCGATTTGTTACTGTTTTACAACAGTCAATTGTTGTCTGTTGGTTTGTTATATAACTTAGACTTGTGTTAAGTTAACAATCTTGCTTTCTCTGCAGAAAGACTTGGTTGCAGAACTTGATGGCTATGTGTTGAAATGTGTGAAGGATCAGAACGGCAACCATGTTGTCCAGAAGTGCATTGAGTGTGTTGATGCTGCGCACCTTCAGTTCATAATAAATGCCTTCAGAGGACAGGTAAGTGCAACTTTCTTAACAATTTTCAACAGTTTAGCTTCCAAGATGAGTGCTCATGTGATTTTTTGATATTGGTGAAAGTTTTCTTTGATTGGGTCAGGACGCAACATTTTTCTCTGTCTTGGTTTCCATTGTTAATGGCTTGGTAGAACTTGACTGGGCACTGGGAACTTGACTTGTTTCACATGCCACACTCGTTCTGTTTCATTTAGAGTCTCAGTTTCATTAAGAGGCTATGTACATAAGGTACCCAAGTTTAATCAGTTTTGATCTGATTCTGACACTTCTGCCTCTGGCAGTGTGCGCGAACGATTAGGTTTGTATTAGGTTTCTTCCTCAGCATTAGGAAATAATCCAGGAGCACCCATATCTAATTTGGTTTAATTTGGAATTAGAACTCTTCAAATGAAATTATTCTAAAGTGAAGTTTAGCTTGTCTGCTGGTATATAGTACTTGAGCTCTTCATCTCTTTGGCAACAATTAAAAAAATTTACTGCACTTAAATGTTTTAATTTCATCCTCGAAATGACTCATGAACACTCTTCCGTGTTAGGGAAATCATTTATTAAGTATGCTGAAAAGCTATTTGGTCTGTGGCAAATTTAAAGCCATGTTAAGCAACTTAATGTTACCGATCTCAAGCCTATGTAGACAAGATCATGTTTCCAGAACTTTAGACATTGCAATTTATTGTTTTGTGGAATCCATGTTGAGCTGGGTGGAATCTACGCTATGCATTGTGGTTACAGATAGCTTAGAAAGTTCAATCCGTTTGATATTGCTTTACGTAGATATAGGATGTTGCTTATCTCCAGTGTGTTTTATCTCATTTAAGCAGGGTATAGGTCGCAACAGTCACAACATGAATTAGGCCTTATTTTCCGGCCATCAATGTTCAGTATTTTGTTTTGATGCAATAATTTACGATTGGTTTTGACTATTGCCAGGTCTTTGCCCTTTCCACCCACCCATATGGGTGCCGTGTCATTCAGCGGATACTGGAGCACTGCTCGCCAGAGCAGACATCCCCTATCTTGGGGGAACTCCACGAGAACACTGAACGCCTTGTCCAGGATCAGTATGGAAATTACGTCATACAGCACGTGTTGGAACACGGCAGCCCTGATGATAAACTCACCATCATATCTCTCGTCAGAGGCAATGTTCTTCAACTGAGTCAGCACAAGTTTGCAAGGTGATTTGCCTTTTTGTTTCTTAATTCCCTTAGGTATTTGAAACCGCTTTATGCAACAAATTGATAAAAGCTTTTAACAGAGACTCTTTTCCATATGCTCTGGTTTGATCTTTGTATCGCATTTCGATTTATCTAGAAGCCTGATGATAAACTCGAACTGGCTTGTTGTCTTTTGCCTTTCAAACTGAGCTAAAAACTGAGCTAAAAACTGTTTACCTTCTATTTGAATAACACTAGCAGGTTTCGTGTGGTAATTTAACTGCAACTTTCTAGCTTGATGCTACCTCGGAAGTCTTCATTCTGCCATTCTGGTATATGCGCAATTTATATGAAAATTTTGACCAGGTTTCCCACTCAAGGTCTTGTTGTCAATTTTTTTCAGCAATGTTGTTGAGAAATGCGTCTCTCATGCCCCCCGTGCTGACAGAGCGGCCCTCATTGACGAAGTTTGTAGCGATGCGTAAGTGCACCTTTTTACACCAATTTCTCCCACCCTTCTCTCTTCTTTGACCTCTTATCTCCTCTCTTACCTCTTCTCTCTTCTTCTCCTACCCTGATCTCCTTTCCCAGTCTTTCCTTCTACCTTTCTCTCTTCTTCTCTTACGATAGTCATTTCTCCAATGTTCCTCTCTGTTTCTGCCCTTCTTTTTCATCCTGGTACTTACTCTTTCTCAAAATTACCGGAAGGGGTTGGTTAAATGTCTTGAAATGCTAACTTGATAACTGGAATTGCAATTTTTTAATTTTTTTATCTAATGATGGAAGATCCATAGAGTGGCCGACGGAATATGAAATCTGGGCAGATTGAAGAAAATAAGAATCTGTTTAAAACCTTCAGTTGAGAAAAGTCCCACTATAGTTGTTCGCGTTTCGTTATAGCAACCCCGGCGCCTTGTATGCAATGATGAAAGACCAATTTGCCAACTACGTCGTCCAGAAGATGATTGACGTCGCAGAGCCGATTCAAAAGAAGATGCTCATACTGAAGATCCGCCCGCACGAAGCGATCCTGCGCAAGTTCACCTACGGCAAGCACATACTGGCTAAGTTGGAGAAGCTGGGAAAGTCATTCTACTTGAAGCCAAATGTTGACATGGTTTTCTTGCCTCCCAATGCGCACGTGCTATGAGAACGCCGGAACACGGAGATGGAGATTTTCACTTTTCTAAGTATAAAGCATCTATTCATTGGGTTTTTTTCAATTGTATCTTACATTTATTTGGGCTGCTACTACAGGCCTTTTTATTTGCTTTATTATTATTGTGTTACAATTCAAGAACATCGCCTAGGCCGAAAATCATGATTATATACCAAATGTTTTTCAGGTTTTAATTGTAAATGATGGCCGTTGATTTTGAAGCAAATTACTTTTAGATCTATAGTGCCGGATATGTATTCCGAAATTGTGACAAGTTGACATCATTCAAGTAACCTTGAAGGGGAAGACGACATTCCCAGAGTTGATATTGCTGATTATAATAACGGTATGCCTTGGAGTTAATCTAAGAAGTCATGATTTTCAAGCTTTATATCAATTTAACAATCGTGTAATTTTTGCATTATATTTATATTCTTGTTCGTTATTACAAAGCAATCCTGTCGCTAATGATGGTCTCACTTCAATAAGTCATTTTTTAAGGTGTGCATTTAAAGTGTGATTGTAATATTTTGTAGTTGATTCTCATTGTAGAAAATTTTTGAGTTAGAGATAAGGCTTTGGCTTAAGTCGATTGTAGACTACATATTACTTGGTTTAAATTTTAGCATTTTTATGTAAGCTAGGAATGAAGTAAACTGCAGCAGGCTAGGGTGTGCGGTATCCCCCAGGCAGGTGGTATTCCAACCCCCCTCCCTATGCGAGGGGACGTCTCCTGGCGCTCCCCTTTACCGTTTACACCTTCCCTCCACCGTTGGCCGCCATGCCAGCATATTGACGCCTATGTTGGTTCTGTTAGGCCAATTTTTCCGAAGTTGGTTCATAGGCCCTCGCTGCTTCAGTTTATGTTTTTATTGTTTTAGTTATATCTTGTGTTCATAGCATGCTCATTCATATATTTTGTGCCATATTTTGGACATATAATCGTATAGAAGCATTTAACTGCCTTTCGTGAATCCGGCATTTGAATTGCTCTGCATAATAATAATAATTATTTTTTTGTCAATTATTGTACATTACTGTACATTTGGGTTTTGCCCTCTTATGTAAATGCGATGTGAAAACGAGGTCTGCCTATCCGTTATCCTGTATAGAATTGGCTTGTGATGTCATCTTGAACAGGCATAAAATCTATGTATATTATCTTGAATTATGACGTCGCCCCTTCTAAAACCGTCTCGCCAATGCCCCTCGACGGTCGCATGTTGTCGACCGAAAAAACCCATCAACACGCATGCGCAGCACCGTTTGAAATCGGAAGAGCCCCTGATGAACAAGGACGCATCTTTTTCCACCCTGAGATTAGCTGCTCATCGCACAAGAAGCAGGCTTGTGCACAACGCGTCGAAAATCTCGGGCAGTTGGCGAGACGGTTGCAGAATGTCGGAAGCTATGTATATCATCTTGTAAGGACTCGTTTGAATTTTTGTACAATGTAGATCATTTAAATTGGCATCAGAGCACGCAAAGCATTTAATGTCATAATGTAGAGTGTAGAATATAATTCCTGCGACCAATCCCTTCTTTTTCAATCGATAATTTGCACTTAATTGTACCGGCTCGTGTTTTGATCAACTCACTTTAGTTTTCCGATTCCATGTAGATATTGAATTTTGTATTTAGATTCGACAACATCGATAGATTTGTTTCCTCCAGACCCTTGAAATGAGAAACCTCGCTGAAGTTTTTGGGGAGAGAGGTTTAGAGCTAGCAATGAGTCCAGACCCCCAGGACAATCGCCAGGCAAAGTTGCAAGAATTGGAAGGTTTTATCGATCTGCCCTTAGGCCATGTAAGCCTGATGAAAAATATTGCTCAACCGTCAAGCTCGAAAATTCCCAGCATCGCTTGTTTCAGCGAAGCCTCAGTTAACACGCCTTTACGGCAACACAGCAACAGAGGCATGAATGGTCGGACAAGCGCGTGCGGGCTTTTATACAGCCGCGCGGTGTCTAGGAGTGCGCGGTAAAGCGCTTCCTGCGTAGGAAGAGTAATCACCAGGCGGTTATGATTTGGTTTCGCTTTTAGCGGTGATTTGGCGATTGGACGTTCGAATACTGACAGACCCAGTGTTGAGCTAATGCGATAAGTTGATTAAAAGATGATTTTTGATTGTAAACAGAAGCAAGCCCTTCATTATTATATTTCATTTGTATAGGGTAGGTGTCGTGTGTGTACATCATGTATAGACCTAAAAACCCATTGTACTAATAAATTGCATGTATCATGTCTGACCGAATTATGAATTTGTTGCGGAAAACTTGTGTTTTTATAGTTTGTGGTCCTCAGCTTTGATCCCTAAAACGGTCACTGTGATTAAGTCCCGCATCCCGCATTTATTTCAAGACTTATATAACTTTGAAATGAATGGAAGACAGCAATAAGCTTGTAGAAACTTAATTTACATTCTAGAGTTTATGACACTCACCAGTAACTGTCTACAAAAACTGATCATGGCAGTGTTAAATTAGATCAGCCTCTTGTAAGATTTGCTTATGACGACCTAGTGCTTGGAGATCAGCCATGTATTTATTGAAAGTTCCATTAGGAGGACAACATGAAACAAGAAATGTGGGAGGCAGGTAGCAAGGGAGTATCTGCATCCATCAAAATAATCACATTTAGATAAATTCATGGGTATCGACACCTAAATGAGCATGATTTTAAAAACTCAAAGCGCGTATGATTGGTTATCCCACTCTTTGTACACATATGGAGTTCGTCTTTTCTCTCTAGTGAAGTTAGGTGTTAGTAACGTTGATTGGTCAGTTATAACCAATCATACGCTTATCTTATAACACTCTAATGTTCTCAATCCACAACTGGCTATTAATTCTGTCAGCTTTTGGTCATTTTCCGACGTTTGCATACTCTCGGAACTGTCGGACGAAAAAGTACTCTAAGTATGCGAAGACTTATGCCGCTATTTCGAGCTATGGTGAAGTTTTGTACGACAAATAAATTGTTCAATATTCATCAACCGCAAGGCATATTCATTTTCCTTGAGATAATCATCAACCGCAAGGCTGCTTGTCAATTTCTTGCGAAGAAGTGGTTAGCTTTCAATTGGCACCATGAGGGAGAAAATCACAGAAAGGAAAATCCTGACTTCGGAGTTCTCAAGAGCAGCTGTCGAAAAACAGTTATCATCCTAATTTTTATTTAACTTTTATGGCTCTAGCTAGAGCAATTTGGGCGCCACAACAGCATTTATCAATAGCTAGAAGGAAGTCTCCTTTTTAGTTTGCAAAATGTTTTTTGTCTGTTACCTTGGGTATACTTCCTATTCACCCTTTCTTCTTGCTGCCCCAACTTGCTGAGATCTTGAATAGTTTTGAAATCTGGTGCACGAACGCTGCCTCCTTTATTTGGCTGTGTTCTTCCAATTCAAATGGCTGCAAGGTTTTCATTCCTGTTGACGAGTCATGTAATGAAGTAATCTTGATCTATATAACTTTTAGTGTAGGGACGTCCTTTAGATCGAAGGAGAAACCTCCCTTGTGACTTTTTTGGGGTCAGTGTTCCTCGTGCAAGGCAAGGAAACAGTGCAAGTCACAAGACATTCTAATTGTAATGGGCGATCTCAATGCAAAAGTAGGAGATCAGACATCTATGACAGTGGAGAAATACCTCTGGAGTTGAGCAAGTCTATCTTCATCGCACTACCTAAGAAACCGGGTGCAATAGAATGTGAACGCCACAGAACAATCAGCTTGATGAATCACATTATTAAAAGTATTCTGAAGGTTATCATGACAAGATCGCGAAGCAGGATAAGACCAGAAATAGGTAAGGAGCAATTGGTTTTGTAGAAGATGCAGGGACAAGAAACGCTATTTGGATGGTAAGAATGTTGTTCGAGAAAGCTATCGAGATGCAAAGAGATCTGTATATGTGTTTCGTTGACTACACAAAAGCTTTGATAAGGTACAATATAAAGAACTGTTAAAGGTGCTGCAAAGTTTAGAACTTGATGGGAAAAATATCTGATTAATCAGAAGTTTGTACTGGGCGTGTATGAGAACAAACGGCATGTATGAGAGTTGAGAATTAAATGAGTGAGTTTACACAGATTCGAAGAGGGGCACGACAGGGATGCGTGTTCTCGCCCTATCTTTTCAACCTGTACAGTGAACTAATTCTAAGAGAATTAGACGGCATGCAGGAATTCGTCATCAGAGGCCATAACTTGAATAGCTTGCGTTATGCGGACGACACAGTGCTCATTTCTGGGTCGGTGGAGAAGTTACAAGAACTACTTGACAGTGAAGTAGAGGAGAGCAGAAAGCCAAAATTTACATTGCAGATTAGAGAAAACAGGATTCAGCAAGTTTAGCGGTTTAACTACCTAAGAATTATTATAACAGATAGTGGAAGGTGTGACTCTGAAATCAAAAGAAGGATAGGAATGGCGAAGGATGCATTTCAGAAACTAGGGAAGATACTCAAAGATAAAAAGATGTCTATGGATACCAAGTTCAGAGTGTTGGGCTGCTATGTAAAGTCCATTCTTACATATGGCAATGAGTGTTGGACGACAATTTCAAGTCAGATGGAAGAAAGACTGGAAGCAGTAGAGATTTAGTTCCTAAGACAAATGCTCCGAATATCCTGGTCAGATCACATTACGAATGAAGAAGTGTTACTCAGAGCAGGAAGGGCAAGAGTCTTGATGAGATCAATCAGGAATAGACAGTTGGAGTTTTTTGGGCACATGAAGGGGAAAGAAAGTCTTGAGAACTTGACACTAACGGGAAGAATCGAGGGGGAAAGGAGCAGAGGAAGACAGCGGCTGACCTACTTGGGCAGTCTAAGCAAATGGATGTCAGCCCAACTGCCTGAAAGGGAGAGAGCAAAGGTGACAGAACAGGAATTGATGAGAAGAAAAAAGGATAGGAAGTTGTGGAGAACCATGTTGATCTCCAACGTCCCCGCCGGACATGGTACTTGAGTTCCTCGTGCTCTTGTTGATGTTGCTGTTGAAGTTAGGCTCGTGATTCAAAAAGAGGCTGCTGCTGGCATCCATGACAGACTGGAGAAATGGAGGGAAATAAAGAGAGTGCACACTTGAAGGGAGAGTTACTGATTCGTAGCATAGTAGAAGAATACAGGAATGTTTTGGAAATACTAGAAGACCCTCATATACTCATGAGAGATGAAAAAAGCCAATCTGATATCGATCGCTTGCGATTATCGGCACCAGAGTCACTACAAAGATTGACATCACTTTTTTCGCAACTGACAGAATGTTATAACGACTCGCTGCCAGATTGTCCCTTTGACCTAAAGGTATTTTGATCTGCCATGTGCTGTTTATAAATATCATCGATCCTGCAGGGTTTTCCTAAAATCTCTACCCTGGCTTTTGTGCGAGTTGAATTCAATATGCATCATATGGTTGTTAACACTTGGTTTCATTTTGCAAATGGTATTAACCGCTTTGATTTCTTAAGGACGCAGCATCTATTAATGATAACATTTCGAATAAACAGTCAGCAACAGTAAAGATGACTGATGAAAACACAGACAGAATATTTTTGGGATTAAACTGGAAATTTAATTTCTCACAGCAGGTTGGAATTTTCAGCCACGCATTAGAAGCTTCATTTCATGCATTCATTGAAAGAACAAGCTCTTTCACCTATTTTTATTGTGCTTAGTGCTTAGGAAATTTTGGAAGTCTTCTAAATTGTTGAAACTTTGCAAGTAGACAATTATTCACTTTTTTGCAGCTAAATTACTTCCAGTTGCTTGTGTTGTTGCTTATTCCTCTTCATATGCTGATAGAAGGCTGCTAAATTGTTTTGATTTGATGTACTTTTTTCAACTTTTTCTTAGCAGAAGATGTTCATTTTTTGTAAAGATTATGAATAGAAAATGATGTATTAAATGTTTTTGATGGGTTATTGAAAGTTTTGTGATACAATAAGCTAAAAATATATGTTGTTTTTAAGGATAATGGTTCTACTGATATGGCAGATGAACATACAGAAGACAAAGAAACATCACTTTTGCAACAGGTAGAAAAACAAATCATTTTTGTCATTCATACACAATTAATCTAAGCTAAAAATCAATTTAGCTACAATAGTGCAATTTTGTTTTCAAATATGGTCTAGTTTCCACAAGAAATTTCAAATGATCAAGGCAAATGTCAAATTCAGGGCTTAAAAGTATTGTGCACTTTGCCAATTCAAGTACCAATTTAAAAAAACTGTGGAATTTACTATATATATTCTAAAACTTCTTGAAGGGTGTTCAGAAAAGAACTGGTCAACTAAAGAAAATAATTGATGAAACAAGACAGCTAATATGGGACATTGACAAGTTAAAGAATCACTGAAAGAAGGATAGATGAGGATACAACATGATTTTGATTACTTTAGTGTATGTAAAATAGACTCTATTTATTGAACATCATTTTAAGAATGTCAAACCTATCAAGAACTTTAAACCATATCATTCACTAGAAAAGTCAAAACAATGTTTTTTTCAGGCAGTAATGTTTATTTCAATTTGTATAAGGGTGTTTATTATTCTTTGAAATCTTTGTCCAAATAGTATTTCCCATATACAGGAGAGTTTCTGATAAGTTGTACAGTTATTGGAGATACAAAACTACATAGTTTTGTTTGAACTGCGTTTGATTTGTCTTCAACATTTACAGAAATCATTAAAATAAAATTCTGTGTCAAGATAAGTAAACAAAATCTATGAGGGTTGATCAGTCTTAGAATATAGAAATGTGACAAAAATACCTAGTAAGCATGGTAGCTACTTGGTATTCTTTGGCACTAAAGAATACATATGATTAAATTATACATTATGATTTTTAAATAATTGAAACTGGGTTTCATTTAAAAAATGTTTCCTTCCTGATAAATCTTGGTGATAGGAAAAAGAATACATCTTAAGAACAGAATCTGAAGAGTGTTAAATATTTGGACTAAACATTCTCAACTACAATTGTCCCTGTGGCAATGTCATATATCAGACGGTTGTAGCTTGTGATCATGTGGAGCAGAAGAAGCATAGGGAAGAATAGTGATGTGATCAAATTCTTCATTGTTGCTCTACTGAGAGACCTGTTGAAAACAAATTTGTCATTGCTAGCTGACATGAAGCAAAAAGTTTGACAGGATTCAAGCCTTAGCCCAGGTATGTTTGATCATGGCTACTCTGCTGAAATATAAGTTGAAAATTTAAAGTTTAAAGGTTCAGATAAAAACATTATAATTTTTAACATTTGTATTGTTCTGGACCAAATTCTAAAAGCTAGTACAAACAATGAAAAGACAAGACCAACCATTGGGATACTTAGCTCTTCTTGCACATTAAATTGTCAACAAATTTCAAGACAAAACTTCTTTGCTTTCATAGAATATTAATCTGCTTCAGATACATGTACATTGTTTACCTTAGGGCGCCTAAATTCCCACCAGGAATAACTCTGACATGCCCTTGAACTGCATCAACATCTTCAACAAGCTCACATTTCATAGCAACTATTCCAACAATCCGTTTTCCCAAGGTAGCCCCATTTGAAAATGGTAGTGTACCACTCAAACAATAACCCTTGGTGAGAAAAAGACAATGTTATTGGTTTGAGTTGCACAAAAAATGATGCATGGTCAATCTTGAACCCAAATTCAGTTTAAAGAAATACTGTGAAACACAACAAGTATATACTAACTTCCAAATGTAATTGTTGCCTTAATCAATATTGTGATAGCATAAGGCCTAGATAAATTCAGAAAGTTAACAACAAATTTTTACTTTGTATAAATATTCATTATTTCTTAGAGTAAAGATAATTATAAAAAATCATTATTCAAACTATTCAATTTAACAAATTATTCATTATTTTAGAATTATACTCTATTTATATTTTTGAATATCAAAAATCAAGTCAAAAGTATCAAATATGAATCCTTCAGACAAAAAATATCTTGAGCAAAAGCCTTCAGCTGTGAAATCCAATAATTCTTGTTGTCCCTAGATAGAGTACACATGGAACTAGCTAATCATTCTAAGCATGTTGAAGCAACTTTTTACCTCATATGCTATGGCCACCACTCTAAAAAGCAAGGCCTGAAGCAAGGTGAGTTGCAAGTCTTCTATTGTTGTGTTTTCATCAATCACCAAAATATACTGAAATTTGTCAATATATTGATCTCCAAATCTGAAAAAATAAACAGTTTCTTTAAGCTCTCTGTGTGTGCACTCACAAAACTGATTTAAAAAGACACATAATCTATATCCAAAAAGATATCAAGTTATTCAGTATGTGTGCATACTTTACAAATTTTATTTGGACATAATGAAACTAAATTACATATTGAATTAATAAATCAGGGCCATAATTGACTTACATGAAGATTTCACAGACAGTCATTTTTTCTTATCCTTAAGAATTCCTTAACAATCTCATAAAAACCATGTTTTTCATTACCTATTGTAACAGCAACAAGCAAGACTAACTATGGTATTCAGTAATGCTTTCAAACAGGAGAAAACTATATGGAATGATAAAGTTTGTGCACTTACATATATGTGATAACAAATATTTTGACCAGGAGTAGGAAGAGAAAATCAATAAACTCAGCCGCAATCCGTTTTTTGAAGGAAGAAACTTTCATTAGTACCCCAACTACAAAAATAAAATGGACATAATCAGCTGCATGTACAAAAATAATTGATAGATGCATCAGTTATCCATAATTCAACTTTTAAGCATTTTTTAAAGCCATTAAGTAGGAAAAGAATGCAAAATTTTGCAGTAGGAAATATTGAGGTAAGATCATATTATGACAAGATAAAGAGATTTCAATGAGTAACAAAAAATAAAATATGGAACTGAAAAAAATGAGATATTCTCAAGCAGCTTGTTTCATTTGCCTTTATTAAAAAATGTATTGATGAGTGATGGATGAGCTGTAATAAACTGGAAGGTCATACTAAAAAATTGACGACCTTTGGTCAACAGAATATTTAACTAAAAGATTTTACATTCATGAAATATTTTCAAGTAATTGTGATCTCTGGTTAGATATTGAGTCTTACGTCCAAAAGATTACCACAGTTGCATCAAGGAATCGAATAAAGACCCTGCATTTTCGCAAATTTGCTTTGAAGCATTACCTCTATTGTTATTCTGCGATTGATTGGCTGCGACTGTTGCACTGTCACTTCTACGCCATTGAGCGGCTGGAATCGATGCAGAACTGAGCACACTTTGCTGCTGAAAATTTTGAAACATGCATAGGTTCATTAAAAACTTGTTTTGCTCACTCAAGTACCAATTGTGCCAGGCCATAAATAGAGTCATATCATCAATGTATTTGTGCTTTTCTGAGGAGACTTCATGCTTTCCGTTCTCGGATGCGTCTACTGGTCCTTTCTTCAAGGAATCTGGTCTAGGCCTAAGCTTTACATCTTGTCCGTCGCCACTCATCTTTCCTGTTAAGAAATCCTGTACAATAGTTGGCGTCTTTGCAGTGTAACAGATCAAAGTCGACGCTCGAGCCCTTGTTGTTGTCGTTTTGGTCAAGGCCTTACTGAGCAATTCAGCTTTCCCAAAAGATGTTGTTGTTGCTAATCAGTAAAATGCCGCGCAGCGTCCTCATGAACACGATTTCAGGCTCCAAAGTCTTTTATTGTCACTCTTCCCAATCACAACTCCAGTTTCCAAGTGTATCCTATTAAGGCTACAGTGCTGAATGCCATCAATGCTATTTCAAACACTAGATTCACTGCAGCAAATCTCACCGCGTCAATAGACCACACAAAGGCCCTGCCCTTACATCGTGTTTGCAACCCCACCCAACAGCAACAACAAACCAACCCAGCCCAGCCAATAGATTTGATGTATAAAAAACAGAAAGTCTTGAAGGCCAATCTAGTCCAGTCTTACTTAAAAATCACTTTCTTACCATCTCTTTTACCCAAGAAATCTGCATAAACATTTATACGTCGCTGCTCGTAACATCACAGGATAAGTTCCCATTTCCTAATGTTTGTGTCCCTGATTTTGGACATGCAGTGTCATGAATATTTGAAGCATAAAGATTGGACATGTGCGGAGTATTATGTAATTTAAAAACTTGTGGGTACATTTTGAGCTAATGCGACTAGGTTTAAATTTCATTTTGGGCAGGGTGGATTTTGGAAGTGATTTGCTGTTTCCCTTTATTTATTGATCTCTGATATTCATTCACGCTTGCTTTGAAAATGTTTTAATCTTTAGCCTCCACGTAAAAAAGCAGTTAACAGTTGCGGTTAATATTGCTAGTTTTGACCTTCAAAACCAGTTTGTATATCGTTCCAAACATATGTAATTTTTTGGGCTCCTTTTTCAGTTAAGCATTCAACAAAGTTTCTTAATCGCTGTTTCACTAATCGTATCACCAATCGTTGCTATATGAAAATCGACATGTGCAAAAATCTTTACAGATATCAAGTTATTTTATATTCTACAAATGGACATCAGATCTATTTATGTCGTTAGAATTTTGCCAGGAGTGGATTCGGGCCAAAATTTTCTAAAAGGGGTGTAATTAAAAGAGTCGCAGCTTGCCGAGTAAATGAATGATCAGACCTTATAAAGGTTTTGTTAATTGCCTATTTTCATCAATGTGTTGATGCAATTTTTGGAATTCTATTGAGGAGAATCGACCACAATGATGTCGCCCACGCACATCCAGGGACGTGAAAAGTCCGGAGCTTTTCTACAAAGCCATAAACGACCCCTTCCAATTTATAAAAATTCATCTCAGCAAGTCGGAAAGGATCAATGCATTCTAAACAAGGCCTTTTTTACCATTTATGGTGTGTCTCGATTTCCTGCTGATCGAAATATCCCAATCTCAAGCTCTCTTATAGAAGAGTTCACTGGGGTGCCAGAATAAAAGTTCACGCGTGTGTTGTTGCACAAAAAAATATAGACCTGGCATTTACAAACATTTTTTTTAATAACCTAGGTACCCATATAAGCTTTGAATAGGTTTATAACAGAAGAGTCAAGGCGCAGCACAAGGATTACTAACGCCAAGCCTACATGCAGCCCAAAAATTCCCTGCGGGGGAGCTACGGCGTCAAGTTAACTGGCAAGCTATCAGATTGATTATGAAATTTAGGATTGCCGCCATTTTAATTGTAATGCCATGGCGACTATTGGCGCCATATCACCGCTTTAATGGAAACTCATTTAACTAACGAGTTGTTTAATTTTGGCAGTAATTGAACGGGTGGGCTATTTTAATCATCCGTTGGTGAAGTTCACTGGTGAATTTCACTTATTGCTTATGACTTGTGGCTTGTGACCTATAGCTTATACATTGATCTTAAGGGCAGAAAAGTGATTTCAGACCTGGACTAACTACCCGTATCTGCCAGTCAGCCAGTACCTGCGATGATATATGTTATAATGCATCTTAAATATGCAGAAAGTCGACCAGCAGTATTTTTTCAAAGCATTGTAAAAACGACTATGGGGAGGAGTGCTACGATCGTTAAAAAACCTTTGCCTTGATTCAAGTTATTGTTGCTTCCAATGTAATGTGTTGATTGTAGTGGCTTAACGTCCATTATATTGGCAATGACTGAATTAGCGATAATGGAACTGAAAACAAGTATACAGCCTCTTTCGCTTGCCTGTGTCTTGGTCTATATGTAACTAGTTTTTGGAACGGGAAACGTGTCTAAATGGGGTCAGGGGTAATACACCCCACCAACAACTTTTTTCCCTACAACTTTCATTGCATGATCTTAGCGGTGCCTTGCTGTCAACTTTTCAATTTGATAATAGAGCTTGCAGTTTCAGAATAGAACGACAGGAAAGCATGGTTGAGAACAGAAAGGATCTTGCCAACGTTTATTGTTTCGAAGCGTTCAAGATGAAGAGCGTTAAAGCTTATACACGACTCAAAGAAATACTCACTACCAAAAAGAAACACGTAGCTATTGCTAGGCATGGAGCCGCTTTTCTAGCCCGCACTAATAAATACACTTCAAACTAAGATATCTTCATATGTATTTCCAAACATGCGTACATCTTTATTTACAGGTAAAATACAGTGTCTATAATGTCTATTCGTTTACACATAGCGGCTGGCGAGGCTGACGGTTGATCAGATCTCCACATTTGCAGGTGACCCTTGCTTATTGTCAGTGGTGGATGACTGTAGTCCTGGAGACCCATGACACCGTAGTAGACGTTTTGCCTCAGCCAGGATGCGTCGATCAGAGAAAGTGTAGATCCACGGATTTGCCACCGAGTTGAAGTAGATCAGGCTAAGCGCCACGAGTATGCTTACTTGGCCAACTGCATCCTTGGACCACATGTTGTATGCCAAAATGCACACCCATGGTAGGTATGTTAGCATGAAGAAGCCAACGATAATTCCAATTACACGTGTAATCTTTCTCTGGACTTTTGCGAACCGCAGGCTGCTTCTTTTTTGGGTGATGCTGTCTCTGTCGCGAATAACCCTGGCTTGTTTTCTTGCGATCACGAAAATTGTTCCTTGTAACATGGCAACAAGGAAGACGGCGATGAAAACCAAATCAAAGTGATGGTGAAATAGCTGTTGTCAAGGATAAGTGGCCAGATGCAAAGTGTGAGTGAGGATCTCTGGTAGGCCATGGTTTGCGCCCAACCCATCAGGGGCATGAAGGCCCAGACCATGACCAGAACCCACAGTGACAAAATCGACGTGATGACCTTCTTTGGCGTCTGCCAAGCATGGTAATGAAATGGCCTACCAATGCAAATGAATCTGTCTATGCTGACCAAAACGAGGTTCCAAGCTGTTCCCAAAATCGCTGTCAATGCTATGCCAGCGGTCATTCTGCACCAGTACGGGGTCGTGGTTACAGCCGCCCCAGCATGTAGTTCAATCAGGCTCATTGGCATTACCAGCACACCGCAGTACAGGTCAGACAGTGTGAGACTCAAAATGAAGTAATGCCCTATGCTTCGTCTATGTTTCATGCAAAGGATGGATACAGCCACCAGAATGTTTCCCAACGTTGCAGTGAAAGCAAAGATTGTAAAAAGGACGGTTTCAACCAGCACTCTTGTATCCATGCTTGGTACCTTGAAAAAGACGTTCCCATAAGGCATACAGCGAAATAATGACTATGATAATGATAGGGACGAAGAGTCTTTTTAAATATTAAACAGAATAGGCAAAAGGAACGATCATTGAGGTACTCAGGGCATTTAACCCAATATCAATTGACATTCCTTTAATAAATACCAAGAAATTTTTGGGTTTTTAAGGTAGTGATTATGTAGCCTATTACTTGTTTTCCGTTTCGCAAAATTCTAGTCGACGACCATTTTCTAAATTTAACGATTTCATGTAGTCTGATAAATGTGTTAATTGGAAGGGATTAAACGATAGCAAAATCTTTCAAAATATTTCCAAGTTTCTCAAATCATCGTAGTCTTGAAGACATCAACAATGATCATGTTGGTTTTTACCAAAGAAACATTCATTGAGCTTTTAAGGCTATAGATGTTAGAATGTGGCACGTGTCTGAGTTAGCCTGAGTTTACTGAGCAGCCCACGAGACAGTCTATTGCTTAGGTGAGAGGTTTTCTGGTGACAGCATCTTTTGCTGACTAGTTTTAATTGAGTCCGCGCTTTTGCAGCGTGATTGAATACTGAGGCATTATTACAGCCTTCTATTTGCTTCTTTGGACATTAAGCCCGTACACTCTTCAGACCCGTACAGTTTTTACGAAAACCCAGATTTGGTCCGTGGATGTTTAGAATGACGCTCCCACAAGCAATCATTAAAGCTATCAAGGTACTCTCTACTTCGGGCTACATACCTTTTTGCCTACGGATGTTGTGCTCAAAACAGCATACATTACTCGACTGATTTTGCATTGAAATTCGTAATAATGAGAAAGCAATCGATCAAAGGACAAATTATGACTCTCAGTGTGCTAGAAGGACGTTTGTTCAGTTATTGAAAGACCTATTTTGATTCAAGGAGACGTAACGACCATTAATGGAAGATCTTCGTTTGTTGATAAAATGTTGATAAAAGACCCATTGTTGATAAAAATGGAAGGCAGAAACGAACTTCTTCGTTTAGATACGCAGTTAAAAGCAGACATCAGTGGGTTGCACCTGGATTGCCTCAATGATGTTCAACCAATGTCTTGCACACTGTCACAAGAGGTTATTCTTTAATTTATCCACTCATGATTTGCAGTTTGTTCTGTTTATTTCGTTTTGCCCATATGGAATACAACACCAGCCTATTGCTGCTAGACTAGGTCGCAGCCAACACTAACGAATCTGATGCCCCTCAAGTATAATATAATGTTAATTATGAATGGAGTGCGGTTCTTCATCAAGAAACGAAAAGAATCGTGACGCAAATTTTGTCACCAAAATCATAAAAAATCACCTACGGTCAGGACTAACTTTCTTAGACCCCGTACCGTTCCGTTCTCGAGTGAACGGGGCACTAGAAGTCTAATACCTATGCCTAATACCCATGCCTAATACCTATGCCTAATACCTATGCCTAATACCTATGCCTATGTTTCTTGCCAACTCCTCTCTCGCTTTTGGCTGCAAAAGGATTGCGTCGTTTCGCCGAACGTAGCTTTACTTGCTATCAAATAAATTGAAACAACCCTGATCATTTTAACTGCAATTTCAATAACATTCGGGTCGTTTCCGCCCGCTTCCATATCCGATCATGCGTTGTGTTCTTCAAGGGAAAACACATTGAGTAACTGTATCAAATTAGAGGTGAAAAATCTAGCAGAACTTTGCATCATACCGAGTCGATCATCGGCGAATGAAGACGATTGTGCAATGACAAGAGTTTGTGACAATTTGGCGAATGCTAATTTGTGTGTGGCTTTATCAAAGCACGCCAACGGTAATTAGGCATCTCCAGAAAGGTAAAAGACTTACCAAATTGTTTACGTTTTAAAACAATCAAAAAATCAGCAATATCCCTTTGAGCAATTCACCTACGAGCAACGAAGTGTTCTTTGCAACCAAAACTTTAGTTCATAAACACTGATTATGGTATATGAATGCATTGATTTGCCAGTTCAATGCATAAGGAGCAACCTAGATACCTTTATTTCTGTCGAGACTCAATTTGCTGCTACCTTTCTTTCACCAACCTTGAACTAGATCGGCACCCAACTCACATTCTCTTCACTGTGTTTCCTTTATCGATACCAATATACGAGCAAACATCCTTCTATACCGTGAAGTCTCCGTATCTGATCGCAAACCAGCGCTTATTGCCTGAACTGAAACAATGCAGATGCCATAGACATTGTTTTCAAGTTATCTACTGATCGCTTCTAGGTATCACGATTTAGATATGCCGCTGTTGATTGAATATTAGATTGGTCGTTGAAGCAAAACGTCTTTGCATGTTCTACTCACATTAACTTCATCGTTATCTTCTCGCTGTCATAACAAACTCGCTATTTACATCATCTGCTCACTTGTGTGCATTCTATGTCTGCTCCCACGCTTTGACGATCGCATCCAATGCCGAGCCTCGGTTGGGAACTGGCCAAAAACATTCTGATCAACAATTACTTTCTCCTTCAGAGGCCTAGATTCTGTTCCAAACAGTCAAAGCTGTTTAACTAGAGCTGAAAGTTTTGAGGATTGAAAAGTGTTTGTAGTTGACGATATGCATTACTCGGCATAAGTCTCCATGTACAAGCATGGCTATTTCTTCATAGTTACTCGAATTTCCACAATTAAATTCCTTCTCGAAACTCTTTTTGTTGTCTATTGCTAGATTTAATCTAACATCAATTTAACCCAATAGCGCGTGGTCATGTATTAAAGTTTTCTGTATTCTCCTCTCCGCGCCTGTTTACATTTTTTGGCTCTATGCTGCTCTTCGGGCCACAGATTGATTCATATTCTGGCTTCATGCAGATTCCAAAAGCTTCTTTTCGTCTTCGTAGAGCAACAAGGCATTGATTCGACTGGGCTTCCCCGCCCGCAAGCAATACCATAAAATTCTTTGCGTCCCTTCTTTGCCCTTGTATAATATTTATCTCTAGATTCAGCAGTCTTAGATTATACGTTTTCACAGTTTTCGAACGGCCGCCCACTGGTGCTACGCAGCCGAAAATTTTGAGCATACCATTCATTTTCTGAATGCCACCTTACCTCCAAAAACTATTTGAACGAATATAGATGAATTGGAAGTGGTGAAGGCTGAAATGGAAGCCTCTAACTCTTGGATTTAGAATGCTGCTGTATTGTAGCTATCTGTAGCTTTATGAAGGAAGCCAATTTCGTGAAGCCAATTATATCTCCTTGGAATTCTTCCCGTTCCCCCTCTTTCAGAAGCATGTAGTCTTTTTGAAGCTTTGAAAGTGCAAAATTGCCTTCTGTAGTGAACGTGACTAAAGCATGCCATTTTTCGTTATCTCGTAAATTATTTACATGCCAAACAGTAAACAATTTATAATGTTTTGCTTCGTATAGTTCCGAGGGATAGGCAAGTTAAGATGGGGTCACTATATTGGATGGTGCACTTTTATCGGTATTGGCATCTCTGTCGGTGGCATTTGCATTAATACGGCTTTGTCTTTCACGGCTTAACCCTTGAAAGGCAAGTGGGTGGTCTATAATGGACCTTTATCGCGGAGCCTTCCTTTTTAACGCAAGATTTAAAATGCATGATTAATTGGCTAGGCTTTGTTTCCAAAGTCGAGCGGAGATATCACGACTCTAGGCATTATTCTCTATTAAAGAATTCTAATGACCCTTCAGAGTTTCTTACACTGGCCTATTCAGTGCTGCAGTGCCGCCAAACAGCTGATGTTTGATCTCTATCCCGTTTATAACATCTCACAAGCCCATCTCCTGGAAAATGCTTACCCTGTTAGAGTTTTCAAAACGTACCACAAGTCTTTTTTGTACTGAATGTAATGGCAATGATCTACCTTTTCGACTACTGTAGGGTGTCAGCAAACAGGTGATGTTTGATCTCTATCCCGTTTATAACATCTCACAAGCCCATCTCCTGGAAAATGCTTTCCAAGTCTTTTTTATACTGAATGTAATGGCAATGATCTACCTTTTCACCTACTGTAGGGTGTCAGCAAACAGGTGATCGTTGTCATAATGTCATCATGCTAGACATTGTTCTCATTGGTAGCATCTCATTGTCTATGTCCCCGTGACTTGGTAGTCAACAAGACATCGCTCTGAATTCATTGTAAACTTTGCCGTTTTTAACTTTGTCACTAAACACCTAATGGCATTGTGATTACCCAACTGAAAATTCAATAAAATGCTTTTCATTCATAAATTTATAATTTTCCAAAATAAACTCTAGCCACAACTAATCATTTAAATCTTAATTAAAACAACATTCCTATACAAAACAAAATTTTTCAGTCCTATTTTGAGCTGTTTTATTAGCTCCATAATGAAATGTGTAGTTCTAATGGTTTTTCCCAGTATTCTATCCATGCGTGGAATGGACATCGAGGCATCAATCGATTATTTTTAAGGTTTAAACTAATCACGATCAGGCGATTTTTATTCTGCTTTGGACGAAAAAGCTTTTCGATACAAATGCTTTTGGAAAAATCCCTGATTACAACAAACCGGTTTCTACCAACAAAATTTGCTTTTTTGTCTGAAATTGAAATCTCTAAAATGTGCCCTTACAAGTCAGATTTTAATCCAGTAAGGATAAGACTCGGTGCAGGCACATGATATCGATCTAGTTTATCTAATTAAGGTGGAAAAAGGCTGGAAAAAGTTTCACCAGAAAGTGCCATTTTTCCAAGGCTATAGCCTTGCTTTTTTGTCAGAAACTGGAGTCTCTAAGATATCCCTTTAACAAGTCAGATTTTAATCCAACAAGAATAAGAGTCGGTGCAGGCACATAATATCGATCAAATTTATCTAATTAAGGTGGAAAAAGGCTGGAAAACGTTTCACAAGAAAGTGTCATTTTTTCAAGGCTATAGCCTTGTTTTTTTGCATAAAACTGAAGTCTCTAAGATATCCCCTTTACAAGTCAGATTTCTCTCCAATATGGATAAGTGTCGATGCAGGCATATGATATCGATCTAGTCTATCTAATTAAGGTGGAAAAAGGCTGAAAAAAATTTCACCAGAAAGTGTCATTTTTCCAAGGCTATAGCCTTGCTTTTTTGTCTAAAACTGGAGTCTCTAAGATATCCCTTTAACAAGTCAGATGTTAATCCAGTTAGGATTAGAGTCAGTGCAGGCACACGAGATCGATCTATTTTATCTAATTAAGGTGGAAAAAGATGGAAAAATTTTCACCAGAAAGTGTCATTTTTCCAAGGCTATAGCCTTGCTTTTTTGTCTGAAGCTGGAGTCTCTAAGATATCCCTTTAACAAGTCAGATGTTAATCCAGTGAGGATAAGAGTCAGTGCAGGCACACGAGATCGATCTATTTTATCTAATTAAGGTGGAAAAAGGCTGGAAAAATTTTCACCAGAAAGTGTCATTTTTCCAAGGCTATAGCCTTGCTTTTTTGTCAGAAACTTGAGTATCTAAGATATCCCTTTAACAAGTCAGATTTTAATCCAACAAGGATAAGAGTCGGTGCAGGCACATGATATCGATCTAATTTATCTAATTAAGGTGGAAAAAGGCTGGAAAAATTTTCACCAGAAAATGTCATTTTTCCAAGGCTATAGCCTTGCTTTTTTGTCAGAAACTGGAGTCTCTAAGATATCCCTTTAACAAGCCAGATTTTAATCCAGTAAGGATAAGAGTCGGCGCAGGCACATAATATCGCTCTAATTTATCTAATTAAGGTGGAAAAAGGCTGGAATAATTTTCACCAGAAAGTGTCATTTTTCCAAGGCTATAGCCTTGCTTTTTTGTCAGAAACTGGAGTCTCTAAAATATCCCCTTAACAAGTCAGATTTCTCTCCAATATGGATAAGTGTCGATGCAGGCATATGATATCGATCTAGTCTATCTAATTAAGGTGGAAAAAGGCTGAAAAAAATTTCACCAGAAAGTGTCATTTTTCGAATGCTATAGCCTTGCTTTTTTGTCAGAAACTGGAGTATCTAAGATATCCCTTTAACAAGTCAGATTTTAATCCAACAAGGATAAGAGTCGGTGCAGGCACATGATATCGATCTAATTTATCTAATTAAGGTGGAAAAAGGCTGGAAAAATTTTCACCAGAAAATGTCATTTTTCCAAGGCTATAGCCATGTTTTTTTGCATAGAACTGAAGTCTCTAAGATATCCCTTTAACAAGCCAGATTTTAATCCAGTAAGGATAAGAGTCGGTGCAGGCAAATAATATCGCTCTAATTTATCTAATTAAGGTGGAAAAAGGCTGGAATAATTTTCACCAGAAAGTGTCATTTTTCCAAGGCTATAGCCTTGCTTTTTTGTCAGAAACTGGAGTCTCTAAAATATCCCCTTAACAAGTCAGATTTCTCTCCAATATGGATAAGTGTCGATGCAGGCATATGATATCGATCTAGTCTATCTAATTAAGGTGGAAAAAGGCTGAAAAAAATTTCACCAGAAAGTGTCATTTTTCGAATGCTATAGCCTTGCTTTTTTGTCTGAAGCTGGAGTCTCTAAGATATCCCTTTAACAAGTCAGATGTTAATCTAGTGAGGATAAGAGTCAGTGCAGGCACACGAGATCGATCTATTTTATCTAATTAAGGTGGAAAAAGATGGAAAAATTTTCACCAGAAAGTGTCATTTTTCCAAGGCTATAGTTTTGCTTTTTTGTCAGAAACTGGAGTATCTAAGATATCCCTTTAACAAGTCAGATGTTAATCCAACAAGGATAAGAGTCGGTGCAGGCACATGATATCGATCTAATTTATCTAACTAAGGTGGAAAAAGGCTGGAAAAAACTTCATCAAAAAGTGTCATTTTTCCAAGACTATAGCCTTGTTCTTTTGTCTGAAAAAGGAGTCTCTAAGATATCCCTTTAACAAGTCAGATTTTAATCCAGTGAGGATAAGAGTCAGTGCAGGCACACGAGATCGATCTATTTTATCTAATTAAGGTGGAAAAAGGCTGGAAAAATTGTCACCAGAAAGTGTCATTTTTCCAAGGCTATATCCTTGCTTTTTTGTCAGAAACTGGAGTCTCTAAGATATCCCTTTAACAAGTTAGATGTTAATCCAGTGAGGATAAGAGTCAGTGCAGGCACACGAGATCGATCTATTTTATCTTATTAAGGTGGAAAAAGATGGAAAAATTTTCACCAGAAAGTGTCATTTTTCCAAGGCTAGAGCCTTGCTTTTTTGTCTGAAACTGGAGTCTCTAAGATATCCCTTTAACAAGTCAGATTTCTGTCCAATATGAATAAGAGTCCATGCGGGACTATGATATCGATCTAGTTTATCTAATTAAGGTGGAAAAAGGCTGGAAAAAACTTCATCAAAAAGTGTCATTTTTCCAAGACTATAGCCTTGCTTTTTTATCAGAAACTGGAGTCTCTAAGATATCCCTTTAACAAGTCAGATTTTAATCCAACAAGGATAAGATTCGGTGCAGGCACAAGAGATCGATGTTTTTATCTGATTAAGGTGGAAAAAGGCTGGAAAAATTTTCACCAGAAAGTGTCATTTTTCCAAGGCTATAGCCTTGCTTTTTTGTCAGAAACTGGAGTCTCTAAAATATCCCCTTAACAAGTCAGATTTCTCTCCAATATGGATAAGTGTCGATGCAGGCATATGATATCGATCTAGTCTATCTAATTAAGGTGGAAAAAGGCTGAAAAAAATTTCACCAGAAAGTGTCATTTTTCGAATGCTATAGCCTTGCTTTTTTGTCTGAAGCTGGAGTCTCTAAGATATCCCTTTAACAAGTCAGATGTTAATCTAGTGAGGATAAGAGTCAGTGCAGGCACACGAGATCGATCTATTTTATCTAATTAAGGTGGAAAAAGATGGAAAAATTTTCACCAGAAAGTGTCATTTTTCCAAGGCTATAGCTTTGCTTTTTTGTCAGAAACTGGAGTATCTAAGATATCCCTTTAACAAGTCAGATTTTAATCCAACAAGGATAAGAGTCGGTGCAGGCACATGATATCGATCTAATTTATCTAATTAAGGTGGAAAAAGGCTGGAAAAAACTTCATCAAAAAGTGTCATTTTTCCAAGACTATAGCCTTGTTCTTTTGTCTGAAAAAGGAGTCTCTAAGATATCCCTTTAACAAGTCAGATTTCTGTCCAATATGAATAAGAGTCCATGCGGGACTATGATATCGATCTAGTTTATCTAATTAAGGTGGAAAAAGGCTGGAAAAAACTTCATCAAAAAGTGTCATTTTTCCAAGACTATAGCCTTGCTTTTTTATCAGAAACTGGAGTCTCTAAGATATCCCTTTAACAAGTCAGATTTTAATCCAACAAGGATAAGATTCGGTGCAGGCACAAGAGATCGATGTTTTTATCTGATTAAGGTGGAAAAAGGCTGGAAAAATTTTCACCAGAAAGTGTCATTTTTCCAAGGCTATAGCCTTGCTTTTTTGTCTGAAACTGGAGTCTCTAAGATATCCCTTTAACAAGCCAGATTTTAATCCAGTAAGGATAAGAGTCGGTGCAGGCACATAATATCGATCTAATTTATCTAATTAAGGTGGAAAAAGGCTGAAAAAAGTTTCACCAGAAAGTGTCATTTTTCCAAGACTATAGCCTTGTTCTTTTGTCTGAAAAAGGAGTCTCTAAGATATCCCTTTAACAAGTCAGATTTTAATCCAACAAGGATAAGAGTCGGTGCAGGCACATGATATCGATCTAATTTATCTAATTAAGGTGGAAAAAGGCTGGAAAAATTTTCACCAGAAAGTGTCATTTTTCCAAGGCTATAGCCTTGCTTTTTTGTCTGAAACTGGAGTCTCTAAGATATCCCTTTAACAAGTCAGATTTCTGTCCAATAAGGATAAGAGTTGATGCAGGCATATGATATCGATCTAGTTTATCTAATTAAGGTGGAAAAAGGCTGGAAAACACTTCATTAGAAAGTGTCATTTTTCCAAGGCTAAAGCCTTGCTTTTTTATACGAAGCTGGAGTCTCTAAGATATCCCTTAACAAGTCAGATTTCTTTCCAATAAGGGTGAGAGTTGATGCAGGCACATGATATCGATCTAGTTTATCTAACTAAGGTGGAAAAAGGCTGGAAAAGTTTTCATCAGAAAGCGTTCTTTTTTCCAAGACTATAGCCTTGCTCTTTTGTCTGAAAATGGAGTCTCTAAGATATCCCTTAACAAGTCAGATTTCTGTCCAATATGGATACGTGTCGATGCAGGCATATGATATCGATCTAGTTTATCTAATTAAGGTGGAAAAAGGCTGGAAAAACTTCATCAGAAAGGGTCATTTTTCCAAGGCTTTAGTCTTGCTCTGTTGTTTGAAACTGGAGTCTCTAAGATATCTCCTTAACAAGTCAGATTTCTTTCCAATAAGGATAAGAGTTGATGCAGGCATATGATATCGATCTAATTCGTCTAATTAAGCTTGAAATAGACATGAAAATATGCTTTGAACGCAATAGATTTCTGTCTAGTAAGGATACAGTCGATGTAGTGGCACGACATTGCCCTAGGTTAACTATTTATGTTTGAAAAGGACTTGAAAAAACTTTCATCAGAGAATGGTTTTTTGGAGTCATTGCAAAGACTAAGTCATTGCTGTTCTGGCATAAATCAAGCTATTTGTGGAGCGCAGAATACTTCAGAGATTCTTTATTCATATTCAGCAAGTATAGAGAAAATGAGCGATATTGCCATTTCCTACCTTAATCAGCCGGAAAATGCGAAAAATATAATATTGGATAATTTCACTTTACTTAAGCAATAGCCTTAATGTTCTGGTTCATTTTAGTCTTCCTAATTTAGGCCTAAAAGCTGTCTCATTTGGACCATATTGAGAAAACAACAACTGCCATTGTACATTGCTTTTGTTAAGTAAGGGGTCTTTCTTCAAAATATTAATAAAATTGGCAGTAGTTAAGGAAGACCCTTTTTCCAAGCTATGCTGTTCTGACCTAATATTGTCTACCCAACGCATACGGAAAACTCAAGACATTCTGAATGGCACATTCATACCTTTGTTTATGCATTTCAGTTGGAAAGAAGTAAGAAACCTTTGCCAAAGTTAAAGGCATATTCGTTCTAGTTTTTGAGCTGTTGTGTTTGGTGCGGCTTGCCTCGCTCTCATATAAGCGTGGCTAATGCCCCAAAAACAGTTAAAAAGAATCGCCCTCCACTTTGCACTTTCTCTGTAAAGCTTGAGGGGATGGTGAAGGGATTCGCAATTTTGAAGTTGCAACCACGGCAGAAGAATTTGACTTCTTTCTTTTTTTGAAATGCCAGACCATTTGTATCCAACTTACGTTTATCTATCAGTGGTTAACTCGATAACACACACACAGTAAGGGCATTTGCAAATGCAATCACAATAAATTTCACTTGAATTCTTGCTTAACACTTAACAAAAAAACTGCTACACAATACAACATATTACTATTCAAGTGCAAGTTTATCAATTCAACTTCGCATTAATTTATTTACTTAACACACACACCTGTTTAAAATTACATATATGTAAAAAGACTTGATTGCTTCTAGCTCAAAAAGCAACGTGACACTCGTCGAATTGGCAGTACGATTTCGTCTCGTGTTAATCAATGTGGACACTGAGGTAGATCTGCGGTATGGGGATTGGCAATACAAAAAGTCGGCCTCGCATATGTGAAAAGTATCGCGACTGACTGACATAGAAATGAACCCGACGATCGAAATGAATTCGAGGCTCATAAGATGGGATTAGCTTGCGTTGTATGGAAGATCTTCAAATTCATCAAATTGCTGTTCCAATTCGCCTTACGTAAATAAAGTCAGTCGTCACTCCGTCGTCAAGGGAGACCAACAACAAAACGTTTTAGGACGGGATGTCAGTTCAATTCTGGCAAAAGCGAATGCGATTACGCAGTAAGGGTCAAATTGTAACATAGGGACGGTCTTCATTTACAAAAGAGAATGTCGAAAATATATCTGCGGACTCTAGGAAGGCTTACGTAATAAAAGTTCATGCGTTGTATGGAATGAATGAGATGCTTCGAAATTCGCAGCTGTCACGTGTGGCAACATGACATTAGCAGTGTTATGTAAGTCTTAGTGTCACCGAAGTTGATGTATGAACGAAAAGGGTCACTTAAGCAAGTGCATGATGCGCCTTCCTCAAACTGAAGCCGACTTCGGTTATTGAAATGTCTTTCATATTGAGCATCAATACAGGCGACGGACTACCGGAGTTCGCATAAATGCCAAAAATAAATCTCAAACGTGTGCTTCTTAATGCCAACTTTAAACACTGTTCTGAGCCTGTTTCTCAACGTCATACCAAGCTCTACAGACACTGGATTCGATTCATGTGTACAATATATTACGATCTATAGATTAAGCACCCTCTTACCCAGTTAAACATAATATTAATCTTGTAATACTTAAAATGTCTTTCTCTATCTACAATACGACCACTCGTGTTTTAAGACGACTGGCCAGAAGACCAGACCAGAAGACATCTTTTTAGGGCCTCGGGCATCGTCAAGTTGCATGACTGCTGCGCGTGAGCCAGGGGTTAGAAAGGGGAAATGGACGGCCTTCGTTCTCTTCTCTGCTCCTGTACGAAACGAGACTCCTTTGCATGTTGCCCAGCAATTTAGCAAAGTCAATAGAATATGTAGTAGCCTCTGGGAACTGCACTAATTGAAAGGTGATATCTTGCGCAGCAGATAAAACGTCAGCAGGTTTCCCTTGCCCTTCACAAACACGTAGCCTCGCTGCTCGAACTGGAACCCACGTGTGTTGAGAATTTCATACGTATCTTTTAACACCTTAAAGGAAGTACAAGCATTTCAACAGTCAAATCTGCTGCATCTTAATCTTCGTGCATTCTCAAAAACGTAAGTCAAGAATGGCTAATTAAAGGGTTTCGCAGAATGCACAAAGTACTATTCAAAAAGGTGCGTTATACAATAGTCAATCTATAGAGCCTCTTTTCTCCAAGATCCGCTCTTATTCTATATTTATTCACCCATATATTGTCTCGTCATGCCCCTATTCACCAATCTCTTTCTTCCCTTTGCCTTGAACTTCTTTTGTCAATTATTCCTAGTTTCTATCAGATTGATGATGCACTTGGTGTGAAGTGCAAATGCAAGGAAACATCAACTCTGGAGACAATGGGCTAGAGGCTTTAGGCTAGAGGCCCTCAGATTACTGTCCACTCAAGGCCGTATTTTCTTAGGTTCCTGTTGATGTGGAATACTGGCTGTTCCATTATATGCCTCATGATTACTGCTGGTGCTGAAAAAGAGGCTAGCTGCTGCGCATTGGAAGAACTTACAGAAAAAGCCCAACAAGAAATCAGAGCCTTTAAATTAAACCTTTAAACTACTAGCGAGTACAAATCCCTCTAGCTTCTCCTTTTATGATGAGCCAACTCCCTCCCCTATTCCCCTTCTAACTAAAGACTTGAAAGACAGTGTATCCCATACCTGAATCACGCCAGGTTTCCCAGTACTCTCCATCCTGCTTGAAATATTGACCGTATTACCCCATATATCGTAATGCGGTTTCTTCGCTCCAATTACTCCGGCCACAACAGGTCCCTGAGCCATTCCTTGACGAGAAAAGACCTCATTACCAATGCTTATAATAACAATTCTTCTGCACAATGAGGTGTATTATAATGTTAATGAACAAAGGAAATTTACTCCTAGGGCTATTTCCACAGAAATTTGATGGAACTTTCTCAATTTTTCAATGCAAAGATTTTTCTTACCAACTCGTAGCTCAAAATTGTTGAATGTTTCAGCGTTGATGCAGTCCAGTTTGTGCTTTAGTGTCAAAGCAAAGTCAGTGAGATCGACCAAGTGCTGCCATTTTTCTCTGCTGGCTGATGGCTGTTGGTAAAATTGAACGCACAAGTTCAGCATTGACATCAAATAATAATTTAACTAGCGCTGCATTGTGAAACGTTGGCGATAAAGCATGGCAAGTATTTTCGCAAACATCAGGACTTACCTCTTCAAAGAGACCAGAAGCGGCCATGAATGTGCTGTTTACAGTTTTGATCTTTTCAATGCTTTTGAATCTTGGATCGTTCAAGGCCTGTAAAAGAGCACAAAGACATTTATACAGGAACAAGTTGTTACAACAGCATGCTTGCTTGTCAATAATAGCATCAGATATCGTACAATTAAATGTGCTGTTTTCACTAAACTTCTTTTAAAAGAAAGGAATTTAGTGAATGACAGTACTTTTCTTGCTGAGCATATTAGGGCACAATGGTGCTTTCACAGGTCATTTAAAAGACACTTTTTCAGTTTGAGTTTCTGCTGATTTTAAGCTGCTGCCTCTAAAAGCAGCCAATACCATGTAATCTTGGTAACTTCTAGTATTTATAAATGCAACAGTAAACAAGATAAAGAGTGCTCTAAAATGGTTCTCTTTTTGTTGCAAGATTTTAATCATTATTCTTGTCTCTTTTGAGCAATCACAAATTTTCATTACATCGTTAATATTTTTGAGCTTAAAGGGACTAACAAGGTGCTATAGAGATGGAAAGCTGACCAGTTATTGTAATAAACGAAACGAAAAGGTAAACAGACAAAACGGTATGTATAGTTCTAAAAGGTGATTAACCAAATGAATCCAGTCGTAGGAATGTTTCCTACACGAAAACAAGCGGAGTAAGTGGACAGAAGGCAGGTTCAATTCAAAGGCACACACCTCATCGAAGTCGGATATGATCTCATTCAAGAGTCTCATGCATTCGATACCACCTTTGTTTATGCTATCTTCTGTGTAGTACTCGGAAAATGAAGGAATGGACGCAAACATCACCCTACGGTGTCGTACGATCGGCTATACAGCTCCTAGATTGGAAAGATGCTTTATCAGAGAAACGTCCATTTCAAAGGAGAATGGAAAATAAAAATGCCATGGAACATTAAAATGCAAATGCCACGTCCTGACCTTAAATCAGGCTTAACACTTTTAAGTGCTAGTAGTTTTGCCTGTTTGACAGGCTATTGACAGTAGAGTTTAGGCCAATCAAATTCACAATGGCTGTGCATGTCATCGCAGATCCGACCTGAGATTCTTAGAGTGAGACCAGTAAAAAAGGCAAAAAGACCCTAGCAGGGTGCCCTCCTAGTGCTACAAGCTGCTCTCCTGTGTTCCACAGCCTAATACCTAGATAGCTTTGAAGCTCACAAAGTAGAGTGTTTTTCGGTACATTCTCTAAGCTACCTTTGACAGCTGTTACATGGTTGTTTTGTACACAAAAAAACTTTTGAACAAAAGCTTCGCAGTGCTGGCAACTTTGTTTACTTGAGAGCAAATTCAGCAAAAAAGAAACATAAATAATTAACAACTAATCCTCAAAGTCGAGAATAAATTCAAACTTTTCCTAATCGTGAATTCTCATCATCAGAAAAATTCCTTTGCGTCTCTTGTGCTATTTGTGTCTGTTGGTGAACATTCGCCACAGCATGCGAGCACGAGAAAATCCACCAGATTTCGTCATTATCCATCTTTTTTCGCAAAGAAAAGCCCAAGATTACAGCACAGTTTGTGCAACGCTCGCTGATCTTCACACAGGCGGCACGTGTGTGCCAAGGCTAGAAAGCCAACCGAATCCACGTTCACAACACGAAAGAATTCGCCGAAGAACATCGTCCCTCTTGTTGCTAATCAAGGGCCAATTTCATGAGACTCTTCGGTTTAGTTACCAGCGGTGAATCGTTTGAGAAGTGAAGCCTTTATGGGTGTTCAGCAAATTTGCAAACACACGGGCTAGCCTAGTTAGACAGGCCGCGCCTTATGTTTGCCGGGCGTGCTCGCTCGTGTTCGGTACCACTGTCAGGGCATGATTGGTCATTGCTTACGTTACTTATCTATACTACCTATGTTTACTTCAGACATAATAGACATAAATCATGCCTGCAAACAGGTTGATCTTCTTTGGCGGAAGAGATTTCACCCTACCAATTCGAAAAATTCTCAATAGTAAAAAGTCAAGGCAGTATTTTCAAACAATTAGAAATGAAGCCCCTACTTTAAGCTCCCTACTTAGTGGTGTGCAAGAATATCTGTGGTTTCACTCACGGTTTCGTCTCGTTCCTGGTTCAGAAGGAAGTGATCACAAACATGAACAGGGAGAATGTTCTGCATGAGTTTCTCGTTGCGATATCGCAGTGTTTCCACCTCGTCCTTCTTGTCTTGCGCCTAGACGAAGAGCTCGCGGTCAAAAAAGGCCCCGGAAGTATCTTAACAAAGTTTAAAACTGAAAGGCTGCTTAGTCGCCCTAACGAAGTTACTGGTGGGTCACTCCGCATTAGAATTTCATCGAATTACACGAAAAAAAGGAAGTATAAGTATTCCCATTCCCTTTACTTTATTCAATAGTCAAAATTTCTTGGAAGCAGCTTTGGTTTGATTGTGGGGATCAATTCTTGGAAATCTACATCGAGGCGTTAGTAAAGGAAGTAAGCTAAGATCAGATATGAATGAATAATAAGACACAAACTTGAGCATGAATTAAAAGGCTGCTATATCCTGAAGATATATATTGCTGGTCATAGTATGGTTGTCAAAAATTATTTTACGATAGATGCAGATTTAAACAAAGTTTCCCTTAATGTGTGATGATTTGAAGTGTTTAACTTACATCCTTCTTCCAAAGCATAAGCTTTCTTGATGTTATCTCGACCTGGAACGAAATATGTTTGCAATTTTATAACACAATATATCCCAACTTTTATATCACAGCAGTTCTAACAACTAATTCACAAATCCAACTGACGTTAAACTAACTGATACTGAAACAAGTGGTCTCATTATTTTCCCATGCAAAGCAAGCATGAACGTGCCTTCAACACGAATGGCATCATTATTTATTTATGGCAATACATTAATTAATAAAGTATTAAAAAACCCTCATTGAGCAGCAAGGATGCCTCTTGGTTAATGGTTCAAAGCACAAGAACAACCAATGAAAATGATTAGCTCACTGTTTGCAACAAAACAAGTAATAAAAATTGCACTTCTATAGAATCCCATTGCTGATTGTCACTTGAAAGCGAAATGAGGAGACTGGCAATGGTTATCAAAGCAGAACAGAAGCAGACGATGATGGATAATTAAACTTCAGCTCACCTGTCTTGAATGCATAATAAGAATCAGGAAGCAGATACCCAAAGCAACAGATAAGAACACACCCTTCCCAGCTATTGATTGGTTACTGTCAAGAAAACAGAGAATGTCACAATTAGGCTACATTGATTGAATGGATGGGCTCTTGAGAAATGAAAAAAACCCGGCCTAGAAAGATTTAAAAAAACCCGGTCTAGAATGGATAAAACCCGGTCTATCATGAATAAAATTTAAAACCCGATAGAAAGATAGATTAAAAACCCCTAATAGAAAGATTAAAAACCCGGTCTATCATGAATAAAACCTGGCCTAGAAAGATTAAAAACCGGCCTAGAATGAGTAAAACCTGGCCTATGCCTGTTTTCTGGTGAGTGTTTAAAGAACCAAGCTGATGGCAGAAGACACCATCGAAGGAAGCAGCATTGTAGAAGAAAAAAACAGCACGATTTTAAAGAGAAACTGAAATAAGTCGGTAAAGGATTGGTCGTCACTTCCTTCTGCAATGATAACTTCCGAGAGCCTTTAGAGTTCAGAAAAAGGACGTGTGAAACTGGGAGAAGCACTACTTTATGAGTGCATTGTTATTGATAAAAGCACCTTCACGTTCCATCTTTTTGGAACAAACATTTAATGTTCAACTCTCATCATGTTCTATCCTCTGGGCTTTCTCTACCTCTTCAGCCAAATAGCCTCATCAAACATTATACGCTTTCATCGCCACATCTTCTACTCATCATTTACTTAAACATACCCCATGCTTAAAACTCTATACGCCTGTTATCACATGTTTGTGAAACACCCTTAAGGTGGCAGTGCAGACTGACTCACCTGCCGTAGATGACCGCGTCGTAGTATCCAAACTCGTCGTCGACAAGTAAGTGGAAGCTCAGGATGTACACACTGACGCAGACAGTCATTAGAAAGCCTTTGAGCAGAAAGCTGAGCTGGATCATCGCTGATATCGTGACCAGTATGAGCAGCGCGTTGTAGCTGAAATACTGCAATGTCAAGAACAGACAGCACGTAAAATTTAACATTGCTAGCAACTTTTCAATGAAAACAGACCCCTATTGACATACTAGCATTCAGTTTCCAAATGCTCCAGGGTCTACTTAGTATTTTGGAAAGAGACGTTGAGAAGAAATGTGAGAGGTAATGGAATCGTGAACTTTAAGCTAGGCCTATTACTTACTCTTCTCCTTATTACATTACTCTCATAAATATTTGAATTTTTTTCCTAGATATTCACCATAGATAGAATGCTACTGACCGAAAAAATGTCCTTAAAACATAATTAAAGGTTGATAGAATAAGATTCTCATTAAAAGTACTTTACAAGGCTCATTTTAAAAATGCTTTACTTAAGAAAACAAACAGAAACTATAGCAGCAAACTTGATTTGTTTTTCTTAAGCAATTAATTCATGCAAGCATTCAAAATGCAACCAGGAATAATTCTTATTGAAACATACCGGAATGTACTCGCAGTTAGTGGACCTGGGTACTAGCGAGGTGATGTTTAATGCCGTGATATTCTTGCTTCCGGGGGTACAGTACCTCTGCAAGATTGCACAATAAAGTTGTGAGTTGCTTTTACCTATCTAGTAATCATTCAGAATTAAATTACCTAAAACATATCAATCAAATTTGGCAAACTCTCGATAGCTTATCTGCTTTCTCATAGAGAAGAAATAGTTAATCTTATAGCATTAAAATGAAAGAGATAGAATCGTAAACAGAGAAAGATGTTTCAATTTTGAGTCTCAAGCTTCTTTATGGAAGTGTTCTCATGAACAATTAAAGAACCCTTTGTCTGAAAGTGCTAGCAATGAAAGACACTATCTAGCTACAAACAGGGAAGAGAGCGGTTTTTTTCTACTTCGCAAAACCCTGCCCATTCTAGTGAAATTCAAAGTGGCCTCCTTCAACCTGATTGAACTATCGTTACAGCCTCATATTCATGAATCTATTGCAGCCTCGTATTCATTACAGCCTCATTTTTATTACAGCCTCATTTTCATTACCGCCTTCACCGTGGCTTACATATGGAGCTCCGCCAAATCAATTTAGCTAGCTGCAACTAAAACATTAGCATTAGAAGAAAGTCTGATTTTTGATAGGAAGTGCATGACTGGGTCCGTACAGTATGCTCCTGAATTCACGATTTTCGAGATTAGCATACAGCTCCAAAAAGCTAGACTTTGACATTAAAAATTAAGAGGCTTTGTGGCTTGGTGTTTTGTCTCTGTGTGACATGGGAGTTCAAAAAGTCTGCACTTTCGGCTAAATTTGAAGGTAGAGGAATGTTTCTTGGTGAAAATAGCTGCGATTATAAGTTGGTTGACGGGCACGTACCATGTCTGTCACCTCAGATGCAATTACCAGGGCAACGCAAATGCAGGCGATGAGGTTTCGTACGGGGGTCGAGTAGTGCATGGTCTTCGAGACGGAAATCACAAACGACGGCAACTATGGAAGAAATCATTCGGTCGCATTCATCTTCTGTCGAGCATAGATAAGCTGGAGAATTTCTACGTACCCAAACAATTAAACATGATTCCGCGAATAAGAAGAAATCAATGGTGCGAGAACAAAGCAAGTCTATATTTGATAAACCAGTCATATTGAATTTTGAGACGCCTTGTAATTTTCATGAATGCAAAGATCACACATGTGACAGACAAATGACGAGTGAAGTGAAGCAAAACGGTAGAATATGAGATTAAACAGACTTATGAAATGAAGCTTCCTTTTAACAGGCTTGTAGATATATAAACTGAGAACTGATAAAAATAAATATGTACCTTGTTGCCAAATCTTTCCGCCGATATAAGTAGTATAAAAACAGATACCAATAGGAAGGATATCCCAGATGAAAGATAGTTAGGCAATGATCTGAAAATGATGATGAAAATTAATTCACATAGTCTATGTAATTGAGATATGACGACAAGACATCTAGGCAAGTACTATAAAAAACAGCAGTTTAAAACTTTCTTTGCATCACTGGAATGCCTCTAGGTCTCAAACTGGGTCTGTGTAGCAAGGAAATGCTAGCATCAAGTAACAAGGGATTGTTTTCAAACCTATTATATCCCGAATATATTACTGAATGCGAAGCACTCATATTTTAGGCTAAGCAGCATTTTTTCAATCAAAACATTTACTAACAAAGAATTAAAATTTTTTAGAAAAATTTTCTTAAAAAGCCTGTCATAAGCGATAAAACTTTCTTGAAAACCAACTGAAGGAATAAGAAATGTAAACCAGTGGATGATTGATAAAACACGATAAGCTCCACGAAAAAGAAGAACTCACTGCGGGAATACGATAAGTTCCACGAAGAAGGAAGCAAGGATCACGATCAACGTGCAGGAAACCGCAAGGACGCAGTAGCTTCGACTCTGTGATGAGTACTAGTGGAAGAGAGAGCAAGAATCAAATGCGTTAATTATCAGATCAATTTGAAAATTGTAAAGATAGAGAAAATTGACTTTTGATCGAACTATTGGAGGATGGATTTAAAAAAGATTACCATATGCTCCAAGCTCTTGTCCTTGAATCTCAAAGTGTATTTGTTGACTATCTTCTCAAACCTGAAAAAGCAAACAGCCTGATTGAATTGCGTGTTTTTGAGTGTAGGGGAAGATTTGCTACCAGTCACCAGCTGAACTTGTCTCCTTTCATCTGCAATACCCTTAGGTCAATTTCCAGATGTGTCAAAGGGATACCGTGTGAAAATCTATCTTCAAAATTCAAAATCTTGAGAAAGATGGTGAGCCAATTCTTCTCTTCTTTAACATAAAAGGTCCAATTGTACTAGGGGTAACTACCCACAGTAGCCCCTAGCGTCTTCTACCCCAGTTAATTGATGTTATTTACAACGTGCTGCACTTGGGCTATTGGTTATAAATATGGTAAACATATTAAAATGAGCCAGCTGGTGTAGTTGATGCCCTTTACCTATTCATGCAGAGCCATAACTATTGGTCATAATCATTTTGTAGCATCTGCAATTCACAATTTAGATGGCAAAATGACATTTAACACCTTATGCACCAACTCTGCATCAAAATAGAAAAGTCCAAAGCGAGACTTACTGGGTTTGTTTGTGTTCCAATGCGTCAGCCAAAATTACATTAAGTTCTTCCTCATCCCTAAAAGATTTCAGTAACAATCATTACCAAATACTGAGAGAACAAATATTCAAGAAATGATACAAATGTTTTTACACTTTTTGTTCTCACCAAACCTAAGCAATGTTTTGAGATGGAATAGAAAAGCTTCGGTCCGCTTTTTCTCACTGGTAATCAAAGAGGAAAGCCTTATTATTTCCTTTGAAATGGCCCAAATGCTAAATGACTTGAAAACAAAAAATCTCTAAAGTCTTCAGCCTCTCAACCCCCTCTCCACTTAACTCCCCTGACACACAGAATGGTAATTCAGAGGTCCAATACAAGTGACAATTGGACCGTTCATTATGCACCTTATTCCACTGGCCTTTTGATGTGTAGCTGATTGCATCAATCAAGCTTGGCAATTTGAGCGTCTTTTATAAGAGGCTATTGGTGACGGCTCTATAGAACTTTCATTCTATAGAAGTTTCTATTCCTTAAACTAAATAAATGCTTTTGATTCATTTGAGTAGAGAATGGTTTGGAGTTAGGCAGCTTTAGAGGAGAGGCGAGTTACTCAAGTCAAATATGCAGATTAATTATCAAATTGAAGTCTAAAAAGGCTCAAGTTAGGCCTAAATGATGTACAAATTTTGACGAAGAAATGGCTAAACAAACAGCCAAGCATTCGATAATCTCCTGCGGCAGAGAGGCAACAACACAAGATCAGCAGAAGTCTAAGGTGCTAGTTCTGTTCGCATTGGTACATACTGGTTGTGTCTGCGTCCCATCAGTGGGCCTGCAACAGTTGTCTGCGGGAAAATATCAAAAAAATTTCAAATTCCATTTAAAGAGATTCAGTTATTGAATAGCGATTATGGAAATGCAATTATGTGACAAGAGCCTGAAGTTTGAAGAGCAAGATAAGAACAGTTCATGTTTTATGATTTGGGTAGATAGTTAAAAGAATTCACACGCAACACAGTCAGGGGAGCAAGTTCTGAGCCTGGAATCTTGTACCGAATGCTCAAAGTCTTCTGTGTGCTGCTGCATTGAATCGTACCGATCATCATGCAGTGCCTTGCAATCTAATCCGCCATCCCACACTTTGTCAAATGCGTCACTTCAGCCTGGCATTGCTGGGTGGGCTATCTTTTTCTTCTTTTCTCCGTCCCTACTTTCCTCTTTCTTTTATCTTTCCCTTCCTCCTTTCCTCCCTCCTTTCCTCCCTCCTTTCCTCCCTCCCTTCCTCCCTCCTTCCCTCCCTCCTTTCATCTTCCATTTCCTCCCTCCTTTCCCCCTAATTCTTTCCCTCCTTTTTACCCTACCTTTCTCAGTCCCTCCCAAAAAAGCAAACTTCTTCAAGAGTTTCATGAAATATGACAAAATGTTTAGGCCTTGTGGCTACCTCTTCAGCCCCGATCATTGTCTCAGAGACCTCTCTGCTCTGACTTTCGCCAGACTTCTTTCGTCTCACCGCCGATGAGATCCTGGCTACATTTGCGATTCTGCTGAACTTTCTTCCAGGTCTCTCAACCTCTTTCTTGGACAGCTGGACTTCTTGCAAGTCCTGAAAATAAATATTAGGCTGAGCTTATCCTCGAATTGCGGCGAATAACAATAAAACAGCAAATAAATGGCTACCACAATTCAGTGATTCCAATCAATCCAAGTGCGTGCATTGCCAAATGTTTCATAAATTCGTTAGAAGTACGCATATAGGAATATCAATCTGCATTAACTATACAAATGCTAATGTTATGTAAAAATCAAGCATAATACGTTGAATATGTAACAAATTATGATCAGAGTTCCCACATATGATATATTGGCAGTAATGATTTTTCCGCTTTTTGCCTTTGTTTCAATTTAATTAAAATTTCAGTGATGGGTAGAGAACACATTTACTAACGAAAGTAAATAATTGAGAATAGGGCCTAGTCAAACTGTAATACCGTTGAGCTTGGCTCCTCCTTCTTCTTTGAAGAGACCAAATACGTTTTGATGTTGTTGTCCTTGATGTACTCGCTCCTCTTTTCACCCTCGCCATTTTCAACTTCATAGACTTCCTTGATCAGGTCAAATGTTGTCGCTGTGATGTGCACACGCCTGAAAGCCACAGCATTATCTCAAACAAAATGAGCGCTTGCCAATTTTAACGTATTTACACGAGACAACGATGTAACAACTATTAAGATATTTCTTAGATAAGAAAGCATGGTTGTTAAATGGTTTATTACAAATAGTGTCGTAATCAACTTTTCTTTCGAAGATAGGGTAAAGGGTTCATCAAAGGGGTAATCCTTCACACAGGGGGTCAGCCAGATTTTGTGTATCGACACTGTTCAAATAAAAAACACTGTTGAAAAAGCCATGCGAGGGAAGATTGTAAGCGAACAGAGGGAATTATGAAACAGGGGTTCAAGGGTTCAGACAAATGTGTTTACCCTGGTATTCCTGACGATTCCATCTTGTTTGCTAGAGTGACGTCATTAGACCAAACATCGAACTGCCACTTTTGCTGGCCCAATATTCCGGCCAGGACGTTCCCGGAGTGGATGCCAACGCGCATGTCCAGAACACTGACCTTCGTCTGCTCCCGGACTTTTCTGGAAAAGAAGATTTGTCCCATTCAAATAATTCATAGCTTTCACATCGAAGAGACGATGTAGCTGAATCGAAGTCGGTGGCTTTTAGTAAAGCAGCATAAAGAGGTATTCCTCTTTTGTTCCGTTGTCCCATCCCGGTTGGGGTGGCATATGTGGGTGTCTGGATGTGTCTGGCTAAGTCTGTCGACATTGGATCCTTCCTTCCTTGCCCTACACTTCTGTTTTTTCTAGCTTTCTACACGTTGGTACAGTTGCCTGACGTCTAATGACAGACATCAAAATCAACTTGAGTTTTCGCTGTAGCCTCTTTTTATTTGGAATAGCATAAATTGTTGAATTACAAATGCCTTTATCGCATCGTTGAAACATCAATGTCTATTAGTCTATTCCTACCATTGTAGGTACAATACTTGTATGAAATTGATCTTTTAAGTGATTGTATAAAAGTTAGATGTTGCTAAGGTTATCAAAGCTTAAAGAGAGAAACACGCACTTGATGTGTTCCACCATATCGAGCCCCATTTCAACCGAATCGACTGCGTGCGCCCTGGCATCTTCTTCCTTGTCGTTCAAGCCGCTTATGCAATAATAACAATCTCCCAAGATCTTTATTCGGTCGCAGTTGTTCTTCTACAAGAAGAAATATTATTTCAAAGTTCACTAATCCAGTCAAATCTAGAGGGTTTATCAGAAGAGTGACTGGAATCCCACTAGCAACAAAGCGTTAATCGCCTCAAAGACTTCTTAACGTTAGGCCCGACCAAGGGACTAATTAAACAAGGTAAAAATTTGAAGGCGAATAATGAGTTTGTTTCTGCAAAGACAGCATCATACATTGTCGCTGCTATTTTGCAGGTAGATAGAGGGATTTAAGGCAGTGTGAAGCGAGGAATAGGGCAAGGTAACAATGGAACAGCAAGCCTTGGGAAAGTGATAAGACAAATTCAAATTCAGATTGTTGATTCACCCTGAATCAAAACAAAGTCTTAGATCAACGAACGCTCACATACAAAGCTATGCAAAGGCGAGCGTGAATTTGAGCCTCTTTTAAAACGAAGCAAATGTCATTAAACACAAGCACATGTTTGCATAATGCGACTCAATATAAATCCAATGCAGACGGAGGCCTCTTGCCGGGGGCTGGGGAGGCTGGGCCTAATTCAGGTGGAATCAGAAACAGAAGCTTACGTATCTACAAGAATGACATAGCTTGTTTTAGAATCGCATAGAATATCCTTTTTTAGTCTATATTATGAGAATAGGCTAGGCTAGCATTCAAATAAAGATGTCAATGTAAGGAACCTTTGCGAGCTTGTCGAAGTTGGCAAATAGTTCGTTCAACATGACAATCAGTTCTTCTGCTGGAACAGTGGACGAGTAGCTAGTGAAGCCAACAATGTCCGCAAACAAAATGCTACGGTTAGAAACAATTGAAACCATAAACAATATGGCACGGAATATAACATGTAAAATTCATCGCTACAAGTGCTAACATCAGAAAGTGACTCATGTATATTCAATAAAGGTCACAAATGGATAATGGTAGCTATGTGTGACAGCCAGATGTGGGTAGTAGCTTGTTTTGCGTCGGGGTTGGAAAGGGATTATCACTTTTAAACGGGGTGTTGTGCAGCCCTTTGGTCATATCTTCTGCAGGGTGCAGACTAGGGTTATATTAAGATAGGTCTCAGAATAATACCCCTCTTAGAAGCACGATGTGAAACCAGTGCCTTTAACACGAGAATTTAATAAAAGACCTTGGAGAACGTCAATGTTTATCAGGCACCTAAGCCCTTTTGCATTTCTGGAATTCAACAATCCCATATAACTTCTATGCATTCTGATTTCTGATATAACTGTACTAAGTAAACCCCTATCTTTTCAGGGGTTTTAGTTTGTGATAACACAAGCCAACAATTTCTAGGGCGTTTTGACTGACAACAGATCTCTTGGGACTAAGCAGTCTTCCTTTCTGTTTAATTCTGTTTAAACCGTTACCCTTTTGGCTTCCAGTGTTAAAAATTCGAAAAACTCTGGAGCACTAAAAGCGGGAATGAAGCTGCCATTATTAATTTATAATCAAGTCTGTGCATAAAGAATCCTTTAAAATGGCTCTTGCAGCTCCGAAAATTCTGTCTCAGACCTTCTTAAGCATCTTTTAATGAGATTGGCACTCAGCACCCCTCCCCCCTATTATCAGGATTGTGGTTCTTTCAAAACAACGATCAATGTAGAAGTTAATCGAATGAAAAAATGGCCGTTTGAAAAGGACAATGTACCATTTTTGCAAGCAAGTATCTAATTAAGAGGTTAAAATGAAGCTAGACCAGATTTGCTCGAGACAGTCTGAAGGATGACCTACTGAAAAAGTCTCTTAAAGGGCTTCTCTCGACTTCATTCGCCATAGCCCTTTATTATATTCGTCACAGGCTTAAATAATTTTTAAAAACCTTCGTCATTGAAACAGAGCACACCACCAAACCAGCATGGTCTGTTGAATAGCCATTACAGCAACACAGCAGAGGGCAAGTGTGTTTACCCATGCAGGCTATAGCGGCTACTGACAAGAAGGCATGGATTCATAGCAGTGGAAATCTCAGTGCAAACATACACGCACCTGCAGTACTCGTGTTTGTCAATGTATATTTCGCGGAACCCAGAGGCATCTTCCAAGAGTCTTCCATCGTGTTTCATGTCTTTAATAATCTTGCTTGCTAGATGGGCCGGCAACACCGACAGCAATAGCCTTCGCTAAAACGAATGAAGTGATGGGGAAATTTATCGGGTCCGTTCTTTAGATATGGGTGGTCAAAAATGTTCAGTTTTTCAAAGACCATTCCAAATGGCAGGCTCACAAGATGTTTCATGGAAGATTGTTAATGATATAGAAAATTAAGCCCTCAGTGAAATGCTAATAGTCTCTTTGCAGATAAATGAAACATTTGAGTCCACCTTCTCTCTAATATTGATTGCAGCCCTTAGAGTAATTTATTTATGTAAAACCCGTGATAAAGCCATTCATAGTAACTATACAGACTCTTTTAGGATTTATTCATTCCTTTCTAGATTATATTCTGTTGTTTTAAAGCTTGCAATCAAAACTGTGAAGAAATAGCTTCATCAGTAGCACATCGTATCGCAGATTTGGGGAAATGACACATAATGTCAAAGCAACTTATTTACAGAGCCTATCCAAAGTGGGCCCCACATTAAAATCAACAAATGACAAAACCGGCAGGTGACAACTACTAGCTTTTTAGTCTGAACAATAGAAGCCAAGCCCCCTCCCCAAGGACCCCTGGTTTTATTGAAAACATACCTGCTCTTTGTTTTGCTGCTCTAGAGTTATCTTAACTTGTAGAGCTTCCCTCGTTTCCATGAAGGCTTTTCGTTGATTGACATCTGTAACTATGTAATCTATCAATCCAACAATATTTGCAGCAAGAAAGATCAGCGCATTTGCACCAAGCTGAAAATAGAAAACGTAAATTTGAAACAAAATTTCCTCTACAACGTGAAAGGTTTAAGGAGAATTTGCGTTAAATCTAAAAGTGAAGAATTCCTAAAACCGTAATTTACTCTTGCATGGAAAATCATTGGGCAATATTTTTAGTATTATTACTACTCTTTTCGTTTCTTGTTGCGGGGGAAGACATATGTCGCTTTTTTGCAGCAGTGTCTTGTCTGTTTGGAAAGAACGGGAGTTTTTGAAACATGAAAGTTCAGTTTCGTGGTGAGCCGCGTACACATTGTCTGAAGCCCCTGCGGAGCGCGCGCAAACCAGTTTTGTCCTACAGAAGTAAAATAAACAGATCCTCTGTTGATTCGATTAAATAAACGTTGTCGACTGTGTTTTCATTTCGACAGGATTGAATTGAATGTGGTTGCCATAACAATTACACAACAAACACCGCGTTTATTACAATTTGGATTGCCAGAAACTACGGCGACGGAGGTCTCTTCTTGTTCCATTTCACAATATCTAGAGCACATATCTTGCTAGGGGGTGTGGCAAATGTTTACCAAGGCCTTCAAGCAAGGGGGTGCTCGAACGCTTATTTGCGCGATTATCATCCATATCAACCTGCTTATAATCTATTGCATTGCTTGAAAATACTTTCCACCTATGATAATCACTGCCTTTACTCGTGTGCAGAAAAAGCGATCCATTTCAGACTCAAACCCATGCATCTACTGCATCTTGAAGACCACACAGCTAACATTTTCCAGGCCCTTCTTTCGACATTACTGAAAGGTCTACAAGAAGCCGTTCTCGCATACAATGGATGCTCGCAGCTTCAGAAGAACGGGCATGGCACGTTCAAAGAAGCATTTGTATACTTGGGGATAATTAAAATCCCACGAAGCATATTTTAGAAAACAGAACAATCAATATCAGCCGTCCAGGGTATTATATCAGACCTCACGAGAACACCGTCACTTTCTGGAATAGGGGGAATCATGAGGCGAGCTTAAAAACGGGTAATGAAAAACACAGCTCGTTAAACAGTTTTAACAGTGGACGCCCCGCGATACCGGCCTAGGCCATTTCGTCGAACTCCAGCATGCGGTATTCGTAAACAAGAATGATGATTCAGTATTCAAACTGATCAGGAGTTTACTGGACCTGATTTAATAGCACGATTTCTTCATTCACTCAGCGTTACGGAGGTCGTTACAAAAATAATATATACCATTTCAATTATTCATGACGCGAAGTAATGCCACCTGTCTCTATATTTGAAAGTTGGTTTCATATCGTATCCAGGGGGATTAATCAGAGGCTTTTCAATGAAATTTGAAGTTTCATAGTAGATGAATCAATGTAAATAGGGAACAATTTGTGCAGACCTCCTCCACAGAACCCCGTAACAAGAAGAGTTCGGGTACAATAACTGAACCGAAGGCTGGTACGTCCTTGGTAGTTTCAGATCCGTCCCTAATTGCTCGTTACATTTACCTACGGTCAATGTCAAACGAGAAGATTTTAAGATAGTGTTTACACGGGACCAGTTCCATTTGGGACCGTACCATAATAAGTCGGGCTAGGCCTCTCATCCATACGGGGCAATCGGGACACTTTCAAATGTAACTGTAGGCTGTACCTACAGAATATAAGTTCGGTTTGGAATCGTTCCATTACTTTAAGTGTAAAAGCTGCCTATATTTGGTTCAAAAAACAGAGGACACAATAACATCAGCGTGGTGGTGTATCGTTACTGCCTTTTTTGCTGATTTGATTAGAAATTCACATAATGACATAGGCCCACCTGAATAATGATGACGTAGTGAGTCGTACCCTTGCTGAGCGTTGCTCAACAGACCACCCGATGCAAATCAGAAACAGGGGCAATGGCAGTGTCATTTTGATGTGCAAAAATGAAGGACTCTAAACGTCATAAAAGGGGAACGAAGGGGAAGAAATTTTTAATCAGGCTTGATGGGACAATTTTATGGAAACGGCATTATGAAGGGTAAGGAATGATTGGGCACCTTCATCCTTGCACAGGGACATGCCTACTGTCAATCATGTTTAAGAGCACCGTTCTAAAGGGGTAACGAGGTCTCTCTGGAGGGCGAACAGTTGTACGTTCATGCAAGTTTATCAAGCTCTCAAGTAGAAATGAGATTCAAGGAAGATTCTTCCAACAAACAGGTGACTCAAGAACAGTTCTTCAATAAAGTCGGCCTCCTGAGCAGAAATGTCTGATGTTAGGAAAACTGTTAAACTCAAATCCATGGTATTTTTTTACAATGGGTTCTTTTCGGGGAAATCATCTGAAGCAGTGGACAGATAGTAAACTAGGCTTGAGAAGGATTTAGATTTTCGAAGGTTGAAATGTTGTACCTATTCAACACCTTGCCAAAAGATTGGCCTTTTGCAAATGGGTGGTAACTGAGGTATTTTCCTAATTGATAAAGCCATATCTGCTTCACATTCAGCCATTACAGGAAAAAGATGAGCTGGCACCCAAAATGTCGAAGGCTCAAAGATTAGCCATCTTCGTCTGACATGGCCTATTCTAAATTTCTTTCCCAGCATTTTGGAGTCGGTTTGAATAGTTTTAGCGGATAAGACTGCAGATGTCAGTTTTCGATAGTCGAGAAACGCTGAGGATAAAACGACACAGCACACATGTTTTCAGTGCTTGAGACTCGATTTTTCTGTTTTGATCCTTTGAGAATCTGTGATTTTGAGCCTAATTTGATGAAGACGTTCATACGATCATGTGAAGAGATTTGATCCAGCCCAGTTGATCCAAGCCGGTCTTTAGTGGAAGATCTTGCCTGAATACACGCTTCATACATTGAATATTCTCAGTTGCAATGAATTGACTATTTCGTTGCAGACTATTGCAAACAGAGGATTTCTGTTTCCCGTTGACTTGAATTAAACTTCAAGCTAGAAGACGCAGTCACGTGCTTTATGAATATTCTAATTTTCTTCTGGCCCAAAATTATTCAAACAAGCATTTGCACACCAGGCTAGCCAAACGTTTTTACATTCATAGAAACTTCCAAGGCTTCTGCTTTGGCACAGAGAGCAAGGTGACATTATGATGATCAAGCAACAGGAACAATTATCGAGGCTAAAACTTTTTAATGCCAAAAGGCCCTGTTATCAATGGGGGACCTCGTTTCCATCTCAAGAATACCCAAGGGGTAAACAATATATTCTTGCTGGAAAAATCCTAATAAAATTGGATTTATAAGTAATTACTGGGTTAAAAATGGTTTTACAGCATAACAATTAAATAAGATAAAACATTGATTGAAAAATGATGAATAGTTTGATTATAAAAAATAATTATCTATGCTTACCAGTTCGGGGAAATGCTCTCGGTTCCTAGTAGCCAATGCGCCGGTAAGGGCAATATGTATGATGGTCACCAAGATGCCAATCATCACGCAGGAATACAGCCGGAAGGGGAGCAATGAATAGGTGAGGTAGACGAAAAAAATGAACATGCCAACGCCATCTAGAGGGGTGAGTGGGGAGTAGTTCAGACAGAGGTCAAGAATCAGCTGGAGGAGAATAGAAATCCATGTCATTCTGGGAAGGGCGGGGCTTGGGCCACACTTTGGGGCGCAAAGGAAGAGGGCAATTAAGAGCCAGTCGAAGACCAGGGCAATGCATGAAATCACGATCCGTTTCGTCTGTAGTTTACTGTCTGAGTTAAAATGCACAGCGTACAAAATGATCAATCCAATGTTCACCAGAGTTGAAGTGAGAACAAGAAATATTATCGAAAGACGTTTCTGGTTCGTGAAATAGCGGCGGTAAGTCCTCTCCAGTGCCGGGCTATCGAATTCCGGATTGAGAATCCGCTGCAAGAAGTCAACAAAGCCGGTGGAAGGTTCGGGGCTCGGATACCGCGTCTCTTTCCGTAAAATCGACTTTGGGTGAGACGTAACGCCATTTTTAAGCTCCACTCCAGCTGGATTCTTGTTTGATTGATCATTGTCTGGAAGGACGGCGATTTTGTGGACATTTTTTGTCGCATCGATCGATTTAACGCCATTCGAGTTGGTAATGATCTGACCCTGGTTCGGGCTTACGCGAGCACTCCGCATCCCACTTTCCTTGCTCGACTCCTTCATGTGTTTTGGTCGCGAATTCCCCTTTAAGGTCCTTATTTCGAGGGGTAACGAACTGCTAGCTTGAAAATATCACGAGAACTCTTGCAACTTGGAATTCGGTCGCATTACCGACATCGAAGAGTAGCCACGAAGCACTGTCAGTCGCTGAAGGATTGCCAAAACCACCTTCATTCTGCAGCCAACGCGAATCGAAGGCTTCACATCAGCGAAGCACGCCAGTCTCGACACGAAACAACTCGTACAAGCTCATGTCGTGCGCGAAGAAAAGTATAAGTCAATTTTTAAAGCTAGTCACCATAGCAAATTTCAATTCGCAAGGAATGGGTGAACAGGTGTATGGTATCGTAGATACAACATACGTCTCATTAGAACCGGGGGGACTCGCCTTTCAATATCATGAAATCCAATGGTGATTAATTAAGTGGGCCGAGTGAGAATTCGGATCTGGTAACATATGATTTCTAGGCCATCGACAAGTGTTGCGAACGGTCAAGCCGACTCTGATCGATGCGTTTAAAACGATAGGCCGATTTGCTCACATTATGGTTTATTATCTTGTCTAGTGAGAAAAAACGAGGAAAGTCAGAAGCGAATTTCTCACATGCACTGAGCGGTCGAAGCAGCTTGTAGCCCTGTCAGATACTGTGCTGACCTGCCAACCTTTTGTGGAACTCCGCTCAGCAAAACTTACCAAACAATTCGTAGGACCTGAGGAACAAGCTAGGCAGCCCTAGGCCTGGGTTTTTGTTTTCCTGCAAGCGGCGAACAAAGTGGTCCGCAGAGGCACAACACATTGAAACCGCGATTAATTCATTTGTGCTCAACAATGACTCAAACAGTCGCAGCCATGGAAATGAAATAATGCTTCTACAATCATAAAAAGAACCATAAACTTTCACAATTGAGCATTTCGTCAGCTTGGAAAAGCGACGTGTGCAAAGGGAATATAGCAAATAAATATTTACACAACTCTTTTTTGAGTTCGCAGGGGAAAACTCGAATAGGCGAAAAACTGTACGAAACATTCCTAATAAAAAACCTGCGATTTGATTGGTTCGGCTTCCATCTGTGGAATTTCGCAATGTAAGCGAAACAAACTCAAAGGAAGGCCATGGCATTTTTAAGTTCGACCAAGCAGCATAGACAAAAAAATTACCCGTGCTGTCTCTAAACGGGCCTAACAGTGATGAAAAGTCAGAGATTCATGGGCCGAACGACAAAGAATCTTACCAATCACAATAGGGTCTCTAAAAACAATAGGGTCAAATCAATAGCTTGTTTACTGGCCCACCCTGAACTAGGCCCGGACAATAAGTCACTATGACACACCCAAGTTCAGCCGCAGCATGTTATCACTGCGTTGGGGTTTTGGGGGCCGTATTGGGGCAGTGGGAGACTTCTCAGGGATGTATTACGAGGTCCTTTTGGTTGTCATGGGCGTAGAAATGATGATCCTAATTATACAGCTTAATTGCTGAGCAGACATACCGCTTCATCGAATGAGGTTGTGATCTACTATACAGATATAAATATTAGGGGTGGCAATCTCCTCGCCCCTGATCGATTCACCCCATGCAAAATGACATTTATGAGGAGGTGTAAAAACTGGAATTGCTCATATCGAGGCTATCCGCTTCAAATCAAATCTAAATTTAATTTAATGCGTTCAGAGAAAGCTTATGTACACATGGGGCTTGAGGAAAAAGTTCTCTCATATAAAAGAGTTGAGAGAAATTCTAACACTGGCTGGGGTTCTCTGAATACAGTAAAACAATTTAGTGTTTTAAACCCTAACAAGTTTAGTGCGTTGCGCTGGCCTCTTGGAAGGCGCATGTCCTAGAAGATCATTTGGAAGCAACGATGCTGTTTCAGAATGCTGGTGGGTCCCTGTGGGCACCACGTGTTGCCAAGCGACAGCGGGCTACCTGTCAGCTGATTCATGTCCCTACATTATTATTTCTGCTTCAAAAGGGTATATTTGGGACCGAGTCGCTTATCTCCGATCAACAAGAAGAGAACAAACAGGCCTCCCCCCTTGCCTAAAATCTTGAGAAGAGCAACTATCAACACTGTCATTTACTATTTGTGTTAAAACCTCGTTATTACTTTAGTTTCTGTTCAGAGGTGTCAAGGATTTGAACAGTAAAACGTCACTTTGCCTTAATTGCCTTTCTCCAGGGGCTAGGCCGTGCGTCCAAGAATTCCCAAGGGAGACTGAATCAACCGAGTCTTTCTGCAAAGGAATTTCTACGACATTGTTTTCGCTTTTTAAGACTTTACAAGTCTGCTTTTTGGACACTACAGATATCGAGAGACAGATGCAGATAAGTTAAAGGCGACTCTAATTAAATAAACTTATATGAAACGCATCTTTACCTATAAAACCAACGTGAAATTTATCAGGATACCTAAAAGCAATTCGTATGGAATCACCTCCGGATTAACGCAATAAAATCAACGGAGTGCCCACGGTGTAAAATAGGAAGTTTTTTGATATCACCTGCTTTTAATCAGGAAACTCGTGGAAGTTTTTTGCGCACAATTATAATTGGAGACTCTAGGACAATCTACATATTAAATCTACTGAGATTAAGGTACTTGAGTCGGGATCTGTTGGGGGCCTCTGCGCAGCAATCATGTACGAAAAGGGGCTTGCGACAGTCAAATGAAAACAAAACATAAATGTGAGGTACCTGGTGTAAACACTCATAGGACCTAGGCACTTTTGGGGCTAGAACCAATTTTATCGGTCGACGAGAGTGATCAAGTTATGCTATAAATGGCAATACAGTGTGCCTTGAGCTTCTTTACTTCAAAAGAAGGTGCTTTTGGTCTTTGGTGTCAGAAAATGTTGTTTATTCACTAAATTGCAGCTGAAGGAGGTAGGAAAAGAAACCATTTTATAAAATTTGCAGATTATAGGGCATCTCTATTAATGAATTCAATAGAATTCGCACGAATTTTCCGTCATACTTAAGGAAAGAATCAATTAAAACAGAACTTTGGACAACATGAAAGGAAAATGGTAATAAAATAACTTATTCCTAGGCTTCTTGTGTGCTACTCTTGTTAAAACAAAATTTAGATAGAGAGAGACAATACAATAGGGAGACGCAGGCTAATGGTTGGAAAGCGATTTTTAATTACGAAAATGCTAACGAAGGAAAAGCTGTTTACAAAGGGGAGCGAAGTGAGTTTATTCTTCCATATGAACAGAAGTCTATTTTTAGCGAAGCATCGCAGGTGGTTCATTGTACATAGACAAACAGGTGACTACGAATATTAAAATATTCTTAACCCAGAAAGCCTTCCATTGGGAATAGGATTAATTCAAAAACTCCAATAAGTTTTCCGACTGATTTCCTTCAAACAAAAACAAGTACCCACCAACGTATTTCAATGTTCCTATGTCTGATTCGGCGTGGTCAAATGCAATCAGGAACTTCTTTATTGACACATGGCCAGCAACAACGCTACGTTTCCCAGGTTGTCACTGTCAACGAAAGGACAAAGAGCCAGACTCTTGAAAAAGGGGTCTAGTAGGACATTTTTCATACTAAGATGCATTTTTCTTTTTCAAAAAAGAGTGGGCTATAATTTTTGGTTTTACTCTTCTACAAATATTTCAATTTCATATTCAAATTTTCTATGCTTCTAATATCATCTTTCAGCAAAAAATTTGTTTCAGCTATCATATTCAATACTTGCCCTCTTTTTAACCGTCAAGACCAAAGAGAAGAGAACAATGAAATCCTCTCTCTGTCCCCCCTATTCCTCATTCCCCTTTAAATCATTCAAATCATGACACAACTTGTTAGACATCGATTGCCCATGAGACGGTCTCGGCTATTTTCTTGCCAAGCACAAGTGACCCATTTTATTTGTCACACATCATTAATTGGAAGAGTCGTGACAAGAAATCCAACAGGATTGACCATTCTTGTGGATTACAGGTCCAATTTTAATACGTAGAAATTAACAAAAATATTTCAAGTAGATTACGAACCATTTGATGGTCCAGTCAATATTATTCTCGAATTTTAGTATTAAATACATAACCGTTACAGTGCAACAGGCTTATCAATGCTGCAATCTTTCTAAAACGTTCTACTCATTACTGCACGTGTGTAAAACCAATACTTGAAGTGACCATGCTGGCATATATACTAAATCTAAAAGATCGCAAACATGTCAAATTATTTTACATTGGTCATGAACAACCAATTTGCTAGGTGTGATGTGCTCTTTTTGGTGATTTTTGCTGCTCATCAAAAGAAAATCGTAGGTTACTTTCCTTTGTTTCGATTTTCCTATCACTGTTTACATTGTAATTGTTCTCCTTCTTCCCCTCTTTTCGTGGGCTTCTGTTTGACCTCGGGGTGGGCCTACCTGATCCTCGCTGCGTCACGTTATCACTATTCGTGCTCCGACTCGATTGCTCCCCTGAACTATGCCGTGAAGAGCTCATGCTACTTTTTGTTGACCCGCTGGTAGAGGCTGGTTTTTCATTATTCTCCAGCCACTTCATTAACTCCGCTTTAGTTTTCCATGGCTTTCGACGAGGACTTGAAGAAATTTCTTTACTCGCAGTTTTCTTAAATGCGGGCTCACTAACACACTTCCCTTCATTCGTCCAAGCAACGACCTGCATAATATGACAATGCAGTTGGTTATGATTGCCTCAGAAATTGGGTTTAAATGCGTCGCAAATGTTTCACTTCAAAGCAAGGCCTATAATTTTCCAACAAGGAACGGTCTCTGAAATATACAGTTTTTGCCATCAGGTTGGCGTGAAAAGCAAATGAAAACTTAAATATTACGTATTTAGGCCCTAATAAAATCCCACAATGCCATTCAGCAAGTGACACGGCAAAGCTCTTCAGAGATGACAGTAAAGGCGATGCCAGGAGAATGGTTAAGCTTGGACGTGCTACTGAAGATTCTACCTTAAAGCCATTCATCACTGGACATCAATAAGCAAGCCAGTGCTGCGTCTCCATTCGAGGGGCAATTCACTCTTGCAAAAAGCATACGAGATTTCCACGGAAACAATTGGATTTCCAGGGACTTTTTGATAAAACAATAGATTTTTCACAAAAGGTGTACGAGATTTTTTTGGAGTGATTTGTCCCTCGTCTCCATCTTGATCGAGCCTCGAGTAGCCATTTTGATCGGGACACGAGTGTAAACAAATCCTGCCTCGTTACCAGGTGTGGCCATGTTGTCATTATGGTGATATTGTATTGTTAACAAATGCAGGCTAAAAATTTGCCGTTTCTCTTGTTAGCAGCATTCTTCCTCTGCCTCAAAACTCTTTCAAGTTCACAATGTCCTCATAATCGGAGAATTTCATATCAACAAATTATTCTACCAGAATCCTTTCCGTAATGATACCTTTCAACATACAAAACCAATTCAGATTGAACAGGACCTATTACTTATGGGTATTATTCCATGTCTGTGCTTCATGGGGAAAAGGTTTGACTTCAAACGATTGAAGAATCATCTTTGGTATAGCAAGGCAGGAGGTTTGAAAGAGTGTAGATAACTTTTGTGCATGAAAAATGACAACATTTGTAATAAAAATCATGTCGAATTTCTTATCTTCTTCGTTGATTAATGTACCACTTATCTTTAATGTCTGCCAAAAAAGACTTCACCTAGGACATATTGGACACAGTGTTGCAGATATTGGAAGGCTTATCTCATGCATTGCATATCAAGTCCTGTCCTTCGGCATTGGAATTAAAGAAACAATACCCTAAGCCAATCATACCACGAAGTTCTTCATTATCAAATTTATCGCAATCGCTAAGTAGTAAGCGGTCTCACAGCCAAGCTCATAACTTCAATTGGCGATGGCAGAAATTTAGCAATATAAATCTCTCGGCGACATTCAAAGCTTTGAAGGCGACACAGCATGCATGAGAAATTCAGTTGGTAGCCAGCTGTATATTTTATCTAAATTATGTACAGAATTGCAATATCTGTGAATAATAAGAAAAGTATTGAAAAATTGATCTTACCTTGAACTCATAGGTGGTGTCTGGCTTTAATAATTTGGTCAAACAGCGCTTGTCCAAGCCGTAGTACACCCTCTGGAGGAGACGATAGAATCATTTTTAACGAAACAGGGGATTAAGATTTTTTGGAAAATAAGACGTTGAAACACAGTTTAGAAAAGCTCTTTGCAAACGTTGGAGCCTACCCAGTTATTATTCCTGAAAGGATTTATTAAACTAAATTTTATTGACATTTTGGCAAATCTACGGCTGTAAGTAAATGAAACATTAATTTTTTTTAAAATTAAAGCTAAGTGATAGGCTATTATTCCATAAAGGAAGAGAGTTACTTGGTCTCCTCTGGTTACCAATTCTAAAAACAACGAATATACATGAGGGATCGCCTTAATAAGGGGTTAATTGTTTAAAATATACAAGCGCCTGTTCCCATGGGTAATTCTTTCACCTTGATACCAACAGCTCGGGTCTGATACCGACATGCTAAAGTTATTCCCGGTTATTCCCTGCTGATTACTAGCCTATTGAGCATCCACTTCAAGGGAAAGAGTTAAAGCTTTGAGTATTTAGAATAAAAGAGCTTTTAAATGAACAAGAACGTAAGGACAATCTTTTGGCAAACTCTTACGTAAATGCAGGAAAAAGAAGATATCTCAAAGCATGATTATTACATATTATTTTGAATTATTATACTTGGCAATGAATTAACATTATTTGACGCCATGCAAATTATTGGAGACGGTTGCTCTTTTCCATGCTGAAACGGTCAATTCTCGTGACGATTCTTCTCTTCCTTGTTCCTTTCGTACCTATGCACTCCTTCACGCACCCGTTTACTCCTTCTCCCTTTCCCCCTTCTCAAATCTCCTCCTTCTCCTCTCCTTCTCAAGCAACTTCAAGTCGGTGAAGAATCAATCATTCTCTGATAGCCAATAAACAAAAATTGCATAGATGACAAATAGCGTACTTGCTATGAGGCTAAACAATCACCCGTCGCTTGCAGAAAACCAATGATGAGTTGCTTATAATTCAGCGATCATTTTTGACATTGACCTCAACAGCCTCTGACTTGTTGACGCGCTCCTCAAACAGCTTTTTTAAAGAGAAGCAATTTTCTACGCAATAGGCCTAAATGGTAGTCCAGGTACGATGTGGAGCAATTATAAGCATGCACAAACCTTGTCATCGACAAGAAGCTCGTATCCGTTGATTCGACCAATCGGGGCATCTGGCGGTTGCCACGTGGCTAGGATTTCATGTGACTTGTTGACGCGCTCCTCAAACAGCTTTTTTAAAGAGAAGCAATTTTCTACGCAATAGGCCTAAATGGTAGTCCAGGTACGATGTGGAGCAATTATAAGCATGCACAAACCTTGTCATCGACAAGAAGCTCGTATCCGTTGATTCGACCAATCGGGGCATCTGGCGGTTGCCACGTGGCTAGGATTTCATGTGGACCAATTGTGACAAGATCTGGCTTGTTTTGGGCATACGAATCTAAACATAAACAAGTTAGGGTTTGAAAAGAAAACAGGAATTCGCAGTTCTATTCGGGCTTCTTCCACATAAGGAAAGACTTCTCGTTTTCTAAACTTTATCAAAAGCTATCCCACAGTCAAATGTCAGAAAGCACTTTTGGCTACATTGGCCCACAAAAAGTACCTGTGTGAGAAAGTGGATGCTCAAATATTAATCAATAGGTGACAACGATTCATTTGCATCCCAGCACTTAAACAGCGTCACTGAAGCAACTCAAACGATAAAATGTTTAGGCAAGTGATAAGTACCGGTAAACTAATGCTGATTGGTTGATTCGACATACAGTTAGACCAATCAAATGAGGGACCATGATCACGAGCACTTAGTCAAAATGGGTTTCATTAAATCATTTAGAATGATTCGCAGCTCGCCAGTAGCGAATGATGAAATTCAAAATAACTATTTTGACTTTGGCGAAATAATATAAATTGCGAGTGCTGTTGATAGATTAATAGATTGATAACGTTCTATAACATTGCTAGAGGGTGCTTTTCCGTCTAAGATACACTGCAAAAATCGCGATAAATTGATCTTGCTTAGGAATGATTATTGAATGAAAAATCCCGTCAATGGAGACGCTGGAATTGTCTACCCACCGTGCCTTAGCGTCCTGACGGTCAGGGTTGCACTTTCACCCTCGCCCCTTTTCGTTATTGCGGCCACCTGAAAGAGAATGCTTCGATGGAAAAAGGCGATAAAGGTAGCAAAATAACAGATAGCGCATTTATTTACAGGGTGAACTCCAGATGCTAGTGGCACTAGAGAGGATAATGAATTAATTTATTATATCTTGGCAAGGTTCTATTTGTATTTTTGCGATGCTTTTAACTCACGAATTCTTTATCAAAGTCAATCTGAATCACCGAAGAAGGATCAACGTAGGCCCTAGAAATAGCCTGATTTCCTCTTGAACAAAGTAGATCTGAAATGGTTCAGACTTGGTATATATGATTCAAATGCAAGCCCCTTCCAATCCAAAAACGTTAGAGAATCGGGTTTCTTTCTTCCCGTAAGCAAACCTATTGTCGAATTTATTGTCATATCTAAAAAGCATTCTTACCTCAAAGGTATATTCTGTATCCGGTTTCAGATTGCCAGCAATGTGGTACGTAAGAACAGGCTCGTATGATAAGTCTCGCCCTTAAAAACAGGAACATTCTACTTAACAAATAGTATAAAAATAAAAATTAATAGGCTTTTCCAAAGATACCCTGGAAGAATGCAGTAACAATCTGATTTGCACGAGGCATACATTTTTTATTAGAACATGAATAAATGCCAAGTCATAATGAACCATCTCTCGATACCATTTCAAACTATGCTAAGTTTCTACAAAATGTTCCTTTGGTGATCTGTATGGTATTTCCATGATTTTTTAAAATACCACTTTGGGGTGAGAAGGACAAAAGATGACAGACCAAGATGCAGCAAATTTGTCTAATTACAAATTTGTAATTTTGCAAGTGGCTGTAGCAACTTTGAATTTTTGCTTTCTAAAGCATCTTCTTGCTATAAAAAGGATGTGTAGTAGTAACATATCTGTCCAGGTAAACAAAACGGCGGCTCTTACCCATTTCTCGAACCTTGTAGCCATTCAGTAGACCGTAAACTCTCTCTGGTGGGCTCCAGGTAAACTTGATTTGAGAGGCTGTGATAGAAACGGCTCGGAGCCCACGTGGAATACTGGAAACTAAAGATAACGAAGAAAAAAGTGGATGAAGATGAGCTGCTCAACTATCGAATAATTGTGTTAGATCTGCAGCAAGATAATTAGTGTATTAGTAACCGATTCTGAATGCGTGGAGAGCACATTCTAGAACACTCAAGTGCCTTTAAAAGGCTTTCTTCAACAAACACAAACGCTGAGCATGGAAAATGGAAAATTGAAACGAAACGGAAAATGGCTAAACAGTAGCTTCATCGCACTTCGCGCTAATGAATCCACACAAACATCAAACAGTGTATGCTGCTTTTATTTGGACTCACATATAGCAGGGCACAAGGTGTTGACACCTTGACGTGCATTAGCATGAAGATAGGACATAACCCTGTCCGAGGAAAGCATTGATAAGACGTAAACAAGAAGTAGTATGTTGACTTTACCGGCTCTAAAGGTAGTAGCCACAACTGATTCACTGACACCACTCTCTTCGTCCTCGTCTGTCCATGCTCTAAGTTTAAACACGTACTGAGAACGCTCTTCCAGGCCACTGACAATAAAGGACGTGTCTGAACCTTCGTAAACAATCTCCTCGTCTGGAAAGAAAGTACAACAACATAGTCCAACTTAAAAGAAAGTATAGCAAGTCTTAGAGATGAGATCAATGTAGAACATCAAGCATTATTGGAATCAACACTTCAAACGTTGACAAACTTATGTTTTGAAATTGAATGCATGTAGTCATAATTCACATATGTTGTCAAACACTGACTAACAATTGTGCGAGACGTCAATGACAAAACTACAAGGCAGCTGCCATTTTAGATATGGACTAACAATCACATGCGCATGGTCAAGAAATGCCCCAGGGCTTCGGTGGACTGGCAAAATCACCTTCAAGAGTGTCGATGAAAAACTGTTACTTTCGGCAAGGAAACATTTTTGAACATTTGCAAGCATACGCACCAGCTACAGCATCATCATGTGCAATTAAATCGATGCTCAACGAAGTTATCAAGAATTACAAAAACAATTGCAAGATACAGAACAGTCACTTAAATGCATACAGCAAGATATTTCACAACAATGAAATTGGATTAGGCTACTGCTATCAGTAAAAGTCAAAGACCTCAATTAGAGAAACATTGATAATATCTGTCAACTAAGTGAAGATATTTAAATTCCAGAAGACGCTTCATCAACACTTCAAACGTTGACAAACTTATGTTTTGAAATTGAATGCATGTAGTCATAATTCACATATGTTGTCAAACACTGACTAACAATTGTGCGAGACGTCAATGACAAAACTACAAGGCAGCTGCCATTTTAGATATGGACTAACAATCACATGCGCATGGTCAAGAAATGCCCCAGGGCTTCGGTGGACTGGCAAAATCACCTTCAAGAGTGTCGATGAAAAACTGTTACTTTCGGCAAGGAAACATTTTTGAACATTTGCAAGCATACGCACCAGCTACAGCATCATCATGTGCAATTAAATCGATGCTCAACGAAGTTATCAAGAATTACAAAGACAATTGCAAGATACAGAACAGTCACTTAAATGCATACAGCAAGATATTTCACAACAATGAAATTGGATTAGGCTACTGCTATCAGTAAAAGTCAAAGACCTCAATTAGAGAAACATTGATAATATCTGTCAACTAAGTGAAGATATTTAAATTCCAGAAGACGCTGATTCTCACCAACATAAAGAGCATAGTTGACATCCAAACCACTTTTAGCAGCGATATCTTCCCATGATGCCTTGATTGAGTGTGCACCAAGTACTGCAATGCAAGTATTTACTATTTGCATACAAATTTCGTGAAATTTATTTTAACTTGTTAACTTATCAGTTTATAAAAGTTAATTGCAGGCGAATAAAATAGTAGATCAAAAATTTAAATGATAGTTAGTTGTTTGATATAAGTTGAGTTTGAATGATAGTTTCTTCAGATCATTCATGTCTCGTTATGCTTAACATTGGTTTTTCAAATTTCCAACTTTCAAGCTTCAAACTTTCAAACTTGCTAAGGGCAGCCATCAGCCTAATTATCAGTAGAGCTAGAGACGAAAAATTAAATAGGAAGATGCAGATGGCAATGCAATCAAAGTAAGCCAAGCAGATTTTGTGTACGTTCTGACACAAGCCACAAGCAGCGGTCGTTCTAACCGATTAACTAGAGCAAAATATGTCAAAAAGGTGCAAATATGTATTCCTTAGCAAGGCCTTTTTTCAAGTCAATTGCATAAAATCTTTTCTTCAACACAAATTTACCAAACAATTATACACTAGAAATGGTAACATGCAATTTGTTCTTTTCTAGAAGCTTATTTTTAAACGACGAAAGTTAATAAGAAAAGTCAATTTACCTTTAAGAATTGGCTTTTCTGGAGTTGGTAGAAGCAAATTCTGCAATGTTTTATTGGCCTCCCTTCTATATGCGTGGCTAATTCCGGGGTTTGATAGAACACGCTGCAAGGGCAAACGACAACATTATTCAAGTCAGTTCAATTTTGAAAATTTTAATTTTTCAAAGCTATTGATTACATTTTCAGAATTTTAGAAATTAACCTGAGAACGTATATGGCCTGTTTTCCTTTAACAGATGCTAGGTAAGGAAAGAGCGATAAGTTTAGGAAATATTTGCTCTTCGATATAGGGTTTTTACTGTATATATCCTACTAGGGACATATCATAAATAATAACCAACAAGCCTTTGATGCAACACTATGAATGCAAGGTAATTGACTGGGAGTCTTCAAAGCATCCAATATTGGTAATATAACAAAAGTTAGCCACCTATTTTATTCGCAGCAATAATCAGAGTGTCAATTTCTGCCGTAATGATAAGAGTTTAGAGCTGAACATTTAAAATCTCACCCTCAAATTTGGCTTCACCATTGGATGGACTTTCTGCTGCAGATATCCATCCCTCTCAGATGCTAAATACCTGAGGCCTCTAAAAATGAATTGCAAGTAGATATAACTTGTATAGATAATGATTAAGTATTGAATACTGTCTAATAAAGTCTTTTATGAAGACCCCTTCATTGATTACAAAGAAGCGGCAACTGACCATTGTATTTAATAATTTAAAGAGAGCAAACATTTTAACTTTGTGAATCATCTTCTATTGGCTTCTTATTTAGCCCATTTGCTACTTCAATCAAATTTCAATGTTCAATTACTACAAAACTGTGTTTAACTTCCAAAAAATTATGTTTCACAATCATTTACTAGTATTTTTGATGTTCTATGATCTGCTACTTCAAGCGACCCTCAAAAGTATCAGAGTTAATATAGTAAAAGTCAAAACTATCATGACTATTGTAGCTGTTTGATACTATCAAAACTGGAGTGATGTTACTTGAGTTGTCGTTTGCTCTTCTCAAATCTTATTCCACTAGTCTCTCGCGTTTGTAAGGTCAATTGCATTTTGTCATATATTCAACTAGTCCCTCGCGTTTGTAAGGTCAACTGCATTTTATTATGTTTTACAATGCGCACTTACACAGCCGCGAACTTCGCGATCTCTTCATCGTGGCTCATAAGCAGCGTTGCTAGTGTCTGTAGAATCTTGCCGATGTCGGGACAACTGATCAGCATCTTTTGGCCAAGTGGATTTGTCGCCATGTTTCGGAGGGCGAAGCAAGCGTTCTTGCAGCAGCCTTCGTCAGAGCTACAGAGCATCGTCACAAGCGAGGAAACCTGTTATGCAAAAGGACAAACAGGTTGTCTTAAATAAAAAAAATAAAAATGTAAATTGGAACACTGTTCAATTTTAGCGTATTGGCACATTGAAAGTGACGATATAGATATTTGGCTAGAGGCCATCCAAGGCATTGGAAGTCCATAAATAAGAAGATCATTTCCTTTATGTAGAATGATTCCCGAAAATCCTGGAAACTCTTAAAAAAAATGGAAGGATAATGGAAGGAAGGAAAAGTCATCACGAAGAAGGGACTAAAAAAACAAAATTGACCCCAGTTCATAAACACTCATTTTGTGCAGAAAATGGAACAACAAATTTTGTCAAACATTGTGAATAGTAACTAATACGGGACATTCAGTTTCGCAAAACATTGCCTTTTACCTTGTCAACCATTTCTTGAGCAAGTTAGATATAAGAAAATTTGGCAAACAATCTGGAAGATTGCTTGATTCTACTGTTACTTGGTGTCACTCACAAAGTTAAGAAAAAACGCACCATTTCTGGTGTCTCGTCCAGAGACAAAAGGAATCGTAGCCCAGACTCGTGTTGACACAGGTGTGCCAATGTAAATGCGCAGTTCATGCCAACACCTAAACGAGACACAGAATTATACATGGTCGAATATAAAGAAGATTAGTGTTTGCCATCTGTCATTAAGCATTCGATGTCATGTGAACATAGAGCTGTTTATGCCTGTGATATGAAAATAACGTATCGGTTCTAATTGTCACTGCAATTTTCGCACATTTTGTGACCTTCATGCTAGGGTTGTATGAATTTGTCATCGAATAGAATACATAGGTAAAACGTAATAGATTTGACTCAGAGGTGGGAGAGCTTCGTGTAAATCATTCAAGCAAAAACATCATGAAGTCATTGGCCTATTGCAGTGGCTTGTTCAATGCAATGCAGTGGCATCGGAGGCTTACTCTTCTCGAGACAGCAATCGATATGGCACATGCATTGATATAGCCTGCCAAATAATGTGCATTTACAGTGCACTCAAACGCTTTAAAAGTACGCAATCACTTAGGTTTTCACCAAAACTTTACGTTATGAGCCTGTTTTAGGCTCCATGAACTTATCTGTTCATTATCTGATTAGTTATTTGATGATGATGATGATGCAAGATGATAGCTACCAACCTTCTTTATCAACGCCAAGTGATTTGATGAGCTGTGTCAGTATAAATTTAGTGTTCCTGAAATTAAGAATTCTGCTGCATCCCTCCTCTACGACACAAATTCTGTATTGGGATGAAAAAGAAATAAAATAGCAGATTAGTCAAATGTAGATTAAAAGCTTTTGAAGGAAAGGTAAGCTTTCCTTCAGGGATTTGGATAACCTGAAAATCTTTGAAAATAAAATAATCAAAATTAAAAACTATGTGACTTCGAGATGTATAGAGATTCATTCCAGGAAAAATACGTTCCCAAGGAATTTTTTATCACAGTTGGCGCCATTTCTATCTATCCAGACAAGTAACTAGATACCATAGCTCAACTTTCCATTAAATTATCACGAGATCTGATTGGTGAGGCTCAAAAGCAAGAATATTCCAATTGTTACAACTTCCATTGGTAAAAAGCTGCGAATTCCCAAGTTACCTTGCAATGGCAAGAGAACAGTTGCTTGCGATCAAAGTCCGGTCCGATGTGATCGACTTGGATAGCACGTGCAGTACCCAATCGAAAGACGGTTGCTTCAACGCCCATGTTCTTCCGGCCTCGGTTCCAACCTGCAAGAAAGATCAGTCCTAATGACGTAACATCTCCAAGCTGTGCATTCTTGCTTCAAAAGAACTATATACACGGATCTTTGGATAGTTTTACTAAATCTATATTGTCAAGCTATGGTTGTTGGCAAAGTTAAGCAAGTCTTGGATTTGATAAAAGCAGCTCTTGTGAGCAGGAATCCTACCTTATCGTTTTATCATCATGTTATTATTGCAGCTAGAATACCTGCTTTCATAGCTTATTGAGAACTGAGGGCCATTGAAACATACTTGTGATATTTGGTAGTCTGCTTTTAGGATACTTTGAAGAAAAAAGACTACCCAAGAAAACAAGAGTACCTAGTGACAGTTTGAGCTGGGAAAGCAAAGGGTAAACTCAAGCTACGAGGTGTAAATTGAATTCCCGAGTGATTGAACTAAATGTGTACAAGAAGGCAGACTGGATAAACACATGGTCAAATGCACTTCCCAAGAGGCCAAACTGAATTCGCAAGGGAAAAATAAATATGCCTTACTATTACTGCTATTGTTCCACTTGCATTCACTGCCGCCTTTTTATCCTCGCACTCTATGATTGCAGTCAGATTTGGCAGTACATATTTATGTGTCTCCAGCTTCAAAGGGTCAGCAAAAAGCCTAAAGACTCTGTCCTTTCCAACGTCTGTGTCAATTATAGCACCGATGACGTAGGCAGCATTTCCTGAGACGCTAAAAGCAAATGAAGAACATTATACTTTGAATTTGAAAGAGCTTTTAACACGTCCAGCTCTTTGACACATTTTCGCTTAGCATTCCTTTTCTAAGGATGTAAGGCAGGTGGAATGAATTTGGCAAATACAAGAGACGCTGCTGTTCCGAATATGATTCTTCAGGTGCCAGATTATTTAGAAAAATCAATTTGCAACTTGACGAGAAGTCTGCATCCACCGCCAGCTGCCTAGAGCTTTCCATACTTTGAGTATTGTATACAACCGTTTTGTATTGTAGTATTGTTCTCATGTCAGTAGCGAATTGATTTTAGAGAAAAACACTCTGTCAAGTGCAAAAGATTCGCATGATTTCATCTAAAAGCACCAAGAACTTTGCAAAGGATTTTGGTGAAGATAGTAATAAAATTTTGCAGTTTTGCATGTAAACTGCATTCAAAAAGAAGGTGAAAAGTAGTAATGGGTGTTTCGCATTTCATGACCAACAGAGAACTTCTGCACGAAACTTGAGAAGGAGAATCATTGTATGTTGCGTCATATCACCTAGTCTTGTCGCGGGATTTTGGGAAAAATTTTGCACTCAGTGCTTTTGATGCCTTGAAAAAAATTATTCTGTTATGGTTTCCTCCACCTACGATAAAGACTAAGTTCCTTGCGATCCTAGCAAATAGGATTACCCTCTGGCGAGCAGGCAATTCAGTTTCCTAAGTTACAATAAGGCTCCAGGACAGAAATCAGTCTAGGAGCAAATTATGTACTGTTATCTCCAAAAAATCATTACCAAAATTATTCAAACTTGGATCTTCCATTTCCTTTTGCGTAAATAATTCATGGAGAGTGATTTAATTGAACAGATCTCTCGTGTTTTGGCTTTGATAACGCACAGCTAACTGTGGGAGATCTTAAAATTTTGCTGGTGCGAGGATTCGAGAGGAGATGAAGGCTGGCGGAGCTAGGTTTCAAACAGTTATTCGCCACCACTTAACAGATGTAGAGTAAATCTGTCGCTGCGATTCATTCACCAAGACTGCGTAATCGCGAGGGAGCATGATGACAATAACTCCCTTCAGCCACTCAATCTTTATTCAAGTGTTCTCAAAAGGAATAAAAAAGATGGGCTTGAAATAAATAAGAGGCCCCTGCCTCCTACTTTGACTTTACTTAACTTACAGTTGTACAAAGAAATACAGAAGAGCCCTTTATTCAAGTTCTAAAGTATAACAACTTAACCATTCTTAAAATGTTATAGTTAAGCTAAAATGAAGTGTTGTGTCAGCTTTCTTCAGTGTATTCTCCAGGATTACCTCTTCTCGACCCAGAACTGAAAAACCTTGCTGATAAGTAACTGTCAGATGAACTAAAAAGTTGCAAAATGGAGAACGATCCTCAGACAAAAATACCGCGTATGAACCCCTTCTTCCCACAGAAAACCAAGGGCGCAACCAAAGATTACATGGTTTCTATTGTAAGATTTGTAGAAAGAAAAGCCTGTTATAACATTAAACTTTTGAAATATCGAAATTGTAAAAAAGAGTATGTATGAGATGTAAGGTTGATAATTTGAAACAATCTGTTTGCTAACTACGACTTTTTCCATGTTTTGATGAATGTTTGGTTCGCTGTCAGGTTTTTGTGGCGTAATTCTTGCGAATCGGACACAGAATGGGAGTATGAAATGAAGCTTAGCAAAGTGAACAAAATTTGTCTTCTCAAAGCCTTCCAATTGTTAAGAAGGATGAAAAGAAAGGTATTGCATAATGTTGGTCGTAACAATGTACGACAGAAAGTTAAAGAAGAAAGAACATAAATGAAAAATATTGGTACATTGCGTAACAAGGCAGAAGTGCACTTAGATATTTGTTGACAAAATCAAACCAAAAGGCATAGTACTTGTGATTTTCATTGCGCCATTTCTACTTCAAGAGACCGTGCTGGTATTTGCAAGTGTAAAAGTAAACTTGAGCAGAATTACATAACCAAAGCCTCGGTCGAAATGAAATATTCTGTGAAGATACAGATCACTTTTATGATCAAAAATCAGTTTCCATGAAGTTTCAGCAACTACTTTCCCTTATCAACTCACTAGAGAGTGAACCAAGGGATGGAAGAATTCCGGATAAAATGTCGACAAAACGCGGCGCCAACAAACCTTGGCGAATGCAGATTCTTTGAGTCCATGATCCTGATAATTCCCCAAACAAGATCTTCGAATCGCTCATGGTTAATCATCTGGTACGGGACCAGCAAAGGATGCTCATGGAGGTCTTCTACCAACCGTTCAAGCACAGCAACAGTGGATTCGTTGTGCTTTATCAAGCTCTGTAGTGAACGATTCAAAACACGGCGTCCAGAAACGGTCAGCATTGTCAAAATATTCCCAAGCAAGCTGGGTTTGCAAGTAACACTTAGATATAATTTTCACAGGAACCGACTGAAAATGGTGGCTCGTGAAATCCAGATTGCAAGACATTTATCACTTCGGCCATGGATACGTGAAACAGATGACGAAGGGGGATAGACCAGGCGGTGAACTTTCCAGGAGGGGGACCAAAGTTCGACGTTATATCTTCTTGAATAAAATAAAAGTAGACCTAACTTTCAGATATAAAATAGGAGAAGTATATTTGCAGCAGCACATAAGCAATATAGGCTTCACAATAAAGAAACACAGAAATTGAAGAAATAAAGTGAAACAAAACAAGCACCGATGAAGCAAAAAATAGCGAGCAAACCCCCTAAAGTGCAAATGGTCGATTCACGGTTTCGTATGCATATTTAAAAACCAAAGTGAATAGACAATACATGGAAGTGTGGTCCGTTTTGTCGAATTGTTGCATAGGAAACGGATGGGCAATTTGCTTGTGGACTGATTGTGCAATAATGAATTACAAATGGGATCTTGCTGCAAGAGCGATACCAGCTGTCATTAATTAGCTAGAAAACATTTGAACAAACAATCGCATGTCTTCACATTAATGAACAGCATCAACATAAAACACCTACATTTGTTCGCTGCATCAACATCGCATTAAGAAGGTCATTTTAAGCCAGAAGCTCTTCTAAATCTGGCCGTACTCAAAGCATGCAGAAGCTGTGGGAACTCAAAACGTTTCGCACGCCAAGACCTTCTTCTAGGACATACTTATACACAAAAGTGAACGAGTTGGCAATTTATAAACCACAACCGTAATTAATAAGTAAAACTTCTACAATCTTCTTTATGAATATATCGTCATAGTTATAGCAAAATATATTACACACACTAATGAGATACCTTGAAAAAAGGATATCACACAATTTTCTCTTTTTAAAGAATCAGATCAGTATTTCGAGAAGTTCTTTATTGTTTAAAATGAACTATTGTCTAAATCCTAGAGGGGAATATTCAAAATTGTCAACGAGTCTATACATTGACCAGCAATTTGCTTGATTTCCAAACAGCCGTCAATTAAAACCGACCGATTTCACCCGCGGAAAGAAGAAACCAAACAATTGACAACCGCCGACTTGTTATGATATGACAAAGAGCAGATGCACGATAAATTCGATAATAATTAAAAATTAATAAACCAAGGCAGTAAAGAGACGTCGGAATGAAATTCGAAACATGGATTGCAACGAACTGCTTTCCTTTACTCTAGGGACAAGCGGAAAGAGCAAACTGTACACAGATCCAGAACAACACAATGTAGATCGGAGTTTCTAATCTCTTGGGGGGATATATAGTCCCTCTGGGGGGTGTAATGACGTAAAGTATTGTGGACTGGAACCGAGAGACAATCTATTGTTTTGTATTCAGTTTTGGTTGTAAGCTCGTGTAAGAGAGTTGATGTTTTTATTGTGGTTTAGAGATTTATTAAAGAGTTGTTTGTAAAATGAAAAGATGTAGAAAACGGAAGGTTTTTTGTGTTCGCCTAACACTTCATGACAGCGGCAGTAAATAGTTCCAGAAATGACAGAGCTAGACAAAAATGACAACCTCCGGGTCATCAAGACTGCAATACAACTTGGACCATACACCGATACACCGGGCCATGCAAATTAGAGCACAAAACATGGAAAATAATATATGTTTAACGAAGTATATACTCGAATTTCTATTTAAGTTTACAAATTCGTATTTATTGCAAATTTACTTCGACTTGTCGGACTGCATTCTGAGCTGTCTCCTCTTGAGACCGGCAGTGTGTGGTTCGATGCCCACCCCGGCCCAGTCATAAATTGCCAGTGCGCCTTTCGCTGGAACCAACCTTTACAAAAAAGAACAACTTTAAAAACACCGTCAGCTGCTGGCATTAAACTATAGAAAAACTTGACGACAGTGATAGAGTAAGAGCAAATAATTAATGATGAATGCATTAGGAGTTGCATTTTAAGAGCCTGTTTATACAGAGACTTTAAAGACAGCATACTTTCTGACGCAGATTAAAATACCGATCGTTTAAAGGCATTCTCACTTATTCCTTGTCAGTATTTGTGCAATGATTAGATACAAGTGAAACAATGTATGAGCTATTAATTTTTACAATTTTTACGTATTTGTACTATTAACAATAGTCAGACGTACAATGGTGATTGAGTAAATGACTTGTAAAGCCTAAACATTTTAAGACTCTTGAAGGAAAATCTTTATAATACAGAAGACTAAGTTTGCCTATTTAAAGTAAGGAGCAAAGAAATACCATTTTGTAGAAATCAACGGTTTCAAAACTTTTGGGAGCAAAAGCAACTGTTCATTTGTCCTCACAGCATGCAAGATTTCTTTGGCAACATCCTCAGAATCAAGAATTGGCAGCAGCCAAGGCACACTAAACATGAAGAAATCACAACGATGACGTCATTCCGTGAAACTCAAATCAATTTCACACTACTCAAATTGACGGTACATTGATCTTAAGAAAAACATATCATATTTAAGTCAATCTTAAAAAAGTGGAATAACATCGATTAAAAGCACATGCAAGCGGCGGGCTAGGCAGACATAATTGCACACCCTTAATGCCAATCCGTTGTCTTATGTCTCAGAAAATGACCTAAGTCGTCACTGTTTCAAACCAATCAGCTTTGAGACCCTGTTATAAGCCTCGTTTTCATTATGTGCATATTATAAATGGAGATAGAACACCTTTAGGTAAGAAAACACGGTCGAGAATCCGAGACACGTGTAAAGGATTGTCACCTTTTGGCATCTCACAGACTTTGTTAAAATAAATGACCAGTCAAGAATGAATATACATAAAGCTAGCTAACGAACTCTTGCTCAAAGCTAGGGAGAAATGCATGTGATAAGTTATATCTTGTAAATAACTGAATAAGAAATTTCTTTGACTTCTTCTCTCTCTCCCTTGAAGAAATTAAAAAGTGACGATAAATGACAGATCTTACTTTATGTTCTAGCCACTGCCTTCAAACATACAAATTCTGCAGTAAACATTATTCATTATAAGCTTCCTGTTATAAATTGCATGCCTTTTCATTCTTTAAAAGGTGATTATTTTCTACTCTATCCTTTCTTTATCTGGGATATTTAAACAAGATGGTGCAATTTTAATTCATCAATTCTGCTCTTTTCTTGAAGTGAGTGTATGATTTAACCTGATAACTATGCTAGCCTCTTTGACTAACGAATCATAACAAGATGCACAAGCCAAGTTTTCTGTTTGGTTTTGTGAAATAGAAAAGTGTGTTTCCATATTACACAAACTTTACCTAGATATTTCCAAGTGCATGAAATCATTTGGACTTAGAATGGTCCTCAATAATGTTGAAAGATGTCTTACTACAGCTTATTCAAAGCCTAACAATAATCAATTGCTTACCTTCCAGGATACGGAAAAATCACACATCTCTGGTAGCAAATCTAAATATATCAACAATAACGCTTACTTTGTTTTAGGAAACCAGGACATTCCAGTATTGATAAAGTTTGGGCAGACAAGGGTGAACTTCACGCCATCCACTCCAAGCTCTCTCAGTTCCAGTTGCATCGATTCATGTAGGCCCATCAAAGCGAATTTGGAAGCTGAGTAATCTGATAGAAAGGCTGTTCCATTTAATCCAGCTGAAGATGATATGGTTACAACATGGCCTTCATTTCTCTCAATCATTGATGGCAGAAATGCTTTGAGAGTCTTCAAAAGAGAAAGAAATATTTTAAACAAATGTAATGTTTACTCTCAAAGCCTTGCATGCTCAGATCATTGTACGAAAATAGATGACTGTAAATTAGGAGGGTCAATAAAACTTGAATTGATTGAGTATCATGATACATATTCAATCTAAAAAAACCGCCTGAGAATTAACCACTTTTAACTAAGAATCCACAAAAAATTAGCCCACATATATTCAAACTGGACTGAGTAGAGACATTTATTCAAACTGACAGCAATGAACTTGCTAGTCAATTTTGAGCAACTAGGATCAAACGATACGTCCAGACCAAATACAGCCAAAAACTTGATTGAAAATATTCCAATCCTTCAAAACCAACAAAAAACACTTGAAACATGATGAGACAAACCCAAAAATGAGCCAACACATTCACATCAAATGTTCTTCTTATCTCATCTGTACTAAGCATTTGAAGACTTTTCCCATTAAGAATGCCAGCATTGTTGATTAGAATATCGACCGGACCAATCTCCTTGGTAACCCTTCTCGCTGTTTTGGCAACTTCATCTTCGTTTCTGCAATCACAGTAATAAGCAAAGGCATCTGCCTTCATTTCTCTCACAATCGTTGCAGTTCTTTCAGCAGCATCTGCAATTTGAATAAAAACAAAATCAACAATTGAAAGATGAAGCCCTAGAGTTTCCTTAATACTACTCCATCATGCAAGATGAAATGTTTTCTAGAAAAAATGAAATCAGCCTAGGCCTGCACAGAGAATGGTCACTGATAACATATAAACTTCACTTATACTTTTTGCTGATTATCTATGGTGCAAATTTCCATAATGATGCATTATTATTTGTATTGACTGCAAAATATTCATGTCCAGACATTTTGTATTTAACACAAGACACTAGAGTCACACCATCATTATTGTGTTAATGGAAGAAGTACAGCTGCTTAGCATTTAAACAGTGTATTTTATGAAACAAGCATGAAATTAGGTATAAATAAAAAATTTTGACCTGCTGATTTTAAGAAAAGATACAGACCCAATTTTCAAAGTGCCAACCCCCCACCAACCTGAAGCTACTTTTTGACTAGGGTACCTGTACCCACTCATTTTTATGAATATAAATATATTTTAACTCAATATAAATCCAAACATTCTTACTACCACATATACACCTTTGGGTTATGCTTCTCAATCTTATAACTAACAATATTCAACATCAAAAGTAAAGGTGAAGAATATATCAAAATGTGAACCTGTATCAACATCCCATAAAACAACTCTGGTTCCTTGCTTTGCAAATCTGATGGCCAATTGTTTGCCAAGGCCACCTCCGCCACCTAAAAGTGTACATCTCCAAATATAAAAATCTAAAAGGTTTACTTCAAAACCTTGAATAGGTAAAAAATAATTGTTGATAGAGTAAAGAAAATTAAATGTAATAAATGTTCTCCTTTTCTCCAGGAAGATCAAACATTTGTCACATTGATTGCAAGTGTGGCACTGTCAAATATTCCACCACAAATCCTAGCAAAAAGTCAGGAGTTGGCTTAATGCTTGATAGAAAATATTACAGTTTTTAGAATGCTCTAAAAGCACCGAAAGCATAGCGGCATCAAAACGGTCATTTAAAAATGTGGATTAATTACTAAACACACAATTCCAGAAAGATAGCTTGTGTTGCAAGTGTAATGAATTGAAATCAATCATAGATCACAAATTTGTTAGATGAGCATGAAGAAATTTAAAACATGTTATAGATGTATTACATCTTCATTCCTTTTAAGCTTAGATTGACTTGAGCTGTCAAATACTTGAGCACAAAGTTATGGTCTGAAACTCTTGAATTTTTATTGTGCAAACTGATGCTTTATCAACTTAAAAAACATCTCTAGTCTAAATTTATGGCCTCTATCCCAGAATACTAGACTATTATACCTACGTGTGTGGATTGGAGGTGTTGTTTTTATAGAAGTGTATAGCAACTTTAGCCACACGGCCACTAAAAAGGATGATTTATTTTCACTTTGAATTTGCATGCAGTTTTATCGCACAAACCATGATCCCAATCATTTTTATTCCAACCATGCACAAAACATGTTTTTAAACGGTTTCATTCCATACACCGCAAGACACATTCCAGTTTCGAAAACTTACCGGTGATCAAAACAGTCCTGCCGCTGATGTCCTTCTTCTTCGGCGTTGAAAAAAACATAAACATCGCTTCAATATAAAAATACACTAATTTTAAAATTAACCAGATAACTCCCAAAACAGCATTCATTTTTTCTATTTTTGCCTTACGCCATATATAAGAGTTGGGAGTGGTACAATGTATTGTAAATACAGAAGTCAGCGTTCCACTCGATCGCCATTTCCTGATGGCCTCTATTAGAGACAAGTCATAGTCGAGAAATCGAGGCTGAATTTGTCGCAACTTTAAAAATCAAACGAAAAAGGGGAAGAAAATAACACAGATAGTCAAACACTAAAACCATCGATTAATGTGAATAAATAAGAATTTTATTTAGTTTAAGAACTAAAGCTGTATATTTCTCAAGAGTAGATGTCAGCGAATAAAGATTTTTGGGATAAGGGGAAGGAACACATTTATTCAGGCCTAAGTACTTGAATATGCTGGCCAGACTGTAAAGTATTTCTTGCGCGGGAAACGTCAAAACAAAGAAATTTGAATCTGCGGATAATAATCAATGCTCCGTGTAAAATTGTGCGCGGAGCTTTTTAGCAAATTTTTCGAAGAGGTCTTTAATTCTTTATTATTTCATTATTTAAACAAGTAGCAAGTTCTAAATCTCGACCGGATATTCGCGGGGAACTGACCGCATTCCAATTGACTTTCTGCTCGGATTCTCTGGCAAATTCTTGATAATGCACGTGCAGGAAAATGGCTAGAATTTCGCGATAAAATAGAACGCGCTCTCCACGCAGATCAAACTTTTCAGTCTGGTATTTTGGTTCCATATAAGATTAACAATAAGTCTGGCAGAAATGAATGGTAATATTATGGAGAAGACAAAAAAATCATGTAAAAATGTTTGCTTCCAATTTCGACCCATCCCAGCCGGAGACACGTCAAACGTAAGCAAAAGATGGCCAGTACAAGAGGGTTCCATGCCCTGTGCCTGTAAATACATACAATATGGTTTTGGTTTTTGATCGATTTATCATTTGCCGTAATATTGACAAGGGAGACAAAAAGCCAGCAACTGGTCAGTGACAGTGGCAGAGCCAGGGAAGGGCCACTTCTTCAATTTTGAAAAGGCCCTGCAGTTCAACTGAACGGAGGTGGAAGGAATGAGGGGAAAAGAAAGAAAGATCTGAGGCCTGACATTTCTGGCGATGGGCATTGGGCAAAGAAAACTGAAGCTTAAGGGTGGTGCAGAAATTGCTCAAGAAGAAACACGAACGGACAATCACGATTTGTTTTTACTGGATTGGATGTAGTGACTTTGACAGAAACAACTACAGAGAAACGGACAGACCTCTATTAAGCCCCCTCTCTGATAGCCCCCCTTTTTAAGCAGAAATTTGAAATTAGCCCCCACTATCTATACCCCCCCCCCCACATTTCCATGCAAAAAAGACTACATGGTAAAGTGCAACGATTTAGTGACAGCTCAAGATGCATTTCGCCGTAATATTGGAAATCATCATAAACTTAGACTTCATTGAATCCCATTGACATACCAATAAGATTTCAACCACTGTTTTGTTACACATTTTCATTTAAGATATAAACCAGAGAAGTACAGAAAAATAAAAGTCATCCTTGATCTTGTATCCTTGATCTTGATTTTTAAATTAATCCCCATCTCCAATATACCCCCTCTCTATTAAGCCCTATCTAGGACTTCCAATATAGAATAAGTCCCCGGGGACATAATAGAGTTTTTGCGGTATTCGGGGAACAGAAGTGTGACACCGTCTCCAATCTTAAACTGCATGTTTACCGTTCATGACGGTTTGGTGGCATAAATTAAAGCCCCTATGGTGGTATTGCCTTCTAGAAGAAACAAGTGCCTTCCTTATTCTCTTTGGCAAATAAGACCTGTCTTGCTTTGGGTGGCCCCATTAACGTCTGTCCCAGGGCCCCGCAGCCGAAGTGAGGCCCTGACCTTTAATTTTCTACGAAACATTCGATACCTCCAAATGCTTGTTCAATCTTCTAGTGAATCCTGCAGTCACATTCATCATTTTTTCATACATTATGTAGGCTCAAACAGATGTGCTAACTTTAGTAACTTTCAAAGCAACTGAAGATTTCCCCGTCATCACGTTCTTGTGAAGTAGCTAAATTACGTTCAAGTATCCTATAATCCAACTCTATAACATCCAAGCTGATTAAAAAAATAAACCAAGAAAGACATTACTAGTGTGCGGAGGCTGTTGTGTAGTGACTCTATTTAGGCCTGTTTACATCAATTTTTCCTTCTCATTCATTCCATCATTTTCCCACACTCTTACATCGCAGCACAGGCATCCTCTACGTCACTCTCATATCACGCATTCGCTTATCCCTATTGTTTACTTAATCTTTGCCACGCTATTCAATATACTCATCACCTTCACTCACCCTTCCTATCCTTTGTTTTCCTTACATCATTCGTGTTAATTTTAGATATTCATTTCTGTATAGAAGCATGTTAATTTTTATGTAAGTTCAGTTCAGTTCAGAGTTCAGTTACAATCAAGCAACACACTGTCTCTCTCTCTGGCTCCGTATTCTCTGCACGTAAAATAAGCCTCGCTGGGTTTGGAAATGACACGATAGTCTAGGGTCTTTGCATACTTGATTTCAACCAATGAAATAAACCATATTAAATTCTAGTAGCAAAGCATAATGAAAAACGATAGGTAAACGATTTTAACTGCATGTAAGCAAAAATGAGCATCAAAAAGTTGTTAAAAGCAAAATCTGTGTTAGGGCATGAAATGTTCCTAATCGAGCAAAATGTTTACGGTCAGCGGCTAATTTCTGATAAGTAAAAACGGCGCCTTCGATTTTAGGCTGCGTTATTGGCTATCATTTGTCTTCTGCCTCCGTCTGGAACTAGGGATATGAGGCTCAATACGAATTCCAGTCCAGTCATAAACTGCAAAGGTGCCTTTAAATGGAACCAAACTATAAAAAAAAGGAAATTATCCAACATAATAGACTGCAATGTGAAGCATTTCTGCATGGGCTAGATAACGAATTCTGCAATGGCATCGCCAAAGATCTTCACCACTAAAGATCATCGCCGCTAAAGATCTTCACCACTAAAGATCTTCACCACTAAAAATCTTCACCACTAAAGATCTTCACCACTAAAGATCTTCACCACTAAAGATCTTCACCACTAAAGATCTTCACCACTAAAGATCTTCACCGCTAAAGATCTTCACCGCTAAAGATCTTCACCACCAAGTGCATGGAAAGAAATTTTCCATTTTAACCGACTATAGGTATGATACTGTCGCAATTCTATGACTCAAAAACTTTGGAATGCCAAAGAAAGTACAAGATACATTTGTCTAAGTTATCAGCAATTATATACCAGCGGACCAATCAAAAACCATTACAAACATGTATCATTTTTTAGCACTTTCTTTATTCTTTTTACTTTGTAACCCGGCAGCATATAGGTATATAAACAGTGCTAAAAATTTGTTTATTCCTAGGAGCGCTGTGACGGGTCATTTAATGCATGTCGCTGCATGAAGTGGCATTTGTTAGAACAGTGACATACTGAGACATGCTGTAAAGGCAGTATTTAGTAAAGATGAAGCAAAATGCCAGAACATTCCGATCCTAAAAAAAGCACAACTATGAATACCTTTTTGTAGAAATCAACGGTTTCAAAATTTTTGGCAGTATAAGCAATTGTTCATTTATCCTCACAGCATACAAGATTTCCTTGGCAACGTCTTCGGGATCAAGAATTGGCAGCAGCCAAGGCACACTAGACATGAAGAAAACATAACGTCAGTCAACTGAACCCCTCTTCAACTAGGAAAAAGTAAACTTTGCTGTATATTTGAGACGAAAGAAAATGAATCGAGTCTAGAACCATGAATTGCATTCTTAAAATAGACGTGTTACCATAAGACTCTTGTGTCATTTCTAGATGGTTGAAATCACGGAAAAGTGACCAGAGAAAGTTTTGAAGCTTTATCAGCACTGGCTTTTATTGTATTTATTTCAAATACTCAAACTATGAAGACTTGGGGAAGCTCCGTTGTGCTGTAGGCATCAAAAAGAAAAAATCCCCCAGACTAGAAATGATCACTGTCTTTCATGAATTGCGAGCAACAGCCACAGAATAGAATATTAGAAAGTGATTTGCTGTTTCGATTCTGACACAGAATGTCATATAGCTCTTGGTCTACTCTCCGTGATTCACTTTGGTGTTTTGCACTTTGTAGATGGAAGATGCTTCATGTCCTCAACTGCGCACTTCATGAGCGGAATTCTTCGAGTTCCTTGCGGTGCCAACGAGTAAAGAAGACTCGCGAGGCTGGTGCCACTTTCATGGTTCTCTTTCTCTATAGTCTTATTATTTTGTGTGATATTTGAAAGAAAGAACATCTGACGTACTTCAAAATCACTCGATGTGAGGTGAAAACGTTTGCTTCAAGAACCCAAGTTGTAACTTACTTTGTTCTAGGAAACCAGGACATTCCCGTGTTTATGAAATTTGGGCAGACAATGGTAAACTTCACGCCATTCCCTCCAAGCTCTCTCAGTTCCAGTTGCATCGATTCGTGTAGGCCCATCAAAGCGAATTTGGAAGCTGAGTAATCGGATGTGTACGGTGAGCCAAATAGACCAGCTGAAGATGATATTGTAACAACATGGCCTTCATTTCTCTCTATCATTGATGGCAGAAATGCTTTGAGGGTCTTTTAAATAGAAAGAAATCATCTTGAGTTAAGCGCAGTTATAATGAATATGTCTAATGTCAAAAGATCTGTAGATAAATTTGATATCATTTTCGTAACATCACAAAGTTTTAAAGGTTGCTGAATAAAGAAATGAACGATTCAGCGTAAATTTCCAAGAAAAGGATCATTTCTCTACTTTAACCATCACAAGGCATTGCCTAAAAGAAGAAATAGGCAGAAACTTTTCAAGCAGTCTTTTGCTCTTTGATAATGTCAATAGTAAGCGCAAACTTCCAGAGACCAGAAGAATAGTTCAAACTTTCTTTCTCTTCCTCTCCGTAGAGGTTGGGCAATGTAGCCAGTGGTAACAAACACGTTCCTACAAAGGTTGCTAGAAGCGATATGCTTTTAAATCTAGGAAGAAATGCTGCATTTTTTTCTAAGTTCGAGATAAAACTGGATAATTGAAACAACTCTGGGCAACCAGAATAGGACAGAACGCCCTAGTTGAGCGCAATAGACAACATGTTTACAAGTTAGTCTTCGTTTTTGCACCCGCTTTGAAGCAGTACGAACTAAACATTATGAGACAAACCCAAAAATGAGCCAACACATTCACATCAAATGTTCTTCTTATCTCATCTGTACTAAGCATTTGAAGACTTTTCCCATTAAGAATGCCTGCATTGTTGATTAGAATATCGACCGGACCAATCTCCTTGGTAACCCTTCTTGCTGTTTTGGCAACTTCATTTTCGTTTCTGCAATCACAGTAATAAGCAAAGGCATCTGCCTTCATTTCTCTCACAATCGTTGCAGTTCTTTCAGCAGCATCTGCAATTTGAATAAAAACAGCATCAACAACCATTTGGTGGAACTTGTTATTGATCGTGAAAAGGAAGTGATATTTGTTTGTCAATCATCGTCAATATTATTAGAGTTGGTATGAGTACTGTAATTACAGCTCATGGCTATATTCCTTAATCTTTCTAATAATAGCTTCAATTTAAAGATGAAGATAAAGGCAAGGCAAATACCTGTATCAACATCCCATAAGACGATTCGTGCTCCTTTCTCTGCACATTTGATGGCCAACTGTTTCCCAAGTCCACCACCGCCCCCTAACAAATAATAACGCTTTAATCAGAATTTTTAGCTAGGGTCTGTTTTGCGTCGTTTTTATAATTCTCAACGATTGTTGTAATAACAAATTTATTTGTTTCTTTAGAAAAGCTTTCAACTTTCCCTTTCTGTGGATTCATTCTAGGGTCTTTGTGGCCCCAATTGCCTTTCTCGTAAAATTTCTCTTGGGACGTAGCACCGCTCGCGTGACTTCAGTGGCATTACGCAACCGTTCTTTGGTCCATTGCAATCATATTACCCTGTTCAATGCGATTATTTGAAGAGTCTTTTTCTTCTCTATTGTTGACCATGATTAATGTAAAAATGCCTCTGCGAATAGCTTGTAAAGCCTCATTAGAGAATACCGTCATGTTGAAATTGCTGCTGCCATTGCATAGGGCCTAAGGAAGTGTTTTTCAGGGAACTGCCAGTAAGTCGCAATTTCACGATGAACCGTCAAGTGCTGCCACAGGAAATTTCCTTTGGTCACACTAAGTTAACCAGAGACCTTGCTTGGAAATGAAGGACCATGTCCCTCCCCTGCTTCTTGTAAGTGAAGTGTATAAACTTCAGTTATCCGCAACACGCTCAAAAGTACCATTGATGGCTCACCTCTAGACCGGATACCTTATCCTCGATACCTTAACAAAATACCCGCAGGTCAATCTAAAATCATAAAATTATGATTTAAAATTTTGGTTGACATAATTCTGGAATTGCCCAATTATAAGTAGCTGTCAGGGTCTTTTTTGTTTTAAGCTTTTCCCTTAAGATATGCAAAAAAACATGACATTGGAATAATCTCGCCAAATGGCGCAAATCAATAGTTGGTACTATGACCCCGGCTAGTCCCAGAATGGTTAGATTAAATACGCCAAGAAGACATTGACTATAATTTGCATTCGGTCTGTAAGCGCCCATAATCTTGAATACATCCCGTAATTCATTAAAGATGAACTCACGTTCGATACTTTGTACCTTGAAATGAGGGATTATATTAGACCATAAGAAGTTCCACATATGAATGTTTGTTGTAATTTATTTGACTTCGTGTGCGACTTCATAATACAGCTAGAAGGCACATCTCGCAATGCTCATCCCAGAATAGAAAACGTACCTGTGATTAGAACGATCCTGCCACTTATGTTTTTCTCCTTTGGGGTGACAAAAAACAAAAATACAGCCTCAACATAATAATATGTTAACTTCAAAACCAACCAAAGAACGTCAATAACAGCATTCATGTTTGTGTAGAATGGAAAATGTCATCAGCCAGCCTTCCCCGGCAGCAGTCATCAAAGCAATCCGAGGACATCCCAATCTCGAGGCTGCGGTGGAGACGCACCTTTGTCCTCCTCTCCCGTGTTTGCCACCCGAAGCGTTGCCAACCTGGTCACATGATGAACTGGGGAGAGTCATGCGCCATTTTCGTGAAAACAGCACAAGTTTGAATGAAAGATGATCGATGCTACTCACAGTGCAATCATGAAGAGAGGCGACCTTGAAGAAGTTCCTTACGCTGACTCTGAATATATATCTACACACGTTCAGCTCAGCGATGTGTCCAGTTCATCGAAAGCGAAGTTCCTTCCAGCGCTGTTTGCAACGCTTGTTGTTGCGCTTGGGCCTTTTAATTTCGGCTTTGCTCTGGGGTACTCAGCCCCAGTTGAACCGCAGATGAACAAAACTTCAAGCAAGGTTTATTTAGACAAGGGCGAGTTTTCATGGTTTGCGGTAGGTGTCTTGTTTTTCGAGCTTTTTTAAATATGTTTTTAAGTCTAGTTTTTCGCTTTGGTTTCCAAACAAAAATCTGCACAGATTCCATGAACTTTTTTCCAGGCAAAAAGTTAAAAAATTGCTGTAAGTAGTTTGGAATGGTTTGGTTTCCTTTAAGACAAACATTTCTAATGTATTGGTAACTACTTATTTAGATTCTTCTCGAAACCAGATTGCTATCTTTTTTAACTGAACGAATGCATCTACAGCCTTTTCCAAAACCCATATTTCGCAACAGATTACTTTAAGTTTCACGTATGTCCCTGAATAGAAACTGATTTTAAAATCGATACAAAAGCCTCAGTGATTTCTAGACACCAAAAAGAACCTTACAAAACCTTGTCCCTGTTCTTACGCCTAAACTGCAGTATTTTAAGTGCTCTTGTTCAGTATTTTAAGTGCTCAATTCAAGAAGAAACACTTCCAGTTTGATACCAATTCATCTCCTAAATATTTTTCAGTCGTTGCTTGCTGTTGGGGCAATTGTTGGTGCCTTTGTTGGAGGATGGATGATAGAATTTTTTGGAAGAAAAACAGCATTGATGCTGTACTCTGTGCCATTCGCAGCAGGATGGCTTCTGATCAGTAATTCTGTTAACAGTTGGATGCTCTATCTTGGAAGGCTTTTAACTGGGTTGGCAGTGGGATCAACTTCTCTAACTGTTCCGGTATGTAAGGATGTTTTATGCCTTTTACATAATAATGGTACAAAGCATTTGTGTCATTAGGGATATGTATATGTTATATAACATATTTTTCCTGCATTTTGTTCTGCAGAAAACCAGTCATCCAATTTTTCCTGCTTGTTCAAAGCTATCAAGGTCATTTTCATTGCAACTGTCATTTTCCTATCTTTTAGTACCTATCTTTTTTCTACTTATTAGTTGTTAGATATGAAAATTAAATGGCTAAAGCTCTACCCCTATTCATGTATCTGAAATCATGCGACTTTGAAAGCTTCTAGATTTCTTTACCAGTTTACTAGATTACTTATGAGCTGATGTTCTTTTTGATTTGCTCTTTTGGCAAATAGACATTGAATGAGAAATTCTTTGGCATGCATGTAGATTTGTATGTGGTGTATTGCCGATTGTTGCTTCATGCCTTTTCTACTCATATTCACAACACCTTGTTTCAGGTGTACATTGCAGAAATATCCCATCCGAGTTTCAGAGGTGCTCTAGGGTCCATCAACCAATTGGCAGTCACCATGGGTGTTTTCGTTGTCTACATCACCGGAACAAACGTGACCTGGGAAAATACAGCCTTGATAGCAGTGGGACCAGTGGCACTCCTTTTACTGTTGATGCTCTTCATGCCAGAAACTCCAAGATGGCTACTGGCCAATAACCAGCGATTTTTAGCCTTAAAAGAATTATCCTGGCTCAGAGGAAAAAGCTATGATGTGGAGGATGAATGTTTTGAGATTGAATCCAATCTTGGTAATTAATGCATTTGAAATGTTTAGCAAATGCAAAGTGTTCAGACTTGCTTTAATCTTATCCCATACTTAAAAACTGAAATCAATTTGTTTTGAGAGAAGGCATGATTGGGATAGAAAAGCCAAACAGACCTTTACATTTTGGTAGCCTGCTTCACATGTAACTATCTATATCATTAGAGCCAATTTTATCAACAGGGCCTTTAATATTGAAGAAATGTCAGAATATGTGAGAAAATGTGAGAAACTTCAGTTCCTGAGGCTAAAACTTACAGCCTTGTATATTAGACCTAGTTTTAATCAAAGTGATTTTTTATTGTTTTATGTTTTTCCCTTGCAGATATGCAAGAGAAGATGACATTGGGAGAATTTCGCCAACCCTCACTGCTGAAGCCTCTTGTTGTGGGTATTCTTATGATGGTTTTCCAACAGCTATGTGGGGTGAATGCAATCATGTTTTACTCGACAACAATTTTCAAGGAAGCTGGGGTAAAGGATGCCAGCAGTGTTTCAATTTTTGTAAGCTTATCTCAGTTTGTTGCAACCGCATTTGCTTGCCTGGTTGTGGACAAAGCTGGTAGAAGAATTCTGCTGTTAATTGGTGCATTTGGAATGTGTGTCTGCAACGTTGGGCTTGGGCTCTATTATGACTTGAAGATGGATACTGGTGGCAATTCTACAAGTTCCACTAATGGTGTGGGGGCAATTCAGCATTCTATCCCGTCAGAGCACATAACATGGCTTGCTATAAGTAGTGCCATCCTTTTCATAGCTTTATTCTCCCTTGGCTGGGGCCCATTACCTTGGCTTCTAATGTCCGAAGTTTTCCCACCAAGAGCAAAAGGACCTGCCAGTGGAATATGCACCTTTGTGAATTGGCTCTTTGTTTTTATTGTCACAAAGAACTTTCCTACTATGGTTGACAAGTTCACAGCACAAGGGACATTTTGGTTTTTTGCTGGCTTTTGCCTCCTAAGCTTTATTTTTGTGTATTTTTATGTGCCGGAGACCAAAGGTAGAACTTTGGAAGAGATAGAACACTATTTTACTGAAGGAAAGTTTCCTGCAGAGGACACATCTAGATAACACAAGTGCCAAAGCTTTAACAGAAATTGAATAGGTTCATGTAAACCAAGGACTATTGCATGAGTAAATGACAAAGTTACCCAAGGAGAAACTTGATGAACTGGATCCTGTCTCAGACTACAAATGGTTGAAAATTAGAAAGTGTCGATATTTGGTACTTTTTATAAAAAAAACTCCATAAAGCTTTTATTCTATTGTAAAAGTGTACGAGAGAGTACAATAAGTTGTTTTATAATGATTTTCGAAGGCCCTGGGATATAAAATAGAATACCTGCCATAATTGCAATACAAACTTGACTGATTCTGTGACAAAAGATTTTGCTGAAGATGTTATGGATCTAATAAATGGCCAAAAATTTGTTCTTTATTCAACATTTCTATATGCTCCTTTGTTTGTTATAATTTGATGGTTACTGACATACCATTTAGAGGTGAACAGAGAAATAAATTAGGACATTCACAATATCCAAACAAAACTGGAAAGCCTTAGAAGATTAAAAACTTGGCATACCTCAATAACCTATGTATTGGCTGCCTCCTCACAAGCACTACCCTAAGCTTAGGGCCTTAAATTCAGAAAAAAGTATTGTCTAATACTATCATTGAAAATATTATTAAAAAACCATAAAGTTCTTCTTCATCTTCAGACAGCCTAAAGAGTTTATCCAATTCTGTTTGATTTTATGATACTCTCTTGTCTTGAGAGTCTAGAATCAGTCAGCATCATATTCAACATCATCATTTTGCCTTCTTCAATATTTGCCCCTTCGTTTATGTTTTATGTCATTTTGGCATGTTTTCATAAGGGCTTAAATATTATGGATAAACTCAGAGTAATTCTAAGTTTGTTTTCTCCGACCATTGATTCTTTCATTTCTAAAAACTCATTTGTGTACAAAGAGAAAGTATCACTTCATCATAATTCAATTTGCATTTACTTATTTTGAATGTCTCTTAAAATAAAGCTCCTTCGGTCACAATCTTTGGAAAACTATATAATGTCAAAAACCTCTTTTACCAAATACCTTGGTTAAGAAAAAAATCAGTTCCACGTAATGTGCAAGAATTTATTTGAAAAAGCAACTCAAAATCAGAGTCAATCATCATCAAATTGTTCAGGTTACAAGCAATTGATAGGCTGTCTTAAAATGTTCACTTCAAACCTTATTGAAAGCTGCAACATCTACACTTTGAACCTGAAAAAGAGATTCATTTGTTGAAACAATTGAATCTTCCTAGGCTCCCTGCAAATAATTATTACCTACTACAATATTACTACAAGTACTGCACAGGTACTGTATTTTTGTGTTGCATGGAGACTATTTCTCAAGCAATTTGAAAAGAAGAGATATGTATGGATAAAAATTGCATGCATAATGAGCATAGACCCTTAAATGAGAGGCACTTGCTTCCAACATGGGCTATATGATCATTGGGGTACTTCAAACATGGGGTATATTATCATTAGGGTACTTTAAAGGTAGGCTATAATATAATTGAGGTACTTCAAAGATGGGCTATATATATATAATGTTTGGTTAATTTACAAGCAAGCTGCTACTGTGATTTGCTTTCTAAATTCTTAAAATATCCAAAGAACCACATTGTTTCAAGGCTAGAAAAAAATTATTTTTGGAAAATGCGATTTGAATCTTACGAGCATATTGCAAACAACTTACATGATCTTCAAATTCAGTAATTGTCTCCTCTAAAAAGTCAGTTCCAACTTTATCATCCTCAACCACACAAGCTATTTGCAGCTTTTTTATACCAAAAGCAACAGGAACAAGTTTTGCTAAATTGTAAGAAAAACAAGTAATTTTTAGAATTGCTAAATTGTAAGAAAAACAAGTAATTTTTAGAATTGCTTGTATATATGGTTAAAGAAAATCACAAATGACCAAGAGAATGTATAGATGTTCAATGTAACTTTTAAATAAGTTGAATCTCTTTTGAACTTCTCTAAATGAATGCTTGCTTAACAATGCTTAGAAGCTCTGAAGGCTCTTTATAATGGGTCAAAGAATTAGAAAATAAATCATATCAGCTATGTATTCAAGTAATGAAAGGAGAAAGGCCTTTGATGCTACAAAGCTTTCAAAAAGTGATTTCCTTAAATATTAGCCTTCAAACATAGGCATTTTTACTAATATATAGAGTACTAGCTTCCTGTATTATCAACAAAAAGTTTACTGAAAAAGTTTTCAAAGCCTTAAATGGATTTGGTTGTAAAAAGACATACAAGCTCCCCAAACGAGGCCATCTGTTGTGACTCCTCTGACAAGCCTTTCCATTTCTTCTAAGTCTGTATCATCAGCCCACTGAGAAGGGAAAAAGTTAAATTTTAAAAAGAAGGGGCAGTGCTAAGCTAGGAGGGTGAGTGAATTTGCAGAATGCACAGGTGAGAATATTCCATGCTTATATGAAAAATAGTGTGAAAATTATAAATTATCAAATCACCGGCTTCACATCCAAGAGAATGTTGGATTTGGCAATGACAGCAGGCTCTACAAAAGAGGAAAAAACAAAAAATTGGTAGCATATTCTAAAAGAATTTGCAATATCTATATTCATGAACAGTCTTTAATTTTAATCAATAAAAATAAAGCAATAAAATATGAAATGGTAAGATGCTAAGCAGAATTCTTGATATTGTTTGTAAAAAATATCTGAAAATACTAATTGTAAATTGTTAATAACTTCTGGATAAAATTTTGAAGGAAAACGACACATCAACTAACAAAAAAGCTAGAAGGAAAAACAATAAGTTGACTCACTCTTTGACTTCTTTTCATGATATTTCTCCAAAAGTTTTTGCCTCTCTTCATCATTTTCTTCATTTTCCTCTTCTTCAGCATCCGATCCAAAAAGATCAAAATCATCATCATCTTCTTCCTCCTTTGGTTTGGTACTTTCTTCTTTTGGCTTGGCACTTTCTTGTTTTCCAGCTGGTTTGTTTCCATCAATTTTATTCATTCTCAGCTCTAATTCATTCATTTTCTTAGCAAGATCTATCACCACTGATCAGGAGAGAAAAGGGCAAAACAAAATTCATAGACAATATTAAATTATATATATGAAAACAATGCAATAGATGAATAATAAAATAACCAATTTTGTATACCAAAGTCATGTATATATTGATAGTAAATGGGATGAGTGTATACATTCTGCCAATTTTATTTCTAAATATTGTTTATGTAATTGGATCATTTCACTTTTGATGAGTGCTACTTTGAATGCTGATGAATACCTATTATTTGCTTTATGCCCTTTGTGGGTAATAAATTATAAATCCTTTGCAAAAGCACCATAAAGTTAAACACAGAGGCTCCTGGGCAAAATGTCTAGATTGGGGAATAACTTACTTTGCCTAAGTTCATTATTTTCTTTCTGAAGCGCTGCAACTGTATTGTCTGATATTGGTGCACCAGGGCTTGGTCCCTATATGACAGAAGAAAGAGCAATAAACAAATATCAAGCATTTGCAAATTTAATACCTGTAGGTGTAGATGTCGATAAGACTACCTTAACACTTCGAAACACTGTTGATCTGCCATTTCACTTTAGCCTCCCCCTTTTTGAATGCATACATTGGCTGTTATATTATCACTGGATCAAAACACTTTTCAGCAGATACATCCAGAGTGTATCTTCAATAACTGGTAGCAACTAATAGAGTCTCCAAATACCTCTTGGAGTTTCTAAGCTTGCAAATTTGGAAAACTACTCTTGTCCACGGAACTTCAAACAGTTTATAGTTTGGACTAAATTGCACATGAGGTTGATGAGATGTTGTTACCTCAGTCAGAGATTTTTTGATACTATTTCTTGCCTTTGTAATCTCATCAATCAGTGATGATGCTGCCGTACTTGAAACCTAGCAAATAGCAACATAAACATCATCACAATGAGATCATTATGCAAGGAAATAGTTGAAAGTGTTTTGGAAGTAGAGTTGTAGATTTATTATGCTTATTGTTAACCTCAAAGAAACCAAACTAAGGTTAAAAATGATGTAACAAGTAAAACTAAACTTTAACATGACCATTATAGAAGTTGGTTTGATTCTCCATTTTGATTTAACAACCTTTTTATCCAAAAAATGTGTGAGTTTCTATAGGAGGATGCTTTGCAGAAGAAAATCAAAGACATTTGAAAAATATATATATATACATCAGAAAATATAAAATAAACAAAACTAGATTCTAGAGAGCCTAGTGGTTTTTTCTAGGTTCAAACATACAAGATTTCATCTTGAAACTTTGTAGATCTTAAAAATATTTTATTTAAAAAATAATATTTAAAATAAATCCTAACTGAAAACTGGTAAAGAATTTGTACACTGGATATTGACTAAAGATTAGAAGCGGCTGTGAAAATTTCTCAAACAATTTAGTGGCTTATATCCAAAGTATACCTAGAGCCAGAATCAAGCAAATGATCTAATTATTATCATTTCTGCATAATTCCAAACTTATTCCGCTTTAGTGCTCCTTCCAGCAAGACCACCAGAACAACAAGTCTTTAACGTCAACATCTTACAAAGACTTTCAATTATTCAACATTAAGCAATTCAATTTCTGGACGGTTCATACAGCCGCCAAGTTGAAGGCTGGTGCTAGTATAGATTCATTCCACATAGCCATAACCCTGTCGCTAGTATCTCTTACGTAGTGTGAATTTATCAGAGCCTTGAGTGCCAGGCCTATATAAATCTGATCAAATTTAAAGCCAAAGGTGTCTAAAAGATACCTTTCCACTTAAACCAGCAATGTGTCGTTGATTATTTGCTTCAGCCTCTTCGTAGCTAGGTTTGTTAAACCAAATACTCTCGTGCATCATTTCTGTTCCCGACATTTTGCCTGAAAATTGGGACGGTCTAGGGAGACTACTGAATCGTAGGCCTGAAGTCTTGAAAGAGAACGTCAGCCACGTGCGAGGCAATCCTTGCGAAGGAGGAGCTGTTGCTGCTGCCAAAATAATTAAATACAGGGGCAGACCTTTGAGTAGCTTTTGGACTTTCCACCTTTCCTTGAATGTTTCAGACACATACGCTGAAGTTTATATCCGTGCTAACCACCAGAGACTTATTGCTAGGCTCCTGACACAAAAAGAAGAGCAGGAACTAGGATTCCTGTCTCGGAAGCAACTGCTTCTTAAGAGAACCACACCAGAGGTGATATCACTGACTATTTCATTGAACTAACACACAGAGGCAGTTTTAGGGGGAGCAAGGGGGCATGGCCCAGGCCCTGGGTTTTGGCAACCCAGAAGGGACTCCGCACCTTCTAGCCTTCGTAGTTAGCTGCAATGTGTATATCCTAAAATAAATAAGTTGTACGTTGATTGAAGTTCAACTTTTGCTTGAGTTTTGAATTTTTGCTTTTACCATTCTTGATATCACTAGTGATAAATTATAGTGTATTGCTATGCTACCTCAAAACACCCATGAAAAACAACAATTTGTAGCGGTGGTGTGACACAGCAACATTGGCCTAGGCCATTCTCGCTCTGCGTATAATCAGTCAAATTTGTGTACAAACAAAACTATCAGATGTATAAAAACATCAAGCTAATTACTCAACAGGAATGAATTCAATCGAGTCTTCTTCTCAGTTTTTAGGGAACAGCATACAATAAAGAATAATAAGTTGATGAAAAGGCTCAAAGTATAGATAATACTTGCCAGTCTTTAGCGAAAATTAGATATCAGAAATTCGTATGCTTTATCGAAAGTGGTCTCTCATGTCATAATATGTCATAATTTGCTAGGATACTATATTTGTGAATTGAATATAAATACATTTAAAAAAGTACAAAACGGTTTTATTATCATAGCATACAAATGTCACAGACTAACTACAACTACACGGTAACTAAATTCAAAGTAAACGTGCTTAATAACTGGCGTCGTTTTCGAAAACTTGTCTCTCACAAATACACATTAGTGTTTGAATATTGTTAAATGGTGGATGGCTTTTGAAAATGTGTCTTCGTGTGCCGTGAATTCAAAAAGTTGCGAAAAGAATATACGATCGGTTTAGAGACGCGTTAAATATAAATTATCAATGTTATCCCCAACCCTCCCTGCCGTTCGTCCTTTTTAACATACCCAATATCACTAGTCTATTCCATGAAAAGGAATGCAGTAGTTCAAATCATAAATCCAACATTCTGTGTATATAATTTTTCTATAACAAAAGGTCGGATCAAACACAAGAGCTATGTGCAGTACAGGGCAAGGGCGGCAAGTAGTTGGTACACTTACAACCAAGTTGCTTCTTCTTTCCGTAAGTTTATTACGTGTATTTTGTGTTAGTATAAGTGTGCTAGAAGTTAAATTTAAATTGGCATCTTTCTCGATCAAAGGAGAACCACCAATGCTGTTTTGTAACTCGCACTTGAAATCTTCGCGCCAGCTGAGCAACATTGTTTGCCATAAACACATGTTAAGACCCCATCTTTTCGTAGCTACAGCCTGGTCCTTTACTAGTGACAACTAATGACTAGAAGTGACAAGGGGTCAAGGACCAATTAATTCGCAATTAAAGTGTCAGAAGAGGGTTCGGAATGCATCTGCACCACTTTGGTGAACAGTTTCTATGACAAACGGTGTTTTCTGGGCAGCAATGGAAATTGTCCATACAGTCAACGCCATTTTCCAGCATACAGCAAGCAAAGTTTGACCTCGAAATAGCGTTCGGTACACATGTCGTCTTGGAAGGGCATCTTGTTGGAAGCGTAGCGTTTTTTGAACACTTAACAGAGCCTTCTTTTAGTCCGGTAAATAGCGGCTTATTCAGAGTGGCATCTGAAGGAAAAAAGAATTCGTAATGGCAACATCGTTGGACAGTATAAACACAAGAGAGAGACGAGAGGAAGCTAATAGGGGAGTCGGGGATATTTGCTAATTTTTGTAGCAGTTCCAACAACAACAATATTAATTCAGTTCTTAATTGCCACCAATAACTTTTATTGAATACCCTAAATCTGCCGTTAAGGAGATATCTAAAGTTTTCTGCCTCCCTGTTGCCCATTTTAACCAGCTGTTATTACCAGTTGTATAAGGTGCAGAAAATACTGCAATAGAAGATTCTTGAAACAATGATAGAAGGTTCCAATATGCAAAGAGGATTTCCAGGCACCCCTTAGATGCATGCCAATTTTTCCCACTTCAAAGGAAATCAATTTGGAAGAACCTCTGTTTTGAAGCAAATGAAACGTACTTTCTGGCAGACTGTAGCCTCTTTGTACCCATAGATTTCGCTTCTTCAAAATGGCAGCAATTTTGGCTGCGATCTGCTTTCCAAGGAGAATCGAGCCAGCTAGACCGTAGTGCTGTAAAGAAGGAAAAGTTCCTTGTCAATTTCCAAGAATTTTAAGTCACGTTAAGTCTTATTCGTGATGATAAATTGTACTACAAGAAGCTCTCAATGGTATATATGAGTAACAGGAAAACAAACCGAAAACGTACCCCTAAACCATTAAAAGGTAGAAGAAAGTCCTGGTATTTATGGGACTGAAGTCTTATCTATCACAATACAGCTCTATAAAGAAAGGAGTTTACGAATCCTACTATTATTAATCTAACACCGCTTTTTAATGTTGTGATGAAAGAAAATTTAAAAAAGATGTTTGAAGTCTTATCTATCACAATACAGCTCTATAAAGAAAGGAGTTTACGAATCCTTCTATTATTAATCTAACACCGCTTCGTAATGTTGTGATGAAAGAAAATTTAAAAAAGATGTATCTGCATTCTTAAGATAAAGTGGTGCATTAAATGTTGAATAAAAAGGCAATAAACAGAAGCTTTCTACAACAATCATACCACATCTTTCTCCTTTTTCATCATAAAGCAATTCGTGAAGGGGATTTTGCCGCATTTATCGACAACCAAGCTGTACAAATCGATGACATTAACGGAAGGGGTTTTTGACATCACCCTTGAAATAAAGGAAACCTGAACGTTTTCATAGGCACAAAACCGCAAGTTGTTAGAATATTAACTCGAGATCAAAATTCATTTCTTTCTTAAAACCTGGCTATATAAACAGATATCTGTCAAGCAGTTAAGGCTTTCAGGTTATTGACGGTGTTTTAGCTAGTATTGCTTGCTTTGCATTCAAGAAAAGGCTTTCTGTCTGTTGATTTGACGGTCCAAACAGTCTTCTCCCGCAGCAGTAGTTTTGACATCTTTGATACCCCTTTCCCCGTACTTATACTTTTAGTTTTAGTTTGCATTCGTATCAAGGAAACAGCACATAACACTGTTCTTTGATTTTGTGGCAAAATGAGATAACTTCATACTTATTTTTAGTTCGATTCATATAGATTGAAGCAAATTGTGCAAATTCAGCCTATTTGTTAGGAATCAGCTTAGGCAAAGACATCTGCCTTAATAATTTGTTACATATCTCCAGTCTACCGCTACTGTATCACTTTGAACAATCTGTTCACTGGACATAATTCTGCTCGCAAGTTTACATCTGCGGTGCCCAGAATTTCCCTCCGTATTTCAATACATTAGCTAGATTTTTACTTTTTCTAATTACATTCAGATTATTTGACAAAAATCTAAAAGTCCTCGAATGAAATTTGAATGAAAATGTGAAATTTCAGTCCACTTACTTTTCGGCAATTTTGTTATACTTGACGACGAGCTTATTTTTCGTTTCATTAAATGTCACTGGTGTTGTCAGTGAAAACGCCACCCCTGCACCAGTTTTGAGCAAAATCTTCTTTATTCGTCCTAAATTTCTTGCATATTTTGTTGCGTTGTTAAATTCCTAAAAATGCATGATGAATCACATGAAATGTTTGTTGCATGAAGGCTGCTGACAGCAATTCTTATCAACTGAGAGGTAGAAATGCAATAGCATCGGCTTTATGCATACGTAATGCTATTTAGGCATTGAGATTTAGGGACAGCGAAAGACTTAAAAAAGATTTGAATTACGAGAAGAATGTCAAATTGTTGGAATAATTGTTTCCTTTGAGCTATGATCAATTAAAATTCAAGCTTCTTGAATTCATTTAAGAAACTGATTTAAAAAACAGATATGGTACAGTGACCAAAGCAACGAAGAATTTATGGACTAAAAATTGTGGTTTACCTCTGGAAATTGATCAGAGTAGTCGATATCGTGCATGCCAAAGTTGAAGACGATAGCATCAAACCTCGTAGGTGTCAAGTTTGTTGTTGACAAAATGAGCGGAATGCATTTGAGTCCATAGCTAGAGTCCAGGGCACATCCTGACTTGGAAAACGGGGACATCTGCACCACGCACCTGCCTTGCAAAGCAGCAGCCACTGCGTAGGAGGACCTGTATGTGATACACAGAGCTGCTTTAACATTTGTCTTGACAAGATGGTCCCTGATGTAAAAATGCAGTTCACGAGACAATGCGCACGGCGAATGAGCCACGTGCAATTTGTAGAGTTGTTGCCTGAGCATTCCACTTTCTGGCCTATTGCTGCTACCTAGGGTGGGTGGGGTAAATCTAGTAATAACCGCTGCAGAGATGGGTTGTTAACCTGTCACTTTCGAGCCGTGTTTTCTTTGTACAAAAGGACCCTTGTTATCGTACTCGCATGCTTATCACATAAACTTGTTCAATGAAGAGACGTTTACGCCTTTAATTGAGAATAAATTACCAAACTCAAGAAATCTTCCTAAATTCTACGATGGTCCTTTTTCATTTGTATTTGACTTAAAATATTCCACAACGTACCCCAATGTTATTGAATCACCGATGAGAAGGCAATTCGGCAGTCGCTTATTGGATGAGAACGGAGGCCCTGGTTTGCACACACGTGATGATCTTAACGTTTTCTCCCTTGGGAATTCTGCTGTTGTATTGCCTTCCACCGCCTGGGATGGCGTTGGTCTCCCTGTTGTCACACCGCTTGTGGTCACAAATGTAGACGGTAATGATGTTGTTGTTGTTGTTTGCTGTTGTTGTCGTTGTCGAAAGAGGTGAAGTTGTTGTTGTTGATGATGACGACATCGACGGTGGTGACGTAAGCGCCGTCACTGGACTGACGTAACTTGGCTGTTGTTCGATGCCGGTGGTTGTTGCTGTCATGTTGTACGCTGATGGTATCATTTGGCGTTTGTAGTTCATGGTGTCTGCATAGTTAGCCCAAGGCCTAGGATTCAAATGGAGCTGCTTGTTACAATATAACAACACAATGCAATTGCTAAACAAACTGGTTAGTTGATGGCATCACAAGAACTTCTATTTGCAGTGGTGTTGGGATTAGCTGGTGTGACTATGTAATCAGGAAGTGAAAGCTTTTGGGCAGCCACTTCTGGGTAATCTTTGAGAATTCTTGGAATCTTTTGTTGATAAGAATGTTTGCAATTATCGATTTTATTCCCTTTCATTAAACCATGGCGGTCCTGGTTTGCGAAAAACCAATCAACAGGATAAAGAGTATGCAAGTCGTAGTAGAGACAAAGATTAAACATTTGCCTTTGACCATAAAGTTCCAGTTTACTACCACATGGCAGATACTTTCACGAATATTCTCAAAGTCAATAGTGTTATAGTGTAATTATTAACCAACCTCCTAAAGGAAATTTCTTGTGGAATCCATGACCTCCATCTTTTCAGCGTATTTTGTTGTGATCCACCATTTGATAAGTACACCGATGGCTCTTCGTCTTCATCAATTTCTTTTAATACATCTGAGTCATCAGCTTTCATCATCTGCAGATCAAGGGTCAAATATTTCTTAATAAAACAAGCTTGTTTATTTATAAAAGGGCCTTCACTTTTTAAAATACTTCTCCTCATACAACGACTTGGAAAATAGAACAAGTTGCCAGAATATATTTTATAGGGGGTCGCAAATCAACGATTTGATGATGAAGGAAGAAAGTTAACTCTTAAATGCTTTCCATATCGTTCTCTCAACTCTTCCACATTCCAACTTTTCCTCCCTTTTAACTCTTCTTTCCTTCATCTCTTTGCCCTTCTCATCTCTCCCTCCTCTAATCTATCCACTATCATCTCATTCCCCTCTCACCCCTTTCCCACTCAGTTCTTCTCCCTCACATCCCTCCCCTCGTAACTCTTCTCTCTTTCACCTCTCCCTTCTCCATTTAGAAAGGTAGCCAAGTTACATCAGAACTGAAAAAATTCGAGTCGAGTTGTGAAAAATAGTTCAAGTCTCGGTGCAGACTATTTTTTGCATTGTAAGTTTCACCTCTGTCAAATTTTCATATTTAAACAATTTGATGTAGCTATCAAAAAACTAACTTGACTTTAGCAAAAATAGCTTGCTCGGGCAATGTAAAGAATAGAGCAGTTGAACTTACCTGAAACACTTTCTTGGCGAATTGATCATTATCTCTTATCTCTAAAATTTCGTCGATATTTTCCAAGCTTTCATCCATTCGTGAGTCTCCAAAGTTCCATAAATGTCTGCATGGGTAATTTTGTAATAGGAGCATCAATAAATCAATCAATTAATCAGTCGATCGATCAATCAATCAATCATAGAAGGCTGCAATTTTAGGAAACTTAGTAGACAGTAGGTCATTCTGAGAAAAGGAGTACACTTCAAGGAGGAGGCACACTAGAGACAAAAGCATTGAGAATGTTGGGTATTAATCAATCAGTCAATCAAAATTTCAATCAAATAATCAGTCAATGTGTCAGTTGATAAATTCGGTACCAGACCAGTAAGTAACTCTGATCAATACTTTTCAAGACCAAGCTTAACATCTATCTAAAAAGGCGATAAATTATCGTAGAAGAAAACCGTAAACATTTTGTTTTTATAGAACATGTTGCACTTACTTTTGTCTAAATCTACCATGCCTTCTTGCATTCGAAGAAAAACTCTGTGAAGGATCAGAATCAGACATCAATTACATAACTACGAGGGCACGAAGAGGCGTTTTCTACTTCAAGGTCCCAGCCTGCTGAACAAACGAAATTTTCACGAATTAACTCAACCCCAGGAAAAGTAACTGTAACGCCTGTCTTTTGACACAAAAAGTGATGCTTTTTGTCAAATTTATCCAACAAACTACAAGAAGTTTCCCCTTACCCCTAAGAGGTTTCTTTAGGTACACGTGACCTCTCTGTTTATACCGAGCAGAGAGCAGGTAATGCAGAATGTGAATTTACTTTTCAATAAAAAATCGTTTAGGAACTAGTCACTGGTCAAAACAAATGAATGAGGTCAAACCAAAGTATGGAAATACGAGTTGTGAATTAAAAAGCAAACATAATAGGCTGTGTTCACAGAATAAAATTACAGATTCACAACTTACTGCATCTCCAGAATCTGCGGCATACTTTCTGCTGTTCAACTTGTGATGCCTCTTTCCCTTCAGCCTTTTGCGATAAGTCAAGCTCTCATGATTAAAAACAACTAAAACTAGAACTAAGGTTTGGAGCAGATTTTTCATGACAGGGGAAGATTCAATGCAGAGTTTTCATGAATAACCCCGGAAAAGGTTTTTGCTAATGGCAGACTATATTTTAGACTTCAGGTGGCCGTACTGAAATGCAGTGAACTGCGAAAGGCCGCGTCTAAACAAAGAGAAGCCTATCGAACATGCTGCATTAAAAGTACATTAATTTCAATTACCAAAGGTCAAGGAGAAGAAATAGCAAGGGAGGGAGCAACACTAGCCCAGAAGAGACGCGGCATCTTTGTTTGGTTGTGAAACATTGTTTGCTGGTTGCCCTCGTTCAAATCTGGGGCACGAGGGAATAGGGTTTGGTGAAGTTTCTCCCCCCTTGGGTGGAAAATTTCCCTGCGTGAGCTTTTTAGTGATTTGATTTCCTGAGGGCCTCACCTAACAGCCTTTCCGATTTGCAACATGGACAAGGCAACTTTAGGCCTTTCAAATCGACTTCATACATTTATAGCTACAATACACACAAAACTACAGTGAAGCATAACCCACTTGTATCAGCCATTAAATACTCTCACCATTTTATCCTGAAACTGATACGAGTGAGTCTTCATCGAGAAACCCTATTGACATAAATTGTCATACACGCTTTTTTTATTAGGAACCACTTTATAAGAAACCTACATGTAGAAGGCCGAAATATATAAAGAACTTATACTACTAAAAACGAAATCCCTAAGAAACTTTTCGATTTGAAATTTTTCTTTAACTGAAGCATCAAGAGCTAAAAAGCCCGTTCCATTAAAAAGAGTAGTTTCCGCATATTTTATTTCGCCCCTCTCTCTATTAAGTGTTAAGGCTTATTGATGTGCAGTGAAAATTAAGGAACTTTTAAGGAACTTTTGATACTAAAATCTGATGACTTGAGGTCTACGAATAAGGAACTTTTGGAACTAGGCCCTGAGGTAGGTTCCTTTTAAAAAAGCGTGTACTTCTTTAAGCTATTTACAAATAAGTGAGAAATCACAGACAGCATTTGATCGGGCTTGCTTCATATTTTAGACATAGATTGAAACCGGCCTTTAGGTCTGTGAGAATAGTCGAACCACAACTCACCTTGGTGGAATGGGAAATCAACTGCTGAACCATCTGTAGCAAATCAGAGTGTCACTTACCATGACCTAGTCAAAGGCTCCAGGTAACTAGAACTCTGGAAGATCTTGCTGAACAAGTAAACAAACTGTTGTTGTTAGTTTGTTTAAAAACAAACTGCGATAAGAAGATCAAACAAATAAACTAATAGAAAATTATTATGCTGATTGAGAAGACAAACAAAAATCAATGCAAAACAACAAACCTGTTAACCTAACAAGAAAAAAGTATTGCTTAAAAATAAATAGGCCTAACAAGAGTAAAGAAGAAGGCCCACAAATGCATAAATCAAGATGGAAGAGGTCCTGGCATGACATGTAATGTTTAACAGGCCTTGCCACTTAGAGGAAGAACTCTCTCTATTTCAACGCTTTGCAGCAGCTTTCTTTAAAGCAGTAACTAAAAGCAACACAGTTGTTGAACTATGGACCAGGAAAACATTGATACAAAATAGCAAATAGTTTGAAATCGCTTAACTAATTATCACTGCCATTGACGTGAAAGCATAGAAAAACTGTCTGATGGCTGCTACGTTATTGTTCAGGAGTTGGAATGTTTATTTTTTGGGGCTTTTTGCCCATGCTTTTCCTTCTTCTAGGACTTTTAGAGAAAGTACCACGATACAACAGAGGTACGTAAATCAAGCAGAGATGAAGCTTCGATCAGATGCAAATCAGCTATTAGATATGAAGGCAGAATGCAAGTTAAAAGAGAAGTACTACCTATAATCATAGTTATCATGGTGTAGTCTCCATAGTTATACTGTTTATACTTTATGATTATACTGTTTAATGACACATTTTGTGATATCACTAAGCATGTGATTTTACGAAGTCACTTTATAGTCAACGATATTGACAAAAATACAAAACAAGAGTTTCCACTTGAACAATCAGAAGAACACCTTGCAAACCTTGCTAGAGCTTTGAAGACAGTATGGAAAGAGAAAAAAAACATGTAGAAAACAGCCAAACAGTTCATCTGCAGAAATGACACTCCACAATCTTTACAGGATGTTATTTTAATTGTTATTCTTCACTTTGTACTTTGCATTATATATACTCATTAACACGACAAACTGACATAAACCTAAACATTTACAAGGCAAACACATGGTGGTGGAGGTCTCTTAATGGGCACCAATGCGATGGTTTTGAAACGCGGGCACCCTACATCCAAAGCTCTTTCACAACAGCAATGTATCTTATCTCTCTCGATTGAGTCACCGCATTCAAGGTCTGCTCATTCCGCTCCTAAATCTGGCCGTTTCTTGTAACCTCGTTGTGCAATGAAAGGGGAATTAGAATTGTTAGTCAAACATGTGCAGGTGTGCTTAAAACGTTCAGGTTCCATCCACAGCGTTCATTCAGCCCGACAAATTAGGGGCGGAATAACTATGTAATGTGGACATAGTGGAAGGCAGTGACCCCTGTCAAGACAATCTGGTATTCCTGTGCTACTCCCAAAGAATTAGCTCTATTTTCAAAGCATAAAGGGAAATCTGGGGCATTTAAATCTGAGGAGAAACAAGAAAACTGTAAGTCTCGTTGTGACACCGCAAGGGATGCAGCAGTATTCCAACTCCACTTCACTCTGCGTTTAACCTACTGTTAATAATGCATATGAGTAACGGGACAGCCTGAGCCAATATGGTCCATGATTTTTTGCCTCAGCTCCCCTGACTGCTGGCGGAGGGCGTTGGCAAGGGCATTCAACTCAATGTTCCTTTCCTTCAGCTGCTGCACTCGTACCTCGAGCTGGGCCTCTCTTTCGAGCTTCTTCTTGCGACACTTGGACGCGGCCACTCTGTTCTTCAGCTTCTTCCGTTCCCTCTTCACGATTTCCTGCACCTCGAGATCAATCGGGGGCAGGGGCAGCAGGGACAGCCGTGCCCCTTTCTCTCGGTCTACGCTGCTCTGTGTATACTGGTTTGGCACCATGCTTGGCTGGGTCATACCGTACACTACGTGTGTGTTGCCATCTAGCATTGTCCCCGTCGAACTTATTCGCTCATAGCCCGTCTCGTGTGTGTCAGTGCCACTCTGGAACATCGAAATCGGGCTGGCAGATGTTTTAGTGGACCTTTCGCTGCATGACTTAACCCCTGGTCGAGCTGAACTTTGCCTCATATCCAGTAAACTAGATTCAGCCTCTGTCTGAACCAGTAAATGTCTCTCAGCTTCCAGGTTTCCTGGCACTTGTTGCATTGGTTCAAGAAAGTTTTCCATGTTAAAAACAAACGAATGAGATTCGTGGTCATCAATACCGTCCCTTGTCCTTGGCAAAATCGAATCCAGAGCTCGGTTGGTTTCGGTGATAAAACGAAAGTCATCTTGGGATATTATTGGCGATATGGCTTTTGAATTCCGATTTGAGTTTACTTCTAGTTGTGACATCAGAGACTGTGATGGGGTACTTGTCCCCCGCTGGTGTATTGAATGCAGTACCCCATCCCCTTGTTGGGACATTATCAGCCGCTCCAGTTCAGGTGATTCCAACTTCAACAAGTTCAGCTCTGGGGACCCGAGTAACGGGGTGTGGCCAGTGCCACTGAAACTGTGTGACAAGCATTCTGTTGAAGATTCCAATTTCAGATCGAGCGAGTCCCTTGACCTCTGTAGTCGTAAGGCGCTATGTCCTGGCACTGGATTGTGGCCAATGTGTTGGCTGAACTCACGAAATGCCCCCGCATCGCAAACGAGAAACTGCGCTGGAAGGCCGCCATGGATCTCCATATGTGAAGCCGGTAAACTGGGTGAGCCTAAAACTACAAGCCTCGCCTAAGTAATCTGTCTTACATTCTAACAGATTGAAGGCTCGTGCGCTCCATCATTCAAACCATCTTTCTGACTTGAGGCTTCTTGTTCGAGAATTTCTCTCTTATGAGGTAATAGTCAAAATTGTTTCGAACTGCCCGAGATGATTTCCGTGTGCGTAGGCAAAAACGCGTGAAGACATTGGCATGCGCATCGAGTGTAAACGCACCGATAACTTCGGGTTTTTGGAAAGACCCAAATTATTGCTCGAATCCATCTCTGTTTAGCTTCACAAAATACACCCGACGCTCGTTTGGGAAGAATCCTCACGGAAACCCAGCTGTTGTCAAAGCAAAAAGGTTCGGGATTACAAGATCATAAGATTGCAATCTCTGACATTGACGAAGGCAAGGGAGGCCTTGGCGGGCTCGCTTCACTTGGCAACCTGCGTCCTGTACGATGAGTCTGCAAACCCGCAGGTGACGCAGCTGGTATGTAAGCGCCTTGACTTTCAGTAGCTTCCATATACTCGATTCACGCAGTGTCCTCCCAATTGTGAGCCGCTGTAAAACCGTTCGCCCAGGCACCGGGCACCAAGGCGTACCAACAACAAAACTAAAGAGACACGCTACGATTAGCGATGGGGGCGCTTAAGATGTGGGGAGGGGGCTGCAAATTTTCTGCCAGAATAGGCAACAAGGGTGAAATATTAGCCTTTTAACAGCAGGCTGACGCCCCCCTGCCCCATACGCCTATGTGGGCCGCCCTAGATGGAATGCTTTTGATAAGTATCTCTATGCTCGAAGTGCAGGCGAAGTCAACCATGTAGAAAATGAAGTGGACAATTTCAAACGGGAGAATTTCAAGCTACCCAAGTGCGCATGTCACAAAGAACTCTGCCTTCGTTTTTTGCTATTTAGGCATAAAACAGAAAATTACACTTAAGAAGATCCTACACAGGATGGGTCTTTTTTCCAGTTATAAAAAAGTGTTCCGCAAAAAGCAACCATGGCCTGTGAGGGTCAAGTTATGCTTGTTTATGGTTGAAACTAATGCCATCACTTCAGAGGCTTGATTCAATAACAAGCCCTGCATGAAGATAGTTCTTATAATCAAACATGACGTAGAGCGGTTCAACTGCATCAAAGTACGACTATCAACAGCCATGCATTTTCTTTGCCGGTAGGGCTTTACTTGATATGACGTCATCATAGTGAACTCTCGCATGATGATGGCACTCACTTTGATGGTGCTATCGTTCTCTACTTTTAATTTTTTCCTTTGTCTTTTGGTGTCACAAGTTCCATCGTCATTGCAATTTCAAATGCATTATGTTTCTCAACTAACTGTTTTTATACATTTACCGGTTTAATTCAGCAACACATTAAAGAAAACCGGGAAAAATCCTCTCAAAAATTCTTCGCCAATGAAAGAAAATACTACCGGGTAAGAATTTAAAAGAATAACACTATTCCAATCTGCATTATTATCGATAGGCGTATCAGTTCGATAAAAAACAATAATTCACAACTCACAACTAACCAATGAGTAAACAAACAAACAAATAATAGCTATGAATATTCTGAAAGATTTCGAGACGCACGCGATACTAAAGCAGTGATATGCGTTGAAGGAGAGCAATTTTAGTTTTCAGAAATGCATTGAGTTGTTCTGCGTGACTGAGTGCCATTTGGTATGAAGCAAAAGCCTGCGTAGAAAATGCCTTTTTAAGCAACCTGCATGGTCTCACATACCACGGACAGGTGTCAAAACAAAATATGTCTTAAATTCAGAAGCTTCGGAGACCATGTAAATTATTGTCTTACAGTTTCAACAAAATTGTATTGCGTACTTTTCTGCGTAAAGCTAAACTGAAGGGAGAAAAAGAAAATGTGATTCAAGAACGGCTGACTTTTTGTCTATTTGTTGGGGGTTGTTGGGTCATCGTCCCTAAAGGAACAGTGGAGGTACACTTTTTCCTTGATCACAGAAGTGTCATTGACCGATAAATTAATCGCTAGATTCCGTTCTCTCATGTGTGTTACAACATTCCTTCTGTCACCCCTCAATGTGCCAAAAAGCAGCTTTTCTATGCGGGCTTTTACTGTGTTTATAATGTGCAATGTGCAAGGCTCAATAGACTACGGGCTCCACTTCCCTGGGCCACTCTTGAACCACAAAAAAGATGACGTGAACTTCATAATACGAGGAAACAACGCATTTCTATGCATGCTTTAAAGAGCTGCTTAGTCTTGGAGGATGTTTCTTAAAAGAGAAAAAGTGAAAGACTAACCAGGATGAATTGGCTTTTGTTTATTAAAAAACGCTAAACTAACTCATAAAGGAAAGAAAAATGATGCTTGTTTTGAATGAAAACATGAAAACTCAGAGCTATTCGTTACCTTCACAATTCGGGGCATAAAATACGGATATCGAATACTTTCTCAAGCAAACAAAGACACTAATCAAATTGGAATAATTAAGAGACTTTATAGGCCTTCTTCAACTCACTAATCTCCTTCGCAGAGACATTTAAGTTCGAGTCTTTGATCTTTCCTTCGAAGTCTTCGATGGCTTTTCTGATGTTCGACAAGTCTTTCGTCGATAAGAACATTATTCCCATGTTGAAGCGCTCAGCTCTGCCCGTGTGTCGCAAAATATGGAAGCCTTGCAGCAACTTGTCTGTAGAAATATATTCTTAGATATTATTTATCGACAAGCAATTTATCGAGCTTCAAAAATAATCCAGAACAGTTTTTAGAATGAAAACCAGCTCAAATAAATCTGATTGATGATTCCTGAGAAAGCAGACATAAATAATTGTCAAACACAAATAATGTCTCATACGTAATTTACTGAAGATGAAGTAAAAATACTCAGAAAAATACTGTGTGGAAAAATGTTGTACCTTTAGTCATGAAGAATTCATGGACACAAGAAACTATTGTTTGGATCATCTCGCCGTCAATCTTATTTGATATAACTGCAAAAAGATACAATGAATCAATCAATCTAAGAATTACACAATAACAAGATATAGAGCATAGCTCTTTTGGATAATTATGGCAGAATTCCTGTAAGGAAAAGGTTATTTAAACGACCAAATGGGCCTATGTTAGCCTTAGTGGAATCTTTGTTGCAAAGAAAAATTCATTCAAAATATTGCATGGATTAGAAGGTAGTTTATTCTCCAAAAACCATTAGGATCAGGCTTTTCAAATGGCATGTTGCTGAATTGACAAAATGAGTATACTCAAAATTCATAGAAAAATTATCATCCAGCAGCTACGTATAGCAAAATCTACCTATAGTGCTCCACTAACTGCACAAGTTCGAAGATGGGGGAGCAGCCAAGGTAATATGAGATATCATTTAGATAGCATCGATGCAGATTTTGTTGATTCCCTCCAATATAGGAGCAAAACGCAGAAGGAAACAGATATCTTACTAGCTAGGGTGTAACACAGCACCCTAACGAATGTAGCCCAAGATTGTAAACATTTCAATCCGTTTGTGATGAAAAATTTTTATCGACTAAACCACCTTTTAATTACTTTATCTTGGAGATGTTGAAGATTTTAGTTCTTGTCATCGCATTTACTTTGTTTCGGCATTAACAAATTTTCACTGTTTACATAATCTTGTTTGGCCTTTGGTGAAAAGGAGGAGGAAGGGGTAAAGAGGAGACAAAGGTAATTCACCCAATTTTTGGTGAACCATATGAAAGTGTTCATGCGAGACCCCAAAATGGCCCCTGCCGAATCAAAAAATGGAAGTGGTCATTTGCCCCTTTTTGCTCTGCCCCATCTAATTATTAGATGCTTCCTAATACTCGAAGCATTCCTTCACACTTATTTTATAAGAACAAAGTCTAGAAGAATATTGAGGCTCGAAATTGCTAATTGCTCAAACTTTAAAGAATAATTCAACAATAATTCCAGGCTCAACCTTCAACAAGACTAAAATTTGTCCTAAATTCTCCATATATGAACGTTTCTTCCCAAAGCAATACAACTGTCACTTTAACGCTATATGTTATATTTATACGCTCTTATTTAAAACTATGATGAAGCAACACATCAAACAAGATTTAACAATTTTCTTTAATCATAAGAGTCGAATTTACAACCTGGGTTGGGCAAGAAAAGCTTAAGAAAAATCCTAAGTCAAAGTTTTAAGAATATTGAGGTTCGGCAAAGAATAGGTACTCCTATAAAAAGTGTGTTTAAATCATAGCAAAGTGGAATTAAATACAAAATAAAGCAGATCCAAAGACATCTAAAATAAGGAAAAAAGGTTCTGAATTTATTTTCCACTTTTAAAAAATTAAAATGCTTTGGTCCTATGAAACCACAGTTGAGAATTCTAATACTTTCAAAGCGTTTTACAGTGACATTATTGACTGAAAACTGCTAACCTTTAGGCAACTGCGCTGGCTCTATCTGAGAAAGCAATTCAGCGTGATCCTTCAAACTTCTTCCTTTTAGCTCATTCCATGCTTTTAGAAACTCGAATCCAGATGCCTTGAAAGTATTGAATAGCTGGTTTTTCAATTGTGAAAAAATTGGAGAAAAAGAGTGCGCCGCCCGGGAATCGAACCCGGGTCGCAAGAATGGGAATCTTGCATGATACCACTACACTAGCGGCGCTCGTGGGCTGCAGATGGGAAAAGAGGATCTATATCGAAGGTCGGTTAATCGGGTAATCAAACTTGGTGATACGTGAAAAAGATAAAGACTCGATTAATTAAAAATTGAAAACTGTCTTTTCTGTTCTTAAGGAAACTGGGAAAGATAAATTGAATAATCTCAAGAATGAAGAAGTTGAAGGGCTGAAAACCTTGCTAACTTTGATATAAATATTGCAATGAAGAATTTTTACAAGTTTACAAATGATTTTGCAAATCACTTATAAAGTTGAGTTAAAAAGATTCAACAACAAAAATTAAGTGCCGGAACACAAATTTTAGTAAACGTCGCCCGTAATCTCACCTCGTGCTTTTACGGTAAATAGAGAAGAAGTTAGACAACTAGCAGACTGCGTACCTTCCTTAGATGTAACTTCCGTGGGGAACGCTGCATTGGCTCTTTCCCGGCTCTGGGCTGGGTTGTCTCTTTTTGCCCGGTCGTCCCTTCCTTGGACTGAGGCCCAGCCTTTGAAAAATAGATAAAAAAATAACATATTTCACACAACATTTCCAGATGCACTAATATCAAGTTACATCAGAACGAGAAAGCTGGTCTCTTATTTCTGTAGCTTGGCATATAATTTTGTTACAGTAGGCACTGAAATACTACTTTCCTCAAATATATATGATTTCCATGACTGGGTGATTTTCGTAACCGTAATGTGCAATTGGGGAACTTTGGCGAACAAATATCTCAAAAAGATGGCCAGCCTTCACCGTAGCACAGAGTCCAGAAAAATTGACGGTTCAACAGTTTGGAGCCAGAGGAAGGTATCGCCGGGGTGTCATATTTGAGGAAGATTTATTAGTAATTTTTATCATCTAAGAGTGATTGTAAGACAACTTTTGCTTTGAGCTGGTAAGGAGAAGGCTTGAATGATAATAATTGCAGCCCATATGTTTGCAAAAAAGTTTTGAAGATATTCTATATAAAAAGGCTAAGTTAGGGGGAGACAAAATGATCCGTAGATCTTGGTAATAAAGCCGTGAATGTTCACCGCTTTTGTTGGGACTTCTTCCACTTTTGCGCTCTTTTTCTGTTTCTGTTGGCTAGCAGCTGCTCCACTTTTGTCGTTAGATTTCGTCGCCAAAGCTTTCAATTCCTGTTCGGAATAATAATCATAATCACTGGAGGCTTGGAGGCTGATTGTCAGAAACAAAATGAGGCTGTCCGTGGAAATGAGAGCACAGATATGCGCAAGTGGAAATTTGACAAACTGCAAATCCACAAATCAGCTCTCTGAGGGCTATGTGCTTTGATGCTCTTTGGGTGGGTCTTATTCAAGGAGAGGCCTAAACTAGTGCATGTTTATTGATGGGGGCTTTTTGGGAAAGGGCTAACCCTAGGATTTACGGTATGCATTATTAAAAGCAGTAAGTAGATTTTATGGAACAAAAAGAGGTTACCTCTCTCCACAGGTCCTTAATCGTCTCCAGTTCCTTCTTAGCAGATCCGTTTTGCGGATCCAGCTTCAGAAGCGAGGTGAGATCTTGCAAGGCTTCCTTGTACTTCCCCGGTGCCTGAAGTTGATAAAAAGACATACTCTCATTACCGTTGAAACACACACAATTAGACCCACAAATAAGTAGAAAAGCAAAAATAGAATGCCCCTTTTATTTTCCATGGGGGTTGTAAAACCTGTCACAGCAATTTCATAGCAAACGGGTAGCAATATTTTCTCACCTTTCTCGCCAATGCTCGCCGGAAGAGGGCTTTAATGTTGTTAGGCTGGAGCTCAAGCGCTTTGGTGCAATCATTTTCAGCTTTTTTGAGCTAGATTAAAAGAAAAAGATACCAAAAGGACGGTAAGATTTTTGCATGCTGTAGATTGTAAAAAAGGGGGTTAGTCAATTTTGCTTTACTCTAGAAGATGCAACGGTTCGGCTCAGCAATCAATGGCTGATAACTTGCAAAAAGATTTAAGAGAAATAAACGGCATACCTTGTTAAGCTTGAGATAACAGAGGGCCCTGTTTGTAAAGGAAGCTCCTTCTTGAGGAAACAAATCGATGCACTGGCTGTAATGAGCCGCTGCCTCTTGGAAGAGTCCCTGAGGAAAACCGTTTTGGCAGATGTCAAGTCACAATAAAGGGCAAAAATGTCGATTAATTTAAGTAAATGGAAATTAGGTGGAAATGAAAGTAAAAGGTGAAGATTGCAAGGAAGATACATAAAGAAAAATAAGCTCTGATTACCAAACACAAATATTCTATGACTGAATAGTAAAACCTTTTAGTCCAGCTTTTAAGCGGCTGAATAGTTAAATATTTGATAATCATTAACTGTACTGGCTGTAATGGTTTACCGTCCAGTCAAAGTTTTGTCAACCCTGGATTCCATGGGAACGCCTACATTGAGCACAAAGTAACGCTTTGCTAAAAAAGTTCAAAACAATTATTCACTCAAATTATCCTGCGTGTACTTCAAGAACGCTTTGTTTTCTGCCACATCCGAGAAATCACATATCTCGCAAAAAGATACTTGAACATGTAAAAAGCGACTAACATTAATAAGGATATTATAATCAAATAAGGCAACTAAGTGCTTACATCTTGTACGCATTTGTTTCCAAGTTCTCTCGCCCTCCTTGATCTTTCTTGCTTTGATTCAGTCTTTTTCGCTGACTTAATCTGATCATTGTCAGACTTCTTTTCAGCGTTCAGTTTTGAGTCATCAGAAGGTGCTTGGTCCTCTTTGATCTCAGTTATCCTTGCTTCCGGTGCGCCCGGTTCTTTTTTTTCTTCAGACCGGTCTGCCCGGTTTTCTCTTCGGCCAAAATCTGGTTCACTCTGCTTGGGCAATTTCTCTCTCCAGCGTGGACCATCTTGGTTCCGTAGAACATCGATTAGCCTTTTAAAAAGAAGCATTGCAGCAAATTAACATTCTCCTGGAACATACAATGTTCATCAAAAGTACTAGGCACACTTCAGAAGCAACCCCCTTCCCTTGCCCCATTGCCCAAAGAGTTTTGGTATGAGCTAGCGCTTTCTGCATAAGCTTCTTGCATGGAAACTGGAGATAAAATACACCGAACTTAAATATTTTGACGATCTGTCTTCCTCTTCTGAATTCTCCTTTGAATACCCCTTACATTTTTATTCGGCAGGAAAAAGCCACTTCATATGTTGGCAAGCGGCAAGATCATTTGAATATCATGCATAAATTCACTTGAATACAATTCATCAAGCGAAATGTTTCAACGTTTTAATCTCTACAGAATCGCCAGACACCAAAATGTCTCTTTCGTGCCAACGGATACAAAAAAGTGCTGAAAAATACCTTGTCGATGCATCCCATGCGACCTTGACGGACGAGTCTATTCTCAATGCAGCCATGTAATCGACATAGGCATCTCTATACCTGCATGAAAATAATACATACCTTCTGATGTTTGGAAGATTGAAAACTATCAATAATAGCGTTTTTATTCATATTATTCATACATTTAGACCAATTTTACAAATTAGCATAAAATATTATAAAATAGCTTTTAAATTGTAAAGTGTATAGAATATTTTTTTATAGTTAAGCACTTTAATCATAACTATCATTATCATTTTCATTATCACTGTTATTATTATTATTAGCGTGATGCTTGTTAGTAGGAGCTTTGAAGGTTTAAGATTACAAAACGTGTTAAATAGACATGGAACCCGATTAGGATGTCAAAAGCCAATGGCGGTGCTGTACTTCAAAGGATCAAAGAAGGCATTTTAAAAATGCTTGATAGACTAACAGAGAAATGAAAGAAGAACTGGAGTAGCATTGATTTTACTAGTCCAGAAAATACATATATTTATCAACACCAAAGGTGCCATAGATAAGCAGTGGTGAGCCATTGGGTATCTTAAGCCTGAAATACACGATCAGTTTTTAACTGACAGTTTTCAGTCTTCAGTCAAAAACTGATCGTGTATTTAGCAAAAACTGATAAAAACTGATGCTTTAATGACCTTCAGTTTTTGACTGAAGAAGTTGAACACGTCCAACTTCGTCAGTTTTTGACTGATGGAATTTCTATTCATTGATGTAGACTCCATTGTTTAAAGCTGGCGCCCCTATAATCCCCTTGCGCAAGATCGCCAAATACCTTACAGTGGCTGCTAGTTGAATACTTGCAGGGATAGAATCACGCATATTTGTGTCGTATTTTGAAATGTTCACCTTAATCAGCTCCAACAACTCGTCAAAATTTTCAGGCGTCATTCTCAGAAATTTTCAATACTCTCCTTCATCCTCCGATCTTAACTCTTGTAGAAGAGTGTCGTAAACACAGAGGTTAGTTCTCCTACTCAACCATGGCTTTACCCAAACAGACATTGCTTTCTTTTTTCGATATTTTCGCCTTTTTTGACGACCAGAGCCGCAGCCAGAACAACATCAGTTGTTTCTTGATCAAGCTCCATTGTAAAAAAAGCCGATCTAATCAAAACGTGAAACTGAAGACTGTCAGTCAAAAACTGATAAAAACTGATCGTGTATGAAGGACATCAGTTTTTGAAAAACTGAAAACTGTCAGTCAAAAAACTGATAAAAACTGATCGTGTATTTCAGGCTTTAGAAAGAACAAAATTGAAGCCTTTCAACACTCAAATCTAGAAGACTATTCTTAGACTAAAAACAAACAACAGCAAAAACTGCTTGTGATGTTGACGTGGTAGCAAAATTGCAATCTCAAAAGCAGACAGTTAATTCTCAACGCGCTACAGCAATGATGATTTCAAAAGGCCGATGATACACAGTGGGCATGGAATGCATTCTGTGCGGGCAGCTGCTCATGAAAGTAGTAGTTTTAGTATGATTATCATTATTATTATATGACGTCATGTGCCTTTTGCACAGGACAGTATTCTAATTTTAGGTCGTCTCCGGAAAGGACGTGTTTCTTGTGCTTGCGAAGCCGATAACTAGTAATGATACTGCTGCAATTCTTAACAGCTGCAAAAGGCAAGAACAGAAGAACAAGAAGCACTTCGATGGGAATAGAGCACCGTACCTCTCTAGGCTGTCCAACGCCAGTGCCCTGTTGACGTAAGACGTAGCCGTGCCATTGTGCTTCAGTGATTCGGTGACGTCATTGATGCATCCCTTAGAATCGCCCATTCTTAATCTGCACACGCCTCTGTTGTTAAGTAAACCGGCTAGAAAGGCTTTCGGATTATCTGCATCAACAGAAACGTAAAGTTTTTAGGGGGTTAAGAAATTCAAAATCATAGATGCTTAAAGGAAATGGTAGATAAAACACTAACTAAAGTTACATAGATAAAAGGTAAAGCAAAATTAAACTTGGAAGGGAGTTTCTCTTGGTGTGTGAAAGGCTAATAAAACTCAAAACATTTTCCCAGGCAGTAATTTGGTTACTTGTCCATAACTAATTTGGAAGAAATTATAAGCCAAAACGCAACACATAAACATAGACAATGCTAACAAATAGAAAAATAGCCAGAAGGCATAGTTGTAAATAAGAAAGTGGAAACAAATGCGAAATACCTGACGAAGCTGAATCGATTGCTTTCGTATAACATCTCACTGCTTCAGCATACTTTCCTCGGCTAAACAGATCCCTTCCTTCTGACACGAATTCCAATATCCCACTAGGAACAGCGATGTCTTCAAACGACAGCAAACTTCCAGCAGATGATATGTTACCTAAACTCTCCGACCTTGATTCGTTGAATGATGCATCTTGATTCTCAACAGGAATTTTGTCATCCTTTTCGCTTTCATGACCAATTTTATTCACATCACTCATTTCGTCTAGCTCCACTATCTTCAATCTCTTTCCTTTTTTATTTCTAACATTCCCAGCTTCAGCATTTCGCTCTGGGCCGCTATCTTTGCTGCTATCTTCGATCAATTTCTCCTTTGTCGATGTTGCACCTTCAGCGTTCACGCCTGCTTTTCTTGGTAGATCGCCACCCGGCTGTTTTGATTCCGATCTGGTTTCGTCCTGCTTTCTATTTAGAAAAAAGACGAAAACTTAAAAACATACCAAGTATATTTGTGACGTCAAAGCACATGAAGTCTATCTGTGACGTCACTCAATGAATAAACTGAAGGCTCTCTCGCACAAAGGTGCCTCGCTTCTTCAAAGGGCCAACCCCACCCCATGCGTAGATCCTTTTCAACAATACTTTCTTCAGGGGTGTAAATGTACGAATGCCGAAGCCAATGAGGAAGCAATAAGCACATTGCGTAATCATCAACATTGTTACGACTTTTACATCCATGTGCTTACTAAAATGGTTTAATCATTCAAAACGTAGCTTCAGTGGAGCCTCTTCTCAGTCGAGGGCTTAGCTTGATTCTCTTAAACCGTGTGGATTGTCTATCGTTTAAAGAATAGGATAGCCTTTGACTTTCGATTTCGAAGCTACTATCCATTCCCTTCCCTCTTCTCTGCTACTGAAGCTCACAATAACTGGCCAGGACAGCCCCAGAACTGGTCAGAATATACCCCCAACGTACTATAGCCGCAGATGCAAGTTAAAATGAAAATAAGAAGAAACATACAGCTATAAGAACAAACAGCTAAATAAAAATAGATTCACACAGAACAAAGTGAACTAAGAGTACGTACGTTTCCTGTGTGCCGGATTCATTCTGCAGCTTTCTAATGACGTCAAGCTCCTTCCTGGCAGCCACGTTGGTAGGTTCGCACTCCAGAAGCTTTACAAGGTCACGCGCTGCCTCTGTGTATCGCGTCAGCATCTAAAACGAAACATTAGAATTCTCTCAAGAACAAAGCCTGAACGTACGAAACTTGCTTTAGTGAAAGAAATCGCGGTAGAGGAGAAAATTTGGAAAAGAAACCATCGGGATGGGCGCATGGATATTGAATGATCAACTTCCGTTGTCGAAAAGATAAAACCATAGTAGATTGCCCTCACAGTAATATATAACAAACAAAATAAAACCGAAATGCTGGGAAATGGTGTATTAGATTCGCTACAATTAATCACAATTGCAAAGCACTCACCTTGCGAGCAGACGCACGTCTAAACAGAGCCTTAATGTTATCTTCTTGGAGACTGAGGGCCCTCGAAGCGTCATCTTCTGCCTCCTGGGCCTGAAAAGGTGGGACAGTGAAGATGAAAACAGGAATATGAATAAGCCTCAAATGAGAAGGGCCTTGCTAATGACAAAATGGTATTTGATAAAAGGAAATAACGGTGAGAATTGGTCGCTTCATCAGCTAGTTAGAATCTTACGTTTTAAGACTCTCTTCTTAGAGACCGAAAACGATAGTCATTACTTTGTCAAGACAGGCCACTTTGTCAAGTGAAAACAGAGTTTAATATTATTAGTACAAATGCTAAAACAAATAAGGTTGGTAGGAAGAAGGTGCTTTGTTGACTTCAGTGCGCTCTGAACTGGCACATTAAGAGTTGGTAAATTCGTGCAATCTAAAGACGAAAACTACGTAAACAACGCCAATAGCAACACGCATATAATTGACCGATACAGCAAAGTTCGCTCGCTTATAAACACAGCCATAAACAGGTACAGAGTAAAAAGATGTAACGCCATTGCTAGTGTCCGCTGGGTTCGACCACACCCAGACCGCGCCCATTTGCAATTGAGCATCACTGGGTTACGTACTTCAAGCGTATCTCAAGAAGGAAAGTCGGGCGGTTCTACAGACAGCTATTCAAAATGCAACAAGATTCAACACTACCAACGCCACCATCACCATTCCGTCTTCAGCTTGTCGAAACATTGTCTTAATTACTAGCAAAGCACACGTGGACAGTATTTTGGTGGATGTGAGAATAGTGGCAAACAACAGTCCTCGCTTACGAACCTTGTTTAATTTGAGATAGCACAACGCTCTGTTTGTGTAGCAAGCAACTTCATTCGGAAGCAACTCAATGCACTGAGAATAACATTTCACAGCGTCCTCGAACATTTTCTAGAGAAAACAAATGGGGTGCTTAGCAAAACACGGAGGTCGTTTCCATTCTTAGATGCTTGCATTCATTCCTTTATTAACAAACATTAATAAAATCGCATGCATCCAGAGCCATGGACAACTTTACGAAAACATATGATTGTAGGAACTTTTCGCAAAATAAAAGCATTAAAAAAGAATAATGAGAAAAGTTAACATAGAATTCACATAGAATTCCACTTATCAAGACAAGAAACCTTTTGGACGAACTGATTTCCTTTCTCTTTAATACTTCTGAACTTTTCTTCAGTGTTGTCTGCATTAACTTCTGTTTTTGGCATTTGCGAAGAACCAGATTCGCCTGCAGGCACTCGCTGGCTGTCTGAAACTGGAACACTCTTTCCAGACGGTGTGTCGGTTCCTCCAACTTGCTGTCCATTGAAACTACTGGCTACCTTTTGCAGATTTGCATACGATGCAGTTTTTGGAAGCTTTTCTCTCCAGTTGACGCCATCCCGACTTCTCAGCATATTTGTCAATCTATGGCGGAGAACATATTCAGCTTGTCTTCAGGTATTGCTTATTGATAAACCACTAATAAAAGCCAGGAAATTAGAGAAAGATGATGCTAAAAAAGATGTGATTACGCATCAGACATACCTATTTACATAATTGTGAAACATAAAGAGATAATGTATACCTTGAGATGCCACTCCACCCAGCTTGCAGTGAGTTATCAAAGCTGACAGCAGTCTGATAATCAACATAGGCGAATCGATAGCTGAGAGATCAAAGAAAGATAGTCTGTTATATATTACTCTAAACTGCTATCCAACATGGAAAAAGAAGAGAGAAATTCACACAAAATACAAAAATGCTTCCTTAAATGTATTCCTAATCTGGTGAAAACTTGGAACATATCGAAGAAGACATGTTTGGCTGCAATTTCCTGTAATCTGAACTTTTTAAAGGGCTTTAAAAATGATTGTACCTGGTACGCAAATTGTAATGAAGAATATGCAGGATTTTTCAGCTTAAAAGAACAGGCGAAAAAAAATTGTAATACGATATCAAGTCATCAACTCTATTTCAAACGACTTAGAGGCAACAGAAATCAAAGGAGGATCAATCAAAGCCAGCATTAGAGTCAGGCCATACTTCAAATTAATCAATAGTCGAGACGGTCTTTTTCGTGATTCAAAGATTTGGAACCTATGCTGTGATTCAGTCGATGCCCATGGTACGTCGTATCATTATTTCGCAAAAGAGCCTGGTATGGCGTCAAACCTTGTAAGATAATTTCTATTCATCTTGATACGAAAAAAGGAAGCATACTTCTCTATTATCTCGTATGCAGAGGCTCTTCTTAGAAATGCTTTTGCAGTGGGAGACAGATTGATTGATTCTGTCGCATCTTTAACACAACCTTTGCAGTCACCAATCTTCGACTTGCAAATTGCTCTGTTGCTCAGCAACACCGCTATAGACTTCTCATGGCCTTTACTCGCTAGGAAAAATTTGCTTTGTCAGTAAAGGCAGCAGGAAATATCATTATTTTGTGAATCCAGGCAATCAAAACACGTAATTTCATGAATCCATAAACATTAAAAGATCATTACTGGAAAAGCGGTCTGAGAGGGGCTTCTAGCTAACAAAATACAAAAAAATGAAAATACAATCAAAGTATATAGTATGTAGTACAGATAAGGAACGGCTAGACAAATACATGAAATACTTCAATGGATGATCCTGTTGGTTTGCAGATAGAGGACAGGAATTTCAAACCATATTATGTGGATTGTAACTCTAGGGATATTTTGCTTGGTTGAAAGTACGGAGGAAAAGCCATACGGTTGATGATATGCTTTGCAGCGCAAAAGATCACAACAGCTTAGCTTTGCTTCAGAGTAGTAAGGCACCTTTGACGTGAGGTAAAGAGAGGAGAGCGGCGGAGAGAAGACAGCGGAGAGAGGAGCGCGGCAGAGAGAAGACAGCGGAGAGCGGCAGAGAGAAGACAGCGGAGAGCGGCAGAGAGAAGACAGCGGAGAGCGGCAGAGAGAAGACAGCGGAGAGCGGCAGAGAGAAGACAGCGGAGAGCGGCAGAGAGAAGACAGCGGAGAGCGGCAGAGAGAAGACAGCGGAGAGCGGCAGAGAGAAGACAGCGGAGAGCGGCAGTGAGAAGACAGCGGAGAGAGGAGAGCGGCAGAGAGAGGACAGCGGAGAGGGAAGAGCGGCGGAGAAAGGACAGAAAAAAGAGGAGAGCGAAGAGAAAGGACATAGGAGAAAGGAGAGCGGCGGAGAGAGAAACAGAGGAGAGTGGTAAGCGGAGGAGCTGACTCGCCGAATTCAATCAGAGGGCCTGATATCAGGCATAAACAAAAGCACACTCGCAAAAGACAGCTTTCGGCGCTCATGGAAACAGGGTCTTAGGCCCTGGTATCACTATCTCTATGGATACGTTTGGATACTTCTTTAGTTTTCCTGCTCAAAAATGATAAGTCCTCTCTAGCTAAAGTACCTACCCTTAAACAACTTGAAACTACATAGCATATCCCGCAGCAACGCTATTTGAGTACTGTCTTTTTCAAAAGAATCACAGAGAGTGCGGGAAATAAAACAACCCGAACTCACGACCCCTGACTTTGCACGCCAAGTGCTCTACCGCTGAGCTATCGGGGCATGCTTTCAAGCCAGCACTCGAGGCAAAATAACGAGCAAAAAAAGAAAAATAATTGCAAACACAAACCTATGCTGAGGGTATCAATTGCCTCCGAATATTTTTTCATTGCCTCGGCAAATCGTCCAGCTTGATACAATGAATTGGCATCGTTTTTCGTCGCCAACACATTCTCAGGGACAGGCAGGACGGCAACTGGGACCAACTCCTTGTGAACCGGTCCAGGGTCTTTGCCTCCATTACTGTCAGTATTGCCTTGACTTGCACTTGAACCAGCTTCTTTGAACTTAATTCCTTCTGCATCAACAGAGACACTCTTCGCACTCTCAGCGCATGCTCCCTCTTTCGATTCACTTCCTTCCGATAATGTACTCTCCTTTGTTCGAGACTCGACACTACAGTCACTATTCTCCTCCTTCACAGCTTTCAATACGTCAGTCCCAACAGACTGTGGTTCTGCCTTCTCAAAACCCTCCCCTGAATCCTTACCATTAAGACCTTCATTGGTGCTTTCAACACTATCCACCTCAATGATTTGCAATCGCTTCCCCTTTCTGACGGGTTGTTTCTGCTTCACTTCTGTCCTTCCTGCCTCCTTTTCACCTGTGCTCTCCACTTCCTCAATTATCAATCTCTTTCCCTTCTTCCTCTGCCCACTCTCCTCCCCGTTTGCCGTCGTCTCGAGCCTTGCACCATCGACCAGCTGCCCTGTTTCCTTCAGGCTCGTCCTAACTTCTTCAGCCAGCGTCTGTGCTCGCTTGTTTGTTGGGGCCAACTGCAACACTGTCTCAAAATCATGCAAGGCCTGTTTATACCGCTTCAGGGACTTCAGCGCAATTCCCCGTCGTAAAAACGCTGCAATAGAAGTCCACAGCATGTTACAGATTTTGCCATCGCAAACTTAAAAAAGTTCAAAGCTCAGTTTCTTACTTCATTAGGGACACTTTGAGTACAAACTGCTCTCTGCACAAACTGAAATCTAAACCTAACAATTGCAAGAAAACACATTGCAAATTAGAATGCGTCAATTGTGGGCCTTCGTCCATCCGTTTAAACTTCAAAATTTGGACTTTAGAACGAAGGAATCATAAAATCTGTTAGCCGACTAATCATAAATCAATTATAATATCCCAAAGTTCAAGATGTAAAAAAGCACAAGATCAAGTATAAAATGCTTAAAAAACGACAGTATAAAGCCTACAAAAGGCTTTAAAGAATGCAGCGCAATACCTTTGAAATTGTCCGGCTCCTCTCCCAATACTTTATTACAGTCGATAATCGCATCCTCAAATCGCCCCAGTCTTATGTGGGTTATCGCTCTGTTATTGAACAGTACTGGCGACTTTTGCAAAGCTATACATCGGTTGTAATAAACTAATGCCTCGTTGAAATCCCCAGATTTAAAAGCTTCGTTTCCTTTGTTTTTCTCTAGATTCACTTTAGCAGCTATCTCACTTTCTGACAAGTCTAGAAAGTAAGTAGAAATATTTCAATATGATCAAGGGAATAACCCCCTCACCCCCCCCCCCCCCCTACAACAATCAATCATATCAATCATAGATAACAAAGTTGCAAAGCGAAGCATTGTCAGTTGCTGCTCTTATAGTCATTTTTGTGAATAGAGTGACATGGAAAAAATTTTGCCCTCGCTATTCACCATGAAAATTCATTGATCACAAAAAAGTCTGTGTGTGACACATATATGGGGCAATACCTAGACTGCAAAATTTACAGAGGAAGAATGAAGTACTAACAGACATTTCTCAACAAACTTAGACAAAGAAAGCTTTTTTTACAATACCAGACTAAACAAAAAATGTACATGTGACAACAGATGGGCTACACTTCAAAGTGAGCAAATCTGAAAATGCAATGCAGGAAAGAAAGGCTTTATAGCTTGCTATGCTGGATTTAACAACAATCTAGATACAGTTCAAATGCATATATTTGTCTAAACAAGCACTTTAGAAAGCACAACTGTTTTCATTACAACTGCCTCACCTGTAGGAACTCTAACATTGGCTGGAAGAGGGTTGGATGTATCACTTATTCTGGTTTTGTTCAAAGGTTTTTCATTGACCATGTTGTCCACATCTGTGAGTTCTTTCTCAATATTGAGTCTAATATGAAAAATTCTATATTAAAACCAAGAAATAAACCATTCCTATCCAATGGCTTTAAGAGCTGTCAACAAAAATTAAGGGAATACCTTGATGGATTTCACAACAAAAATGAAGACCTTCTATCAATCAATAAATCTTACTTGTCCCAATCATTGTAAGATCTTGGAGCTGGTTTTCTTCTGGCATCAACATCATCCACCTCATCCTACCAAAAGAATTTCATCTGAAATCAGTTCAACAGCCCAAATTAACATATTTATCCAAAACATCAATTAAATTTGATGGTTTATAGTATTTCTAGATTTTTCTTCAAAATAATGAATTTAGAAATTACAGTTTCATTTTATTTGACATATGCTACCTTCAAATTGCTTTTTGTTTCTTTTGCAAAGGTTGTTGTTCGAATTGGAGGGTGCTCAGGATCTAAACTCCCCTTTGCTGGCCCTTGAAGAATTTCTTTATCAACACTAGACATATTATTAGACCATTCCTATGAATAAAAAAAATTATCTGATATGGTAACAGACATATTTAAAATTGTCAGGCAGAATCATTTGTTAAGAGCATATAGCAACAGAGATTAACAGACAAGCAAAATCGTTATTATTCACAGTTGTTATCATTCACGGTTTAAAAGTATCATCATTTATCATCTTAATTACAACTAATACTCAAATCCATCACTAAATAAAAAATAAACTGTCTGAAAGAGTTTTAGTACAATTAAAGATCTAGCTATTGCTAGTTAGCTATAACTAGTTTTCTACTTTTGAAGGTAATGTTTAGAGCATATCAATCAGCTTTTAGCAAATTTAAGATTATAATAAAAGTAAACAAATGATGTTACCAGCAAGTCATCCATTAATGTCAAACTCTCTTTCTTATCAAGATCCTTCACAGATTTTACTTTGGTCTCCTTCTGTAGCAGTTTACTACATCAAAAACAAGTTTCATCAGATGCCAAAGAGTAGAGCCTTCCATTTAAGAAAATTTCAGTACCATTTACAAGTGAGAAGACAATTGATTACATTTAGTACAACTCTATTATCTCAGGTATATCTCTAGATTTTTGCCAAAACAAGCTCTTTAGTTGTGTGTGATGTTTGTATAGACCATGCATAAATCTTCACAATGCTTTTGCAAAACATTTGCAAAGGAAAAGCATGTGAATTAAAATGTAGGTATTGGTATTTTAATTTTTCACATTTCATTGTTTCTTTTGCTCTTGTTAAGAAACTGCCAAGGCATGTATCTAAGACAACACACGTTTCTATCTTTATCAAAACATTTCATAAGACTCCAGTTGTTTCATGTTATATATATACTAGACACGACTATAGTCACAAACCTTTGTGGATTTATAGATTGTAATTTATCTTCTGTATATTTTACTAAATCGGGATAATGACCTTCTTCTTTAGATCTGGTAGAAGAGAAAAACATTCTTTTATTGCAGCTTCAGCAAAATTTGCTAGGAATGTGGATACTGAACCTATTTTACATTCTACAGCAACAAAAGTTCAAAACTAACAGAACTAATCAAATTCTGCATTCATATGGCAAATTAAAATAAAGATAACATCAAAGCCACAAATATGCTAGTCTGCTAATAGCTGATCTAAATAACTTTGCAAACTGTGCTACAAATGATGTGCAACATTACCTAAGAATCTTCAATAATTTTCCCAATTCTTTAGCATCGTTGCATTCACGGATGTAGCTATAATCCAGATGTGCTATAGGAATGCTAGGATCGGACTTACAGTAACCAAACATTTTGCACTTCCTAGATCATCTATAGGGTAAAAATATGGTTACATCAAAGTTCTGCTTGCAAGTTTTGATATTATGCATAATTGTCATCTTCAGTAAAAGAGATAAATAGTAGAAGAAGCAAACGGTCTAGATTCGTATTTTGAGAAAAATGTAAAGACACTACAAAAAAGTTACCTAGGAAGAACAGAGCAACATTTTCATTGGATAATCATCCACTCTAGTTCAATAACAGCTGGCATAAACCTTCATAGAGAATTCTCTTCAATCTTCTTAGCTTTTTTATTCAAATTAAAGAAAGTTTCATTTGTCTTCCCTTGGTCTCTTATATAAGGGTATACTTACTCCGGTTTCTACTGGTAGAGAAACAAACGAGACTCCCAATGTTGGTCTTAAAAATAAAATGTTAGTTAGGCCAAAAATCCGGGACTCTTTGACTCAGTAGCTGCTTGTATACCAGCTACAATCTTTGTAAAATTTCCCCTTTATCAAGCGAAAAAACTTTCCCAACAATGCTGGACGATTCCAAGAAGTAGAAAATAAAATATTGTTTAATATATACCTGTGTTTCAACGAACTGTATTTCTAGACTGCTTCTAGGAAACGCGATGGCACTTGAAACGGAGGCTATCAACTTTGGCGGCATTAAATCTCGAAAAGAGGCTGCATGGAGAGCTGTAAATTTTTAGTGTCTTGCAAATGCCTTTAAATAATGTGCAATTTGCAAAAACAGTATTTTCGTCAAAAACAGTATGCATATAACCCTAGTAACTTTGATACACAGTAAGTGATTTGCCTAGAAGATCTACATTAAATATGGGTCCCAACTTTTATGCCACACTGTAGCAAATTATTCCTGTCGACGATCATTGATATTCCTGAGTTCCAGCCAGCGTAGTCTAGAATATTCTACCGGCGAGAATCTGGATACCCCTCGAATTTAGTTGTTCTTTTCAATGGGATAACTTGCTTTTAAAAACCCCTTAAAAACAAAATGAAAGACATAAAGCAAAATCTATGCGGAAAACTCCGTATGCAAACAATATGGATTGGTTGTAGCCTTTCAATGAGTTCTAAATCTCATAGGTTTTATCATGGGTTCCGTACACAAGCAGATACTGATCTGAATATTGTCAAGGGTAAATAAAGTACTAAATTAAATCAGACACTTTTAACAAGGGTAATGGCATTCACGTACTCCCCAGCGAGAGTAAGGGTACAAGTTGTGCAAAAGACAGGTAACTTTCATTCTATGAAATGCATTTATTGGAGGGGCTTTACTTCCGTTGGCAGTCTGTCAAGATAAATTAAGCCGGTTGGTAGAGAGTGCGGATTAATAGCCCACCCTACATTATGTATTACGCCATGTTCAGGCATGGATCCGAGTTCAGGTAAATGCAGGGACATCCTGGCAAATTCAGATAATTCAGATCACCAATCTTCAAAAAAGCGCATTTTGTCGGGCAAATATTTCGCTGCTAGTATATTTGTCGGGCAAATTTGGAAATTTTGTTTAGATCGCACTTTTATTGCTGTTGTTTTTGCTCCAGCTTGACTTTTTGAATTTATGGTATACAATACAATACAGAATCCCCGTATGCCGGGGCGAAATATTGGCCACAGTTAATTTACGTGAGTTTGTTGTTGATTACCTCGTCGCTTTGCGGTGCTAGCATGTAATCAATCTATATGTAACAATTGTGCGCCACAACACTTTTACATCCCGTCGCACCCAAAAATCACATTCCTGCACTCAAAACGGCCTATTTCTTTTTACAACTCATTGTCATTATCACTTAGCCTGGGTAATTCAAGTTCTCGCGAGGCCTATTACCTTCTGAGCGAGTGACTCCATTATATCGTGAAGCTGCCCATGCGATAGAAAGGAGTGCTCCGTCAATTCATCGGCTTCAGAAAAAATAGGATTTAATGAAAATCTGCGCCTTGTGAAATGTTTTAAACATTACGTCTCATGGGTCGTTTGGTTAAGTTCTGAGTCTTTAGGAACACAGCGTTGGTGAGCTTCAAACTCATGGCATAAAGTCGATAGATTGGCGTTGTACATCAATACAATTACTATATTTACGCAACTCTCGCAGATCAACATTTCAACACCATCATTCCTTCAAATAACATCTATACACAATAATTTTATAAAATGATGTCTGTTGCTAATAATTGAAACGCCTAGAGTTCGTCCTTGCTTTTTTCTTCGCTGTCTAAGTCCACATCATCAAGATCGCCGTAGTCCTCTTCTTGGGGAATCTCCCCATCCTTACCATCCCAAGGCTCTCGGGATTCAATGATTGGCAGGGTGTCCCCCTTGATCGGCTCCGTCCTGCCACGCCCAACAGCAACAGCTCTCAATAGTTCATTAATACCACCTTCTTCGAATGGCCCAGTCAGAAGCACGAACATCTTCTTACGACTGTTCACAACAGCCATTGCAGGGTACCCAAATCCACCAATTCCTAGTGACTCTTCAAGCTTGGGGTGAGCCCCAGCCTCTGCCCATCCCCAACCCCACATCTTCTTCCGGTACTTCTCTCCAATATTCGTCAACAGCGTGATATACTTATTTCTTCCCTCAGCCATTGAATCCAGAATGTGTGGGAGGAAAGACAAGACGCACAGTTGCTTGTCCTGGCATTCGGCCTTCAAAACATCGTTGCTGGCCAACTCCATGACCTCCGGTGGTGGAACAGATTCGGCAGCCTTCGCCGATGCCCAGGCGATGATGTCACTTGCCGTCCTTCCGCCGTCGTAGTCTTCCGGTGAGTTGGGATCCTTGGCGCCAGCTGGAAAGACCTTGATGGTGGGATACCCGCGGATGCCGTACTTGTTCGCCATTATTGTGTTGACAGTGGCATCGACAACTCCAAGCTTCACTTTCCCCTTCAGTTCGGTTGCTGCCCTTGCCCATTCTGGTGCCAGTGCCTTACAATGGCCGCACCTGTTAAATCCATAAATATTTCTTGTTAAATCTAAAATCTCTCTTCGTTAATAGCTAGCGTTAATGTTCTTCTAAGCACCCCGTTTGGCATCAGCTCAAATGATGATTAAATTTCAACTCAAGGACTTCTTCATTTAAGGGACCTTTATAAATCTTTAACTTCTTATAAGTAACTGACAAAATTCTTTCAAGAAAGCACAGGAGGTTTCTTTGCAAGTTTTGAAATGAAAGTAAGGCCTACCATGGAGCAAAGAACTCGACAAGCCACAAGTCTTTGCTTGAGAAGACCTCCTTTTCAAAGTTGTTGTCATTCAATTCGATGACATCTTTAGGGTCAGCTGTTCCACTTCCACCGCTATGTGACTGCAGAGAAGAATGTAGTACTTAATCTCCAAAAGGATAGTAAGTCCAAAGCCATGTCAAGAAACTTATCAGTCAAGCAATATACTGACATTTGAAGCTACGGCTAGACCATTTTAGACCATCTAACGATCACCTACCAATTAAATAGTTCAACTTTAGACATCCGTCAAGTACTCTGATTCTCAGTTCAACCACTCAATTAATATTTGGTGGCACCAGTTTTTGCATGCTTGTTGCAATTGTCAGAAAATGACCTGTATTTATATATATAAATAATATTTGACTTCAAAAAATTACAAATTACTTAGTGCAGACAACATAAGAAATTTAAAAGAAACATTCTATTTTGATACAAAACACTTCTAGTCTAGCAGCCCCATTAGCCTCCTGACAGTTCAGATTATGTTTTACTCAAGAGAAGATACCAATGTTAGAGACTTGGAGTAAAGTAATGCTTCTTTACTTGGCAATAGCATTCTAAAATGCATGCAATAGTTGAACAGCATGTTTTAAAACTCAACTTAGAACAAAGTCTCAAAAATGTGAGCCCACATTGCTTGGACCTTGTAATAGCATGCAAGGAAAATGAAACAATTTCTCTTGTTTTAGTCCTGGAGCTACTTGCAAGAAAAAACTGGCCAATTTTCTATACCTGCTGTCTGCTTCCTCCTCTTCCAGAAAGACGAGCTTCAACAGTTTGTCTCAGTAGATTAATTGCTTCATTTGCAATGCTTGATGCAGATCTGGCACCTGGAAAATATGAAAACCACATTGAAATATTCAGGCACTGACAGCTGCTGTATCTAATGCCAAGTATTGCACTTCAAGACCTTGTGTGAAAAGAAATCTAAAATTACCATTGTAGTCCTGAGGTGAATTTTTGTTTGCTCCAAACATTTTGATGGTTGGGAATCCTCTGACATTGTATGGCCCACCAACTGAAGAATGCACATCCATGTTTACTGCACCAATTTTTACAATTCCCTGCAAACAGAGAGAAGTGAGATGTAGATTACCAACACAAAAACTGTGCAAATCAAATTCAGAAATTAGTTTCTGAAGACCCCATACATCACAATTGAACCAACAATTATGACATCTATCAAAAACCTTTGTACATGAGCAAGAAGAAGCATTTCCATTGTAAAAACGTTGAATAACAAAAAGTGGATACAATGATTTCTTGTTGATTCAATCACTATTTAACTTGTGCATATTTGTAATAAAGCTTGACTGATTCATTTATTTATCTCTAACATAAACTCAAGGGTGTTACCTTCAAAGCAGTTGCTACTTTCTTCCATTCAGGCTCCAGTCTCTGGCAATGTCCACACCTTAATCAAGAAGAAAGAAAATAAGTACCTTCATATTTAAAAAGGTGATTTTCCTTAAGATCAACCAACCACTTGCAATTTTCCTCTAAAGCTATTGAACAAAAACAATTTCCATTTTAAACCAACACATTCAACAAAAATTGAAACAATACCCAATATGGCTGAGTGCATTCACACTAAAAAACCAACAGTAACACAATAAAAATTGACACAAAAACATAAAAATTGCATACCCTAAAATCAATTAAAAATCATTTTTATACTTGAATTAAATAAAGCTTTGTGGTCTTGCCTCAGTTGTAATATGGGTACAGAATACTACATAAGAAGGGCAATCAACCAAGAAAGTACAGCCTGGGTTTTTCTTCTGTACAATATCTGGAAAATATCAAAGTTTGTAATACAAGTTGCTTTGATACATACCATGGTGCATAAAATTCTACCAGCCATACATCATCACTTTGTATAACTTTACTATTGAAATTGCTTGCAGTCAACTCTACTACGTCATCACTTGGGAAATAATCAGCTTTACAAATTACAGCAGAAGCCAAAACCGCTATCAAACCTGAAACAAGAAAAATAATGTCAAAATAATGGCACATGAGACCAAAGTTTGACTAAAGTATGCAACAAGAAGAAACCTATGACAGATTGTCATCCCGGGTAGAAAGAGCTAGGCCAAAATTTTGAAACTTTGTTTGTTTGTATTTTTCATGGAAACATTAGAAGATAATACTTAAAAATACAATGATATTTGCATACTATATGAGCATACTACAAAAATGTTTTTACTTCCTAAAGTAAACCAAATTGAAAGACATGACTTGATATGCATTTGTTGATTTTAGCTGGAATGACTTATTTGGGTGTGAGGAATTAATACTTGTGCACTGGTGGTATAACCAACAATAGCATGTTGCTGTCCAGCAAAGTTGTGGAAGGAACTGAATCAACAAACACTGAGCAGTTTAAAAGGAAAATGGCTCAGTACTACCCACAATTCATGAAAATTAACTAACAAAGGCCTTTAAAGAGTAGCTTAAAAGTCGACATCTCTTAGTCAACTCTCAAATACTAGTTGTTTGTGAATACTTTCAATGTACATTTTCCGTTCGTGCACATTAAAGTAGGGGCAATAAAAATGATCTTGCTTACTTAAAAATCTATAACAGGTAATCGCGTTAGAAAACCTCCCTACCAGATTTATTTGTGTTAATATACCAAACAAAAACATTTTATCGTCTTTTAACTGAACTTTGGGAAAACAAATTGGAGAAATCAATACCAAAAGTTCTGCATGATACTAGGAATTGAAACTACTTTAACTGCACAGAGCAAAGTTTCTTCAACTGGAAAGATTGCACTTCGGTTATGATATAGCAATGTCTCAATCAACCTTGGATTATTTTTCCAAAACCTTTCCACTAACTTAGGCCGAATTTTCACTTGGGCCTAAATAGCAAGATCGAGTCCCTACAACACTGAAGTAAAAAGTCTCAAGCATACTTACATTTAGCAAACATTTTATACACTGTACCACTTTTTACCACCGATGTCTTGAAATTCACACAACTTTGGGTTAACTGATGCAATTGTTAGACATCAGGGTCTACATTCACCCGCGAAAACAATTGAAGGAAACGTGGGTTCTTGGGAATCAATCCAAGGTGGGAATCTGGATCCGAGAATTGCCGTGGTTCGATCTGATTGGCTGACAGATTGCGTGACAAGAAGACCACCTTCTTCGAATTTCTACGTCATTATTGTTGCCCTGTTATCCCCTTCAAAAATTATTGAACATGTAAATAATAAAAGGACTAGACTTCAGAAAACTATCAAAAAGCATACCATACATGAAGCCTGTCAAATTTACAAAGTACGGCTAGTGAAGTGAAGCAGAAAACAATCAATATTTGTTCATAAATCTACCTGTCGAGTAAAACGGCTCCTTAAATGGAGGTGTGTTGTGAATTAGCAAAAAAATCATCAAATATGGATGAATTGTCTCGTGTAAGAAAACACACCCACTGTTCAATGGCATCTCTTCTTATTTTTGCTTTTACAGATAGAAGATTCTGCAGATTCATTTATTGAAATTTTGAGAGAAAAGTACTGAAACAGTATACTTTGTAGTTACTTGTCTTAGGCGTACTTCATTCGGGTTATTATTTTCCTGCCCATTCATCACTACAACAATTGTATCAAGTCACCCACACCTCAATTTCTTAGCGTCATTTCCATCCTTTGTTTATTTTATCACATCAGCGCTGTTCAACCTTCAGCGCATCACACTCACTTCTCCTTTATAGTATTTTGTCTAGAGCCATGTACACCTTTTTTTATAAGGAACCACTTTATAAGGAACCTACATGTAGAAGACCGAAATATTTAAAGAACTTATACTACTAAAAACGAAACCCCTAAGGAACTTTTCGTTAGAAAATTTTTTATAACTGCAAGCATCAAGAGCTAAAAAGCCCGTTCCGTTCATTTGCAGCCAATACTCGCATAGATTGTTTGCTATTCGTGTGTCCAGTGCTTTATCGAGTAGTTTCCGCATAGTCTATCTCGCCCCTCTCTCTTTTAAGTGTTAAGGCTTATTGATGTGCAGTGAAAATTAAGGAACTTTTAAGGAACTTTTGGTACTAAAATCTGATGACTTGAGGTCTACGAATAAGGAACTTTTGGAACTAGGCCTTGTGGTAGGTTCCTTATAAAAAAAGCGTGTATTTCAGTTCATTCAGTTCAGTTATGATAAGATCAGTAAAAGTCTGACACTTCTCTGACTCCAAAGTTCGCTGCTCGTTAAATGAGAATAAGACAGCATCGACGTTGGGAAGTCAAATCTGCAGCAAAGTAGGAACCAACACACGAACAATCGCTATTCCTACACACTATCCATTTGCAATGAAACTAGGATTCTAACGGGATCAGCTGACATTTTCCTCCCAAGAGTCATATGCTGAATGTGCGTTTCCATTAAAATGAAATTATACCTGAAGTAACCAGGTCGGATGTTTGCAAGTTTTAGAACCCAATCAAACGTGTCCACAGACATGGGGGATCTGACTAAAATATCCACTCCGCTTTTCCACCAACTCTCCAAGGCTAATTTTTAACCCTATCTCGAATTGTATTCCTTTTCATTAGCACGAAACACCAACACCTTTCTGTAGTATTTTTGGGGGTAAAGAGCTCCCAGCTAACGAGCCCGAAGTTTGACGGGATTGAGTTAATCAGCACCAATAAATTTTTCAAGACAAATAAAAGTAATCGTTGCTTAGAACATATTTTTCCCCAACAAGGCCCTGCATTTTAGCTGGCTTTTATTTTTTGAGACGCAATATGCTTTGCTCAAAGAAAGCCACTGCCACCGGAGTCTTGTCGTTAGGCAGAACACAAGGTAGGTCTGTAAAGAAATTTATGCTAAAATGTCAACACTCATAAACCCAGGGTAGCTTCAACCCCTTTCAAATTGTGTAGTGAGAAATGTCATTACACAACTCAGTACTTTGCAATTAGAAGACCACTTTTATAAGTAGCTTGAACAAAGCCAAATTCGTTTGAACAAAGCCTGGTTTGGCCTGAACAAAGCAGATAAGCTAATGGCGGATTACACAAAGTTACAGGCTCTTTCCGAATCTAGTGTCTAAAGGGAGTACTCAAGTAAAGGTTTATTTATTCAATGTTTTATGAAAACAGTTTTCTTTGCAAAGTCTTTGGAAGCCATCTTTGCCAAAAGTAAAGAAGATCCAACAACCAAACTACGATATTATACTGGAAACGTTCCCCCAAGCCAATAAACTGAAAGCCCTTCAAAGATATTATGCACACTTTTGATAGAACTATTGTACACATTATCTTCAACTAACAAAAATTTTGTGTCCTGCTTCCTAGGTTCCCAGAAAGAAAGTATATTTTGGCAGCTCTACCCTTGGGTGCACCTGTTGTGAAAACTGACAGCAGAATAGCTGTGAAAAACATCAACACACATTAATGTATACACAGCATATGGAAGCATGTTAATATATAGACAGGAAATGTATTTACCCAATACAAATATTAAAACATTAAAATTTTCTAACCCTGACCACATCCCGACAAAAACATGCTAAAAACTTGCAAGCTGTTTATCACTTCAACAACAGGGACAAAGGACAGGGGTGAAATGCTACTTTGGAAGCTGAGATTACCTGGGGATGAGAAAATCATGTCATAAAAACAAATAGAAATTTACAACATGTCACCCAAACTTGGAAGAACCTTTTCTCTCTACCACTAAATACAATAGTGTGGTATAAAGAACGCTATATTGATCCTCTGACTGTGAAAGTATTAACAAGTTGAAACATTTCCAAAAACAGGCATTTGTCTGATACTAAAATGCTAAAGCAGCAAACTGATAAGAAATATTGTAGGATGTTGTCAAGGAAAAACATACACCTATTTTGGTGGAGAGGGTAAACCCCATTTTCAAATCAGGTATGATTTTCCTTGTAATATCCAATGGTAGTAGCTTTATCACATACAACAAAATTGAAATTAAAATCAGCTAGGAATCGAAGATCCACGCAAGATGGATACAAACACATTCAAAACATGTTTAAACTCTTGTTATGTAGCTAAAACTGCTACTATACAGACCTTTCCAAATAAATAATTTGTATGGTAAACTACAGAAATCATTTTACAAAAATATGCATCTTAAAAGATTGATAAGGAGTTTTTTCAAGATCTATTACAAGTCACTGTATGCAGCAAGCTTGGTTCCTGTCCCTTCCCTTTAGAACCTTGGATGGTTTATACTTTTCCAAATACTCCAGCTGTTTGCTGTTGATTGCACCCCTCCTTTTTCGCCGAATAAACTCAACAGCATCTTCATACTTCATACCACTTTCAATGAGAGCCAAAGCAACAAGAACAGGAGCCCTGCGAGCAAGCAGAAGCACAAAGCTGTCACATACCACTTCAGTCTCAACTCATAGCTGAAGCTTAATTCAAAATGATAGCCAGTTGATAAAAATACAAAGAATGTAGACGATTCAACACTCTCCTGAACACATTCCAGCTGACTCTAAATCACCAGTTCTGCCACAGACAAGTATACTTCATTTTTCAATTGCAGGCAGAAATCTGTATCCAAATTTGAAGACTTTTACTAACACTTGAATAATTCCTGCATTTGATCTTAATGTTTTAATAAACTGATTCACATAGACTTTCTTCAATATATTCTTAGATAAAAATAGCAACAATACCTCCCAAGGCCAGCAACACAATGGATTGCAATTGTTGTTCCTGGTTCTTTTGAAAATCTTTCTTTCAAGAGCTTCAGCCAGCTTTCAACAACTTCTCTAGGGGGTGCAGCTCCATCATCAAAGAACCAGTCCTAAGATTGACACATCTTGCCATCAATCAACACACACCAGCAGAATTTCCTTATTGTTCACAATTCCCAAAAGTTGAACAGTTCATATAAGTTTAAACATCTGTCTTACATATTACAATCAGTCAAAAATTCAATCTTCTTTCAAGATATGGAGTGATACTTCTTTAGTTCAGCAAAATATAAATTCAAAAGTAAATATGCTCTTGAGTGAAGAAGGTTAACAATATATACTAGGTTAGTCAAGCCCTAGGATTTTTATTACAGATTATATCAACTTTGAACAAAGTGGCAAAAGACTATCCATCTTAAAATTTAGCTGATATATCACATTGCATCAACAAAAATCACTCAAAAAGCAAATCATTTACAGTGTAAACCAAGGGGTTAAATGAGAAAGACATAAAAAAGTGTCCACTCTTACAAGAAGTGTTATCCCTTCCTTGTCCAAAACTTCTCTTGCATATGTTGGCTCACACACTCTAACAACCTCATGTACACCACATTTTTTCAATTCCTTTAAAATGGAAAAAGACATAACACCTCACTAAAAAGCCAATATTTATTGTATATGCCTATTATTTATAAATTATTAAATGCTCAACCTTTCTTCGTGATACAATCACCTCTATATAAAAATATGCAATACACAAATCTGAACAATTTAATATACATAACATGCATATTCATATTCCAAAAACTTTTATCAAGCTATACATGTATATGAAACATACCTCTACAAAGAGTGCAATGTTTGCTTTGGAAGGTCTGTCCATAATTAGAAACCTCATATTTTTGAATTCCACCAATGCATGGCCGAAATCTGGAATCTTCTGGAATCCTGGAGATGCCATTTCTACTATGGCCATAAGTGGGTGTTGAAATGCTCAAAATTAAATCTTGAAGCACTTTGAGAGACTGAATGAGGGACTGGCCTGCTTTGCCAATCTGTTAATCTATGTTATGAAAATGTACAAAATGATTCTTGAGATCCTAACACTCCAAACATCAGCCCATGAGAAAGGAATTTTGAACTCAAATGTCAATCTGGATGCTATTAGATGAAAAAACTATTCTACATGTTGAGCCTTGCACCATTCAGCACTGTCTTTCAAGAACTCCATAAATGATTTACCAAAGTATTTTGACTGAACCTGAAACAAATAAAAACGAAACTTTATCAATTTCGCTAGAAGAACTAAAAAAGGGACTTAAATGCAAAGTGCATTAAAAATCTATTAACAAACAGCCATGTCAATATTGAATATACTTTTCATAACAGAACAACAATTTAGGTAAATAATAACACAGAGTATATCTTTTTCTTGTCTCCACCTGAGAAAGAAATTACTAAAAGAAGCCACTGCATTATTAATAAACTTTGTTTTTAGCATATTGACAGATTGTGATTTTAAGCTACACTGTCCATAATTTGGTCTTGTTATTGCTTCCTACCAAAAATTAATGCAAAACAATCCTTCTTCAAATAAATAAGCATTTCATTTCTTGTTAATGAAAATGTACTTTAAAACTTTCATCACAAAAAACTTGGAAGAACAGCAGATTGAAACACCATTTCTGTCACCTGTGCATTATAACTGCTGCAACAGTGTTACAAGGCTGTCCAACCTTGCAGTTGCAAATCAGTGCATTTTGGGGTTTCCAACTTGCAAGCAAAAAACTGATTGAGTTCATAGAACTTTTGAGGTCAAAGTTGAAATCTAGGCGTGGTCAAAATTGCTTGCTTTTTGGAAATAAGATGTCAAAATGCTCTCACTAGATGCTCTCGCTCTCAATATTGCTTAAGGTGCTCCTTGAGAAAATCTGGGTGTGGTATGAGTGGTTAAAACTGTGGATTTTAGCAAAATGTTATGTTAGCAAATGTTAGCAAAACTAAGCAGCCACATCTTTGGGCATTATTTGTGTATATAGTTATTGAGAAACTAACTTTGCTTTTTTAATTGATGCAAATAGATGGCAATGGGATAAAAATCATGGAAGATTGGCATAAAATGCTATTTTGTTAGAATCAACATGATGTTTACATTGCAGAAGCTTAGTTACCATGCCAAATACATGGAAAAACTTGATATGCGATAGCTATGATACCACTGGTGATTTGTGTTAATTGGGGGTAGAGTTACCCCAGCCTCCAAAAAAGATCAAATATGATCCTTTTTCATGAAACAATAAAATTATTTCTAAGGAATGCCTTTTTATTCTTATCCTATTGCTGTAACAGCACATGAATAAAATTAAAAATGCTGATGGTGTGGGCATTCTAGAGAATGTTTACATATTGTATCGATGCTTGCAAGTATAATAATGGGATAAACACGAAAAATGTTCCATTGCAAAAAAGTTCAAAAGGAGAATTAACACCCCTGTACTCCTTCGATCTGCGCCCGCTTTTTTAGGGATTCTGCACTTGATTCAATTAATTAAATTTCATAAATCCTTAAATAGTTTGCCTCCTAAGGTGCCACTATCATCGGAGATCTGTCTCTTCCAAAGGCCTGTTTTGAGTTAGAGAAAAACCCAGGAAGACAATTGAAACAAGCGAATCAAACTGGACAAAACAAAACTGGGTTGTATCTTTTACCTAAATCAACTTTCTTACCCACAATCAGGATAAATGTGGCTTTAGTAACTTTGCTGTTAAAAGAACAAGAAGCTACTCGAAAACTTACTTGAAATGGTCATGTTCAACCCTCGGGGACGGAAACGTTGGAAAACGCCTAAAATTTTGTAGTCTCGACGGTTGTACCAATCTGATGGTGTCGGATAAAAAGCCGTTCTGATTCCGTGTAAGTTCAACAGTACCAATATAAATTAGGGTGATAGGACTTTACCCTGGAAATACGCACACTTTTAGAGTGAATGTAGCGACTAATTTGTTATAACCCTTGATCTTTAATAAAATTGATCTTGATCAGCCTAGGCCGCGGGTGGATCCAAGGTCTCCCAAAAGGAAAATCTTCCTGAATTATCGCAACTGCGCATCAAACCACTTCATAGCAAAGAGACGGGCTTCGCGGCAATAAATGCAATAAACTCTCGTAAAAAATAATATACCTTATGGAATGAGAACAAATTGAGTAGATATTTATAGGGAGTTTTCAACAAGGATGCTTTTGCAATGGATACCACAAAGGGCCTTAACTAACAAGCTCTAAATTTCTCTGTACGGTGCACGAGTTTCCTAGCATTAAAATACACAGCACTACAACAATACACGATGATAAACCCAAAATACTCACCAAGTGATAACTATTCATTGATTGCAATGAGAAATCTTAAGTATCACTGCCAAGTGCGAGCTCTAGAAAAATTCCAAAACCTACAAGAGTCCCATGAAATTCTCAACGGCGTGCCCGTGACGTCACACGAAGCAATCGATAACCAATCAATGGCATGGAATCTGTGATGTCATAAACACGAGGACGTTCTTTTGGGACTGTTCTGGTTGGAAACAGGAAAACAACAGGTTGTTCGACAAATGAACAAAATCCAACCAAAAGTGAACAGCTGATTTGGAGAACGCTAGATTTGCTAGACTTGAAACCCGAGAGTTGTTGATGATGGGCTTTACATTCCAAACGGTATAGCTAAGCCTTCGAGTATGGATCGCCATTGACCATAAAAGGATACGCAAAACAACATTATCCGTTCGTTTTCAAGTAAAATTAATTTCAGAACATACCCAATATACATTCTGAAAAAAATAACTTATCGTTTATCATCCAGCCAAAAGAGAAAAAACTGATAGAAAAAGACTTCAAATAGGACTTTCTATGAAGGACAAATGTTTGTAGGGAGAATTTGAATTGTGAGGACAAATAGATTGCACACGTCTCAGTTTGTGTAGAAAACAGAACTGTCATAAAACTTTATTATATTTAATCTTTAGATACCAATAGGTTGATGGATAAGTCATATCATTTCAAAACTTGGTCAACACGTTAAACTGAAGCTTTTATCTCTGGTTTTGGATTTGTTGAACTTCAACATAAGAACAATCACTCGCGCTTCTCTTACAATCTTCGTTTTAATATACAGACCTTGCCTTTCCATGATGTTGTCAACGATAAACGGTATAGCACATACGCTAAGGGGAAAAAAGTATGGACACGAAGGGCCTAAAAATATGGCTTCGAAAATGGCGTATGTTTTGCTTGCATTCTGAAAAGTCAACAGCAAGCTTCCTTTTAAACGAATTTGCTAGTCAGTGTTTTGACTCTCTTTTTCAACAAAAACAATTTCTAGTAATTCATTGACCTGTTAGTACAACCTTAACAAGTAGAAATGGTACGGTTCAAAAAGGTAGTAAAATCTTCTCTAAGACAAGATTTTCCAGAATGTCGATTGTTTTCATAAAACATGAAATTTACCTTCAAGCTGGTTGAACAGGCTTTATATATAAAACAGCTGTTGCTATGAATACAATGGCAAGCGGGAATTATTTTCACAGAGAAATGTTAACTACGAGCGTTTTTCAACGAGAAGCAAGAATCATGTCAAGGTTATGAACGGATTAAAGGATTCTATGCAATTATATATCATTCACAAACTTGAAAATTTACCTATAGTCAATTTAATTTAGCTTTGTTCCAAATGATAGAAAAAAACGTCGATCCTTTAGTTAATACATAACCACAAAGAGCTTCAAAGGTATGGGCAAGAACACAGGGAAACAATGATGATGGTGGCACGTTGAATGGTTATATTCTTCTAGGCGTCATAGCATGATGGCCTTTTAGCAAAGAATCAATAGAATGACATTAGTAACCGCCCCAAACAACGATCAGTTTTTAATTGAATGAAGCTTAGAATTCCGTTGCATTTTTCGACCCAACCCCCTCCCTTCTTTGTGAGAGATGCTTAATTCCAGTGTTTTAGATGGTAGAGCAATAGAAAACACACTCTTAAATTTGCATAACTTGATGATTCTTTAACGTGGATACAAAGATCTTCTATGATTGAGCTTACAGCAGTTTATGTAATGGAATGTTACGTGATTACAGGAAGTCATGTGACCTGGGAATCGTCCAACTATAGCTTGACCGTCCGGCGGGGCTGTTCTTAGGCCAATTGCAACATATTGCAGTGTTGCCTTGAGACGTGTACACAAGATAGGGCGTGGGAACAAACTTGCGGAAAGGGCACCATGAATTCGGCTGATGTTTCGCAAAGGGGCATGTGTAAACCATGTGTGCACACGCCACTTCGAAGGAGATTGTTTAAAAATACCGCAATAGTATCTCTTCGTGATATTAAACATTAATGAGATTCCAAGGCTCCAAATCAGACTCTTTCTGAAAGGAATTTACCCCACTGACTCTTGGTAGATAGAATGTTATTTTAACAGCACTGAAATATTATATAGAATTGTTCTAGTTTTGTTCAAAGGGTAACTTTAAAGTACAGTTTTCTGGCAGAAAGCTTGTTGGTACATGGCGCCCCGCTGCCTCCCTTTGCTAATGGCGGGGCGAAAGCTGCACCTGCTTCCTCTGGTACAAAAGTCCTTGGGGGTGCTAACACATTACTTGCTGGGTCAGCTTTTTCAATGCTGTTAACCGATACCAGTTTGCTATAAGATGCAAAATACATAATTAAACCGTGAAATTGATGATGCAGTCTTCAGTTGTGTAACGGGAAGCGCTTTAATCACATGAAAAGTTCGCTTTCGACCTGTACCCTAGCGAGAAACAAACTGAGATAACTAAATTAGCAAATGGAGAATTCTCACACATGATTACGTCATGTTAGAGTGTGGCTTGGTATAGGCTAAGCATCAAGCAAACCACCTGTTTATAGACGTGTGAGGCGTCGATGAGTACAAGTGGATTTGCCCGTCAGTCATAAAGAATGATGACAAATATCTGCTTATCCATACCTTTAAAGGTGACGTGGTCATAAACACAGATTGGGCTCGGTCCTGAGTTGGTTTGTTGGGCATAAGACAGTGAACATAGTGAAGAAGACATTGAAACACTAGCAAGGAAACGCAACGACAACAGTATTCGTCATCTATGTGAGACTAACAGACAAATCATCGAGACAGAACCGGAGGCAGAGACATCACAAAAGTCAGCCATTGAAAACGAGGCTCGTGTCTATGCCCAATAGAAATAAAACATCATCATAACTCTATAGTACAGTGTGAGTCTAGTTTGCAAGGAATCAAGACAAATCCACTTACAAATGTAACCCAATTCTATCAGCCACAATATCCCATCATAAAGCAGATCATTTCGTGATAAGCTTGGCTAACCATACATGAACTAGAATAAGAACTGACTGGATCTTCTTATATGTTGGCCATCTACGGAAATTCAGAAAGTTTTTGGACGAATTTCAAAGCATGCGACAGAATTTTTAAGTAAACTGTTGCCTATGTGAGCTGGAAAGTCTTTGCTTAAATCGATTTCACAATCGGCGGTGAAATTGCTATTGTCTCGAGAAGATATCAGATCGCTTTGTCTCGGCGCAGTAAGTAAAGCCGAAGAAAATTACTGGCTAAATAGTTATCCGCTTCTTATTTTCAGCCCCTGTTCTTTGTCCTTATTAAATATTAGGCCTTTTTCAGAGCAGTTGTTTACAGTCATTTCTTTTAGGAGGTACCACAAGAAAATTGTTTAATTTTGTAACAAAAGAAAGGTCGTGTTTAAAAATAGGAAAGGCTAACTGCAAAGCAAAGATTCAGCTTCAGATTTCAAAGAGACAACTAGACTCAGTTTAAATTTGATTATTTTTGCAATTGTTCGCTAGCATTTCCCATTCCAAGCAGAAACGGTTTAGCGAATTCATCTAGACATTTGAGAGTTGGCGTAGGTTTTATGATTCTTCTTCTGTTTAGATAAATCAAGAACATCCAAATAGAATGTAACGTTTAACTGCGTTTGAAATCTAAAATTGCGGTACAAATCGCTCACCTGAGGTTATATAGCGTTGATTCCCGAAGGACTACGTGCTTGCAAACCTATACTCAAACCCAATGACCTATGCCAAATGCAATTTAGGGCAGAAATTCCACCGTGGAGCGTGGTGCTTTGTGCTAAGATTCTTGAGAAACATATTTTCCTTACAGTTTGGGATACACAATGAAAACGAGTGTTGGCAACCGCAAAGTTTCTCAGCAACTTGTTAATCGTTGCTTTCTCAAGAAACTCAAGGCTCTTTTAAAGATTCAGTATAGCCTAAGCATTCGAAACTCCCTTCAAAGAGAGATTGAAATCCAACACAAAACACTTAGAAAACACAACTGACACGTGATTTGCATAATGTCCAGTCGCGAAACTAGTTGTGCTTCGTGTGTTTGGTCGCAGATTGAAATGCAATAGGACGCAGTTCATGTTAACTAGGCCCAGGCCCCAGCTCGAACCTGGCTTGACAAAACATTTTCATGCAAGCCTCGTAAAACTAATCACTCGAGTAGGTCATGAATTGACGGATTGAAGGATTCCCGATAGTTGTCCACGTCCACATTTAGAAAGTCCCACAATATTGAAATCAGCTGGGCCAAACAAACAAAAGTTGAGAAAGTTCAATGATTCGGGAATTTAGAGGACTCTGATAGCTTCTGAGTTGATCAAAAATAATACTGAAAATCTACCAAGTAGAATTTCATAATATACCAAGTCTACTCTAGAACATTCTTCAACACAACTTTCTATTGCATCAACAGAAGGCAAAGATTTGTTGCATTTAGACTAAATGAGGCAAAAAGAGAATGGAGTTAGTTAATAGCCTTTTCTTGTCAATATTAGTTGAAAACTGTACCACAAAAATTTCTTGCAATTTTTCAGTGCAGAGCAAAAAGCATAGCTTTAAGTCTTAAAAATCTTACCAATACTTGTATTTTGTTAATATTATCTACAGTTTGCTGTAAAACATACAAATCTTGTGTTTCATGACAACACTATCTCTCACTGCCTACAATAATAAAACATGCTTTGTCGGCTTCTAGCAGTACAAAAGTTTTGTATCTAGCGACTGCAATAGTGAGGGTATGGAAATTCAAATTTGTCACCTTCCAATCTCCATTTTTCAATTTCAAGAGGATATGTACAACAATACAAGATTTGCTAAGTTGGTGATCTACCGATTAAAAAAAGCAGTGCATCCAATTGATTCCTTGCAGACTGATATTAAATATGATACTGTTGAAACAAACAGCCTAAGCTGTTTTATCCCTTAGCTGTACATTGCATAAAAAACTTTCCTATTTTCAAATCATTTGCTCTCCAGAGTTCTTGATCAATATCTATACCTCATTAATTTCCTTGTCGGGATATGCAATCCAAACCACAGGTGTATTCATAAAGCATTTTTACAACATAAGGCTCTAATTTACTTTCATTCCGAGGATTGGGGTATTTTTTCGATCAGCTCTAATTGCTCGCAGTTCTTCCTTCTTCCTCTTTTGCTCAATGGTCCTCCTTTGTCTCTCCATTTTCCTCTTCTCTTTGAGAATATTTGTGGCCTCTTCTGAAAGGTCATCTAGAACCTCTTCATCCCATCCAGAGGCATTATCAACCCACGCTCCAAGCTCAGACTGGAATATTCAAAATAGATAAAATAAGACCAGACATCACAAAAAGCTTAATTGGGAAGGTGAACCCAATGACAGAGGCTTGTGATGATGGGAGGAAGTTTTGAAAAGGTCAAGTGGTATTATTTTGGTATAATTGTTGTTTTGCAACTAAACTTTAGTAGGAGGAACTTTCATTTAGCAGGCATGATTAACACAACCAAGTTCAAAGGAGCAAAACATGTTTATACAAAAGCACACTTAAGCAATCAAAATTTATAAAAAAAACTTGCCAGACTTTTAGGCAGACTTGTGACCAGTGTCTTATTGGGCCTAAATATCTTCACTGCTGTACAATTGGCTACATATGCTACAAAGCATTTTTCCTTTACCTAGGTTAACCTAATCATGATATATAACCTGCAAGCGTCCAATCTTCAACACAATTTGTTAACTGCCTACTCACCTGAACTTCAAAACTTGTCCCACTGACTTGTAAACGATTCACTGGTGCCAATGAATTTTGATCTGGAGCGTTGCCAGGTGAGACTTTGAGCTTCAAAAATGGCAAAAAATTAGACATTTGAAGCACTTATTCTGATGATTTAAATTTTAATATTCCATTTTTGAACATTTTGCTTTAGTTTTCTCAATGTAATTTCCACTAATTTTTCTAAAAATTGCTACTATTTCTAATGACCAATTGCTACTATACAAGTGTATATGGAAATACAATAACTGATGTTTTAAACACACACAAAATAAACTAAAATATCCACTTAACAACCTGCCTGAAGGCTATAGGTACAAGGAACTAAAAACAATTTTTAGGAAATTTAAGAAGTCTTTATATAAATGCAGTAGTTTTAATCACCAGGATAGACTTTACTGAACATTTTTTAAGTCAAGCAATGTTCAGGTTGTTTTCCTTTCTATGCATGTGGTAAATAAGAAATTTTGGGGAATCAGTTTTACTATCAACACTTTCAGAGGACTTGGTCATCACTTAATTGATTGAAGGATTATATTTTTTTCTAAGCTTTCAAAAGTATTTCTAGCCACTTGAAGTAAAGTTTGCATCAGAGACATCAGAGACATTATTAATTGCTACATGTATTCTTGGGATGTACCTAAATAAAACTAGATCATTTCCCTAAGTCCTCTTCAAACATGTACCAGATAATTCATCTTCAAATCCATTACCAGATTTCCAAAAGTAAGAATTTATTTTGAAAACATCAGAAAAAAGCTCTTTGTCAAACGATAACTATATGCAGGTGTGCAATGTGGTTTTTGGCCTTGCCTAAATGAGTTGAAAATAAAACTTCCTGAAATAATCTCCTCTTTTAAACGTCAATAAATATGTCAAATTTTGATGCTTCAAAGCTTATGACTTCTGCTTGTAGCATCTTGGGACTACAGAACAAAATCACAAACCATTCTAGGACGTGTTAATTTTGGTTCCATATCTTCAAAAAGATTCATATTGTCTAAACTTGCTTCAGGTTGCTCTGCATTTGAAGTGTCTTTCCAGTCACTCCAGTCGACAAGAACACTGTTTTGACCCTAAAGGAAAGAAAGAGGCATAAGACTTATGTAAATGTGGGTGAGCTATGAGACTTGCATCCTTTGAAAATTCTAGAATCTGAATACAGCATGTTTCCTATTTGTGGTTATACCAAGTTGACTCCCAGTAAACAATAAAAACTGTTAACTGTAAGATGTTCCTGACTGTTAAACTCTACAATGAAGAAAGACACTTAATTATAAACGTTCTCAGCGAGGTAATGTTAATTAAATTCCCAGCTGTGTTACTCAACTCTTGCATTACAATATATCCTTATCAGTAAAGCCTGCAGCTTTGACAAAATACTAAAACATCAAGTCAGTTCAAGGCGTTTTAACTCTGAGAGTTAGAACAGATGAAGGAATCGTCTCCTTTTCAATAGAAAATTGCAATTGAGCCTCGTCATAGAATAAAAACCTCATTTCTTGGGTTATGTCCTTTTGACTCAAAATTGCCATAGGCATCTTGAGGTACGGATTTGTTGTTTGCTCCGACTGATATGATTTCTATCGGGTTTTCTTCATTGCATTTCTCTACGCTTTTCTTTTTCCCAAATACACTCCGGTAAAGGAAACTCAGAATTACTTTCACCAGGCCAAGGAGTCGATATAAAGGCGTCAGACTAAACACGTTCATCTTGTTCTTCTATGGCCTAAGCCACTCATCAACAGAAGGCGCTGCTGTTGTTGTTGCAATTGCCAAGGGACAAGGGCCGGACAAAGCCGAATGTAGGATTGTGGTCTCATCCCCGCCAAGATATCCTAGAAAAACGGGAATCAGGGGCTTTCGGCCTAGCTTAGATTCCTGCTAACAATTACTGAAGCATGCCAACAAGTTTTAAGTTATTTCTCGTCTTTCTCAACTCATACCAACAGATATAATCATGTAGCCCCCTTTTTCTGCCGAAACAATGTTGACAAATACGGTTCTCACTTTCCTCAACAAAGTCACTGTGCAATGCAACCAATATATTTCAGGCTAAAAACTGCTTGATAACTCATAGGACAGCTCAAGCTGAACGAACTAGCCTGCATAGTTTTAAAAAATCACTGCTTCGAACCAGTCGTTCACAAGATTCTTTAGGAATTCTAAAACAAACGACGACAACAACAGAGGAACTGTGGCAAAGAAAACAAAGAAAAAAGAGGGAATAATTTCTAATGAGAAAAACACACGTTCACAACAGCAAATACAATCCTGATTTATTTAATCATGACCAACTGGTCTCATAAAGGTGTTAAAGAACTTTTCTAAAGTCAGGCAAACTTTTTGATACTACAATCATGCATGTAAAATATAACACCAAAATGAAGTGAACATTTCGAAGCCTTTTCCGCGTTGAATGGCTTTGCTACATGCAATTAAAAAATCGAAGTTTTGTCTTCAGAATAAATCTTAATCAGCTTAGCAAATACTCTTCGTAACATGCTTTCTATAGAGCTTTCTGTAAAATCTGCTCCATCAAGAAGAGCTTTTAACACAGAACGATTTCATAAATAAATAATTGTTTAATCTTTCCCATTTTGAAGATGCATTAAAAGCAAATCGTAAAAATATTGTCCCTCCACTTTAAACAAATCTTTATGGTTTAGGTGGTCAAAGGCGCTCTTCATTAACAACTTTTTTCTTGTCCTTTTCTGTCTTTGTCTTCTTCTTTTGCTTTTTGGATGAGACATCTGCACTTTTCACAGGGCTGCTTTTTGATTTCGTATCAGCCTTCGGCTTTTTCCTGCGAAAAACTTGCAGGTCAATAACAAAGCAAAGTATTTAAGAATATAAACTCTTGCAAAATTACACTTTGCACGATAAATCTACAAAACAATAGACCTAAAAAAATCTGCAAATTATAATGGTTCAATAACCACCCGTGTACTAGTGGTATCAAAGTACAGATTTGCACATCTCTATGATTACGCTTTAGGTGAATTTGTAAAATCTATACACTCAACGTTTCTCTAGAACGTCTTGAAATATATAGGAAAGCTTCACGTGCATCGTCCCAAAATACGCCTCAAAATACTTTCGCATATTACAGCACGACTCCTTTTAAAAAACTTCGCACAAGTTGATTCAACGAAAGATTTTCTATCCAACTTGATTCTTATATCAATACGCGGCAATACCAATTATGATTGGCGGCTTTATCGCTTAATACGGTGTAGCTCGTCTAAAGGTGAAATGATATTAATTAAACTTGTTTGTACATAATCCGTCCTTGACAAAAGGGCATTTCAATCGTTCGCTAGAAACACACAGGTACAATGGTATGCTCCGTTTCGATTCAAATTCTGTTCATTTGCAATCCCGCAACAGGTGAAAAACTTAATTTGCATTTGATTAAAGCATACAAAGAAACTTGTACGTTTAAAGATACTGGCGTCGTAAGAGATTTTCCGTTGCAAATTTTCAGCGATATTAAAGTTCAGTAGCCTCCAGTGAATCAAGCATATGATCTTAAGACAAACACAATCACTTAAAAATTAGCAATCAACATACACCCGAATTGTGATATGAAAAAGACAAGAAGCGACATAATACCTCGCTTTGTCAATTCGTGTAAGTGAAGCTATGCTATCTCTCTCGACAGGTGTCTTCTTTAATTTCCGCTTTACGGATCTGAAAAATGAAAATACTTGAAAATAAATAACAGACTTTAAAATCCTGATGAAGTTTAATGGAATCTAAGCTTCAGAAATAAATAATAATTGCATAATGAAATAAAATTGTAGATTCTAGAAAAAAAGAGATAATATAAACGTTATAGTTCTCAAAGTTTCACTTTCATGGCTTGCTACATAGTTTTATTGTGAAAATATTACTTAATTAGGTAATTTTATATAATTTAATGAAAGTTTATTGTAACGAGGATTGAGGCACTTTCGTGTGATTCTTCGATGCCGTTCGCACACTAATAACTCCATCCATCGACTAAAGTGTCATTTCCAAGCCTAGAAAGTATTATTTTACGTGCAGAGAACACGGAGTCAGAGAACAGACGATTTGCCTATTGCGCTTCTTGATTCCAACTAACTAAATTAAATCATAGGGCTACATGGGACAATAAGATATGATTACGTTGGACAATGGACATTACAAAAGTAATAAACAGTGTTTACAAGCTTATTATTATTATTAGTTTTATGGCGAAAAGTCTTGAGCTGTAATTCCAAACTTATCTGAGGAAATATATCTGTAACAATTTTTTTATGACGACAGGAAACACTGCAAGACTGAACAAGAATATGTTTAAGAATGGATATATATCATGTATATTTAAGCATGAAAGAATATCCAACCTGTTAGGGTTTTTCAGCTCAGAAATCCAAGAAGGAATCTCACAACCAGAAGCAGTCATTACATTGGCTATGCTACAAAAGATAAAAATCATATTGGTTAGAGCACAATGGAACGCTCCCAAACCCTGTCGCTTTTGATAAAGAGTTCAGCAAAAAACTGCAGCTTCATACAAACTAGGGGTGATTTTAACAGCTTCTAACTAAAATAATTCAACAAGCTACACAAATATCTGATTTTCAATACGCTGCAGTTTGTGAAATTGAAAATATGTCTATGGCTTCAACATCACTATATTTACAAGTATCAAAGAAAACAATCACGTTCATCCTCCAATTTTTTCTGAATTTAAAATGATGGTACACAAAGTAAGCTTGACATTTGCCTGAATAAATGGAGACTTTAATGCATTGCTTTAGGCAAAAAAGGACTGAGACAGACGTGTAATAAGTCATCATTCTTTACAACACCCATTAAAGGCATTCACAATTAAGTACATTTGTTATGACAGCACTAGTGTCATCTTGTGCAAAATGAAGGTGAGTTAGCAACTTAATGAACACGTCACTCGATTTCGCACGCTCGTCACTCTCTCAGGATAATAAGCGTCTTTCTAGCGGGTTTTACCGTACACAAAAACTCTGATAATTACATATTGAGAAAAAATGTTCTGGTTAAGTGAAGCCATGGTTCATAAAACAACAAAGAAAATCAAAGTGGTTACCACATTGAATGATATTGACGGCGGAGGAAACAATCATAGACAATAAATGGAATGTTCTCACAATTCATACCTTTTGATATTGATGACGTCATCTTCTGTGAAAAATGTTACAGCAGTCCCGGGCCTACCGGCTCTTCCCGTTCGTCCTGAGTAAGGGTACAGCTAATACGTCATCAATGAGGAAACATCTTATACGTCATCAATGAGAATAGATATTTGCGATTTTATTGTTATAAAGAGTAAATTTCAAACTTTGGATCTAACTCGAGGAATACATGCTGTTTTAATAATAATCAAACAAAATATTTCAACAGGATAAAAGCTTCAACCCAAGTATAACAGTTTTCAATGCGTGTCCTGCTTAAGATTTTAAATACTTGTCATTTATAAGTGATTTTTCTCCAAAAGATTGAAATTAAAAATAAATTGTTAAAAATGCTTCCATACAGTCATTTTTAAAGCATCTGATGATAACTTAAGGTAAAAGCTTCGATATAAAACAACATACCTATTCTGTGGATATAGCTTACAGCAGATGAAGGAAAGTCATAATTGATAACAAGGTTCACTCCTTTGAAGTCAATACCACGGCCCATCAGATCAGTGGCAATCAGGACCCATATCTGTGACGAAAAGAAACAATTACGTCATTATTTTGCATGTACAATCTGAACGCAGATGGGTAGGATTAAGAGATGTGTTAACTATAATGAGCGTCAGTTTGGCAAAGCCTTTACCAATGGGCCTCATGCTATCAAATAATTATCAGGCTTCAAAACAGCAAAGTTCATGGCAGTTTCTAAAAGAGAGGCTTCATTAGAAGAGCCATACCTACAAATATAGTTCCTTGAACTCCGATTCAAAAATCATCGATTTAACAATTTTCTTGGTAAAGGCGAAGATAAATAAAAAAGGAACCTAGGGTATCTTTGGACAGATCTGACGTCATTAAATAGGTAATGTCAAAAAATTTGTACACTTGCCTTGCCTGTTCTGAAACATTTAACGATGTTGTCCCTCTACGAGAAGAATAAAGCAACAACTTATCTTTAAGATCTTCTAAAAATATGGAGCAATTGGCAGATTGGTTAGTTGGCCAATTGCTTCATCGTGAACTATATAGATTGCAAACCAAAAGCAGCAAAGCATTAATCTGACTATGCAGCCAAAGGTCGCAACAAGCGTAACAATAGTTTAGACTGCAATAAGAAAAAAGCTGCTAAAAGAAATTCTGTATATCTTTGACTTTGGTCCATTCGGATCGCCTACTCTAGACCTGATGGTTAGGAGGTGACAACCAAAATTTAGAGTTTACTAAATACCTGTGCCTGAGTCCTGTCTGCATGGATCACATCAACGTTGATTCCATCGTAGATCAGTTCATTGAAGAGTTCCTTAGCTCGGTCTTTGCTCTGCACAAACACCAAAATAGGTGGCGAAAATCCCTGCAGGTTAAAAACAGATTCTAAGAAACGGGTGGCTATACTTGAAAGACTGCAAGCTTGACAGAACTTATATGAAAAAAAGCTCAGCAGAGACTTAGATATTAGAAACTTATGTTAAAGAGAATTTGAAGTAATTATCATGATATTTTGACTGATATCTGATAATGAATTAAAAAACGGTTTTTTATTTGAATTAAAAAGTATTTTTTAGTTTTTTCTTGATTATTACCCAACAATTTGAAAAATCAGGGGGCTGCTTGTAGATACGAAATACAGGATTTCTATAAAAACCATAAAATATCTAAACATATCAAAAATTCCACTGGAAGTTCTACAAGTGAATCAACAAAGCACTTCTAAACGTCCCAAACGACAATAATCAGGTAAAGTGCGCTAACACTATTGCGATCGGACACTGAAAACAAACCAGCAGCCTGTAATGGACATTTATCAACATCATATCATCGTTGTTTTGATGAACTATTGACTGGAATTTGGGTCACCTTTTGCAACAAATCTCTTATTGCTAGTAATTTACCGCTCTCCTGGCCAACAAATTTCAGTTCTTGCTTTACAGTATCGGTGGCAGCATTTCTAAAAGAGTTGATAAACATTTAATCTATCATTTATGTGGTTGATATGAAATAGAATTTGGCTTAAAGGCATTATCCGTTAACTTAAACGAATTTATTACGGACACAAAATATATTTTGCACACCATATGGTGTCACGTGTTAAGGATTCGCCATACATCTGAAAATAAACTCTGGGTTGAGTTTCAAAAAAGTCGACGTAGACATTGAAATTCAACGCTGTAACGACCAGATGTTGTGTTGAAAAGGACAATCAAAACTTCAAGCAGATAACTGAACATATGTGCGGAGAATACATCAATAAAGTTTCAGGCACATCGGATATGTCAACATGTAGAAATGAGTAAAATTCCTAAACGCAAAACAAAACATCTATTCAGAGCGCACAAAGGTTGGTGTCTTTCCGGTGTTGTTGTGACTTGAATCTATTATACACCACCTAATAGATTTATCCAGGCGCTTGAAATTAATATTATCCAACATATCTAAGATGAAATTTTAATGGCCTGCTCTTCATTTTTTCGTAATCTTCAATTCACTTTCAATGAGATTGAAATATGTTTTCATAGTTGGTGTCAAAGTCTCCTTATACTTGATGGTTGTTGTTGAAAATGATTCTGACTCATGTCTAGCCGAACACTGTTTGCACCTGCAGTTATGTTCGTGGGTGTAATCACACTGTTTTATAAACAAGGTTTCTAGATGTCAACATGTGGTGCAATCAATGAACATCAGAGTTTTGGCTTTCCTAAGATAAATTTACATACGCAAGTGCCCAAAATCTACAAGCAGATAGCATATAGATAGAAGATAGTATATTCTTTCAAACAGAGAATACGCTAATAATATGCAACTTTCTTATACTGAGAATAAAAATGCTGACTTTGAAATCCTTAGAAAATATCTCTTCTTATATTTGAAATTAAAAGTTGAAGATGCTTTCATAGCTTTAGATTATCAATTCCCTGAGATCCAAGATGCAAACTAAATGAAAGCATGAGAAGGCCTCCGTACAAGATGCAACCTTTTATTTTACGATCAGTGCTCATGACACAAATGGTTGTGAAGAATTCATTCATTCGTTACTTTTGAATTTTGACTACCACGAATTTGTAGCATCTGATACAAAACGTGATCAAAATGTGACTAAAAGTTCATTATCTGGTGATAAGAAATCCATTATCATGTGACAAGTAGTTTATCATCATGTGACGATTAATTCATTATCTGGTGACAAGTAATTCATTATCATGTGAAGAGTAGCTTATCATCATGTGACGATTAATTCATTATCTGGTGACAAGTAATTCATTATCATGTGAAGAGTAGCTTATCATCATGTGACGATTAATTCATTATCTGGTGACAAGTAATTCATTATCATGTGAAGAGTAGCTTATCATCATGTGACGAGTAATTCATTATCTGGTGACAAGTAATTCATTATCATGTGATGAGTTACTCTTTATCCTGTGATCAGTAATTCATTAATTATAGAATACCTGACACCAACAACAACTCGGACAAAGTTGTCTAAATGCAGCTGGCACCATTGCTCCACGTCATTAGCTAGTGTCGCACTGTAAAGCGCGCGTCTGATACTTGGGTTGTCACAAGCGCGGAAGATCGTCGCTATCTAAAACAGAAGGAACAAAACTCAATGGACGAATGTCTCTCAGAAGTTTTATATTCCTAAGCAAAGAAATAAACAAACCATGGGATATTCGAGCGAAAAAAGGAGAGGGCCTAACCTGATCTCTGAAGCCTGCAGCGCCATCTTCAAACAGCTTGTCACCTTCGTCAAGAACAAGCCATTCAACCCTACGGAAAAGCAGAAGACATGGAACAAACTGCATTCCTTTAGAATACATCACACAATCAACGACTAAATTCTGGATTTTATTTGGTTAGATCTAAGGCAAGATTTCTGGCACACTTTTGGTTATTTCCAAGACTCAACTTCTGATTAGATTCTATATTATCACAAATTTTCGATTAGGCTCAAAGAAAGAGCCCTGGTCCTTTTCTGAATTTTTAAATTAGATTAATGGTGCCATACATTCATTAAATACATCTTTGAAAAACTTTATAAAATTTTGAAAAACTGTTCTAAAGAAAAAGTTACCAGTAAACACTAAGCGTTACAAAAATAAAAGGACTTGAGTAATTCAAGTAAGTTTATTAGTCATTCTTTTCGCAGCATTTCAAAAAGAAGTAAATGACTGATCTTAAATAAACAAGAGCAGTTACTTGTCCAAACTGATTCCAGGCGGATCTTTTGAGAGAAGATAAACAAGCCGATTCGGGGTTGCGATGAGAATATCTGAAAAAAGATAATTAATAGCAAGATGACTTTGCGGTAAAAAAATGCCTTTTATGGATAGCACAAGACACAGTTCTCTTATGCACTTATGCTGAGATTCAATAGGACGCTTAATTGGCGCATCATGCTGACACCGTAACAAACCATGTAATAGGTGTCTAAAATGCAGTGATTGAATAGCTTGTGTGAATGCATCAAAAATGGCGCAGCACTTTAATCAAACGGGCATAATTCAATTTCATTAATTGGACTGGTATCCGATTTCTTTTGGGCTTGAAACCTGACTAAAGGTCTACCCCAGATACATCAGTTTTCGGTTCGACCAGTCGTGTAATCCTTATGCCAGTGCCTGGTTTAACGAGATTCAACTGCAGCATTGCACATTAAAATACAGTGAAAATGAAACGTGCAACTCAATCTTGATTTTATCGCATCGGTAGTCTTGTTAATTTTCAGTCTAATGCATAAGTAATAAGTAATAAGTAAACACATGACAGTAAACAGTAAACAAGTAAACAGTAATGAGTCATAAGTAAACACATGACTTTTACGCTTGGGATAAATAGAAAGTTGACTAATGGTCACATTAAGCACGAGGCACGGACTAGAAACTCAAAAGTCTCCCTTGTGTGTATCACAAAGAAATACTAGCTCTGTCTAGATTAAACCAAGCACTTTATGACAGATTGTAACATCATTATCATATGTACAGTATGATACTGATCAGAATCCACTACAAATCAATTTTAAAAAAACCACTTACAAATCTATCAACTAAATCTAATTGTGGAATCAAAATATCATAACATCATATGACAATATAACAAGAAGAAATCACCGCATCATAATTGTTTATCATAATGTTACAATATAAAATCACAACATTATCAAAATATAAAAAAAATAAAAATAAACTAAACAAGACAGAATTTTTAATAGGGTTCAGTTCAGACGTAACAGATTATTATGTTGACAATATTCAGCCACAAAAATGGCATTTCTGGATGATCTCAAATTACTTGATGAAAAGAATTTAAAAAGTCCAAGCTCCTTACCAAGTCGAGCATCGGATGTCTTGGAGAAATTCCCTGAGGCTGCTTTCGATTTTGTTAATAAATGAACCCGAAATCCTATTCCAGAACCCAAGCGATTAAATTCTCGGTAAATCTAATAATAGAATATTAAATAATAATATTGATTACCTTGAAATTGACTATTAGGCAATCATGCAATTAAACAAAAAATCCTGGAAAAGGTCTTTCTTAACTCCAACATAATATGATTTTAGAAATTAAGAATCACAAAGAAAAAGGCTGTAATGGAAAACTCGTGATAAGTCTAACCATGTTGGTACATAGTAGACTAAGCGGCCAAACAAAAACGAGCATTCATAAAGTAAGTTGTTATGGTAAGGCATGAAGCAACGAAGTATTTTCTTTATTCAAATTTGGCGTTTTTCAAAGTAAATTTGTATTGCTACATAGCTGTTTATCGCATGCATTTATTTCTAAACACGAAAGCCCTCAAAAGAGTACATGGTGGTACATGTCTCAATGCAGTTATTCAAAGAATAAGCAGTTACTTCTGAATATGTCAGTATTGCTAGGAATACATCGTTTTACATCCGTCTTTTATAATACAGAATAGACCAACTCAAACTGTGTCGAAGAGATGGTACGAATAACAGTTGAAAATGAAGAGTGGATACCTGGCTTGCAAGCTCTCTGGTTGGTGATATAACTAAAGCCCTGAAGCCACCTCGCTTTGGCTTCTGAAAGAGATAGAAATATTCAGCTTGGGAACATTGCTACATTAAAGAACACATTTAAGTCAAATCAAGGGTTTGATTTGAAATTAATTTCAGTCGCTAAGATTCAGTACAGGCTTTCGTGGGAAAGGCGTGGGATCAGACGCGCACGCCCTGGCGCTCGCCTGCTGCTTTCCCGGTGTGCAAAATATCGCACGCCTTCATTTATTTTGAAAGCAAAAATTTTTCATGATTAGCTTTATGGGTTTTTAATTTTCAGGCCACCTCAAAAAGGCTAGACACCGTGTCAGGATTTTAGATTAAATATCAATTTCCGGAATAATCATAGCGTTAATCTATTTTTGATTCTACCAAACCTCTTGACCCCTATTGACCGCAGTATTTCCAAAAAAGTCCATTTCAAAAAAAGAGACAGATTGGCAAAGTAGGAACCATAACGTTGACACTCTTGATATGCAAACTTCTTCATCCGGTGACACAAGTGATAGCGATGACAGCATATTTTAAAACATTTTAAAACTTTCGTTGATATTGATTGTCTCTTGTTGATATCTTGATTAAGTTCAGTTCTTATTTTTGAGAAAACTTGAGCAGTTATCAATCATATTGCTGTAATCATTGTCCTTTTTGCAACTCCTGCGTAGACCTGCCATAATTACCTAGATTTTTCCAATGAATTAGTGTCACACGCAACCACACTCCACCACACGCCTGGTTAGCACGCCTGCTATAATTTTCCCACAAAAGCCTGACATGGGAAGCTTAGATTTTAGTTCTGTACGTATGGTAGCAAGAAATGAAGATAAAGAAATATTACTGAAAGGAATTTTTCTTTTACAAAAAAGGCATAACTTACTTGTAAAGATTGCAATATTGGGATAATGAATGCCAGAGTTTTACCAGATCCAGTAGGTGCGCAGGCAAGAATTTCTCGGTGCTGAAACGGAAATAATAGAAAGATAGAGAGACCTGATAATAACATAGGATGAGCATAAGACAAATAACTGAATTTTTAAGTGAATAAAAGAAAGAAGCTCACTTTCAACATTAATGGAATTGCTTGCATCTGGACTGGTGTAGGCTTGTCATATCCTGAATCCAGCAGATTTTGCAAAAGATACTGTGGAATCTTGAACCTATAAAAGAACAAAAATGAGGTGATAATCAGATAAATGTTGAAGGTAAGAAGGAATGACATTTGGAAGCTAAAGGCAGAGTACCTAAATCAAAACAGTTTATATTGATAAAGCTATTCTTTCAAGAAACACTTCACAAAACTGAATATGAAAATTGAAGTTTATGCTGTAATTATTCTTAAGAAGACAAGTTTTGGCAAGGGGAGTGGGGGACTTTTAAAATGCTTATGAGGCAGTGCCCTTAACTTGCTAACTCTTGGCTTTTGTTTTCCAATGTGCAATAAATTTCACATAAAAACAAATTTTTCATTGGATTTTAAGTATCCTCCATTTCTGACATGGATATTTATGATGTCTGTTATCAGAAAATACTACAAACTACAGAGCAAATTAAGCTTGTGGGAAATCTTTTGCTTTCTACCTGGAAAATGGAGCCCAGAACATTGGGGGTATATTTCTAATGCTGCTTCTTTATTACCAAATGTTGTTAGAAAGTTTAGCTTTACAGAAAGCATGCAAAAGACACAAATTATTGTTAGTGAAATTGTAAAAACCTTTCTCTAAGCTCATCAAATGTTGTAAATGGATCTGGCACATCAGCTCCACGTATGCTAATACCATGTTCATTTCGCAGCCTGTTAACCTGTGAATTAGAGATCATTGAAGGTAACAGGCTGCCTTGAAGAGCAAATTGTGCATTTCAATGCCACAGCATTCTTGGAAAATACAAGAAAAATGTTGAGCTACTGGTTGTTTCTCATACCTGTTGTCAAGAACTGGGTGCTGCTTTTAAAGAGACCTTTTGTGTTACAAAATGAACGGAAACCAAGGAAATTGATGGAGAAACTGTTCTTGTTCTTTTCTAAAGCTGATGTTAAATTGAATTAGTCACTTAAAGAAATCTGGATTGAAAAAAAATTCTATTACCCGTAGACCCTACCATCCATTGACACATTGTCATGCAACATCACTAACTTCAGTAGCATCGTTAACATAGCAGATAACAGTGATAACAGTGAAAACATCAATCGAACAGTGAAAACATTTCTTGGATAAAATTTGCAGAATTAATGGTTCTGTGTGAGCAATTAAAAGCTCACATTTCAGCTTATTTCTCTTCAGATGTTTGAGTATAATAAGAGAGCTGTTGTCGATCTAGAATATTTGGCAAGCAACAAGTGTGTGTTCTCAGTTACATACCTTTTCTCTCCTTAAGTCTTCATCCTTTTCAGTAAGTGTAGAAACTTTCTCTTTTCCTTTCCTCTTCTTCAAATTTGTTGGACCAGCATCATTGTCATCAGACTCTATACCTATAAGTAAATCCATCAACACCTATGCCTTATGAAAAATTGCTTTGCAAGGTCTTTAATCAAAAGAAAGGGTCTCATATTAAGTAGGTCATTGACTAAATTAGGACATAACTGATGCAAATCTTAACAAATTCTTCAATTTCAGAATTATTTTCAGAATCTTTAATTTCAAAATTTTACATTGACTCACCAACAATAGCTTTATAACCTCAAGCACATTGTTGCCTAAAGTTTATGTTGTGACTTTTAGTTTATATAAGTGCCACTCTAAGCTGAAAAATTGAAAGAAAAGCCTATGCAGATTATTTATGCTTAGATCGTAATCTCGGTTGGGGCAGTCAAAAACTAAAACTAGTCAGTAATAAACTTGATGAGTCAACAAGAAATACCATAAGGTAGAAACAGGATAGAGGAACACTTTCCTTTAAAGGCATAACAATTATAAATATATAATTAAGAATTAAAAAACTTAATAAATAAGGACTTGCAAAAATTTAAACTACCATTTACAATCTTTCTCTTCTTGACCTTTTTTGTTGATTTCTCAACATGAAATGGAGCATTTTCTGCATCATTTTTATCATCAGTTCCAAAAAAGTCCAGAGCACACTTTATAGCATTTGTCTGTGTTTCAGTCTGGCCAAGTACCTACAAGTTTAAGATTATCTTCTCAGCAACAGATAAATGTCAAAAATATTAAAGCAAATAAATGATTTCATAACAAAGTTGATGTAGACATAACAAAAAGAAAGTTCAAGTCAAGAATAAAGTAGAAGCAACTATTTTGCGTAGGTTTGTGCTGCTTTCTGAGCAATGGACAGGAAATTCAAACTATCATATTGACAGTTGACTTTGTTTTTGCTTCCACAGCAGTTAGCAATTGTTGTTTGTTAGTTACCAAGGTTCATGTGGACCAGCGATGATGTTGGTGCAACTAAAATGAACTCTACCATAATAGTTTATATATCTTAGCAGAGAGCCAGTACTAGTGAGTCGGTGATTAGCAATGGACAGAAATATGCTCCATAACACGTTTACTGGACTTCCAAGAAATTGAAATATAGTTTCATAAGCATTAGAAAATTAACGGCACGAATAAATTTCATTAAGTCAAACCTCGATTTGGGTGAAAACTTGGACAGAGTTAGCAAATCCCTAACTGGTCTATAGTGCTTACTAAGGAGAAGCTTTGAATCAATTTTCAATCCAAGGGGAACTGAAATAATTAATTGAGCCGGGTTTAATCACTGGTATTTCCTGGGTTCATCTCCATGGGATTCAACTGAAGTTTAGGAAATCAAGTAGCTTCGTCCATACGTTATTTAAATGTGTTATTAAGTCTCAAAACTAGTATCTTATCACAAGAATACAGTTAATCTAACTAAACTAAATCCCCTTTCTACAACTTTAGAAAAATTAGTGCAGCTATAATGCCCTGTGTTATGCCTATAGAAAGATGCATTGACTTGAAAATTTGTTGTAAAGAGAAGTCCTTCTATTATTCTACCTGTGTATTCGATGATTTAAAAGCATCTTGCTTGCAGCGGAAATTTGCCCCTGAAGCAAGCTTCTTGAAAATATCATGAACGTCCACCATTTTGGTTCTTCACGAGGAGTGCTGTTGTTGTTGCAGACATGCTTTGGAGTGCACCTTCGCAGAGGCTGCAACATCGCAAACTTGCTATTTCATCCTTTTGCATGATAAGTTGGAAGATAACGAATAATAATCGAGTGAAGTGTTACCAGCCACTTCCACTTTTACGCAAACAGAATAACAATAGTCTGCCTTATAAATCAAAGGGAATCCTAAATTCAGCTTTAGTTATTGATTTCTATCTCGATGACTTTGCAACAGGCCAAACTATGAGCTAGTGACAAAATAGTTTTAGCTTTGTGTTGGTCAAAACCGGGGACTGTTTACATTACTGAAAAATTTCGAAGCAACGCAAAATTTTTAGAACGGACGCAGAAAGTTAGCTAAGTGAGCATGGCGCAAATATTTCCAAATTTTTGTGCATTGCTCTTGAGCATTTCTTGAAGCCAAAAAATTCTTAATTTTGACATAATGTGATATTTTAAACATGCCCTTGTTTTGTTGATTTAAATTGCACAGATTAAGAGAGCAAAGTCAAATGGAAGCAAGATTTAAAATTAGGAGAAAAGACATTATATATTTGTGGCGTAATGTTGAGGGAGCTTGCAGCGGAAACATGTGGACCAAGTTTCTGCCTTTGGGTGGCTTTGGCGGCGTGGTACACTTGTTTGGCACCAAAATTAAAGAATGCTTACCAGGTCTGTCTCTAACAGTACTGGAAAGCAATGCTGTCGGCAAAAGAAACACTGGAATGGGGCCTCAAAGATGGTGTCGACAAAAAGATTGGTTAAAGAACATGAAAGCCAATCGCACTAAACATTTCAATTGCGAGTGATAATGTCCCAGATTCATTCCAAGCAGTGAAATCTAATTTAGAAGATTCAATAAAGCCCAAACTCTCTCCTAATCAACTAACGTAGAATATCTTGCTTGCTTAAGCCATACTCATTTCTAGAAAAAGTTTATTCCAGCCAATAGCCTACTGAATAATAATCTCCAGATCTAGATTGTGCCTTGGGAATGCTCTTATAAAATTTTAAGGTGCTTTACTGTTGACTTCAGAAGAATGACGCACCTGTCTTTAAAATGGTTTCAATACCCAGATCCATCTATTGAACATACTATTCGACATTATGTCCAAAAAGCTATCTCATTCCCCTCTTATTTGCAAAAGAAGCGACGACAGAAACATTATAATCAACATCCTTCATAATCAAAGTCCGGCTTTCCAATTCATTGTCGAGAGATTCCGAAAAATTTCAGAATCTGCAGTTTCAATCTTTTACAGGATTATGGAAAGGTTTCTGATATCAAATGCTTAAAGATTAATACATTCTAGAAATAGGATTCAGAAGGTGGAAGACATGCTTCATTTCCTAGGACACTTGTTACATAAGTTTTTCTAACATAATACTGCGATATTCTTCTGATAGATTTACATATTGAGAAATACAAAACTCTTAATCGGAGACAGTTAATCTCTTCCAAAATCCTTTCGCCAAGGGTAGAAAGTTTCAGTCGGCAACTCATCTGCTTGGCATTCTATTTTGTCTCCAGGTTATGTCTTCTTCTTGCAAGAACAAATCTTCGAAACCTGAGTCTAAACCGGATGTGCAATTGGATGGTCAAGTTTAGTTGTCCGACCAACTTTGGCATTTCCACGGCTCAAGCTTCATTGGCTCTAAACACAAATACGCAAAAAAGAAATGGACGTTAGAACAGTCAAAAACTTGAGGATATTTTTAATGGCTTTTCACTTCTCAATGGATATACCGACAAAACTTCGCAAAAAAACACTTGAAGCATGCGGTTATAACTAATTCAAAGTTTTGGCAATAAAATGAAAGACCTGTTCTTAAGCTTTGAGAGATATAAACAAAGGCATGTTTCGTGAATTGTTGATTTGCTTCTGATTTTCGTAAGTTTCTCAAAAACTGTTGCAGTTGTTCAAATGATACACAAATCTTTTTAAGTGTCTTCTGCTGTTTTAAATTTTTAAAATGGGCGTCTCAAGTCCTCAGAACAATCAACAGGTACAATCTCAATATAGAGGTCATAATTGTAGAAACCAGAAAAACTACAAACCTTCTAAGAAATCGTTCATTCCATCAAGTGATAGTGCCTTGAATTCTGAAAACTAAAGCAATCAACTTAAGCCAACTTATGTCTCTGATTGTTAATTTTGAAACCCATATTTTCAACAAAACAAAGAATAAAGAGGAATGCAGCTGATAACAAACTTGATGGTCAAAATTTAAAAACAAAGCATTAGAAAATAAAATGTAAATTTCAGACCATAATACTTAAAAGCATTATGGGAATGAAAAATAGAATCTTAGAACTCTTAAAGAAGCTTGGGACAGACAACTCAATATATTGAAATACCTTTGACTCTAACCCCATTTGATAAGATAGAACTGGCTCAATGTTACTATGCTGTAGAACCCAAAGATTTTTTTCAGTACATTTAATATCTAGAGGAACATGTGATAGATTAATATCATCTTGTTTCTCTAGCTTTTCATCTGTTATGCTGTATTGTAGAATTTTCTTCATTCTAAAACAGGTAGAAAGAGACACATTCTTGACATTATAGAAAAACTCTCAGCCAAAATTGCCAGTCAGTAGCTGACCATTGCTATTCCTCGCAACTCCAGGTTGATTTGATTGCTTTTATGTTTAGAATAATCTTATTACCCCCAACCAACACAGTAAAAAAAGCCTTAAAAGGATTATAACGAAAAAAGAAATGTCAAAAAGGAACAACTTTTCTCCTCTTGCAACTAATTTAAATAGGCGCATTTAAAAATGAAAGCCAGTTGGAATGTTCATTTGCTCCAATCACAAGCTTAAAATGACAAACTCAAAGCTGACAAAAACCAACTCTTCAAGCTTTCACCCATATATGCATCGAAGACAACCCAAGTTCACCTTATGACACTATTTTTTGAAGTCATAGATGTGATCTAGATGTTTCAAAATAAAGGACTGAAAAGAGCAAATAAAATTGCATACCCATCAAGAATGATGAATACTCTCCTTTCAACATCTACACAAATGCCCCTAGGAACTGAGTCATCCTACAAAAATAACACCTTTGATAATGCTAAAGTGGTTTACAATAATTAAAAACAGTTAAGTCAACTAATGTCCTGGGTGACATAAACATTAAAAAACAAACTAAATAAAAAGAAGGTTAAAAACTGAAAAAGTCTACCTCCATTGGTAGTTTGACAATATCACATTGGCAGCCCAAGATTCTATTCCAAAGAATCAAATTCCCATCCTGCAAGGGGAATTGAATGAAAAACATTTTATTCCAAATTATGTCTTATAAAGGGCAATCTTGGAAACAAACAAAAAATCCACTTAGTTAACAAACCACTTAACTGCTTTCAAATCTCATATTGGAATGACTTTTATTTTCTCTTTCTTGCAGATAACAAAAAATGATAACAAGTACTTTGAAAATGCAACATCAGAACTGCTAGACATAACAGGTCTGAAATTTTCAATATACGTAGACTGTTTTAAATACTTCAAGGTGGATATTAGTTGAAGATTGTTGATTATATGTGATAGCAAAAACTTGCATGAGATGTCTCAAGTCTTCACATGATAAAATAAAGCTTATTACTTACCCCATCTATTGACAAAAGGAACTTTTCACTGGAGTCAAGTGCTACTGCTGACACAAAACTGCAAAGGGAAAACAATTATTCAGAGCCCAAAGAGACATATATGAAATTATGCTGAAAAATATACAGTGCTACTGCTGACATAAAACTGCAAAGGGGGAAAAATAAGTCACCTGTTCTTAAACTGAACTACTTTAAAGCTAACAATTGCCATTCTTAAGAGGAAGATGCAAACAAGTATTGAATATATAGAGACTCTTTCTCGAGGATGAAAAGCCCCAGTCACAAAGCCTACATTTATTTGGCACATTGTAATCGCAGCTTCACATGCATATCATTTAGTGAATTGTTTGCAACACATAGCTATGGAAAAAGTCTACTCTAGCTATTTCCACTAATTCATTTGATATATTATTAATAAGGAAAGAAAATGGCATTGCATCTCAATATCAAGCAATTTGCATTTCTATAAGGAAACAATAAGCTTCCAATTAAAAATATTTTTAGAAATGTAGACATATGGTAAAACTGCTGATCAAAATAGAGAAAATTTGACGAAAAACCTACTCGCTATGTGCCATCAAAAACGTATCAACATTGTAACAATTTGGGAAATGACTGATGCGGATTTTCCCATCTCTGTCAGAAGTAATAATTTTTGCATCATCAGATGTCAAAGTCTAAAAAAGAATTCAAGCATTTGATTTTCACTTCACTCTATTATCAATAAAAGCCTTAGTATGTTGCAACATATATAGAAAAATTAAATAGTCTTACAGAATGGTTATAGCTGTAAATGGTACCTTCAGAACTAGATAACTATCAAAACTTATGATAATATGAAACATAATAATATTGACTGCTGCCTGGTTGATTTCTTCTTTATTAGGATGCACTTGAAAGATCTGCCTTACAGAGCACTAGCCTACAAAATTTACAATACATTAATAGCCAGGAAAACAAATTGCAAATGGCAAGAGGCATGCCTTTTTAGACAATCTTGAAAAATGCCAAAACTCAAACAGTGCCTCAAATCCATCAACAGTGAATTATAATTAGAAGCAATAATGTCCTGGCTGCTACTAATTTCTTACCATATCCAGTATAACTGATAAATGTCCTATTAAATGTTCAACTTTTTCATCTCTCAGGTATATTCTACAAAATAAATTGACTTCAAATTCATATAAATGCAGTGTACACAGTATCCATTTCAATAAAAGAAAAAGTTTTAAAGGTTGATTTTGGCAACATTTTTACCAAAAGGCCAATTATTAGTCCTTTAATATACTTGGCAAATGAACACCAAGTGTGCAAAGCCTGGATTTTCGACAACCTATCATTGTCAATTCTAAAACAGTTTTAATATAACTTTAAAAATTAACAAGATCATTAGCTAATTTGAAGAGTTTCTGTCTGCCCACTTTCCTTGAAAATCCAAAACAATCATAAATTTAAAACAACGCAATAATACAGTCAACAAGTTCTTTTGGTGAAAGAAGATCTAGCATATACATTTGATTAATAAAAGGAAATACAGCAATTTAAGAGATAAATCTGACAAAGAACTCACTTGTGGACATCCCCTGCTTTGTCAGCAATAAGGGGGGCATCCTCAGCTTTTGAAAAAACCAGCTTCATCGGTTTTCTTGGAATATTCCTGCAAGCAAAGAAAGCTTGAACCAAAATTCAGCCTTTAAAGAGGTGTTTTTAATGCAAGTCCTAGTGCCTTCACATTTTGACTAAGCCTCATTAAAACTAAATAAAAGACAAGATAAAAACAAACATGGAACTAACAAGCATTCTGATAAAAATACTTGGAAACAGAAGTCTTTTGCTTTAAACTGATTTGCAATCAGCCTTTTCTTGAAGCCATAATTTCAAATATAAGCATTTCTCCTGCTTATTTTTTGTTACACACTAGTTTACTGAAAGACCAATCTAGTTGAGACCTGTTAAACTCTAGGTTCCATGTAGATGTATTCCACACAAACAGCTCTTTTGATGATGTGCATATCGAAAAATATTTTCCACTGGGAGAAAATTTGCAGTCAACAATGTATAGGTTTCTCTTTTCAGTACTTGGACTTGAAGACCCATTGTCACTGACTGGTTGATCAATCTTTTTCTCTACAACCTCATATTTGAGACAGAGTTTGCCACTAAAAAGAGAATCACATGAATTTATACTTAAATACAGCTCAAAATTATTGCTCTAAGAAGTAATACAATCATAGAATGATAACTAGAGCTAGAGTGGTAACACATGGCTTAACAAAAATGCTAACGTATCCATAAACAATAATGCAATATTTGTACAAAAAAGAACATGACAGTTGAACGTGATTCTAAGAGCATGCTATTGTACAAAAACATATCAGTGATAGACATGCCAAATTATTAAAGCTCCAATAGCTATATATATAATCATACTTTTTATACAGGTTTGACGAGCAGCAATTTGTCATATGACTACCGATATCTATCCATTCCTGACAATCAAAAGAAGATTCAGCATTCAATGGCCACATAAAAAAATCAAGCTTTTATAATGGAATACTACCTTAAAGAAGTTACAAGAAGCTTGTTCCTGGAACAAACCGCCAGGAAACTTTTCGTTACCGCGATGCAAGCCATATGGTCAACTTCTCTTCCAACAACAAGATATTGAACTGAATTGCATATATTTTGCTGATATCAGCATAGCCTCGTTTCTACTCCTCGCTGCTTTCTCATATTTTCTTCGATTTCTTCCCTAATAAACCATGGTGCATTTAATAAATATTTATAGCTAGAATGACTTTGAGCATGATAGCTCACTTGCAACCCCTTCTATTGCATTATTCAACAAAACTGAAAGAAGCGAAGAGTTTTTCGTTCATGATTTTTCTTGATAAGCAAAAGTGATTTTTATTGAAAATTTTACAGTAGAGTAATCAGATCATAAATCTGTATTTTCAGTCTTACTATGAAGAAAGCTTGTGATAACATTCTCAGAAATAAGTACCAATTTTAATACCAGTGTAAGTAATAGCACAAAAATAATGCAAAGTGTAGCTATAGTGATCTTGATAACCAGACAGATAAAATTTCCGGACTATCCTGCTTCCTCCCTTTACTTCCATAGCAGACATACAGCAGATCCTAATTAGCTGAACACGTCAGCAAGCCTGAACTTGTCCTATAGATAAAAACTTGCAGCGCAGTATTTCTCGATCGAACAAATGCTAACATTCATACGAAACTTTGATCACACGAAAAATAAATTTAGCAAGCCCGCAGTAGAAAAACACAATAAGCAAATAATGGTAAATAAACTCAATATTAGCAGTCACCTCACAAATTCACAGAAGACTGAGTAACGTCTTAAAAACATAAACTAATCAAATAAGTTACAAGAGTTAAAAACAGTCAAAGCAAGTTTACTTTTGCGGCTAACACGTTTGGCATTTTGAAAACAGCTCGAAAGTGACTTGATCCTGATTAAAGTGACTCACTTCCATTGAAACAAAACACTCTATATTTTCCTTTTTTTAGTTTTAAATTTATGATTCGAAAGCTGCCAACAACATTCAAAGCTTTTCTATCCCAGAAATTCATGCATTTAGAGTTCAACAGGAAACAGGAGAACTGCAAACTTCGACGTCACAAAACGATTTAATCACGAGTTTGTTCCATCTTGCGCTTCTTCTTTCATGACAGACTCTTCTAAAAGAATGTTACTGTCGCCACTGATAGCTGCCACCACTTCAACTAAAATCGAATTTGATGAACAAATGTTTGATGGTGAAAAATGGCAATAGCATACAAACAACCGAATATATTTTGCATACTTTGAGTTCCTTGCCAGGAGTAGCTAATAGAAAAATGCTTTAGATTGAAACGAAATGCCTTTTGGAATAGAATAAACTTGAACAAAGGAATATAATTATGAATGCAATAGAAAATAAACAAAGGAATGAAATAGAAAATAGGATAAAAAATCAAAAAGAACCTAATACAATTCCAAGCAAAAATCATTGAGAGGTAAGGAGTGACAGCAAAATAAGAAGAGAACATGTGACAATTGGATTGACCTAGAAGTCGTGCTGTCATTTTGATTAGAACACGACACTCAGAAAAGCGTCAGACATAGCAACTTCTTTAGACAGCCAAAAATTGGTTTTTGCGATGCTTGAGGCTAGCATTGCTTTTTTATACCTGAGGGTTTAACTTCTTCACAAGGGTCTTTTGGAAAAGAAATTTCAGGATCAGTCACCTACAAAAATGGAAAATTATGGTGAAATTCTGGAGTAAACTAAATCAACCTTACGTAAAAATTTCAGGAAGAATGAATTCAGTATCTAGATAAATATAAAAAATCAAGAAAATTGTAGTAATTTCATTCTTTTCATTAAATTACTAATTACTGCAATGGGATGAATGTCAATCATGCCTTTTACCTGATTGACCATTCAGTAACAAACTCAAGACAGAACAAGAGACATAAAATAGAATCCCTACTAAATTATCCTCCTTAACAGAAACGAATTATGTCATCATCAACTTAATAGATGAATGAGGTATTGGAGAAAAGGAAAGCAATAAAGAGGAAAGAAAATTCCATTCACGTTTTCGATAGACTCGGGTCGCCTGACACCAAGAATCAATTCATCTGTTTGGATCTCTTTATCAACACAATCCTTGTTCATCTTTAAAGAATCCTTCAGTATAAGATTCTCAGCATTTAGATCGTCAATTTCGAATTGCAATCCCATTTCGGAGTTGGACATCGCCGCAATCCGATCACTGAGCTGCTTCACCAATGTTGCTTGGGTAGACAACTGATCCATCAGCCTCTGCAAAGAGTCAGAAAAGAGTTGCTGTCAGTGAAGCAGAACACTTTTCCAATGTAAATTTATTTCTTCATTGCATCCATTTTGCGTTTAATATCCTCAGTTGGATAGGGATTTTTAGCCCATTCAAAGTCCTAGAAAATAAATCCAAAACACATCGATTGCTAACTAAAAACGAATGGTTTTTCATGTATCTAGGGATATACTCTTCATACCAGATATTATCTCTTGCAGCAGAATTTAGCTTACATTGAAAAATTTGAGAACAATTATGTCTTGCAAATAAAAATGCCTGCCTTGTTTTCTTTAATGAGTTGCTCAGTCTGCTCCTCGAGTTTTTCTCTCAAAAAATCCTGAAAAGACGAGACATAAACAAACAAAACTAAAAATGTCCTAGTATTTTACATCAAGGCGTATCTATATGAAAAAAGCCTGCAGAATCATTGCGAAAGGATAACAAAAACATTGTTTGAGATTGTTTAGAATACATGTACCAAGGCTTAAGAGTTAACAAAATTCGTTGTGGTAAAAATGCGATAAGTTAGAGCCAGTAAGTCTGTATGATAGTTGCAATTAAAAGGAATGAGATAAGGCAATACATACATTTTTATTTTTGCTTCATATTACGTGCATATTCGCAATTTCAATTTACTCAGATGAATCTAAACGTGGACTAGAAATGAAAATGAAAAAAATTCCTTTCTAAATCTCCATTCTGATAATATAAAAACTATTGCAAGGATCTAAACTTAACAAGATAGAGACTCTGTAGATTCTAGGCACAAGAAAGAGACATTACAGCTATCTTTGCATTCCAGTCTGACGTTAAGCTTTCGCAGTATATTACGTAAAAATGATTTGACGTACGTTGGTGGGCTCTGTTGGCCTCTGGGTCGATGCATCCTCTGATTGGCTGCACAAAGTAGCACTTGCAGTAATGTTGTTTATTGTGGCTTTATGCTTTGTTATTTCATCAAATGCTTTGATGAGCTTGGCTTTACTTTCCTCCAAATTGCATTGTTGATGGTTATTTATTCTCAGAATACGATTCTGGAAGAGACTTGCCTTTTGCACTAGAAATAAAAGTATATGAGTCTAGGAACGAATAATTGAGAGTTAGAGATGAAAACGCAAGTGCAGATGGGAGGATTAACAATATTATGCAAGGTCAAACACTTTGCAAAGAGTTTATGAAAACATTTTCACAGCTTCCACTATTGTTTTATGGAGGTCCCGTTCAACATTGTACTAACCTCTTAGACATTAAGAATAATTCTTAAGAATTTATATTTGCATATTCTAGCCGCCTTTGTTGCACACATTAGAATTTGTTTCCAGCAATCTGCGTTGATTAATGTACCGCTAACGACAAAGATATAACTTTCGTTTCTGATATACATACACCAAATAAACTTAATATACTGACAGCTGGAGGAAGTTTTTCAAAGAATAAAGGCCCGTGCGTAAGCATGATTGTTCTACAAAAATGAAGATTAATGCTAACTAGATGAGCAACAAGACGGGTTTGCCATGCAATTCAAACATTAAAAAACCACCAAAAAATTAGTAAGAGCCGTAAGAGATCGTGAATTCTGGCACAATTTATTGTAGAAGATCAAAAACGACTTGAGACCTGGCTGACACCTGATCAGACGAAGAATGGAATTCCACATGCAAATCTATCAATGACGTCTTAACATAATAGCATTGATCTTTAGCATAGCAATGATCAGGTCGACAGCTTAGCCTCTCCTTAGCCTCTGATCTTATTCTACAACTCAGTACAAGAAGAGTCAAACACTTTGGCCCTTGATAAGCCTTCAACATAGCCTATTACCAGCAGACTCTAACTTCATCAGCTCAGATCGTATCTGATTCCTGTGCTCTTCAACACTTTGCACCCTTTCTTGTAAAGCTCTGAACTGAAGCATTAGACTCTCCTTCGCAGCTGTGTGCATATCATATTGAGACTCCTACAAAGAGAGCCACGTAGGTCTGGGAGTCAGCGTCAGCAACTTGACATCAAAGACAAATATCAAGTTGCGATTTTTCAAATAATTTCGAGGCTAGCTAAATTACTTGAGTTACTTAGCTATTAATTGGGTTGTTAACTGAAATCTGAGTCCATGCAAAAATGATGCCTTCTAATATTTCCAGTATTCCAAAATTATCATATTATCACATATCAAAATTATAAGTTCCAAATAGTGTCATGAATATTAAACATCAATCAAGCTATCCACTAAGATAACCATCTAAGGAGCCTAAGACACTGAAAGACAAATAACTTATCAGAAAGTCAATGGGATTTATCTGAAGCAGATTGCCCTAGCTTTCAACAAAAACTCTACATTTAACTCATTATGTCACATTATGTCATACAATAATATCGATACTGCTCCTAATAATTACAACAAAGATCAAGGGTTAATAAGCTATATTGTACCTGATCTTTCCATTTCTTTTCCAGATTGTGCTTAGCGAGCTGCAAAGGAAGTTTAACATGAAATATACTGTGTCAAGTTAAAGCATAGAAAAATGGCGAAAACATTCCAAAGCCATCAATGTTAATTGCCTAATGTCAATGCTAACGTCGAGTCAACTTTCTGAACACCAAAGACGGTAAGAAATGACTGGAATCTTGCTTTCTTTGGGGGAAATCAAATAACATAAGTCTATCGAAAAGCATGAGACCTGAAGAGCAACAACTTCCTCCTTTAAGATCTTCATGCTTTCACTTTCCGTTTGTTGGTGAATGATTTTTCTTTTCTGTAAACAAATGGAATGCCAGGTCACAAGAAACATAGACACAAATAAGAATGCGAATAGTGAAAAGTAAAAATGTGCTTCAAAATGAAAAAAAAGAGTAACATGAAAGGGAAAAAAGAAAGAAATAAAGAGACCGTCCAAGATTTCATCTCAGGAAATATTTGTTGATTCATTAAAGTAGAAAAATGAGTTAACTTGTAGCAAAGGGTAAAATGAAAATGAATTAGTGGTTTCAAGCAAAATGATAAAGATAAAAAATCTGAGAAGCATTGAAGCTTTAAAAAACTCTTAATCTTTATATTTTTTTAATAGCACAAGAGGGAAAAATAAAGTAACAATCACTTCACCTCTAAGCACTGTAGCTTTTCATAAGTTTCTTGCAGCTTGAATAAAAATTAACAAATTTTGTTGCATTGATACAAACATATGAAGCAAACATTTCAAACATGTTTCTGACACATGTAAAGAGCTTGGGCCAGCTCTACGAAGTAGCAAATAAATTTATATGCTTTCCCAAATCATAAAATTTGCCATCTATTGTTACAACAGTGACATCAAGAGCAATTAAAAAGCTACACTTGGATCAAGATGCTCCTTCAGTGTTGGCCAACCACCTTGATTGTAGATTTTTCAACTTAATTGATTCAAACAAATCATGGAAAGTGATTGGGGAAATATCAGCACAAACATTTCTCTCAGACTCTGTCAATTTCAGGACCAATTCTTCAATCTTCTTCTCATATTTGTAAGTCAATTCTTCCTTGAATAAAAGAAAATATTTGTGTTCATGACACTTATGATAATAAAAACTATAAATCTAAAAAATAAAACCAGAAAATACATTTGAACCAAAACGAATGGATTCAAAAAGGTATTTCTTTTTTAATGCAGCTAGTTAACATTATTGTGATGTTTCTGGTTTTTACTTCACATTATAAAATTGTAGTTGTTTTACCTTTTCATGACACAAATCAAATTTTTCTTTTAGCAGACCATTTACTCTGTCAGCATTTTCAAGTTCCAGTTTCTTGAAGATAAACAAAATTATGTCTTCTGTATGAAAGCACTGACTGAAAACATCAGGCATGTATTAGCTATCAGAATAACTCAATGATTTTATTTTTTTAAAAGTCTTAAATTAAACAAGCAAAAAAATAAATTGGACTGCACCTAGAAAGAGAAATTGGTAGGTATTGGGTCTTTAATGCATTTGCAACATAAAATTAGAATGCACTCTACACTCACTCTTTTGAGCCGTAGTTCTTCCAAAGCCTACAAAGAAATTTTTCCTCTTACAGTGCCATTATACAAGTAAAAATATATGTACAGCATAGTGCATAAAAACTATAGGGTGATAGCATTGCTAGTTCAAATATTATGTTTTAATATGATTGATCAAGAAGGAATTATGCTCACAAAGACATTATGAAAGATTTGTTGATGTGGTAAATGAATTGTGTTACTTTGAGAAATATTGGCTTAACCAGGTCCACCATTGCCAAACAAGTATCAGCTTTACCTCAGAAGCTTAATTGATAAGATATGATGACTTATGCAAACTCAGTATGATCAATGCTTAGGGGGAATTTACTCAAGATCTTGTTGACAATTATAAAAGCCTCATGTTGAAGATACTTGGATATAATTAATTACAAGAAATATAACTATTCATAACATTAACCCAATCAAACATTAACGAGCCATTCAAAAATAATCCCAAGTTATAAACGGCAGACTCTCACCTCTATGATATTATCTTTCAAAAGCTTTGAAAATTTCTCTTGTTTACCTAAACTTGCAAACCCATCTGGCTCAATATTTCCTGACATCTACAAAAAGACCCTTTACTGCAATTATTCATTTCTCAGAGTAAAAGTTGCTATTGCTTGTGATTTCTCTGGATTAAACAAGAAAAAGAGAGGTTACTACTGAAACCGATTTGTCTTCTAGTAGTATATAAACAGCGATTCATATACAATAACTTGTTTTTTCTTGTTTAAGGTCAATGTTAAAAATTTTTAAGGATCATAGGTTGGCTGTTGAAAATATGATTAACACATTTGCAAATTGTTTGCCTTCCCTGCAAGTTGCTATCAGACGAGCCTTTTATTCAGACGAACCGTCAACATCAATGATGTGTTGAAGAATACATATTTATTTTTATGTAGTACACAGAATTCTTTTTTTGCGTTCTTTTAGTATTACTTCAAGAATGGTTTTGCCGATTGGTCAACCAATTAGATTATTTCGCTTTTGGCGCCCCGAAACTAAATCTCTTATTGCCTGTTTAAATAAAAATTGTGGTGCATTTCGATCCTTCAGTTCTTCTATTAAATGACTATAATCCTGCCAGAAACAGTATTTACCTCAATAAAGTACATCTAACCTTGTTTACAAATTTGAATTTGACGACACCAAAACAAGCACTTGCTTTGTTTTATGACTGTTTTCAACATTCTACTTTGACAAAAAAATTTTCGAATAAAACGTAAAGAATGTCTACAGACAGAAAATCTCCACAAAACAATTAATCAAATACAAACCATATAGGGTCCTGTTTGGGAACGTATTTACTATTTATGAAATTGTGTTCACAGAAAGATTTCTGCTTTCTTTTCGTGCTCGCAATCAAATTTTGGCGGGAAAAAATTGCCTCGTAACAGAAACGAAAATCTATGAATTTTGGCCGTCGAATCTTGGATGGTGGGCGTATACCAGGCGATAGAACAACGAATTTAAATTTCGAGTTCTCGTTGCAATAAATTCGGAAGTTTCAAAGCAAAAATGAAAAATTTAGAAAGAAAAATTAATTCCAGGATCTGTGTTAGTTACAAAGCACAACCAATAAACGTTGCTACTTATATTCCTAAAGAATTCTTCGCGATTAAATAGTAAATTTTAGGGTTAGCTTTGGCAGAAGAAATTGCCCTAACAATTTACAGCAAATTTCATCAACTCTTGAAATTGTAGATTACTAGTGCACTGACAATGGGAGCAGTATCAAATTGAACCCATAGCAATTGAGCGAAAAGAACTTGTTATGCCCACATAGTAATATAAATAATGGTATCAAAATATCTGAATTTACATCTTGTACCGTGCAAAATTAAAAGTAATGATTGCGAAATCTGCACAAAATAGTTCGATTGACTAATATCACACGGCCACCTCACAATCAACCAGTTTAAACAAGACTAACATTACAGTAACGAGTGCCAAATTGGCACGGCTAGGCTAGAGATACCAATCGGCTACAATTCACGCGGGTATGGGGCCCTCTTTATCACTACCGGCCCCACTTAAGATTACCAACAACACCTCTAAAATAAAATCAACAAATCGATGGTGTCGACGTAAAAACATACATTGTAGATTTAAGATCAAATAAGAAATAAAAACCATAAAAATACAGGTGCATTTAAAGATTTAAAATATACAATACAAAGGCTTAAAACTACATCACAATTTGGCGAGACAGCGGTCTGTGACTGATCGGAATCAAAGACAGAAAATCTAGAAACAAAAATTGATTTGTATCAAAAAAATAACTATTAAATGTGACAATGCTTGAATACAAGCAGGATCATTTCAGTGGTGTATTTACATTTTTTCAAGATCGAATTCTTGCTACTTACGCACGAAGCAAACTATCTATGATTGCCATTATTGACAGAGCTTAGAGCACGACTGAGTATATGTTACACTGCTTCCTTCTAGCTATTAACTTGATTTAAAATAGACAAAAATGAGTAGCTCTCGTACCTTGTTCGAAAGTATGCCCCCAGGGAATCAGGCTACGACAACGTAATTTCCTGGAAATGTCCCAAACTTCCCTGTTCGTTCACAAATACCAACAAACCACCCGTCATCACACTTCTCGAGCACAAAGACAGTGTCACCTTCGATCAGTTCGATTTCGTCTTCATTCATTGGCGCATAGCTATAGATCGCTCGATTCCTGCAAAGAGATTTGCCTTGCTCAAAGAGGACTTGTGACTTACACGGAGAAAACATTATTTCATCAATATAAGGATGGAAAAACTAGGTTCATGCAAAGATTGATCTTTTCATTTTATCGATCACATGTCTTATCATAATTTTCCTAATTAAAAGAATCAACATAAATAATGCATGTAACATGAATGTTAAATAAATGTATGTAAAATGACACTTGATTTGAAAAACCTGGTTTACTCAGAAATCAACACCGTCTTCTAAATGCCCCTATCTATGATGATAAGTTGAACATGATAGATAGTAAGGATAGAGCTTAGATTCTGAAATAGTTCAGCGGCGTTCGGCCTATATGAAGCTAATTTTAATCAACACGGCCTCGGGTGCAAGCATTAGAAAACATCAATCTTGTTATTGCTTCGATCTGCATCTCTGGGGGCCAACGGTCTCTAAAAATGACGTAAGCAGAAGAAAAGAACCTTTCTCCGTTGCGCTTGTCGTGAATCGGACGAGGATTCGCAGGCTCACTGCTGAAAAATAGATAAAAATATTGCGAATACGCTGCGACACAATATATTTGGACAAGGGAGATTTCGCAAAAATTGCTTTTAAAAATAAAAGATAATGCACACATTCTACAGTCTCATAGTTACTTGGAATATGGTAACATGAAAATTGAAAAATGCTCTACTTAAATTTTCGAAATATACATTTGAGAATGTGTTGAAAATTCGTCAATTCAAAATGATGCAAAAACGTACATGCTGTTGCTGACATTTCCATTATGAATATTTTGAGGTGCCTAGAAGAAGATGAAAAGTTATCGATGGCATGTTCATACATTTGGTCAGACATAGTGACAGGCTCCTAAACTCAAAGTTGTCAAAGAGCCTGCATAGTGCTCGAAAAATTACCAAGTAGCAATACTGAGAAGCCTGAGAACCTTTGAAGAAAGAATTTCATTGCATGTTTTGGAAAGTGAGAATTAATAGTATTAATAGACAGTCAAGGTTATTCAGTGAAATTATTGGCAGTTAAATTATCACAACACCAGAAAAAGAAAACACCTTACGAAGGTGTCAAAGTTCGATCCACTTTAAAAAAAAGCTCAAAAATGGATTCCTAAAAGATACAAAAAAGGGTTTCAGAAATATTAGCCTCTGCAAATCCCGATTGAAGAAGACGCGTTGAACAGACCGTTTAAACTATTAACAGCGATATTTATCGATGACCTTCTTATGTAGGATTAGCACGTCCGGAAAGCCTAGAATTTTTATGCGAAACCAGGCGTTTATTTGAAACAATCGAACTCATAAGCCACGACCTGAGCTTACTTTGCTCCACTTCGTCATATTAAAGTTGCTTCAATGTACCTTTTGTGCTGGATGCGCTTTTTCCTCGTTTCGGTAATTTGCGGGGTGCGATTCTGTTCTTTCTTCCCTTGTAATTTGCTGTGGCTTTTCCACCTTTTTCACCAAATTACTAGACATCGAGGGCGGGGCGTCTGTTAAAGATAGGCAATGAGACTGAAATTTCCAGTTCTTCAATGCAATGGTCACCTAACACCAATTGGTCAAGTATCACAAGGCAATCAAATGCTGAGCTGGGCTAAACAGGGGCTGGCACGAAATCTAGCCACATGCGTACAACATTTCAAGACTCGTCTTAGGGCTCCTAAATACGTGCACGTAAAAGCAACAGCATTACACCTGTGTACCTATTCCTCAGTACCATGCAAAGAAGCAGCCTTTGATACCTCAAAGGTCCAAAGTTAGTAGCAGGCACAAATTTATCAAAAACAAGATGAGAGACAGTGTGAGAAGCTTTTCATCCTTTGCACTATGAAGAGGTCTGGCAAATATTCTTAAACCGAGCTTTATGTAGCAGCATTAAACGATCGCAAGTTATAAACTTCATGGCAAAATAAATTCAAGTATATAGAGTCACTACATTTAGAAAAGGCCTAATGTAGCCTTGAATGGAGAAGAAAATGAGCCTGCCACTTACCATTCTTGATGATTCGTGGCTCCCTTAGAACCTAGGAGCAATTAGAAACATCGCTCAGTACAAGCATTGAACAGTGTGCTAGTAGCTAAGATGGTAAGATACCAGTCTGATGCAGTGACCAGAAATAGTAATAGCAAGAGAGAGTGACATCACGGTCGCCAGTGTGAATTGTAGGTTGACCTGTTATGCAACAGCCCCACGACCAACTAAAGCCTAAGAGTAAAGCGGGGTAGGAATTTCATGAAAGAGAGGAAGACACTAAAATGAGTTCGAACCAGTAGGATGTCATTCATTTAGCCATCTGGTTTGTCTCATTCAAGAGAGCAAACGCTCAAGTTGTCACTATTCCTCCTTCCTTGGAAACCCTGCCATTTGAAGGCATACCACGGTGAAGAATCGAGTTTTAAAACACGACGGAACATATGGAACAACTCACATCGACATAGTTAACAGGGAATATCCCAATCTGGTCTCCGATTTCGCCTTCGTACCAGTTATCGTCCAGCTTCCGCAGCAACGTGATCATATCATTCTAGAAGACGATGGAATGGTGGAGGGAAACTTGACACAAGACGATAGGAGGTAAAATTTGTTCAAAATACATCTCGTGCTTCTTGTGCAAAGAAATTGAAATTACAAAGAGAAGAGGAAATAAACTAATAAGCATATGCCGAGCCTTAATGTGCAACTGCATACTGAGGTATCCCGTGCCTTTTCTCAATCAAGTTAGGCCTACTTTATTCCCCATTCCAAAGCTTGCACATACGCAGGCCAGGGCTAGCGTGTACATGTACAACCACAACAGCATCAGCATCCATGCTATTGTCTCGGGCAGTCGTAATGGGGTGTCAATCAAATCGATATATTACCTTTGTAAATGAAATTTCTTTGTCGTTTTCTGCCTGAAACTTGTACCTTGCCTTCGCGAGGCCTTCTTCAATTTGTATTGTGCCTGCATCTTCAGGTTCTTGCGGGGGCTCTTCTTCAGTTTCAATCAGCTGATCAAAGAACAAAATCGTCAGTTTTTGTTCGAGCCAGCGCTTTCTCAGGCTTCAAAACAATTTTTCTTATGGTCTCAAAATGCTAGGTGCCACCAATAGCAAAAAAGTCGGAAAACATCAATGAAAAACTCAGATTGCTAAAACTAGTTTGCGTTCAATAGACCCTTTAGTTATAGCAGATGACCTGGTCCTCAACTAAGCGTATTCATAATTAAAACAGAGGTATCAAAGGCAGCAGAAACGAAACAATGCTTTGGTCGCTAAACAAGGTTAGCAAAAGCTTAGAGAAGTCTTTTAAGCTAGCATAAGAGTCCTCCTACTGCCCTACGACAGAAATTGACATTTCAAAGCCCGATGATTCTATTTCTAATGGCCAATTGTAACAAATATAAAGCACTATGCAAATTAACAAGTGTATTCAACGAAGACGTATTCTTCTTGAAATCCCAGTAAATTAATTAAACAGTACAAGTAAATCCTCTAATCTATTGAGGATTTAATGCCTTGCCAAACCTAATCCCATGACTAGATCTCCCCAACGACATACTAAAGAAACTCACCTCGACATAATTGACCGGGAATATTCCAATTTGACCATCAATTTCGCCTTCGTACCAGTTTTCGTCGATTTGCTTGAAAACGTTAAACACTTGTCCCTTCTTGAAACTAAGCTCGCTGAAAAAAAGTTGCATCATCAACAATGGATCTTTCTACGCAAGTCATCAGAAACAAATAGAGAAAGAGCATAGTTCAGAAACTTTGTCCCTAAGGAAGGGCTCCTCAAAGTAGAAGGACTACGCACTAAATCATAAGGTGGGCATCCAGTCATCTGCAACTAAATAGGGAATTGTTCTTGAGGAGGTCCGTAAACTTGATGTGTAGTGTTAAACAATTACGAAGAGCTTTCCACAAAAGAAATCTTGAGTTGATTTACTCGTTGAGGCACGACAAGAATAATTCCGTCCAATATCAAGTTACTTGTACCCATGCTTAATGGGACACACAACTCCGCCATAGGTTGTTCGTAACAAAAGCCCCATTGATAATAATCAGCAGGTACATGTAGCCCAAAGCCAAGGCAACTATTGGCTACTATGTCATGGTCTTGGGGCAGCCACCGAAGGACTGAAGTACCAAGCATCTAATGAACGACTTACGCTTGAGACTGACTGCGAAAGGTGTAGATGGCTCTTGCCTGCCCCATGACTTCATTCTTCGCATTTTTCTGCTGCACCACGGCCTCCATTTTCCTGCGGTTGTTTTCTTCGATTTCTAGCGCCCGCTGCGCCTCCCGTTCCTTCTGTAACTGCGCCTCCCTCTCCTTCTGTAGCCGCATATCCCGCTCCCTCTGAATCCTCATTTGCTCCTCCCTTAGCCTGGCCTGCTCCCTCCTCTCCTCCTCAGCCTTCTTTCTTGCGTCATAATTCACCGCCTTCAGCTTCTCCTCTTCCTCCAACCACTTGCGCCGCTCCTCCTGCAACATCCGCAATTCCCGTTCTCGCTCCTCGCGCAGGGCCCCCTCTGCTTCCGCCTTCTTGCGCAGTTCTAGGAAGTCTGGTGGGTTGTTGTATTCGAATTTCGCTGGGTTTGTCATTCTGGTTTCGGACGATCGCTGGTCCGGGGCCTGGTAAGGCATACCCTGCAAAAATTGGATGACTTGTAAACAACTGGAACAACCCACTTCAAACAATAATGAAAAGAAGAATCGAACGACATGATTCCCAAGCAACGCGAGAGCTAACCGGTTTCTGTGTAAAGAAACAAAACGTTAAGCTTCTCGAATTTTAATTGCAATCTCACACGAATAAACAATAGAAAGATTTTGTTATGAATTTGAAAATGTGAATTTGTTTGAAACGTTGGTGCAGACATCTGCGCAACACAAATGTTCACTAAATGAACCTCTCACGTTATGAACTTCACAAATATGAGGACTTTAGCCGCTTGCTTTCAAACCCGTAGAACTTTTAATAAAAAATTGAAACAAAGGCTCTTAATGGCGCACCGAAAGCGATCTCAGTTTTCAGGAGAACAATATCCAATGCACGTGGCTCAGAATCATATTACTAAATGCGGATCAGGATTGCCCAAAAAACCTTGAAGATTGTTAAATTAATATTTAACTGATGTTTGACCCAATTTTCGGAATAGGACCAACTCGCTTGTATCCTCAGGCAGCAAAAAAGCAGATCGGGCATCGAGAAAATTTTCAATGCCTAGTCAAACGGCAATACAGCCTGTTACCGGCTTCAAGCCATCAAACTAGCCATGCAAGTCAAACTTTAACGTAGAACTACAATGGCTGATTATAAATCAAAATAGAACGGAGGCCACTTGCTAGGATAAAATAAAGCTTCCATTTTTGTTAGCTTCTAATTCTGCTACAGCGATACAAAACAATCGTGACATTTGGTAGGGAATTCTAGTGCGACTTTCAAAAGGAACAGAATAACAGTAGATAATAAGAAAAACAAACGCGAACGAATATTCTTGTAAAAGCACTGCGTTGCAGGAATTTCGCTTCATTTCAAAAGTAATTTCAACAGTATCTGGTTCAAGGCTTTGTTTATCTGTGGGACGTATTTCAGGTTATCTCGAACTCTTGAAATTGCTACATGATTTATTCTTTTGAGACAATTCATTTGTTCTTTAGCAATTAATTGCTATTCATTAATTTGTGTGCTTTAATAAAAGCTTACAACTGGATTCAAAAGCTGGTTTATAGAAACTCCCGAATGATCACGAAGAACTATGAAAAAGCCTCAATCATGAATTACGAGCAAAAACCCGAAAATATACAGCTTGGAAGTCAATTCTTAATATCGGAAATGAAGAAAGTAACTAGGAATAAACTCACAAAAATGAGAGGCATTTCGTCTTGAAGCAAAGGCTTTGAAATGACCTCCAAGTAGGAATCTTTCGAATGTCAATTGCAGCCCCGCGTGAGTGAGAAGGTGCGAAATTGGACGGAGCACAATCGCATTAGTGCTTGCGAGCCTCTCTCGACCGAGGGCAGATTATCTGCGATATTTTACGAAACAGTATCTTGAACAATGAGGCTTACAGGAGACAAAAGACGTACACAGATTCAAATGTTTATTGAAACCTCTCAGCTGGACGATCAAACTGATAAATCTCGAGTGCATGAAAAGCCCGCAGCAATGGAAAACCAGAGTGGGAACGGAATGCTGTACATTCCGACAGAGAAGCTCAGGACTACGCCCATCTTTGTGCGATACATCTTAATTAGTTAATTGAGTAAATAATTAAAGTTTTATTATGGAGAAAATAAGGACCTTGTTGTTCAAAATAAAAACGTACACAATAACATGCTATATCAACTTGGTAAATGGCCTTTCAAAAATATATTTCTTCAACAAGTTCACTTCCACCTCCCTAAAGTTTTTGATGCTGAAAAGTAAAACTCTGATTTTAAGCAATTACTTAAATTTGGCATCACATAATCTTTAAGTTATGGCCCTACGTTTTGATAGAGACTTGAGAACAAAATAGCAAAAAGCTGATGTGAGGAATCTCAAAATCTTGGTACAAATTTGTGTGCATGCTATCATGTTCTGCTTTGGCAAGAGCATTCACCACAAGAACCAGCTTCATAGTGCCCAAGAACGACGCAGCTCTTGAGAAAACTCAGGAAAGCAATAGCTCTGACAGAAATTCGCAGCAGACTCGGATATTTACTACCAGATTTATAGCATTCAAGCGGGGACTTCAGAACATAAACACTACTAATCTGTCAGGGCATTATGGTTAACCAATCTTCACATTAAATTTTAGGAACATTTTACTTATAACTTACTTGAAAATATTAACCTTGCAAATTCCTTTCGCTGTGTAATATGATAAACATGTCACTTTGTCAATTATCCCGATTTAGCTGAGCAAAATCTGCTGAATCCGAGATGAAAATCTTTGCTGATCAGAAGCTTACGTAGACTTGCTCGCTGCTCAGCCTTCGCCCATCAATCAAGCTTTAATTATCAATCAGGGTCTCGCCCTTAAATCTTTCCCAGCATGCAGCTGGGAAAAGAGCCACTCCTTAACCTCTTTTTGAAGATATTGCAGGTGCAAACAAAAAAACAGAATCAGCTCGCTTCTTATTGAACAACGAATGTTTACAACAGGGATCAGCAACTGCAATTTCAAGTTGCGCCAAATCAAGTATGCTGTGGCTTGAATTCCCTTACGTTGCTTCAAATTATTTAAATAGCTATATGAGGATCTAGAGACCAATCTTATTTACTGATTTAACATCTAACCAGTCTGGCAAAGCTGAAACTTTAATCCAAACTCGGGAACCACTCAGATTTCAAGAGACGCCATAATCCCACCATCCTACATACAATGCCTGCAAGAGGCTTTGGAACACCCTTCACCGCCCTTTATTATTACCCTTTTAGCGTTTTTCACTGTTTCGATATGCCCTGAGCTATCAACCACCATCACCCTCCATAAACAATGTTGGAAAGAAAGTAAAGCGCCCAGTTGATCCGAGGTAGAAGATGAGGCGAAAAAAGTTTGGCAGCAGGACATTGCACTTATGGGGCAGGATGGGTGAATGCGAGGCGAAAAATTGCCGTTAGTGTTCCGACACTTTTGCAGGCATAAATGTGGGTCATCTAGAGTGCACTAAGTGTACTCAGTTGAACACCGAAATGAAGAAAAGGCAGTTGAATAACACAGTGACAATATGCAGCCACTTGTCCATCCAATACGCTGTCTCTAAAACAACGTAACTAGTTTTGGAGAGCTAGAGGTACTTGTTGTAGATGCATCCAGCAATGAAATTCTACTACGCAAATGCTCTAAAAGCAGTTTTACAAAATGACTCTTGGGCGGTAGAAATGAACTAGAAGCAAAATAAATTTTGACAACTCCTTCCTTTTCGTCTGTGGCAAGAGAAAAGGAAAAGGTTCTAAAATGCAAGACGGCCTTCATGTTTTATGCAGTCATTAGGCGACTTTAAGGGAAACTTGAGGAACTTGACCAGAGGGCACAAAGGAACAATCCAAGTTACAAGAATAAACTGCCTAATCGTGCTAGCTTTTGCCACACACAACATTTCAGATACGAGTACAAAGCTTTATTAGCAATCGTGTATAACGATTATTAGCAACATCAGTAAGAATAGATGCTTACCTTGCTTGAGGACAGAATATCATCGCTTGATCTGGACCGAGCGTGAACTGGTTTGATAGCAGAAGCATCGCCTGGTTCTGAAAACGAATAGGGATGATTGTGTTACGAATTGATAGAGTGATACCACAATTGCGGTAATGGAGACGCAGGCAGCCTGGCTTGGAAAACGAATAGGGATGATTGTGTTACGAATTGATAGAGTGATACCACAATTGCGGTAATGGAGACGCAGGCAGCCTGGTTTGGAAAGGCGATTCCTTGGTTTTGGCTTACTGGAGTGGACGGATTTCTGCAAGCCGCAAAACGGATTTTAGGGGACACAAAAGTCATCATTGGTAACCCACGTTTCAACAGAACACCAACAATAGTCAGTGGATACTTCTACACCAGCATGGTAGAGGCGATAAAATTTGAATTATTCTTGAGACTACTTCAGTCACTAGGAGGAAAACTCGAATCATTTTTTGTTTCAAAATACTTTTGAGAAAGATGCCTCGGTGAGTTTAAGGTGGAGATCAAATCGATTTTAATTTATGTTGAAAGGATATGAATGTTGAATGAATACATTAACAATATGTGTACGATTTGGGTAAGAAATTTTCCGATTCAATACATAAGTATTTGTCCAAAAAGATACTCTTGATTGAAAATCTGTTTTAGATACGGAAAAAGCGCCTTTGATGCAAAAGGGGAGAAGCCTTAGCACAACAAAGGATTCGACTTAATCTTATTGGAATTCCATTTGCTCAAAGACGTTTGCATGGGTCAAATGCGCAGGTTCAAGAAGCATTCTGCAGACGCCAAGTGACTTTTGCAGCGAGATGAGGGACTGCGAATACCGACCTACATAGACTACACGCGACAGCAAACACTTCATCAAGATTTCATCGAAATTGTGAGTCGAGAATATTTCTATATGATATGAGATGGTCGGTACAAAGAGCCGATCATTAGAGCAAGCGACTCGCCTACAGTGTTGGCGATAACCGAATACCGATCCAGATTAAAAGGTCGCTATTGCAGCTCACAGGGTCAATGTTAAAAGGAATCAAAGGCTTTGACGTTGTGACGAGTACCTGCAGCTAATCCAGCGGCCGGGATTTCGCCGCCCTTCTGAAACTCGCGGTACCAATTTGAGTGAACCGAGTGGCGCTTTTCTCTCTTCTCCAGGTTGCTCCTAGCTGTGTCTCTACTCATATCGTCTAAGAGAGGCGGAGAATAGAAATGAAAGTGAGGCAAAGCAAAAAATGAAAGTGAGACAAAGAACAACATGAAAGTGAGGCAAAACTAACAGGGAAACAACGATGAGTAGGACAAGTCTAGAACTGCATGCTTCCTTGTGTATAAAATTATCTGCAAATCTTTGTAGATCGCGCAACATTAAAAACACAGGCCAGTTTTATCTATGGCTACATGAAATATTGGCAGGAGTCGCACAATGTAGTGTGACTAGGCAGTGTTTCCAATTCCGCTTCAAAGTAGGCCCAACTTAGACCTAGATCCACTTGGGTCTTGTGTAGATGCTTTGAGTTCGATTCTACCCAAATTGTAACATTTCGACAAAAAACAGTGGAGCTAGAATTGGCACAACGAACAAGTGAGAGCAGTTCTGGTTCTCTCGTTAAATGGGGGTCTTCAAATGCTCGAGTTTCCAAATGAAGCCATTTTGAGTCATGTTTACTATCCTGTAGCGTGTCAGCTAACGTGTTTACCTTGATAAGATTGTATCAACTCAATATGCAGGTGGTTAGATGCAAGTGGGAACAAAAGGCGGCTTAAGCAATGCTTATATGCAAATATTTATCTCTATCGAAATGTATGTAGCACACTGCAGTAAAGTCAACAGTTTCCCTTATGGCCTACAGGTCTCAGTATACTGGCATAGCAATGGAGACACCGATCATTTCACTATGGTCTCTTTTCTAATCCAGATTATTCCAATCGAACGACGATATCGCATTTCTTCCAACTAAACATTTCTGCAAGAAAAATCTCTCTAGCATATGAAGGATTCCAAGCTTGGACTCTAGGCTTGGACTCAAAATAGGGGCAATGTTTTCAACACAAAGACCACTCACAGCCTCGCAGGCAAGCAAAGAGGGTTATAGTGACGTAAACATCAACGTAATTTCGCCGGTTGAAAAAAGACAAAATGTGGCTTGGTGTTGAAGAAACTTACCTTTAGTCGTGGCTCCTTGAGAAGCGCTGAAACTAAAACCAAAATAACGAAGTTATTGCCAATGCGGCGATTTGCAACTTCCATGAAGTAATAAAAACTTGCGAGCGAATCTAGTAGCTAAACGGAGAAAAAAGCTTAGCAACATGGATTCTGTTTACTGGCCTTGCTTAGCAAACTATGAAGCAAATGGAGCATTGGACAGAGCAAACCTGCCCTTCATTGAAACTATGTAGAACTGTGTTTGTGAAACAAAGGACAATACATTATTGCATAGCGCATAGCTTGTAGATCCAGATCCGCGTTACAAAGAGGTCTATTGACATCAGTTTATTGAGATGAAAATCGAAGCGTAAACATTTGGTCTTACTCCTCAAACTGGAATCGGTCGACGTGTATTGATTTTGGTCGCTGCCTTCGTTGGCTGGAGTTCGGCGAAAGGTTGCGGGGGGATGACGCGCCATCGTAGTGCCTGAAGGCCCCCTTCGCAGCATCGGCGGTGAGCAGGCGCCCCAAATGAGACTGGCCTACATTGGAATAGAATTGCATCCATAAAGCAGAATTGTGATTGAGAAACCGACGAAAGCAATACGCAATGACGTCGCTGCTTTGTAGAAGAATAAGGGGTTGGGGGAGGAGAGGAAGAAGAAATTAGTACAAACCTTCCATGCTTTTGTTTATCTCTTTCTGCATCTCTTTGTACCAAGATGGAACTGCTTGCTTGCCTTTCTCGTCCTTTAAAGAATAACATGCCTTTTTAAAAGTAATTAAGAAAGAGTACACGAAGTGAATAAATTTTGGGGGCTCCCATAGTGGGGGTTGAAAGGGCACCACTGACGAGCCGCTTTAAAACTGATTTTCCCTTATAAGGGCGCCGGCACTAAACAGAATCCGCAGTTTTGTAATCGACCTTTACGCTGTTTTACAATGCAATTAATTTGACAAAGATTTAGCGAAAGGAAACAGACATTGCAGGGCAGAAGTAATACGAAAAGTGCATATGAACACGACATGCAAACAATAAACGATTCCTGCTGAACAACATTCGTCAGGGGATAAATATCGATTTATGAAGGCCTATAGCCATAAAAGAAAAAAGAAAACATTACACTGTTGGCAAATGAAACCTTGAAATGGTTTTATAAACAAAACATTGCTGACTATGGACACAAAAGGAGTATGTTTACATATAACCTGCCGGAAACGTCTCTCAAAATGAATGGAATTGGGTGAGCCATGGTTTCGAACGTCCACGCCTCTGAGGGGCAATGGACTTGGCTCGAAACTGATACGAACAGTTACAAAGCAGGTTGAATTTCAGCTTATTTAAAATACTTTCCGTTCAGATCGGGGTCTTTTGAAATGGTCCGAAATGAGACCAGTCCCGTAGGAAGGCACGTACTGCGCCATTAGACTGGCACAAACATCGGGACAAAGTGAAGCAATTACCTACCGGCTTCATGTTGCGGGGAAGGGTCGCCGATCGATTTTGATCCATGGTTCTCGTTTTTTTACCAAGTGATCTTGGAAGAGATGAGGTGTATGACTGGCGATAATCCGGATCTGCAAAACGAATTTGTGGAGGTGAAAGCTTAGGCCGATAGAAGAAGGGTGTGATCGAAAGCACAGGCAAGATCAAAACAAACTTGTGATCACAGGAAGAAATTGGACACACAAAATCGAGACACAAAATGGAAACGCAGAACAAAGCTGCGACAACACAGTGCAAACCTGGTGAAATGTCAGACTGCCCCACTCGAACGATCAAATCAAACGACGAACTGTACTGAATACAAACCGCTACTGGATACAATCTCTCGACTCATTCTACACGAAATCACTTCTACGAAACTCGAAGTAGGCCATCAAAACGTCCACTGTTCAAACGAAACACCCACAACAAGCATAACACATCATAGGCAAGCACAATTAGGCAACTATTTGCTCAATCAACATAGCAGTTTCGCAGCACAAGTCTGGTTCAAGAGCCAAGAAAACAGTCACGTCTTTTTGTCTTTTTGTCAGTCTGTGTTTGCTGGGGCGTTGGCTGAACAGGTTTATTAGATTATGAAAGGTTATATTAGTAGGAAATCGAATAGAAGCGTCCACCATTATCAAACGGCCTCGGTTGACAAAGCGTTTGGCAGCGAGCCATGAGCTCTGTATCGAGGCTCACACTGCAATAAATGATAAATAATGAATCGCGATAGCTTCCAGCACATTAGTGCTTTCTGGCCCATTGCTCGCGTGGTGGCCTTACAATAAAGGTTGAAGCGGCTTGCCTGCGTCGGCTTTGTTCGACTGTAGATGTCGGAGGGCACTGTTTACAGTCGACACGAGCTGCGCATCAACGGGAATGCTTTCTGGCTTTTGATCTGCAGACATTTCGAAAGACGAACTTCCACTGCTTGTGAGTCTGAAATGGAATTCCACTTGACATTCAGCAAAACACTTCGACACAACCTACAAATTTTACCATAAAGCCTTCTTTGACAGTATTTCCAGTAAGCAAATGGATTTTAATACCAGGTGGGAAACAACAGTGCTAAAATAAATCCCCGCTAGAAATGCTAATATTTGGCTCTTCTATTTCGACGTTCTTTATAGTGAAAAGCATGCCAAAATTCGACAGAACTGGCTTTAGGGATTGGCTTTGACATGAATCTGAAAAGGAGGCTGGCACCCTTTCTCAGTACCACGTTGAATCTTGGTTTAACCTATTTTCCCGCTTTAACGACATGATCGATTTATCTCCATTTCTGGAAGCTGTGTTACCATTTTCAATTTTATCATAGCTCACAAGGCAAATAATGCTTAGCGATGCCTGCTAAAATGGTTTATCTTTTTAAGGAGGGGAGGGGAGGGGGCACTTTGACGATCCAACACCGCCTTAATTGAAATAAAAAGATTTCTAATGCGAAGATGAATAGTTGTTTACAAATATTAGAATCTCAATATTGTGCACGTATCCCTTCATGTAAAACACAAAACTTGGTATCTGCAATGCCAACAAAGCTTGGTTTTAAAACATTTTGATGAACAGCTTACTTAACGTGAACAACAACAACAACAACAAAACAACAACAACAACAACGTCAAATCACCTCCGCCTACCCCTTCCATTTGGTTGCACCCTTTCGAATCCACGTGGCGATGTCGGTGCTTGTGGAGCCGTTCTTTTCCTCTCTTCGGGATCTGCACAGAATGTTGACCTTTCAGTCGCCAGCCAAATGTGCTTGCGGTGCAGATTACAAGGAGATGTGCAGGAGCGTGCGAATTATTCCAATTACAAAGACGTGTACAACGGGACAGAGAGCTGGCTACAATACTGCTACCTCGTCGCGGTCTTCGGGGCCACATTGAAGCAGGAGAGTGAGCTCAAGTTGAATCTTACAGACTTTGTTTCAGACACCACATTGTGGCAATGAATTTTAGTTTCGATGAAACATCCCTCGTTTGTTTGGTAATTTTAAAACAGCAATAGAAGATTTACTTCGAGATCCACAGATTAGCAGATTAGGACCATGGGAAAATATGGAATGCAAATCATATCTTATGAATTAAACAGTTTTAGCAAATACAATAAATTTCCAGTTTTTTTAGAAAAAGCAAAGAAATAAAGATGGAAAAAGTAACAAATCTGAAAGCTCTTAATTTTGGAAATATTTTCCCAGATAATCAGGCAATGGACTTTGGGCAGAATATTCCGTCCTTTTGGCACCAGTTGCAAATTTGCGACAGAATTCCTAGAAGCAGGCATCCGTGGACTTTATAGCATGTTGCCACTGAATGAGGTCACAAGCAACTTTTGTAACAGCATTAGTTGTAGCAAATATTTCCATTGCTAATACGAAAAACTAGAAGCCTCAAATCCGACAGATTCAAAACAATAAAAAAAGTTAAGATATCGTCACAGGAACCGTCTATAGAGGCTTCAACTGAGAATTTTGTAATATGATGATACAAGCTACCTCAAGGCCTAGTTCCAAAAGTTCCTTATTCGTAGACCTCAAATCATGTGATTTTAGTACCAGAAGGTTCCTTAAAAGTTCTTAAGTTCTCACTTTCGGTGCTTTGACTTCAATAAGCCTTATCACTTAATAGAGAGAGGGGCGTGATAGAATATGCAGAAACTACTCAATGAAGCACTTGACACACGAATAGCAAACAAACTATGCGAGTATTGGCTGCAAATGAATGGAACCAGCTTTTTAGTTCTTGATGCTTGCAGTTATAAAATTTTCAAAACGAAAAGTTCCTTAGGGATTTCGTTTTTAGTAGTATAAGTTATTTAAATATTTCGGCCTTCTACATGTAGGTTCCTTATAAAGTGGTTCCTTATAAAAAAAAGCGTGTAATGCATGTGAAATAACCAAGTCATTATAATAGATAATATCTTCGCGAAAGATGGTTAGATGATTATGGATGTTATGACTGTATGCATTAATCTGTCAGCCTTGTTTACATTTGTGTTTGCAGAAGCAGTATCTGTTGCTGTTGCTATGCGACTCAGTTTTCAGGTCAATTTGACTGTCACATTGCCGGGGGGACGATCAACGAAGTATAGCCAATCGAAACGGAGAAAACCCGTATTTATGAGCAGTTGCTGATTTTGACCAAACACCCTGTTCCCTTTCATACCATTCTGGAAAAATTTATCAAACTCTTTTCAAGCAGTTTATTGTTGTAGAAAACCAGGCGGCCATAAAGTATATTTTCATATTATAAACGACATAATGGAACATAACAGCTCTTTGTATCGTACACCCTGCGATAAACGGTTTAAAACAAGAAATATTGCAAGTGATTTAATCTTATCAACCACATTATGTCTGAAATGAACTGATTGAATTTTACAGTACTTAGGTTGTGTGCATTACGCGATAAGGAAATAAATCAACTCGGATTTTAATGTCTAATGCGGTGGTTTGATGGCATGGTCACCTGGTTCTCTTTGTTTGATAGCCAGGTATCCTATTAAACACCAGAGACTTCCCTATCTATTGAAAAATTAAAAATTTATCTTAATAATAATGTCAGCGTTTAATAATTGAACTCTGTCCTAGGCTGACATATTCCCTTGTGCTACTCTTCTTATTTAAAAAACAAAGTTACATTCACATAAACTGCAAAATTTCACCCTATCGTAGTATGGTAGCAGATAACTGAAACCTCTCTCAACTAGCGTAAACAGTCAATTACTACCATGTTGGATGACTTTGTTTTTAAACAACAACTTTTGATAAAGAAATCAGCAGCTCAAACTAAACATTAAATCGACAATTCTGCTAGGAGAGTGAGTGAGTTTAAGTGCAGTGTTGGTAGCAAAGATTGGGGGAGGGGGCACTTAAAGCACCATTGGTTATCTTTGAAGGGAGGGGGCATTAAAGATTTTCGTGATTGCTTGACTGTACTGTCTGCAAACGTCCTTGAGGCTCAATCTTAATTGAGTCTCCTGTTGAATTGGTCACTTGACAAAGGTCAAACTGATGCAAAATCATAGGCATTTTTATCAACATATGCAAACATACCTTCAAATGATGGGTTTACTGCTGCAATATCTTTAGCAAGGCGAACTGGCAAACAACAACACATAGGAAGAACTGTGTTTTACGTGAAGTGAATTCCACTGTTCGGCGCATGCGCTTAAGAGCATTTATAGTGAAAACTCTACCATGTGAATTACCTGGTTTCATGTCCCCAATAAGTTGTAACTTCAGCTCAAACACTAAAACAATGCTGTGTACTTGGCACTACGATCTCAGAGCACCTACGAACTCCAGTACTATATATTCTACCAGACTCTACCTGTCTTTCTAGACGACAACATTGAACTTCAACTGAATTGGCGAATTTGCTAAGCAAAACCATAACTAGATATTTAAGGAAATGAAAGGACGTCAAATGTAACAGAGAAGAGCTGATGTTTTGGGAGTCAATAAGTCAAAATGTGACGTGATCGACGCCTTTGACAAAACGAAACAAAGTCTCCAAGGGGCAGGGAAACTAGGACACAATGGAACATCTCCAGCAAACAAGCTGCTCTTGGAAAGGTGACCATCATGGCGACTGTCGTATGATCCAGATCGCCCGCCACAACAATATGCTACTTCTCCCGGCTAACATCACAACGGAAGACCTCTGCAATCTAGAAGCTTCTGAACAATATCCCTCACCCTACCTTCGAATAGTCATTTAGGTGCATGCTAAATAATGTGCAATTAATTACGCAATCAAGAGAATTGAAGAAAATACAAACTTTAGCATTTCGATAAAACAGGAGATGGAAAAAGAACATATAGATAGTTAGATGAAATGGAGTTGATCCTGTTTTCAAGACGAACAGATTGCAGGATATTGGTGAAGTTGGAAGGTGATAAGACTTCTCAAGATTTCTGAGAAGACATTTAGAGAGGCGTGGAAAGAAATGAAATGGTTTAGGTGTATACCATTGTATCCATCAGGGGGCTCATCAGTGGCATACTGTCCACCTCCGGTCTCTATCGCAATTGGGTCTGGAATTCTTGTCACGTCACTGATAATGTCGGGCGACCATTCGCTATTATGTCTCCCTAAAATCCAAATATTCACACAATGAAGAGCTAAGATTGCTTTAAAAGTGTATCGTTATAAACGTTAATTAGAATTGTTTCAGGGAATTTCAGCGAATTAAACTTTTGCTGCATTTCAGCTCTGCCACATCAAATCTGCTAAATAAAATCACGGAGAAAGCTTGATAGGGTTTTTGTACAGTACACCAAATAACAGCAAGATATTACACAGACCAAACCGATAGTCTGACAGTCATATCCCATAATCTGGAAAACTCCTTCAACAGAAAATAGCCAAGGGAAGGCCCCGCTCAACACAAAACTATGATACAATGGACAGCCCCCCCCAGACAAAAACAGACAAAAATTCCATTTGCAGGGTGCCAACTTTTAGTAAAATATAGACTTAATCTGTAAACTATTGTTTTTTGGGTTCCAATTGTTCATTGCTAAAATTTCATAACAACATAGCTATTTTAGCAAATTGCTTAAGTCCCCCATCTCCAAAAATATTAGTGCAAAATTAACAAGGCATGAACCAGCAGCCACAGGAGGCATCTTAGGTATCAAGGCATCTTTTCAGTAAATTAGGTATCAAGCAGCCCCACTAACAGAGGTTGATGCATGACTAACTTTTAAAACTTTGCTGGATTTGTATGCAATGCATCACAATATTACATTCATCATTCATTTTGGGGGTAGCATTTAATGTTGCAAATATCAGAAATCATTCAGATTAATATCTGAATAGCATAATTTATATTTTAAATTATTCATAATTACCCTTATTAGCATATTCATCAGATTTGGGTCTGTAGTTGTGAGTATCGTTGTATGAAGGTGGGTCTGTATTGCTATATTTTCTGTCTTGCTTGTAATCACCTCCTTCCATTTCATGTGAAAATGTTTCTGGTCTGAAAGAAATCGAATTGCGATAAAACCTTTAATAACACTTGTCACCATTAATAACAAATGCATAAGCATTCATTTATTATCATTGACCATCACCAGAAAGAGAAGTATTACAATAAAAGTCAATAAAGAAATAAAAAGATCATCATCAGCACCAAAGCAATTTCTTATGATCAAACATGGCAAAGTGTTATATACTTAGATATGTTTTGCTTTATAAACCACAAGTGTACAGATTAAAACTAGAGTGTAAACTACAAGGCAGATGGCAAAGCAGCAATCTTAAGTATATTCTTGAATCGACCAAAATCTGTCCACAAAATTTACAGGCTTTTCTTTAAATTGCTAAAAGCTTGTAAAAATGATTTCAAGGAATATTGAAAAACTGACATAAAATTTAATTAATTTTGATTTGACCCCATACACTAAAGTGAGCTCCACCAAAATAAGTAATAAGTTATTCTTTTAGGGTGATTATATTTCAACTAACAAAGCCTATAATATCATTTTAAACATCTTTGAAAATGTGGTTTTTGATCCCATCTTCCAGTAAAAGGATCTCATGGTCACAAAGTGTCTCTTTCAAAGAAGTCATACAAAGAATATACAAAGATATTTGTTTGACCACAAAAATGCATTCAAACAAATTGATTTGAAAAAACCCATTATGAACAAAAATCATACTGAATAATCTTTTCAAAAACAAATGCATTACAAACCGAACAACAAAGACATTTTCAGTACTGACAATACCTGCCTACAATACTATGGCAAACAACATAGTGTAATCAGTTGTTTCCTTTCTTAACATGACTAAAATACTTCTGCTTTGACAAACTGAAAAACGGCTTGATGATTCATATGTTGGGTGTGAATGCTAGGCCAAGCTAGATCAAACAATTCAATCTCAATGTAATACATTAAGATTTAATAGTCCAATCAAGCAAACTGAAAACATGTTTCCTTTGATTATCCAACAAGATAAAATTTCTTGACAAAGACTATTTTGTAACACCTCACAAACACAACTTAACCATGTGATTGATGATGAAAGTAGCTTGACTTCACATTTACCTTTGATCTAATACCAAAAACTGCTTGCAAACAACATACCAGAAATAGATGTTTGCTATGCAACGCATTGATGTGATTAAAACTAACCAATTCCCATTGCATACATAGAATCTTGACAAATGGCTGAAGTGTATCCTCAGGATAGTTTGGGGATAACCTTTGCAATGTGATAATAATAAAAGGAAATGACAGCAACAGAGCTTGATAAATTGGTTTGGCAACTCAAGAAAAAATAATTAAACTGACCTATCAAGAACCATTCTTAGTTCATTAACTGCCTTCTTTATAAATACCAAAGCCTCTGTGTGATAAACTTTTCCAATGTCTTTTCCGTTTATTTCTAGTATCTCATCGCCAACTTTCAAACCAGCAGCATCCGCTTTGCCACTTGGCACAACCTGGAAAAACCAACTCACGGTCACTTGTTGTATCTACTTTCTGCTTTGTGTATGTATACGTATGTAGACTAGATAAAATTGTGCAATTCAAAAATGGTATATATGATTAGTAGTCCACACAGTCTTACCCCAATAAAGAAAGCTTAAGTTGGACATTAAACAAATTGAAGATAAGTGAGCCTCTCATAACTTGCTTGGTGTTGGAGCAACTTGATGGATACCATGGTAGCCTTATTGTCACTCACTAATGTAACTGAGAAAACAGGCATGTCAATGGGATTTAGAGGGGCTGGGGCAGTTGCCCCCTTAACTTAGTTGAGCTGGTCTGATGCCCCTTTTTGGAAATTTTGTGCCCCTTTTGAAAATTCATTTTGCTTACTAGCAGTTAAAAACCTTTGTTGCACAATAATGGTTTCCCAAAAGGAATCACTTAAAGATGCATATGTGAGTTCAGTCAATTCATTACAATTGAGATGTGCAATCTGAACCAATGATCACCCTTTCTTCCTTTCCCCAGTCTATGACCAGAGTAGGTATCCTTAAAATCATAAATCCATGAAAATCTTTGAACTGTTTATTTTAAGGAGCATGGTATTAATTTTGTTAAATTTTAGTCGTGGAGATGCACCTTTAGCCACTCTACACAGCTCAATTTCAAAAACTATTTTTTCCGTCAGACCTAGCCATGGTGGGTCCTCCTATGTCAACTTGATTCTTAACCCTCCCAGGTTCAATTTTTGGGGGCCTTCTTCAAAAATAGATACCTTTACTTATGTTCAAACTATATCATACTGCTTTCATGAATTGATTTGAAATAAATTTCATAAAACATGATAGAGACCCATTTTATCAGGAGTTAAAGTCAGAAATTATTTTATATAGCATACACTCATCACAAATTTCTGAATATTTTTTAGTGTTATCAACTGAGCCCTGCCCCTAAGGCATATTGGTATTATCAGAAATGGGCATAAAAGTCAATAGCTCAGGATAATACCTAGTGTTCAAATTCCAATAGGCAAATATAGAACTGACCTAAAAATAGTATTGCAGCTTACAATAGTCTTGAATTACACTGGGCTTTATTGACTATTAGGACCAATAAAAATCTGGTGGCTTTATTCACAAACTAGTGTTCAAAATCAAATTTACTGCTTGAACCAATAAAAGTTTGTCCTTATTTACCTGGTTAATAAGTAATCGCAACTGGTGATATATCCAACTTTTATAACAATTCTTTAGCACACTTAAATATGTGAAAAAACAGTGACAATAGAATGCCATTCAGACATGATACAGATCATTTGTACAGATGGGACCAAAAAAATTGTGTCCATGACATAACTAGAAGTCAACAATCGGTCGTACGTACAAACCCCGTACAAACGGTATTTTCAATATTGAGCAAATTGCAAAAACGGCTGTATGGGGAATTAAAAAGGATTAAAAAAGCCCGAGCAACATTCGAGATTCTAATACTAGATATATCGCTAAGACTACTCGCTAGAATTCTTCAATGTTTCGGTTGGCGGGAAGATATCAAACTGTGATAGAGTTGATATTGTCAAGCAGTTATTCAAAATACGCGATGACTTTCCATGCTGCGAAGATCAATAATTTTAACGTTAGGAAATTTCAAACCTTACTATTACTACCAGATCTTTGTTTCTCTAGCAAACTTTCATCCGAAGATCTCTGTTCATTCCGTCAAACGGATGCAAAATCAGTGAAGTTGAAAGAGGCTGTCTTGTGCAAATACAGAGCATGACTCCAACATAATACTATTCAAACAAACAGATCTGCCTCCAATTTATACCCTGTCAGTACATTATTCAGACAGAAATAACAATGCTTTCAAGAGCAACGGCCTATACATACATAAACCTAGCAAGGCAATAAAAACGCTATCTTTTTCCAGCCTTTCCTGTTTCAAAACGCCAGTCAAAAACAGGCCTAACATGCGTAGGTATTGTTATAGGCCTCCACGAGAATGGACAGCGAGAATGAAAAAGACGGAAGACCTTGCACTTACCTTGGAGATGTGTAGTGGCATTCCAAATTCCCTGCCACCAGCAAGACGAAATCCCCAAGGTGCACCACCTTTTAAATAAACTTCAAACGAAGGCATTGTTTTTCCCACAAAACTTTACACTCCAAACCCCAAAACTGTTATGACCGTTAAAGCAAATTGTAATATGACTTTGGTGTGGGCGCGCCTCCCTAGAGACAATTCAACGCAGTAATCCAACTGGGTGTCGTTGGTGGGTGGGTGGGTTTGGAAGGGGGAAACGTTCAATTCTGCTTTACAACAAAGAAAGGCCCCCTTTGCTTACCTTTCAAGGCCTGTCGAAAAGTATCAAAGTTGATGAATGCATGAAAAATACCGGACTTTGAAGATTCAAGCACCAATAGCTCTACCTGCTGTGATTGAATCTCGGGTGGTTAAACAGGATTCAATTTATCTATTAAAATTTTTACTATTTTCAAAACCTCTATCTCCGCAAGCGTTATAGTCCTTTCAGAAGAGATAATCTTTGTTTCATAATCACCACAAAAATTAATTTGGCAAGGTTTTTGGAAAATCTCCATGTGAAACACTATACAGTAAGAAAGCTGTTTTGCAGAGTACAGAGTTTAGCTTAAAGGGAGGCATAACAGTGATTTGCTACAGAAGTTTTATCGCATGCGAAGAACTTATCAAGCACACATTTATTCATCTGGAAATCAGCTTTGTACTACATAGACAATAGATATTTGTATTTTGAGCCTCTAAGCTTGGATTCAAGAAAGTCTTAACTAAGATTGTTCATAATCCCCTTCCATAGTTCAGCAATAAACAAATGCTTGCTTGCATGTTTAGTAAGCTAATATCTTGCACAGAAAAACAACAGAGCTAAAACAAGCACTAAATTAGCGTCTCAATGTCATTTAAAAAATCCGCAGACAATGGAGAGAAGCACTGGTCCTTTCAAGATAAATAGGAAACACCATTGTTCACTTGTGCATTTATTGATTTGCTTATTAGCCATTATCCTCCTACTTTCAAACTAAACAAAAGGCTTGTAACATAATGGACGGCGTACCCACGCCACGAATGGGGAATGGGGAGAGGGAATTCAAGGCGTAAACTTGATAAAGTGTCAAAAATCGGCAGAATCTCGTGGCTAGATTGGCCAGAAATAGCTCCTGTGGAAAGAGGCCTATTTTAAGAACTGTTAGTTTAAGTGGCCTGCAAAGACAGTAGCCAACCCCTTTTAGAACTAAACCTAAATACCCAATTCTATGGGAAAGGAGCTCTCTTTCTTTTCTCCTCCTTTTCATTCCAGATCATTAAAAGCCAAAACAATAAGAGCCCGCAATAACAGCCTGTTTAGATTCTTATTGAAAGGGCGTTTATCAAAGAAAGAGCCTAAAGGCTTCTTATAACATAGTTAAGAAACCTTCACTGATTTCCAGTTAAATATCTTTACATACATACAAGGAAACATTTGTCTTAAAACAGGTTGCCTACGAAACTCGCTGGCTACTGTTCTTAAAAACAGGAGTGAAACAGATTGTACAGCAAATACACTACTGCACATCATAAACTTTGACTTAGACTATCAAAAATGTAAATCCACCAAAAATTGTATGCTTCTGCGTGAGTCTATGCATTGGGAAATGACCTCATCAAAAATTGGCAGCCACGATGAAGTATGTTATATACTTGTGATTCTCCTGTAACTTTCCTAAAATCTGGATGACAAATTTCTTATATGAAGACACTGCTTCTCTGTAATCCTGGGGTTTGTTATAAAGTCGTTTCTATTTTGCGGGCTCTTCCTGTGAAAGGTAATTTTGACCCGGTCTCTATATATAAACAGGAGAACTGCATGGTTGTGTTTCTCATGTCATGAAACCTGTTAGGTCGCTATTCATGAAAACAAAGTCAGAGAAAAATCAAGGGAAAATCTCACTCAACTTTTTCGCTAAGGCGATCATGGTACGCACCATTTCCCCATTGCAAGATCAACAAATAAAATCAAAACTGGGCTAGAGAATTTTGTTCACTCTTTTCAGGAAAAATGTTCCCCGATTTCTAAGCATCATCATTTGATATCTTAACAACCTAAAACAATACCAAATAGCGAGAATATTTCAAATACTCAGAGCATTTTATTGTCTCCATTTCCTGACCACCGACAATACTAAAAACGAAGTTTTGGGCGTGGGAAGAACCTAATCAGATGGTGTTTTCACCTTAAATCGGCTGCGGAGATATGCTAAATATGTCTCACCGCATTCTGCAATCTCAGCACGGGCGCAGGGATGTTAGAGAACCAGCAATTCACTGCCTACATGAGATTATGAGCCTGAAATCCAATTTATTCAGTAACTAAAAGTTTTTGAAGACGTTGAGTGAGTGTATACCCAAATTGTAAAGCGAAAAGAAAAGCGTATACCCAAATTGTAAAAATTGCTGAGTCATTATGATAGCTCCGTTAATCTGATTGGCTGTTAAGAAAACTGCACACATGATGTTTTAACCTCGCAGTTGATGTCTGATCACATGAAAACCGATTTATCACATGACAACAGACAACAGCCTGTGGAAAACCTTTATTTACCATGACTCAATGCCTTTAAGGTCTTAAAAACGACTTTTCATACTAGAAACGGCTAGAAATCGCAAGATTAATAGAATTATTGTTTATCTCCCTGTTTGCATCGCAGAAGATCTGGATGGAGATTAGATTGTTTAATGTTTGAGAGAACTTGCATAAAAATGTGAGATGATGACGTATCCAAGCAAACAGTGAATGGAGAGAAGGGGAACCGTAAACATCTTTACAGAAAAATGTCCGATATTCCAAACAGCTGATGAAAAACGGATGTTTCGTCACATCTTGGTGGCCGCCTCAGTGTGAGTTTTTTAGCCTCTTTTTCAGTCAGGCCGAAGAGATGACTCAAGTTGTTGTAACGCCAATATTTCGAACAAGGTAAAGCTTCGACCTACCACTGCGAGGACGCCGGAAACTACTCAAAGTGGATTGGCATGAAGAGGATTGGGTCTAATATGTGAAACTACGTCAAATTCAACAAGAAAATATGATACAATAAAAGCTTTACATATTATAATACCGTGGCAAAAATAAAGTCAAATTTAAAGTGTTTCTTACACCATGGCGAAGCTACTAGAATTTGGTGGGCAACGAGAAAAATATGGCAAATTACAATAATTCCTTTCTCGCAGTGCAAAAATATAACAATCAAAGTTAAAAATGGATATATTGAAAAGCACTGGCTTGTGCTAAACTAGTTGACAAAGAGTGACATGTCCGTAAATCCTTAAACGATTTGAAAGTATTTGCAATTAGCCAAGGGTGGATATATTTGTTGCAGTTTTAGCGAATGTTCTATAAGGGTCGGAGGGTTTTTGTCCTAGGGATTCTGCTGATTTTCAATCATAAAAAACAATGACTACCAGTAACCTTTTTACACATTTTAATCGAATTCGTCCAGTCCAGAATATTCAAATTTCTTTGCGAAAACGAGCAGTTATGAAGCATGCTGTACGCTTCCGAACGAAGCCAGGCCAATATGGCGGCCACGGCTACAGCTCCGCTTGAAATGGGTTCCCCACGTTCAGGCTACAGTCGCTGCTACCCGATACAGCAAACGCAAGAGTCGATGCTAAACGAGCGGCAGCCGGCGTTCGAGGTAGATGTGAAGCGCGCAATTCAAGCGCTGCGTGTCCGTAGAGTAATTCTCTTTCAAAGCCTCGCATTGACAACGAGAATACCCGGATTCCCTGCAGTTTTTCGTCACGAACAGGCTTCTGCTAAAATTTAACTTTTTATTTGAATACCGCTTTAAGGTTGATCTACGTGCCTTGGCGGGCAAATCAAAACCGTTTTTACTAAAATCAACGCCATTACTTTCACACATGACAGGCCTGGTCCTGGGACAACCTTTTCCCGATTCCTTTCTTTGTTTCGCGCGCTTTGATTTCGTTGTCACAGCTTTTGTTCCAACCCGCGTGTTCATTTCATGCTCCAGTTTGTTGTTGTCGCTGTTGTTGTTGTTGTTGTCGGGCACTTCCAAACGCTCTCCTGCGATTGGTTGGACAGATGGTCGAATCTCGTTCGCTAAACCTCCGCCAGATCGAGGTACTCTCCGACAATCAGTCAGAAGAACGGCACATTCCTTGGTCTGCTTGTCAATCAGATCTTCAAACTTGGCCTTGTTCTCCACAGAGAGACAAATGTCGCACGTGTAAGGAGACAGATGCCTCTGAAGGGAAACGCCGCATCGCCTGTGTATTGCAGAGTGTCCGCACACGTGGCAGCGAAGCAGTTCCCAGTGCCTAAAACGGGCTAAACATTTAAAGCAAGCAAACAGGCTGATGTTCATATTTCAAAATGGCCACTCCTTTGATTAAAATAAGATGACGAAGCGCGTGTTATCGATTCAAGCAGAAAAGACTGATTAAATGACATGTACGTCAAACTATAAAAACTTTGGCTGTGGTTTCCATTAACGACCCATTGCTAACAATGATCCTTTGCACGCCGTATATCGTCCAAGCGAGCATTCAAAAATGGCCGTGAATTTCTACGGCTCGCCAGTTTGGGACGTCTGAATTTGATGCAACTAGATAGCGACTTTTTCCTTGTATTCCAAATTTTAAGCTCTGCTTTGCGGCGAAACTTGAGAATCAGAATTCTACAAAAAGTTTGATGTTTGAGTTTGATGGTAGGGTGCTAGAGCATTACAGAGTAGACTGCCCCCCCCCACCCCCCTCTCGACTATCCTGGTATTAGCACAAGCAAATGTTTCATTGGTAATGACAGGTTTATATTACTTCTTGAAGGCAATGGCGTGATGGTGGAATCCCGATTATTCCGTTTCGCCAAAGTAGATCACTTAACGCTATTTATGAACAATGAGGACGCCCTCTTCTTCCTGCGACTCTCGACTCCATAGCTAAGTCTCCCTCCATCCAAGAACAATGTTTGCAATCTGCAGAACTTGACTTTAGTCTGAAAATGCATTGTGGGATATCTGCGCAGCGCAAAGGAGCATTATTAGCAACGAGTCCATAAGAATGGTGGACTTCTACCTTTCTCTCCCATTGACCATTTTATGCCTGGTTTGATATCATACCAAAAACTTCGGTTTACCAAAGTAAAGTCTGTCTCTTGGATTCAGAAAAAGCAAGAAGTTTAGCTGTATATCGAAAAACATATCTACAAACCCAGATTTCTTCTCATGGCTCCTTCCATTTGGGCAATAACAATGGCTGCTATCACAGTGACTGTCGACTTCCAAGAGATCAGCAAAATGAACACCGTCCTCCCAAAGAGCATCCCTGAAAAAAGGCCCAATGCATTCAACAGGCCCGAGAATGCACTAAACTTTGCTGTGTGCATAGAAATTACTTGCCACTCACGTATCGTGGCGACAAAAACAAGTCCTTGCTCTTTGTAGGCCAACCATTGGCGTTAGTTCTCACAACAGCGCCATAAAAACGGGCCTAGATCTAGACCTGTGTGAGAATGTTACCAATTAAACATTTACCTGTCAGGGATGTAAATACCATGAATTTTCATCTCTGATAAGAATTCTTCTGCATTGTTGCAAGTTGGACATCGAAAGAAGTATCCACTGGACAAGGCATATTTCTGAAAAGTTGCAAACCAGTTTCTATCAAAATGCACAAACAGCAGTGGCACATCACACCGAAAAGCATTAATTCCAATATTTTTGCACCACCACACCCTAATGTAGAAGCTGCAACACATCTACCCATGGGCCTTCTGGGCTCAGGCCTTCTAAGGCTTTTAATTCTAGGGGGTCCCAAGCAAAATATTGTTAACCCCATATAAAGTGCTGTTGATAAATTGAGTAGCACGACACGAGATAATTTGGCATATTATAGTGGGCAGTCGTAACTGTGGCCCTGTGTATACACAAACCTCAGATAACATGGCAAAACACAATTGAATTGAGAGTAAAACAGTACAAAGATCTGTTTTCATTGCCCTACAACTTCTCTTTGGTGAACATATAAAGGACAGGAGCATAATGAAGCAAAGGGTGCAAGGTAGATCGGGGAACCAGAGAGGAATTGACGCACCTGTAAACACGAACGATGAAAGCAACTGCCCACGCAGCAGGGCCCTTTTAGAAAACTGTTTTCCATGCCATCGCCTGCATCCTTATCAAAACATATTGCACAGGTGATTTTTTTCTTTGTGGAAGAAGGAATTTTCTGAACAGGCTTATGCTCTTCACAGAAGGCACTGTAATACAAGGAAACTAGAATGTATATTTAAGCTGTTCTTCCCTATTTGAAGCTGTTGTATAAAAACAAATTGTTTATACTTTCCGTTGTTTAGAGACTATCCTTTATCACATGCACATACACTGGCCAAAAACAGCAAAACTCAGGCTTTCGTGGGAAAATTATAGCAGGCGTGCTAACCACCATACGCCTGACGTGTTCCACTGTGGTTGGGTGTGACACTAATTCTTTGGAAAAATCTAGGTAATTATGGTAGGTCTACGCAGGAGTTGCAAAAAGGACAATGATTCCAGCAATATGATAACTGCTCAAGTTTCCACAGACATATGAACTAAACTTAATCAATATATCAACAAAAGACAATCAATATTAATGAAAGTTTTATAATGTTTTAAAATATGCTGTCATCGCTATCACTTGTGTCCTCAAATGAAGAAGTTTGCATATCAAGAGTGTCAATGTTTTGTGTATGCGTGCGCGGGTGCACACTCTCAAGGGAAAGGACTGGTATATATTAGTTCAATTGAGCTTTATATGGAGTAAGCTGAAACAAGAAAAAAACTGCCTGAAATCTTACTCAAAACTGCCACAGAACTGCTCTAGGGTTCCATTTTCTATACCACAAGGATAATGATATCTGATTTTACAGGTCGAGATAGAGCAGCCAATGGTCGCACCCTTTTCCTTGCAAAAGCTGCATTTCTGCGGACAAAGTGTATAATTTCAAAAGGAAACATTTTCTGAAATAATACATCCAACAAAGTGAGTACAACAACGTTATAAACATCTATGTGATAAACATGAATAGATCTCATGCTTCCTTCGTTAGACAGCTTCATCATTACAATAAACTTAAAACTTTGAGTAGCACTGATGCACTAATCTGTGCTAGTTATATCACACACACCTCTTGTTTCACAAATTTTGTGATAGGTAGGGAAATATGATTAACAATTTGGATACCAAATAAGGAACAGACATATAATGCATAATTTCTTAGAATGAAGCATGATTAAAAGTTTTCTATTTTACAGCTAGAGACAATACTTAAAAAGATAAATCTAACATACCAAACGCTGGCCTCTTCGTAGCTCTTTTAAAATATCTTCAATAAGGAAGCCATCAAATCCCTCATTATCATTTCCATTTTGAGGAAGACCTGATGCAAAAAACTGACAAAAAATTCTGGATGTAAAATTTATATACTATAGTATGTTAGAGCATGCTCAACTTAATCTAGCTGGTGTTGTAATTATTTCATCTTGATTAAATGATTCAAGCTGGTTGACAGGAATATTCTCGGATTCAGGTTGGCGTTATCGATTTTGTATCTTGGCATCCACAGCTCTTTCTCAAAAATTGACATCAGAATTGAAATCCTGATCTTCAACTTAGTTTATACTGACAACTTCACATTGTTTGGTCGCGAGTTACTTTGTTTTAAATATTTAGACATTTCATGCGATTTGAGGGCAATTTGCTGCTGCAGTGAAATTTTTTCCATTTCTAGAATGGGTTCATTTGCAGCCTGACGGCCCAAACACCCAGTGATATTTGGTACAGACTAATTTCAACATGGAGATTCCATTTCTATGATCAGTTTTTGCCATATATGAAGATAAAAAATTGCTCGAATCCAAGAATTAGCTGGGAAATGCAATCTTCCAGAAAGTTAAGAACAATAACAAATACTTTTTCCGCAAACCTAATTAATTTGGAAAAGCCTCTTCATATATGATACACTATAGAACCTTGAATTTCCAATTTGAGAAAATGAATCAGGCAACATACTGACCAGGCAATACTGGTGCACAGAAATATTTGATTCTTCTTTTGTGAAGAAATTTCCATAGTCAGGATTTGAAGCCTTTAAGCAGAATGCACACTGCCTTGAAGCTAAAACAAATTGATGAATCATTTGAAAAAAATTTTTATAATTTTTTCAAACATGTGAAGTAACAATAACAGTAAACATGTATCATTTCATAAATAGAAGTAAACAATGCAGAAGGGTTTTGGGCAATGAATTAAAAAACCAAGGTCAATTATAGCACGTACTATCTACAGGTACTTTTAAAATCATATCAAATCGATTCTGGAGCTTTTGTTTCAGATATCATGTAATCTTTTAGCTCGTTTTATTCAACTGATTTAGCTTTAAAACAAATTTGAATAAAAGTTTGTGATCTACCAAATTTCTAGCTTGTCTTGGGAGCTTTACAGTCGCACAAACCAAAGGAAAAGCAACAACAGGGAACCTGAATGACTTGATTAGCTGACAAATCCAAAGTTGGGGGAATGGACCAAAATGTTGTTCCATAGCAAAGTTTGTCTCTTTTTGGGGTTGTTGGACTCTGGCTCTTATGAAAATAGGAGCACATTTGTGATAAAATCGCTATGAAAATGCTGTGTTAATTTCATCTTCCCAACAGATAATTACTGTTCAACTCTTCTTGGTTACGGAGATATGCCCAACTTTTAGGGCCTACGGTTGAGCTCCGGCCTCCAACTCAATCAATTTGATAAGGAGACCATGAGAATATCATCAATTAGACTTCAAAGCACATACCCAGATCAGCTTCCATTATAATTTGGCAGGATTGATGCTGTCGCTAAATCTGTTGCGAAGAATGCTACCAAATTACTGGACACTCCGACAAGAGCTTCTCGAGTTTTGGTTCAGAAAGTCAAACAATCCTTCCTCACCCATTCAAAATCAAATTGTCGAATGGAGATTCAAATTGCACCGCCGCAGCGGCAACTCCATGTCGGTTGGTCGGTGAATAAATAGCAGGAAGAAGGAAGGGAAAATGTCAATATAGAAGAGAGGGTAGTTATGTTAGTATAATAATTAGTATAATAACACCCACATTGATAAAATCATCAAGTCTCGATACTAGTTTATGACAAGGAATTGAAATGCCGGATCCTGGAAAGGCTACCGGTGAAAACACGTAGGATCAAACGACATCGCTTGTGCGGGATTTTTAAAAAAACCGGCCTAAAAGGAAAGAAAATTTCCTGGTTGATGTAAAATAGATTACTTGAAGATGATACCAACGGGCGGTCAGAGGGTGGAGAGTGGGAACTACAGACCTCTTAGTGAACCATTATAGTAAACCCTCCATACCCGTTAAACATGCTGGAATATGTTGTGCTCTGCAGTAGATTACATGTTGAAGATCATTGTGTGTCCATCCCAAATAAAAATCAATGGAAGCATGAAATGGTCTGTCGATTGTGTATCAAGCTGAAATATGGAGGGGGATAGAGAACACTTTGTTGGCAGCACAATACTGCTTGACTCCAGCAAGGCTTCAGATGTGCTAAGACTTTGTCACGCAGCTATAGCTACAGAGAGCAGGGCCATGCTGCTTACTGGACACAAGACTATTTTATCAACTGACAAAAGGTATTGAAACGATTGAGGCAAAACCAAAATTGCAGGGTGTCACGTGCTGTGTTCCACAAGAATCCCTACCAGGTCCCCAATTGTTTACAATACACGTTGAAGGTTCCACTTCTTGCACTGACCAGGGGAAAGTAGAGTTGCACGTAGATGGAAACACAGCCTACTGAATGGGCAACCCCATTGAACAGGTGTATTGACTAAGTCTTTGGGGGAAATGATGCCTCAAAGATACAAACTTGCATAACAGAAGTGTTACAATTAAACAGACACAAGTTCATTGGCCCTTTGAATGCTTGAAGATTAGAGACAGACCATTTGAATATATAGCTGCAGCCAGGTACCTTAGGGTAAAGCTAGGTAACAGGCCTCCTTAGAGACATCAGATCAGCCATATCACCAAGTCGTTAAATCTAGAAATGAAACGAGTATAAAATACAGATTATCACCCTAAGGATCCTCTGGTGGAGGTCCATTAAAGATCATCACTCTGGAGCTACTGCTTGGCAATCGGGGGTTCACGCAACCACAGGACAACGAGGAAACTCAGGTGCGGGCTGCAAACATTTTCCATGGCATTGCAGGTAATAACATTGAAGGAGATATATATACTTGGAAAAGCAAATGAGGCACAATATAGCATCTTATCGATCATTGTACAAAATTCTTAGAGATTGCTTAGTCGGATTTGCAATCCATATAGATATGTAAATAGTAATCATTACCTTAGGAGTGAGACAACAACATTGTGGCCAAAAATGCAAACGATAAAGTCCAAAGTGATTACTACTCGAGAACTTAGAAAATGAGAGTATACGGTATTTGTTCTCCTTAGCTTCTAGAATGGAGTCATTTTATGCTCGGCTCTACCCCAACCGTTCTCTCCAGAACTTGATCTTCAATCTACAGCCTAGGAGCAACGGGGGCACAATGTACCCCATCCCTAACCGATTGTCATTGATAGCTCCTCCCCAAAATTCCTTGGCCTTAGCGTGGCATTCAGAATGTTTCTTTCTTCCTTGACTTTGGATATCGCAGTCTTTCAAGCAGGAAAAATGACAGTAAAATGACCTCAATATTAACCTTTAACCATTAAATCACTTAATTGTTACATTAATGTTAATTAGATTTCGCTAGTTACATAGGTCACGATTGGATAATCACATGCGACTTGTGACAGATGACACAAAGAGGCATTTACTCATTCCTCATCATTTGGAGCGATAAGGACAGAATCAATTAAAAATAGGGCTCTAGTATAAAAAACTAACAAGCATAAGCCAACGAATATTCAAATTCTGATCCTTATTGTGTAAGAGAAAATCAAAGATACGACGTTGTCTTATTTATAAACTGATCAACAGCCACTATAAGTTCGAATATTGTCCGTAGTTCAAACAAGAAGTTAAAAAGTATTCAATGCCAAACACAATTCATTGATTACCTACTGAAACCGAAATGCACGCACAAGAAACGAATCTTGGCCTTCTTGAAATACAAACATCAAGGGTAAATTTGGGCAGTCCACTGTCACAATCGTCTGCTGTTGCACCTTTAAAAGCTACGCTAAACTGAGTGCAAATATTGTCCAGTTTAATCGTAAAGCAGCAGTCGACAGCTCAAGCAAACAACTGGCCTAATTCAAGCCACTAATTCCCTATCTAAAAGGTGAAAAACCATTTGCAATCTTTGTAGCATAAATTTCTAAAAGATGAAACCGAATTTATACTTTGTTAAATAATGAAACGAAGCGAATAACACTTATCATTAAAATTGATCATTAGGTCTATATGTTTATAACTTTGATAGAATGTACAAACTCTATAACAAATATTTGCTAATAAGAAGAGATAGAAACACAGGGGAATGCGTTGGTCTATGTGAAAATAGATTCAGACGCAACTTTGACAGGGAAAATATCTTCAGGGGACAAGCCTTTTTGATTGACTATAAAAACTCAATAGTCCTAGAGGGTTGGGAGCAACGTTCAATAAAACGAAATCTGCTTACAACAGCTAACACTAAAATAAACCTGTTAATTTGTATACACTAAAATTGCTAGATTAAAGAAATAGTCCATATCCTATGATAAAAATTACAGCTGCTTGACATAAGACTACAAATTTAAATCACTTGCTGGAAAATTAAAAAAAAACGCTCCGGGGGGGAAGCAAACCAGCAATCTGCTTACACTCGACAGCCCCCAGATTATTTAGATGTTAAAAGCATTTTATCAAGTAACTATCGAAATGATGACTTTATCTAGAATGTACTAAGGACATTAGCTTTTCAACTCGTATAAATAATCCATGTTTTTCGCTGCATTTGAAATATGACACACCATTGACAGAGCCGTCATTCTTGCCTAAAACGAAACGTAATTATGAGCCCAGCGTACTGCAGAAAGATTTGAAATGATCAAAAGTTTTATACCCTAAACAAAACTACTTATAACTACCGGAAATAGTGACAAATTAAGGTATATAATGCTTCAAATTGGAGGGTTTGACATGAAATTAAGTTTAACGGGGAAGTTTGGGCTGAAAAGCTTATATCGTGGTTTTCGTATGCAAATGAAGTCACAAGTAAGAGTTGAGAAGATGCAATTGGAGTTGAGGCCTTAAAATTGAAAGACTTCATGGCTTAAATGGTGTAGAAAATAAAAAAAGAATCGAAAGGAGCAGGATATTCGATGTCCATTGGCCGTTACAGAGTTAAGTAAGAGTGTAAGTGCAAATATTAAAAGTGATTTTCTTGCTGCGATACATCTACAATTAAAGCAGCTACTTTACGGTTTCGATAATTTCGAAGGCTTTCGATGCAAGGAGAATTGGAAATTTGCCAAGATGTGACTGGCCTATCAAACGTACCTACAAGTGAACTACCAACAAAGGGCGGTTTTCAACATCCTGTTGCAAAATATCATTTCAAATCGCTTTGATTTTCTGGCTGCAATATACGTTATGGTACTTGATCCCGTTTGAATAATGTTGGTTCTAGAAACTCAGGCGGCTTAAGATAAATGTGCCATACTAATAACCAGCGTTGTTTGAACGATGAAGCTGTCTAAAAACTATAAACGGTGCTTTATTGATTCAATAAATAGAAGTAAGTTTATAAATTAATAAGGAATGATAATAATTTGCGAAAACTCACCATTCGCACTGGTAAGCTCCAGTCCAGCCCACATGCCATCCGCAAACTCCGTTTCGCCCAAAAATTTCACTTGGCCTGAAGTGCCTCCTCCCAGGTGAATGATGTCCCCGATTTTCAGGCCACTTTCGGCCCCAGCTTCCTCCGCATCTTCTTCTTCACCACGTGGTGGCGAATCACTGTCCTCTGGCGCCGCAGCTACCTCGAGTTCGTTTCTATTTGAATCGATTTCACCATTGTTTACATTAATACTACTATCGTTAACGTCCTGTTCAGTGCTGTCTGAAGAATGACGAGAATCTTCTTTGGACGTATCATTCCCTGCTGAATCCTCCTCGTTGGGTCCTTCGATAATAATAGACGATAGATCTAAACTGTTCTGCGAGATTTCCACTGCCTCGTCGGTATGAAACTCCTTTTCGAATAACGCCTTTTGCGATTTGAAGGGAGACGTCGGACTATCATCTTCAATAAGCGGATGCAGAACTTTGGATACGGGCGTGCTTGATAAATTATTAGAGTTGAGGAGCTGCGTATCTGGTAGCCGAAGCTTTGCGGGCGGAGATTCGATTGCGATTTCGCGCGATTGGATCAGGCTGGTCGACTCGAAGCCATAGAAACTGTGTCTGTTCGCAGGGATACGAGGCCCTGACCGGTTGCGCCTCACCACCGCCTCCCCAGCGTTCATTGATCTAGAAACAAGCTGTTGGCAAAGGCAGGACATTAGATCGTTGCTTCCAAGTTATTGTTGTTATTGTTGAGCTAATTCGTTGTTATAAGTTGCAAGGCAAAAACGCTACGGTTCGGTGAAGTTAAAAGACATTTGGAGGGTTTAAAATAATTCTATGATTCCTAAAACAATTGAAGCCGAAATGACACGTTAAAGAATTTTCAGTAACCTACCGGCACTTCCAACTCATTTTTCCTTTCCTTGTTAGTTGACTTGCCTTCGTCTTTTTCAGCGAGTTCCGAATTAGACTGCAGCCAAAACAATACAACAAATTAGGAAATATCAAAGGGTTATTGAAAGTGAAGATCAAGTATGTAAATAAAAGAATTAATAAAGCGTATGTACGAATCAATATTTTGATATTAAGGAGGGTCCTTTAAGTGAAATAAGCTTATAGCAAGGCTTTTTGTTTGTTTAATGAGAAGGCATGCTACTGATATGTATATTTTGATGCAGCATGGTGTGTGACAAGTTGGCACGCTTTGTCACGCAACAATACAAGCTCATTAGCTAAGCGACGGCTTTAACTCACCCCGAATGTAGTGGAAGCTTTGAATAAGTTCGTCAGACTTTGCTGCAAGGCAAAATAATACAACAATCACAATATCTTATACTAGAGTTTCGCTAGGAGTACTAAAGTATTCTTGATAACCTGGTTCATAATAAATGACTTACAACACAACATCCAAAATACACTATTTGCCACAGTTCATCTGAAAGAGCGTCCACGCTAGGCAAGTTTCAAGTATTTCCACTGCAGGTACAAAGACATTACGAAAGAATCGATTAAGACACATTTACTCTTTTATAAATTCATGCCTTCATCCTTCAAAGCAATGCAGAGGTACAGAGTTCGAAAGTGAGGTTTCTCAGAACTTTTTCCAATTTCATAACAACCTCTAGGAAAGTTAAGTTAAAGCTACAAAAATGGAACAATAATCCGATGGGTCACTCCAAAAGCCTGTCCCAAGAATATGCAAAAGGCAGAGATGACGATGTTTCAAGACACTCTAGCAAACGACAAATTTTAACGATTGCCTAGAATACATTAAACAGAGCCTGATCTGCGAGAACCTACAAAGTGCTGCAAGAAACACGACCAAAAAGACTTGTGTAAGTTAGTATCTTGCCTTTGCAAGTACTTACTAATTATATTAGCAAGTACATTGTGCGCGTTTCAGTTTTATTTATTTGAAATTCCACAAATACAATATTAATTTTTACACAATGCAAAGAAATGTTAATAGAAATACGAAAGATACTAAATAATGAAAAATATAAAATAAATATAAAATAAATAAAGCAAGTTCATTATTGAGTGTGAAATTTCTTGAAGGAGGAACTCTCCAAGTAGATGAACTAACGAGAAGAGAGCCCTCCTATTGGATCTATCGATTTAGACAAATATGGAAACAGTTCGAGGTAGATATCGGGTCGGATCAAAAGCAGTTATGAAGAAGGAGTGAGATATTAATTATCAATTTTATAAAAGTTCTATCAAATGTGAGTAACTAAACAATTCATTTAGACCCAAGGAAAACTCAACGTACCGTGCGATTGGCATTGAACAAATTTGGCGTGCTGGCGTACTTCTTGAGTGACTGGTTGGAGCGACCAACTGTGGCCAGCTTCTCTTCCAACAAAACTCGTTGCCGCAGCTTGTGCAAGTTCAGAATATTGGTCACTCGCGTCACACCTTTGTTGTACTTTTCAATCGCGTCTCCATCGAAAATTTCCTGCTCTGACGTCATCGCATCAGCTGCCTTCCTGGCCAAGTCTTGTCTCTCCTCAGTTTCCTCGCCCGATTGCTGTTTTGATGAGTGAGAGGGTCTTTGTAATAATACACGAGAGGCATTGGTAGCTTAGTAAAACATGCCATATCACATGCGATGTGGATATATGAATAATGTAATCTGAATGTAATGTCTGGGTCCTATAGTAATTAATTTCGCACGTAAAGGGCATCACAATTAATGAACAACTACAGTCTCTAAGAACATAGCTATGCTGCAAAGATTAACAATCTATCATGCGCAAGGAGCTACGGTGAATAATGTTCCTTCCACCTATGTGAGGACAATCTTTCTCTGATGAAACCTGACCTTGACAATCAAGATGCACCAAAAGGGCCAGAATTCAGTTTTGTATATTGAAACATATGATTGTACGATCTTTCTTACCTTTGGAATATGAGATACCAACTGGAATGTTAGCCCACTTCTCGACAACACGTTCTACAAAAATCATTGACGAAAACAGATTAGTGCTTAAGACGACACAATGCAAGGACAATGTTAGTGAGAATCAAGTGCGTTGGTTGCTGTTTGGAAGAGGGCAGTATTCCTGGCATAAAATTTCTTAAAATATATCAAATCAAATCTGGCTTAAAATAAATTTCAAATCTCCTGGTGGTAGTGCCTATAAAAGGGCGGGTATAGAAATGGAGGTTGGGATCAGATCAATGTTATAAGGATAAAACTGGAGAGATTTGATGAGGTTTAAATTGCAGATAAGGCGAAGCTTTGACTGGATTACGTCACAAAGACAGTCAGAAAGAACTTGGGAGCACTGCTGGCCCGAAGAACAGTCTCGTAATTCTTCAATTTTACCACTGACTTGACATTTGTAGCTCTTCAAGACTGCATAAAACCTTTATTTAAAGAACAATATAATATCGTTGATATGAACTTTCTTCAACACTTTCAAATCACTTGCCCATCTTTTAGGTTCAATAACCAGGTACATCTATTGTTTGATTCCAACAAATTCTAAATCCAATGACTCTTAATACAACAGAGCTCTAAGCTTAATGCTGTTAGAACATTCTTAATAAAAACGATAGGCCTACCGTTGGTCGAATAAACCTTTTCATTAGACTTTCCTTGAAGCCCTGTTTCTTGTAGATTTTAACACACACGCGCTTCCTTAAAACCAAATCCATGACTGCGGGGCTGCACAAACGTAATGTAACCTGTGAAGGAGAGCAAACATTCATTGTATGTAAATACGGTTTCTTATGTTCGCTGTACCCCCGGAAAATACGGGCTTCCGCTTAGAAAGTCCCATTAGTTTAATCACTATCGGCTCAGTAGTTCAACAAGCTGCTACTAGAAAATGACTTGTTTATAATAGAAGCAAAACACCTGTACCATATCTGTATACATTGTATAATTTCATACACTGACGGATGAAATATTATCAACTGCATCAGGTTTTAACATAAATGATGAACAACATCAAACAATCGATATCACGATTTTATGATATTCAAACAAGCAATATTGTAATACTGTCATTTCAATGGTCACATCCACTTAACTGTTATTAGTGAAAGACACGTGTTTTGATTGCAAGAGGAATTTTGAACCAGAACTATTGGAATTTAAAATAAAACACAAAGCAAAATATAGTTGAACAAAGTGTGAATTCCTGCCACGTTAATCATGGATTTCAATCCAATAACATAAACAACATGGAGTTACAAAGTAACAAACTTTAATGATAGAAACTACACTTTTTAAGGTGGTTTGTACCTTGACGATCAGGTAAATCCTTTCGTTGTTTTGCGTGACACGGTTCAAGTAGACAGAATCATGCATCGACGAGTCCCAGGATGCGTAGGCAATAACTTTCTGTTGGTCGTATCTCAAAATGTTGAGATCAATCATTCGATCGGGTTGTTCCAGGGGAATTAGAGACTTGAGGCCTGCTGGTTCTGGTTCCAGATCAGGACAACCTCCCAAGACGTTTTCTGAAAAATAAATTACCGAAATTACATGCATTATACCCTTATATATCCTTACGTACTGAAATCAAACTTCAAACTACACATTCAGTCCAAATTATTATTACAAGTCCATGTGGCAGACAAGAGCCACTGCATCAAAAAGGTGGAATGGAAAGCAAATCCAGTTTCTCTTTGCTGAACCCCTAAAGGAGCCTGGTCATCTTGGTTAAAAGAATATGTCTTGTTCAAATCGCAATTAGCTCTTCACTCACAGTAAAACCCGTCTGGGGCTATAAAAAGTGATGGCACACATTGCAATAAGCAATCAGCTTCATCCAGCACATGCATTTCGATAGGACAATGAAAAATATTAAAACAAATCTATCAAATTCATGGTAATACAAATTCAGAAACAAGAACGATAAAAAATAAGTAAATCTACCATCCAAATTCAAGAAAATTAGTGGGATGTGCTTTTCCATTCCAGGACACGGGTCCCTAGAAAACAAAAAAGATCATGAAAAAACATCGATGTTTATAAAAGGATCAAAGAGTAGTCGATGGAAGAATTATTCACAAAGCTTTTCTTGTCTCTGCAAAAGGGGGGCGTGGAAAGCAACTGAGCATCCCACAACTGGTGCAGGGCCCCAAGCAGCGCACTCTCTAATATTCATTATCGAATATGACTAGCATTCATCAAGTTCAATCGAGCCAAGTCACATCTTGGTGGGTCTGACAGATTCTCGACTACCCTTTTCTTCAAGCAGAAAAGCCAGCTAGCACTACCCCAAGAAAAGCGGGCCATTCGACAAGACAGACAGGTTCACCTTTCTCGTGAAAAACCGACTACACAACTCTTATAATGACTACGCAACATATTATGAAGAGACGTACCACTCAATGGGTGCCCCTGGAACACCACTCCCTGGAGCTGGGCACAGTACGTTGTTCCTTTCTTCCGTCAGAGAAACCCATTGGTCGATGAGCAGGCCTTCTCTCTCTTTATCAGCGACACTTTTGTCTGTTAACGTCATTATATCAAAGTATGTCAATAGGGCATTTCTTAAGTCAAGCTAAATTGACGATTTATATTAACAACACTTCAATTCGAAGATTATTGAAGAAACCGTTCCTTACTAATGCGATTAGAATTCCTCAAGGGGAAAGTCAGTGGGCTGGATCTATCTACATGCGTAAAAACATTCGTACGTACGATTTGACGTCGATTTAAAATACATACATACGTTTTCAATCAAGGATTTGACGAAAACCACTGGTAGCACTCACCTTTTTTATTGATCAAACTCTGTATTTTTTCGTCTAAGTATTCTCGCCTTTTCAAAAGGGAATTAGACCACTTATCGCGAAGCCTGCGAGAGAACATAAATTTTCGTCAATTGACAGTCAAAAGATACATCTATGTCAGATTATTTGAGATTACCAGAAACATTTTGTGACCCAACTCTGCGTGTTGGACGCTTGATTCTGAAGCAACCCATCAGCGCAACCCGCTCTCTCAATGAAACGGAAGAAATTAGAAAATGGCTCAGCATGGTCAACCAGATACATAAACAATCGGTGCATGTGATCTGAACAGCTCGATTCAAGAACATAGATGTGGTTAAAGCCCAATCTCCACTAGGCAGAAAACTGTCGTGCCGCGAAAAGTTGGATGACTTTCTACTCTTCGCTAGTCGAAATTTTCCGTCGCGACAATTTCAATTAGCCAATTAGATTGCAGGAAATTTTTCCGCCTCGAAATTTTCCGCCTCGAAATTTTCTGCCTAGTGGAGATTGGGCTTAAGACAGCAAACACAGGCTTGCCGCAATACATTTTGCTATAAATTTAGAAGCCGTTGTCAGAAAAATGGCTTTGCCAAGCAGGAAGAACTCCCCTATGTGGATTTTGTGAAGGCGTTCAAATTTCGGAACTTCTGGCCATGGGCCTTGCTTTTATGCTGCATTACCCACCAATCTAGGCCACCTCTAACCTAGGTTACTTGCAGAAGCAATTAAAGCAAATTAGATGAGCTTTCATATCCTGAATATATATTCATAGACCATTCTGCTTAGAACAAAAGCAGATGACAAGAGACTTGATGGAACAACTCTTGGGGTTGTCACCACTTGATCACAAACCAATCTAAAGAAATGACATATATTTCTTCCTATATAAAATAAAACATAACTACACATAACAAATGATGCAGCTGCTGAGCCACTTATTGCAGAACATATACATTTAGTTGTGTCACGTGACATATAGTTGGCAAACTATTGGCCAGCAAGACATTTTAGTGGTCTCACTAACCAATGACAAGCCACGTACAAAAAGAGCTATGAAACGTCTCAAACCTTTGCAAATCCCGTTCCTGATAACTGTCCAGGCCCTTTTGGATCTTGGCCCTGACGTTTACACTGCCAATGGCTATGCCCTTGATTCTCTCAAGGACCACCGGCAATTGGCCCTGTTTTGGGACAGTCACCTGCACCACAATGCGCCGGGAGAAGCCCTGTCTCAGCTGGAAGACGCCACCGCATTCCATGGCGTCCCTGGTCTGCAGCTCCACAGGGGAGTAGGACCCTTGCTCGTTGAGTTCGTGCACTTCCGCCCAAAGCTCAATCTTTCGCACAAGCTCGTTCCACCTGCGGATGACAGTTCAAACCTCGTTGGTGTTTGCATGTCACGTGACAGAGACCTGAATGTCTCAGAAAACTAGCAATGATCTCAGAAAATTTGCAAAAGTAGATAGACTAAACTTTTCACCATTTACGCAAATGATTCAATATTGAACTGCAGTTATCAGAAGGCACGATAATTCGAAAGGCTATTTCAAAATAGGTGCCAGCCGTCCCTTGTGCTATATAAACAAAACAGCTTATGTGAATAGAAGTTATCATTTTAATAACAACTTCCTCTGTATAATATAGAACACCTGCAGATTGAAAAGGCAAGGAAACTTGAGACAAAATCAATACATCTAATTGACAAGAGTGAGGTTAAAAAAGAAGGCACAGATGGGTTAGGCGGTTAGACGGTAGAAGGTATTAAGTGTTAGAATGTATAAACTGTTAGTATCGTTAATTGTAATATAAGCAGTTGATGGTTAGCTTTTTATCAGCGCAGTTATGGCAAGATGACCAAAGAAAACAAATCAATTGATAATAGCACACCAACTCGTAGGTCGGACATCTTTGCACAACATACCGGCAAACAACGCAAAACTCAAGATGGCTGGAAAATTTTTGAATAGAGAGATTGAATGTATGTTCCGATTGTCTAACCCGGGCAATTATACGAGATGGACGCTTTAAAAGCCTGGGCAGATTCGCAAATTAGGAACTTTTCGCAAATAGTATTCAATAAAAATAATTTCTAGCCCCCTTTCCCTTCCCCCTTGCCCTTGCCCCTTACCCGTCCCCTTTCTCCAGCATTCCTCCTATTTATCTTCTCTATCATATACGAATCCGTCCAGATTTTCTGACCTCACCCCTCCTCTCCCGCTAACGTAAAACCTTCCTTGTCACACTAGCCAGCCAAGTGCACTTATACTAAACTGGGATGTCATTATACGACAAGCAGAGGGTTCTTTTTACCTAATTCACAGTAATATACTATTTAAAAAGATAATAAATAAATACAACAATGAAAGTCGTAATAATAATACTGCGGCAGATTCGTTCGAAGAGACCCAGTAAATGCCTAATCGACAAGTGGTGTTGACAATTGCAGTACCAGTTTACAAGGACGCGAAACTTGGGCACAATAAACTAACATGATTAAAAAAGGGTCTAAATTGGGGCTTTCCACATCAAACAAAAATGCAGCAGCAAAAGCAATAACAACAACACTAAAAGCAGAAATAGTTACACCAATAACAAAAGTGGGTAGGTAAGCAATCGAAAGAAGGATGTTGGTATCTCTGCTGTAATTAGTCTATTATCCAAAACAAACCCCGTCAAAATGGGCGCGCATTCAGTATGACGTCAGCACGCGCGCTATAACATGACATCACAGCTCTGGCAAGAGAACCAGAGGAGATTGTCAACAGTTTCCCCACCAGCCATCAACAAATATTTGTGTTTATACTAAATTGCGAATTCTCGTTACGATACTAGCAAGAGGTGCTGCAAAAATACTTTTCTTTCTGGGAGCATGGGCAAAAAAGTTTCTGCCATGTTTAAGTATTGCGTACAATAGTTCTACTAATAGTTCTGATTCATTGGGTCTGGAGCAAACCTCCAATTAAATCCCGTAATTTCCTTGTTTTTGGATCATGATATAAAAATGAATAAATGAGAAATTTTCTTGTTAAGAAGGGAGGGGGGGGGGACTTGAGTAATAGAAGCTTTTGGTTATGAAATTTAAAGTGTTTGAAAATGACATGAACTTGTATGAAGCCTTAAAATATAAATATATGTTTAAATTTGGTACCCTAATTATCAAGCTTGATAGTTGAAAATTTTTTTTGGCAATATTTGACAAAGGAATTGTAGTTTGCAGTGAAGGGTTGAAAAATTAATAACTTATATATCTGATGCATTCTACAGCCTGTGGACATTAAACTCATATTTGTATGCACCTTCATTCTGTTGTAAAAAACTTTCTGCCAACCAAAAAAAATATCTGGGAAACTTGTTCCCGGGTTTTGACAACTTTTGCAGCTTCGCTAGCAAGTGCCAAGAGCCTCCTGTGGGAAGACCATGCAATAATGCATATTAAGTCAAGATCAGCGAATGACTGCTACTAATTTAGCGCGCTATAACAAAAAACAACAAGCAACTTATAAAGATGATAAAAAGATAAACACAAAACATCAAACACCATCAAGTACAGGTCTGAATTTACCTTATTCGATGAATGACTTGAACCTTGGGTAAAGTGCTTGTGTAGAAAAACAAAATAAGCACTTGTGAAAATCACAACAAACAAACAAAAACAAATTCGGAAGGGGGAATGCTTTTCTCTGTAGCATTTTTGATTGGGGCGAAGGAAATAACACTCGCACAAGAAGGACAATATGTTGGACTAAACTTCGAGGAAATTAAATAATTCAAAGCTAGACTTGTCTTGCGTACTTTCCTCTTAAACCAGTGGGGCACAAATAAAGAAAAAATTTGGGGCTCCCTAAAGTAAACAACGGAAAATAGAATAAATAACTTCATAACAACAAGCTTATAAAAGAAAATCATACAATTACTTTTAAAGCAATATTTGTGGTTTGATGACTTTTATCACTTCCCAATAATCAATTTGCAATCATAGCTTTGGTTTATTGGAGAAACACGCATTAAACATTAAAGCACTGGTTTATTGCCCATAATAGAATTTGTTTAATTCTGAGTGTGAATTTTATCTGTATTCAACCGCAAACCGTACTGGATAATTTTAAGGATGGTAACTATAAATCTGAAAGGGGATTTATGCTTCGCTCTAAACTTTACGACATTTTTAGGGAAAATTTTGCCGGAGTGCAGAAAACGAAAACAATGATAAAAAATAACTATAAATACTCAAAAATACTCCATGGAAAAACCGTTACAAAAAGAAAAAAAGAAATTTAAAACAAATAAAGACATATAGAGTAGTAAAACGAGAAATAACGAAAATTGTTGAATGCTGCAATGATGAAATGAACAGTATAAGGGGACCATTATGTCTTTCTTCCTTTGAGAATTTGAAGAGGTCTAATACCGAAGCCGTCCACAGCAAAACATACAAAATGCAGACCACTAGCGTCCCTTCTCCATTCAATTTTCCTTTTCCAAAAATTTCTACTTAACGGCAACAATAACAACAGAAAAGCCAACAGCTCCACTGCCTGCTTTATCGACACCATCTTGTTCCAGCCTCTATCGCGCGTCTTTGCCTTGCTGAATACTTTTTACCGACATAACCTTAGACATAGCATCCCCTTGTGCCCATCACCATCCTTGTGTCCCATGGGCATGTATCGTGATGATTCGGACAATCTCCCAGGAGGTTCCTTATTCTTTAGCACTTTTCTTGGGCCCGTGTTTGAGATGAGCAGTAAAATCTTGCTCATCGAAAAAGCTCTTCACTTCAGCTGCGCATATCATATGCCATATATGCCAAACAAAACTACATTTATCGCGTTGTTGAGAATTAAATACATTTTATCTGGGACAAAGTTGGTTGGAGCGCCGTCTTAGACAAAGTAACGAATATTCAATGTCATTTACGCACAACTTTTTAAAGCTTTATTGTCGCAAGAAGGCTGCCGCGCTTTTGATTTTATGAAGGTTATTGAAAAAAGATTGTTGGATTTACTTGCAGTCATTCCAATCATACTGAGTATGGCCCTTAGTGTGTATCGGATTTATAATTAGAAGAATTTAACTCTATATACATTTCAATTTTTTTTAAAAAAGAAACAGTGAATTTTTAAGCAAAGCTATTTAGTAGATTTTTAATAGGTTATTTTTGTGCTAATTTTGAATATTTCAATTTTTATTAGAATGTTTATCATTTTAAGCTGTTAGAAGAAGACAGTGAAAAATACCTCTCAGCTGGAGTCTTCGTGTCATCTTGGTCGGTAGGAATCTTCCAGCTATATCTCTCGGGTGATTCATAACCCTGACTCCTATTTCCATACACTTCAATGGCCAAGGAAGACTCAGAAATGTACTCGAGAAAGTCGTCGTTGATCTCGAAATTAAAAGTCTGCAAAGCAAAAAGTTATTAACAAGCAGGGAAATAAATCAATATTGCAAGAATAGAGTTATAATGTCGTTGACAAAGAATCATGAAAAATGAAAATATTATGCGCGTTAAGGCAACTACTGTAATCTACTGTATAAAGATCTTGATACATTTGTGTATTTCTAGTAATTAATCTTCTAAGATATTTGAAATAGTCATATTGATATCATGCGTGAAATTAGGTGCTAGGGTATGGTTTCACGGTTGTTTTTGCCTAGAGCCTTTACGTTCTAGAGAATCGAGGGCGTGACAAACCTGTGAGTGTTGGAACTGCATGGCGTTCGACTTGGGCACTCCATCCGCGGAGATCGCCACGTTGATTGGCGGAACGACAGTAAGTTGCTGGTCGTAGAGGTTGTACTGGCAGAAGACGTAGTTGCAGAGGGTCGGGGGCAGACCCGTGGCCTCATTGATGGTCACCTACGGGAGAACAGGGCGCTCTGTTAGTCAGCAAATGGAGGGGGGTCATCTATGGGTAACAGGAAACGTCATTTCCCAACGACAGCTAGGCGGTACTTTGGTTAATGTGTCACGATGGGACAAACTGTGATGCTGTTGAGACTGAAGGCCCGCGAGATGCACTCGCGATTCCACGCACCCGCGATTTCACGCATCAAAGCGCGCAGGATGGCACGCAACAAGGTAAGCGACAGATCACAAAATCGTGGAAGGAAATCTTTCTCACTGACCTGCACTTGTATGCTTCGGCCAACCTCGAACTGCTGCTCGACATCTGATTCGCTGTCGCCTGATGATTGGCTCTCAGAGTCACTTCCGTCTGAAAAACCAAAGTTAGGGGGGTTGTTAGGTTCAACATTCGAAACGGGGCGATGACGTTGTAGTGTAGTGAACACGTGACTTGGTCACGTGGAAGGAGACATATATATATAAAAATAGATATCAGGGAGTGTGAGAAGAGAGTTTGTAGAGCACAGATGAAAATCTTATTAATTGCAGATCGAACGGTTGGGTTGTTGTCTCGTTCTGTGAAGAAACAGTAGAAAATGGTATAATTGTTAGGAGCGAAACATTTCGATATGATATAAGTCAACATAATTGAGGGATTTCAACTACATGAAATCTGATAATTTTTCTTTCTTTTTGATCATGATTCGCTTGAATCAAATGAGTGACCTGCAGCGGACGAAATCAAATGAGCGAACGAAATCAACAAGGAAAGCTGCAACAGGATGGGTCGGAGGTGCTTGGTAAACGGAAAAACCAAAGAATAAAGGAAAAGTGGTCGAAGCAGTGAGAGTAACAGCTGTAACTTAACAGCTTTAGTACTTAAAGTTAAAAAACTGTCCTTTCAAAATACTTTTACAGTCCAAGCCAAAAAGAGACAGATGATGGTAAAAGAAGTTGGTAAAAATTGACACATGGGTCGAGTTGAAGTATGTTGCTTTAGGGCCAAGTAATAATGGCTTTTTAAGATACTATCGGTAATGCAGGTGCTGGGCTTAAAGAAAAGCTGAGAACCCTAAAGACTTCATCCGCCTGTGAAACAATCATCAGCTCACTGGCTACAAAAGAGTCCAGAAATTATCCCCACGATGATCCCGTTTGCTAATAGGCTCGGGCTTGCCGTCTGATTCTAACACAGTGTGGTGATCACATGTAAATAGCTTTTTGCAAGGTTTGGCAAATTCTTATTTCTTGACCACTAGGCCTTTCATTTTGGTATTTATCAGGTGCTTAGGCTTATGAACAGGTCATTAGGTGTGCCTCTTTTGGAGCACAGATCACGGGAGAATACACAAATATTACACGCCCAGGAAGGATTGGCATAAGCAGGATAGTCGCTAGTCAAAATGGGCTAAATATGGAAACACCAATAAGGATCATGGTCATCACCTTTCAATTAAGATTTTGGAGCAACACCGCATAAGGAGGGGTGACACAAAGTTATTTGGGATTTTCAATGGAATAAACGATAAAACACTTGCATACGCACAACGAAAAACCATTGAATTGTATTTAACATCATAGTGGAATGGTGAAATAGCTGCAGTAAATGCAATTATTAGCAGTAAAATATCAAATTGAACTTAGGTCCACGGGATTTCATGTCGGCTTCGTTAACATAAGGAAGTTCACGGCCCTTGGCGAATTAGGCCGAAAAGCTGGTATACCCGACAACGCCCATAAGGGCCATGGTAACAAATGCCACTTCAACCTTAAAACCATCAAGGCAATAACGCCACTACTTATTAAAGAATATTTGCTGCAGGCATCATAAAACACGTTCAGTTTCCTGAAGCAAATAGGAATAAAGAATATTTTTGAAACGAAGATGCTCCTTTATGCTGTTTTAAAACTTGGCATAATAAAAAAGTTACTTAATTTGTTTAACTTCAGAAACACTTATACTTATTTGTTTAGTTTTATAATAGAATGATTTGAAGCAGTACCGGTTTGAACCTTTGTCTATTGTTTGCTGTCGAATCACAAATGGAACGTATTAGCTGCTCTTGCTAATGATTGGTTATCGAGAACAATAAATTAAAACAATGGTAGGAAATTCATACAAAACTGCAAAAACAATGCATTTCCTTTAAAAGCAAGAAAATGACCGAAAATTTTTCAAAAAAGTTCTTTCTTGCTTTGAAATAGCAGCGAATAAATTAAGACTTCATCTACAAACAGCCGTGCTTTCATTGAGGTTTCAACGGCCATGTTATTTCCTAATCCAAATGAATATCAGGTGGATGTAAAGAAAAGGAAAATACAGCATCCCAATATTTAGAAACATCGTGGGCCAATTATCGTACTCATATAGCGCAGGGCATCATATTGGATTATTAGATATGTAATGAAAATGAAATATCGCATTATTACCATTATCAATATTACTAATAATATTAGCAGGAATATTATTGTCAATATCAAGTCACTTGGCGATATAAGAAAGGAGGAGATGATGTTAATAGTAATTGTAATGATGCAGTTTGAGATGAAAATACTCGAAATGACCGAAACAAATTCTACTTACCATGTAGGCGTCTAATGTCTACCATCAGCTTTCCACAGACCTGCAAGAAATTTGGGTTGGATTACGAAGAAAAAAACAGCTGGCACTGTAATGACCATAAACATTGTGTCTCTAATAATGGATTCTGCCTCTTACAATTGCTTGTGGAAAGTACTATGCTCGAATTCAATTTGACTTAAAAGGTCTAATAAAATTAAACGCCCTGATCAAATAACGGGGCTGGGGCGATAATGAATAAAAAAGACATTCATGGCGTAGCGTTTCATCAGGAGGTTTGCAGAAACAATAAAAGCCGTGAGGTTTCTCAAATGCATAAAAAATTGCGTTCCCAAGGTATAAATGCGAGATCTCACCTCGCCTTGTTGACTAATTATTGGGGCAGCGTAGTCTAATGGGACGTTTTCAAACAAGCACTCCAGCCATATCGTAGCAACGCCAATCAGCGTGTGGCACTCGACTTCATAGAACAATCCATCGTCGTCGAAACTCTCACCGTCCTGTGAACAAGAAGCCAAACTAACATTCCCACTTTGTATTGGCTACCAGGCAGCCAAAGACGTTATTCAAGGTTGTACAACTTTATTAGGCTTATAAAAAGAGAGCATTGAGACCTCGGTAACTGCTCTTTATAGTTATATCTTTAGAGCCTCCAGCCATTTAAGCATTGCCTTTGAGCTTCAATACAAGAATGAATCTTTAAAATAATGATCCTTAAAAATTCATGATAATTGGGTGCAAAATGCCTGAATCAAACGAATATTCATGGGAACAGAAAAAGACATTGTCTAAATATTCTAGATTATAGTTTTCAGCTTTCGGAACAATAAAAACCCGCAGCAGATTGTTCTGGTTTGGTGGATGCCGCAAACAGGGCATAGGTGCAGTTTACAACATTTCCAGAATCCGGCATCTGCGATTGTGGTACAAAGGCGTCGCCATGAAAACACTCATATTTAACTAAAATGCAGGTCCTTCTTTGAGACATCCTGCCGGTTGGTTCATTTTTTTCAGGATGCCCACGTGTCATCGCTGTGAACAACGATTTGCATAATCTTGCAATCAGTGTTCAAAGTGCGTTTTGCAAATGCCTACACAAAAACATCTGCTTGGCGAAAAGCACATCTTACGTCATTGCATGATTGCGAGCGATGAAACCGAAGGCTCCGATAACACAGTCTCTGTCATAAACAGTCTTTCGGCTTACCTGGCCTGTTGGACTTTCCATTACTGTCTGTTGATACAAATCTCGCATTCCGTAAAGTTTGTTCTTCAGCTTTTCCACAGACCACACTATAAAATTTTAACGAAAAATTCTCTCTTAGATTATTTTTTGGCATTTCATTCTCGTTTGTGGCCTTATCTGGTCAAACAAAGCATCTGTTCGCAGGTTTATTATTAAAAAACTTAAACTGATGTTATTAAAAGTAGAATCTTTGAGAGCATTGGGATATAATATATGTTACATGTTCAAGTGAGGATTCTTCATGCATAATAGGTAGAAAAAATTTGATCACTAGTTTGATCCAGGAAAGGCGTTGTTACGTTTAAGTACACGAAGCGAATCCTGTAATGGGACTAGTAAGAAAGACTAAGTGAGAAATAGAACGCCTTGTAAGAGACATCTCGAGACAGCCATATGGTTGTGTTCATGGATGCAGGTTAAATTGATGATTCGCAAAGATGAATAAGATGGTTGCTTTAAATAAGAATCTGGAAGGAGATAAGGTGGTAGTTCTTGAAAAGGAGGGGAATGTTTATTTGGTACTTTAATTTAAAAGCTGTCATTTCAAAATACTTTTACAATCCAAGCCAAAAAGAGACATATGATGGTAAAATAGGTTGGCAAAATTGACACATGGGTCGAGATGGAGTATCTTGCTTTAGGACCAAGTAAGAATGGTTTTTTAAGGTAGCATGATGAGGTGAAGGCAATGGTGCCATTTTGATACACACAACTACAGAGTGTTCTACTCTACTGACAAAGCGTGGATGGAAGACAAAGTTTGCCGCACCTTGAGTTCCACGTTTGCTGTGCTTCACGACTATGGCTACTTCACTGGTCAAAGGAGCCCTGTCTCCACCCAGACTCAAACTCGACGTTGGAATCTGTAATAATAAGAGCAAACTTAACTTGGCTTTCTTAATGGGCCATGCAAAAGATACCTACACTCTGCCCTTGAAATAAATAACTGGGTTCATGTTGCATTAGAAAGTTAGAAAAGAGGAATCCAAACTGCCAGCGAAATGCAGCCTACCGTAAAAACTTTATTAAGCCCCCCTCTATTTTAAGCACCCTCTCTTTTAAGCACCCCCTCTTTTAAGCACCCTCTCTCTTAAGCCCCCTCTCTTTTTAACCCCCTTTCTATTAAGCCCTCCCACCCCTCGTTAGCCAGAGATATCAAAAGCACTTTATGTTTGGTGATAGCTAATATATTTTCACTTTCAATACTTCTAATTTTGAATGAGTAAGGGTCATGGCTTTCTTCCTCGGTTGTGCTTCTAATGTCTCTAACAGCCTTTACGATTGACATATGGCCTGCTCCACATCTATTCAGGCTCACTTCATTGAGACAGTATTCCACACGAGGGGTGATCAATATTTAAAAAATTATAGTGCTGATTGTCAAAGCTTGTAGCATCATTCATGTAACAAAATTTCTCCCAAAATGTTTACGAAAAAAGCATTTCTGTTCACAAGGAACTTCAAGTTGTGGCTACCTGTAAGGTGACTGCATATTCGACGTTCTTTCCCATCTCACTGCTCAGTTGATTTGCCTCTCTGCAAACAGACCGAGGGTTATTGTTACACAAGGTGAAATTGCAATTACTTAATATTGAACATTTCAATTGATAGTCAAAGTGCAAAAACGAAATCTTGTTTGTTACCTGACAAATGAATTGGCTCTGAGCACTTCTTCTCGCAACACTCGTAAGCTCTCTTCAAACGACATGTCTCTGCTACGGAACAACAACTTACTCTCAGTATCAAATATGAGTTCTGAATATTTAAGCATAACAATAGCTTTTTGACTCATAAAATTTCAAATTAAGAACGAATTTCATTGACAGTATCAAACTCAATTTCGGCTGAAATTCCAAGAAAGGTACTTCTAAGAAGGAAGTGAGAGCGTGCTTACCCTTCGAACGGATCTTGGTTTTTCTCCTCCATCAGGTTGAAATTTGATCCTTCGCGATCAGATAATCGTGATCCGTACCCTGATGTTGTGAGGCTTAATCTTCCATCAACGCTTTGAGGAACTTCTGACAATGAGTCTATCGGGGTGTTCTTACGAAGTCTCTCAATCTCCTCCTCGTATTGCTTTCTCTGTTCTTCCAATGCGCCTTAAAATTCATATAGATATGACCAATCAGTTTAATGTCAAAACAAGACAATTGATCAGTTAAAAGGATTTTTTTAAGACTTGCACTTCAGCGACTTCATGAAATGTGCGTAGGTAAATCAACTGCCTATGTCTTAAAAACAATCGCATTAAAACAACGGTACAGTCGTTGTCCTCACGTAAGCCTTGAAAAGGCGCAAGAGAATGGCCTAATTTATTTTCAGCATGCCTGGTTATTACCAAAGCTTGAGGTAAGGTGCCCTTCTTACTAGTTTAAATGTGGCGTTGCTAGGGATCTCCTTTGAAATTAATAGGAGGATTAAGGTAGATAACAAGGAAATAACCAACACAGAATTCTTAACCTCAAGATTAGATGGATATTTCAAGTAGCCTTTTAATGCAGAAAATTCACTAAAACGTTCAGTTTTCTTTAATTAAATAGAGGAAATCTGAACTCCTGGCATCTCCTTTCAGAAAGGACGGTGAATAAGTAGCCCTCAATGAATTCAGTTAAGTCAGGGTGTTGTTCAAGGGACAGACAATCCTATGCTTGAGAATAATGACATAAATTCATGGTGTTGTTCAAGGGACAGACAATCCTATGCTTGAGAATAATGACATAAATTCAGGGTGTTGTCAAAGGGACAGACAGCCCAATGCTCGAGAATAATGACATAAATGCGTGCAGTAACTGGTTCGCCGTAGGAATATACCTTGTTTCTCTTTCTCATGATGCTCCTCAAGATGCTTTATGATATCCTTGATGGGCTCTACAATAGAACACTTCACATGTGTAGGAAGACTATAGACTACATTTGATTATGCGCCACCTGTATACAGAACAAACCCAGACCTGCTCTTACCTATTGCAACTAATTTAGTTTACTTTTGGGAAGGTAATTCTAAGCTTCACCCAAGTTAATAAAACTGGTTGAGTTGAATAGATGATTAACATTAAAACCGTAAGGCCTGAAAATAACAGTAGTTGATATGAAATTTATTTTGCAAATGAAAATAATAAGATTAATATCATATTTGATGGTAGGCCAGGTATTTATGGGAATGAGAAGGCTGTAGTACGCTTGATGTCTTACACGTACAATAAGCAATTGAAAATTAACAGTTGCATCGACATTTAAATCTTGGTACTTGATTAAGCATAAAAATTTGGCACTACGATATTCGTTAAAATATTCGCAAGGGGCAGTGAAAGCCAAGTACTTTAATGAACTTTAGATTTATGTATTTGTTAGGCTGCATACCCTTGCTAAAAAGCCTGAAACTCTTGCCATTCTTAACGGCCGTGGCAGGCCCTAGGATAATGAAAGAACGTGAGCTTGCAGTTTCAATGATTACTTTGGGGACAATGACATTACATCTTTACTGGCGAGTACATTAACAAACAGATATCATTTTCCTTTGCTTAAACGAGTGGTTAGGCACCTCAGTGTCTAGGCATACCATACATTAAAAGACTTAAGATTGACATTATTTTGACTGGAATTTCAGAGCGTCGAAGTTGACAGTATGTTGAGATTGAATTTTCTTTGTTTGATGTTCCTATTTGAACGATCTTTTAATTTACATCCATTAAATTATTGAAGAAACCTTAACCAATGGTGATTATACATGGATAGCAAATACGAGCAGAATAGAATCAGATGAAAAACAATAAATCGTCTCAGTCCAACAGCCAAGTCACAAAAACTCAGTTGGCTTTCCACACTACTCCTTGGCCCCGGTTTTTTAAAAATAGTTTCGCCCAGACATGGTACTTGCAATATGCGAGTAGAACTACGATAGAATCCAAGGAACGAAATCATCACATCCAGTTACAACACACACACGGAAAGAACGCGTTTCATATCCGATTCAATTTATGCTTGTTTTGGCTAATCCAAGTCAATTCATGCTGGTACTGAGAAATCAAATTCAATTCATGCTCCTATTGACCAATCCAATTGAATTTATGCTTGTACTAGTTGCGTATACGAGATACCATATATGAATTTCTAGTGGCCAAGGTTTTACGATTCTTGAAAATCTTGAAAACTCTATAATTAATTACATAATAGGGCGGTATTGGCTAAATTTCGATAAATGCAAGTTGTGTTTCTGTCGTTTGTCAATAAACCAGCAGTTGTAGTAGGTTTGAAAGTAAGAAGAGCACGCGTCGTAGGCCAGTCAACAAATTAGGCCAAAGAGACGGCTAATGGGCAGGACAGTAGGCAACCACGTTTTATTGACACAATATACTTCAAAGCAATGGTGGCGTTTGAATATGGATTCATACAAGCCATGCAGCCTGAGATTAAAGCAGTATGAACTTCAAGGTTATCCTATTGATGATCCAATAAACATTACCTGTTATTAAAAATGTTATCAAAAGTTATTGGACTACTACTTTCCTCTATTTTGAACAATAAATGCCCACAGTTTGCTGCAAACTCAAAAGTTCACATCCATAATTCATGCTCAGGCAACGAAAACAAAACAGGATTTAATCTCGTTCTATTGAGAGGTGAATTAAACCTTATCGATTGATTCCAATTAGCAGAAAGTTCCAGGAAGCAGAACCCATTGCCCCAACAGTAACACGACAGAAACATAAAACACAGACATTGAAACTCTGCATGAAAGGAAAATTTGGATCTCAAAATAGCTTACCGTCGAGCGAGTAGAACTCGTTCAGCATGAGTTCCGTCTGTGCAAAATCAAAGTCCAGGGCTTGCTCGTTTGGTGAATCTGAAAAAGCAATCATTTCTGTGAAAAGACATTTCAGTTCAGAAAACACCGTACAGCGACAACTTCCGGGTTTGAAGACAATGTTTGCGAAACATTAAACCAAGCGATTTACGATGCGAAGCAGTGTGGGGCACACAGTGATCACCGCTATGCATGCATCTGTTTGTATTTGTTTTCACATCTTATTAAAGTCACATAAATATGTGGTGTGGTAGGAAACTGAAGTAAAACTTAAAAATTTGAATCGAATAAAATTAAAAAAGTCAGGCCAAGAATAGATGACCTTCTATATTTTTTCTATATTCTTTGCTTTCACTTTATTTCCCAGAATACTGGCTTGTAAAATAAAACAGCTTGCAAAATTTAGAGAGAAAAAACAGTTACAGATCATTCTTAAAAACGTCAATTGCCTTCCATTTTCATAGACGTCAACTAGGATACCTGGGTATTTTTTAACACGTTAGGGAAAAACCGTGCACCACTTTAGGAAAGCAAATGTTTTCTCAGTACAACGTGCAACAACCACACCTAAGTTACATAAGGTGACATCACCACTCATATTCTTGGAAATTCAGCTAAGAAACTGTACTAAAGCAAAAATTGTTAAGAGTGAACGAACAGTATTCCTTAAAAGAATCGCGAGAACATAGCCAATGACTGTAAGCGTGTTAAAATTGTTTATAGCTAGGTTAGGAAGTAACCTTGAGGCTGCGTGGTAGAATGGGGGCAGTTCAGTCTGAAAAAGTAATTGTTTCCGAGCAGGATTCGATCGCCATGGCGAAGTTGGGTCCTCTCTGAAATTTGTTGCCCATTCACACAAGTCCTAGAGCAGAGAAAATATAACGAATCAGCTGGGATTGCATATGAGCTGGTTGTTATCAGGTTTAATATACAGCAAATTATTTCTTTTGCTGCACCAAATAAAAAGTTATACCCATCGCAACTATTGGATGAAAACGAAAATGCAAGGCTGTATGATGCTAGAGATCAAAACAAGTATGTAAATGGACGTTAAAGATACTGCGACAGCTCATGTACAGTAAAAAAATAAAATGCATTCAGATGTCAAAGATAGCATACACAAAGCCACCAAAGAGTTGTTGAATTGCGGAGAAATGGAATGAAGGAATTTAGACTGTGTGAGTGCGTAAAGATTTTGCTTCAACAAAAGCTATTTTCTTATTCGTGCAAACACTTCAAGCCACTGAAAGGATCAGTGTACAAAATATGATTTGTTGGTACCTCGCCTCTGGGAATGGCTCGAGGTAAACAATTTCTTCGTCGATGTCCACAATGCAGTGTTCCTTCAGAATGCCAAGGCCACTGAGTTGAATATCCTACGAAGGATAATGCATTTAGAGGCATCACAGGATGAGGTTGTATATTTAGTATATTCAAATGTTCAGTAGTGGGGAAGCATAAGCTGGCTATACTTGGTTATTCAGTGACCCCAAGTCCGCTTAATCCAATCGACATGCGTTTAGTTTTTGGTGTCAATTGCGAATAGCTAACAATAGCAGTGGTAAAAACATCATGACTTAAGTTTAAATACTTATTTTCTGAGGTGTCTGCCTAAAATTCAAAACATTTCCTACGCTAGACGAAATATATTGAAATATCAATAAAACTTTACCGAATGCCGAGGATATGAAATTGAGAAAATTGATTGATCGAAGATGCTTACTTGTGGCTTTGGTGAATTGTGTCGACCAATCAACGTATGATCCTTGGAAGACAAGTAATAGAGGCAGTAAAAAAAGGTGCAGATACACGATTCGATGGATGGAGCTTTAGAAACAACTACGTAAACAAAGTTGAAGGGCCTAAATCAGGAAAAAAGGCTTCTAGGCCGATACGTTTAAAAACAAAAAGACAGAAGGATATAGATTTTTACAGTAGAATAACAAAAGAGCGATGAAAAAAGGAAATATCGATGCATGGTTTTATTACGCATGAATGCTCACCTTTAAATAGTAAACCAATAATTCGTTCAACGATGGATCTGCATTCAAATTAACGAGGAAGTAGCGGCCTTCCTTCACACCAATCCCAGAGTCTTGAACACTGATGCCCATTTCTTCCAGAATCTGGTGTCGCTCCTTCAAGTATGAATAGAGAATGCAGAATAAGCAAAGCGTTGTTATACCGTTTATATGTATTTCTATACAAAATTGAGGTCTAGGGAACTCAGATCGGAAGGAAATTACTGTTATTTGGCTGAATTTAGAAACAAATGATTAGATTCATATTGACATAAAGGAAAGTAAAACAGCGATAGGCGCTTTTGAAAATGTCCGTATAAACGGGTTAAAGGGAGAGTGGAGCTTTTTTAAATTCAAGTTAGGGAGGGGGACACTAATACTCGTTTGGCTAATATGGGTTTGAATAAATAATTTACAGAAATAGCAACACGAACGAGTTGTTACCCGAATGACGCCACAAACAATTACGGGACCGGGCCAATTGGTCTTCTTCGCCACTTAGATAACCGGTCTTAAAATGCAGGTGACAACTAGTGCTTACCAGAGAGCGACCAAAGAAAGCTTGAGATCACACTTTTCAAGATAATGCACCCCTATACTTTCTAGCAAAATAGATGCCCCTATGCGAACGGAATAACAGTGCTTGTCTGTTAGCAGATAGATGTTCCTATGCAAGTACGTTTCAAATGTACCCCTCTCCAAGTCTCCAGCGCAAAGAGACCCACTCACCACCCTTTAGCAATCAAAAACAACACGAGAGGACTACTTTGTCACCAACAAACAGTCTCTCCATACCTTGTGAATCATCTCTGTCTGCTTCTCCTTCTCTTCCCACGTCTTCGTGCATTCCTGGATCAACTTCTCGTTCTCCGCCAGCTCCTCTCGTATGTTGCCTGTCTCTGCGCTATCTCTTCCAGACTTCGACAAAGTGCTCTGCGATAAGTCGATAGATTTGTTCTGCAACATTTCCCGAAGACGCTCGACCTCTTGTCGCAGTTCTCGTATTATCTGCAAGGATACAAAATTCACACAAACTCACCGGTGGTGGCAAAAATCCATAACTACAGTTACGAGATAAAGAATTGGCCAAACAGTTATTTTGCTGATGGTTTAACCTAGTCTGGTTCTTTCAGCATACACAAACACTCAGCTCATGAAAAGAGTAAGCAGTAGCCTGCTTATGATTTCTTGCCTGAAAAAATGTGCAAGTTATCTTGCAAGCGATTAAAAAAGCACAGTAGCCTGCAACCTCAAAATCTTAACAAAAATAAAAAAAACATCAACCAATTTATCATGAATCGTAAGTCCTTATCCAGAGCTGCAAAATATATCGGAACTCGGGAACAAGATTCTTTTGGCTTGGCAGAAACGTAAAGGTTTTTGGTTTGGCAGAGAATTTTCAGCAAAACGTGATAAAAACAACTCTTCTATGTTATTGCTTATTTTTGCATATCAACTTTTGCCGAAAAAAGGATCCAGCAACAACCAGATTACAATATTATATTGGACATTTTTCTCCGGAGCAAAGAAGTTAGAAGCCCTTCAAAAATGTATGAGTTCTATCGGTATAACTATTTTACACAATACTTTTAACTAGGAAAAATATTTTCCTGTTTCCTAGGTTAATGAAAAATATTCGTTGTAGCTCAGGCCTCAACAAATTTAAGTCTAAAATAACGGTCGCCCTATAGCTTACAAAATTACACACCGCCGGTCCACATATTCATCACTTTTCAAGCTACTTCAACTTGCAATCATAATGGCTGCTGTACATGTCTTAATCTTTCAATATAGAACAGTCATTGTTAAGTCCCCTGTTACTTATTCTAATCAAAACACAATGTAAATCGAACCTTTGCGTTTGGGTCCTCGTTGACAACGGCGTGGTTCTCTATTCGCTTGGCCCGGTCGGCGTACCGGAGGGTGGAAAGCGTCTCTTCGTAATTGTCCGCAGCCGGACTGATTGTGGCCACCATGACCGTCTTACTGTTACCACCAAGATTGTCCTAGTCGCCGGAATAGAAGCATCAAGCATGAACCGACCAAGCACATAACAAACAATAGCTGGATTATGATGAGCTTAATAAAATGAAGGGGTACTCGTCGTTGGAAAGACGCTCACGACGATGACAAGCCAGTGTACAGCTTCCTTTGGTTTCAAGATCTTATATGCTAGACTTTTTTGTTTTACATTTCTCCATCGAGATTTCAATCGGTCCTCCAGAAACCCAAAGTTTGCTGTTTCTAAAAATCCCTCAGACCTAAAGGCCACTGGTGAAGATATAGGATTGATGTTGATGTGGTTACGTGTTTCCTTCATTAACTTGGAATTGACTTGTCTTTCGTTTAGATGCCTTGTCCAGCATCGTTGGTTTAACATGTAGAGCACGGAGTTGGATTAGGAGATAACGTCGTTGCCTTCTGATTAAGGTATTACTAACTAACAAACTTGATGCATCATATATGCACAGCTCGAGATGAAACGGTTAGCTGTTAACGGAGGATGATTAGGGATGATGAAAGAAGTTCCAAGAAATGGCATTAGCATGAGTCGGTATGGTGTGATGCTACTTGTAGAATGCTAACGTAAGGGGAAGTTACTGTAAACTGTAAACAGGCCCTAAGCACAATCGCTACCGAGACGCTATTGCAGAATTTATAAATAATTTTTACGAAGCTAGCATTTTTAACCAACGATGAAGTTCAACCACGGTTAGGTTGACTAAGTTGAAAATGGATAACTTGAGGATCAAATTTTTTCTTATATGAAGAAAAAATGTTAAATCTGGTGATTAGTGAGTGCGTTCAAAAATAATAATGAGTGACACTCTTTCTTGAAAAAGATTAAACAATAAATGAAAGGCAACAAGAATACGATTAAAATTTAGTTACCTTGAGGAGCCATGTAAGAACAGAGTCTCTGTATGGAACAAAACCCTTCCGATGTTTTCCGCTGGCCTAGATTAGAAGAACACGTTGAAACGGGGTCTCTTGCTTATAAATCTTCTTGAAATGCCAGAAGAGATTCAGCAGGACGGAAGAAAAGAAAATGAAACGATCGCTGCACATGAAATATTCATTAACGAGAGCTTAACATAAAATTAATATGAGAAACTGTTTGGTGAAAAATCAGTCACATGGCATCTTATGAGTGCTTTTATCTCAAAAAGCACCTTACGAACAACAAGAGACGATGAACATAACTGCAAAAACTTTATAGGCAGTCTAACATTAATCAGTTAATAACAAACTTCGTACAAATTAAGAACTTTGAATTAAACCTTAAAGAATTTTAGATTCAATTATACACATCGATTTAGCGGCGCACCTAAAGCCAAATAAATTGATTCTGGATAGCACTCTCAAGTGATATTGAATCTAAAATTTGAGCTTTTCGTCCACTGTTTTGACTAATGTGGAAATGAATGCTGCAAAAACATTTAAATATTCAAATAGGCACAGCTTGGGATTGCCTAGTTGCGCAATGCAAGCTACTTTGCAGATAAAAAGACTGAAATAGATAGGATTTTACAAAATCGTTCTAAAAACGGGTCAACCTTCTAGAGAAGAGCATTACCTGATCGGCTAGTGCAGATATAACTAATCCCAGCGTACTTAAAGACCTAAAATGAGAAATGTAAGAGATAATCAAGTGCTTAGAAATGCCGGAGCAGAAAACAAACATAGTTTTTCACAAAAAAGTGCCAGTTTTTAAGGCTTTGAAACATCATTATGCTTGCGTAGTTCTACATTTTTTTATCTTTAGCTTCATACGCAGGTAATTATACACAGCGATCAAGTTGAATTGTATTTCGCAAGATCTTGAGGTTAAACAGCGCTTCGCAAAGGATGGTCGAAGGTTCTTAATGAAGCGAAGTAGCTAAAGGTTGGAACCCGTGCTCAGCCAATCACTTTGGTATCCAGCCAATTATAGGGGAATACCCATCGCAAAATTAAGAGGAGGGCGTACTTTGGTAATGGGTACCAGCCAACATACATCGACTGCTGTTGGCCAAGGTCATGTCCTTTCTAGCGGGTGCTATCTTTTTTGGCAAATCGGCAACACAAGAAATACCAACTCACAGTGCAATGCACAAAAAAAGCTTGATTAAATGCTACAGCCATTTGTGGTATGGCAGTGTTTGAGCATATGAATACTTAGTCAATCCAAGTTTTACTACTGCGATTCTTTTTTAAAATAAATCGACTTGTGTTTAGTAGTCTATTCGTTGCTAAAGAAAAAGTTTTCTACGGGCGCCAATTTCACGCTGGAAAATCCCATTCAACGCATCTAATCAAGCTTCAGCAAGCAATTAACTTCGTGATAGTTCAGAAAAATGGTCTTTCCTATTTTGAAACAATCAAGCAAGCTTACTTGTTGATATTGCCTCCTTCTTTAAGCCTGTCCCCCGCAGCGCCGGTTTTTGAAACGCGTTCGCTTCCCGCCAAGTCTACAAGGCTGATTTTGCTCACTTTTTCACCGGTGCTCTGTCGACGAAAGAGAGAAAATAGCTGCAGTGCCAGAAAAAGCGAAAAAAAGATCGTCCTCCTAATAAGGGATATTCTGCGTATGAGACTTCAGTAGAACAAAATCTAAATGACCAAAAACCACATAAAAGCCCAAACATGTCTCCTTCTTCAAAACCAGGCAATAGTACTTAAACTCTAATTCATATTTAGTTCAATTATCTTTCTTTCAAAATGATTACATATTTTTGCGAAAATTCAATTCTATGTAGATACAAAGCGCTCGGGTTTTCAATTAGCATTCCTCTAAAGGAAGATTTGAGTAAACGCTGATTGGTCATATCACAACCAATCATGCACTTCTTCTCACAACCCTCCCTTGATTTCGTCAGCTATTTTGTCGAGTGCTTTAAATATGCAAAAAGCATGGTTGTGTTGCTCCGCCCCATCTTGAAATTTTGAATAAGGCCATCAACAAAGCTAGTTTCAGGTGATGGAAATTGCATGGTGCAGTGACGTAATAGGCTACAATCCAAGTTTTTTGCAAATCTTTACTGTGGAGCCCTAAGCTGTTTTGTTGGTGACATCCAGTTTGAATTCGACAGCACGTGGAATTTAACACCATCATGACACGTGCGTAAAAAGTTATGTAACTTAAACATGCCAAAATTATCCACGTTTAAAGAAACATTTTCAAAAATTCACAATCTTGAAAACGCCAAATTCAAGGAAAAAAACTTGGTTGGGTGGTTCTGCATAACAAGTAAGCGGCACCGTACACTGAGAGAAACTTCTGAGTTGCTTTTAGAATTAAAAAATGGGGTAGATGATTATCAAAAGAGCCTTTTCCTGAAAAAATTTGGTTGTTCAAGGTCCTGACAGAAAATTTTCCAAACTCAAACACCTAAAAAAATTGAAATCAAACGCCGAGAAACGTTGAACAGGATAAATTTGGGCCTACTTGTGTTATCTTTTATGGAGCTGAGTTTAAAATAAATTGGATGACAGAAAGAAACGTGATCCCACTATTGGTAACAAACTTTGAGAGTTTACATCAATTATTCATTTCGAGACATCAATCACATGACTTTAAGCTGAAGTGGTTGTATCAAATGGCCAATCTGAAGACGTTGTAGTTTGAGTTTTCAAAACATGCAGGAGTTGATGAACAGAAAATGGGGAACTTGGAAAGCGATCAAGGCATTTGACGTCATCAAGTCACCTCTGTTTGTGGGTCGTATATCCGTTGCGTGAGAACGACGCTGAAGACTGCGTGCGACCGACTGCTTTCGGCGTTCATCATGGTTGCGGCCACAGTTCTAGACTTGTTGCCTTCCACCATCAAGTTCTCAATATCCTGGAAACGTTAATGAAGAGACACTGTTGAACTGATAGCAAATGAGTAGGTTGGTTGAATTTACGACTTGGGATTTACTGATCTCAGCGACAAGAGATTTTGCCGCCAAAGAAAGCCTAATCTCCGTGTCACGAATTTTAGCCTGTGATTAATAAAGGCAAAAAGAAAATTCACGGATATCCACTGCCGGATTACATGTGTTTTGAACATCAAATAAGAGTTGCTTATCTGCAGTGAGACGGCAAAAGTGAAACTCAAGTGGTTGTGCAAGAGCTACACAGCTGGTCCTTATCGGAGCTACATAGCAGCAGCGGCTGTTATCTATCCATCTCTTGGTGCTTTTCTCTATTGAATATAACTACCTGAAAACAGGACACGACCAGTTTTGACAATCCATCCACATATGGACCAAGGAGTTTGTGTTCTCGCACTTTCAGGTTTTGCTTGTCACTATAATGAAAATTCCACTGAATGTATATATAAAAAATATGTACATATTCATTATGTATTCAATATTCTCCGCGTCGTTTGAGGGACATCCAATTCTTCTAAAACGGTGCGTAGGCCACTAAACTTTAGATTTAATTGAATAAAACTATTGATAGTCCTTAAGGTTTGTGATTTACTCCATCATGATGACGTCAGTTTTGCGGTCGGGTAGCATCATAATAATAGGCATCCATTTTCGATTAGGTCATCCCTGGTACAGTAGACATGGCTATATAGAAGATCGAGGCTGCCTTACCTTTTTGGACAAAGAAGATCTCTGACTTTTTCATTGTAAATCTCCATATATGACACCTCAACTTTAAAGCTCATGTTATTGTCCTCCATCTAATTGGAAAAAAGACAATAAAACAATCAGTCTATTTAATTTAGAAATGAGCTATAGTGGAGTGACACCAATGTCAAAATTTTGATGGTTGCATGTCACATAACTGTGGAAATAGGAACTGATCTAAATAAAGAGGCGTATAACTAAGTGCTAGGATAAACACAAGCTACCTGGGATATAACGGCATATCAAAAGACAAAATCCTTTAAGATACATACTGAGCCCTAGATAAAGTGTAGCTCCAAGGCAAATGTAATCAAAGGCCCTGTTCTTACGTGTTTTCCTGCGATGTTGTCAAATAGGCAATCGCAAATTCTTGGAATTAGGCCCTTGGCAGATGGGGCTCCCATCATCGTGTAGCTTTTTCCTGACCCTAAAACGGAAACGAAGCATGCTTACTTATCCTGTGCAGTCACTCAAAAAAAAGTCTTCTCAAGAAGTTACCCAATAGTACAATAAATCATGGAGAGAATAAATCATGGAGAGAAACATAGCACAGATTTAAACAATAACATTGAAACATAAACATAGTGTATACAGCAAAAAGTCAAATTTCAAGTTGTGCAGACTAAACCAAGCAGTACAAGCATTAAGACTGAATCAAGAATATAAGAACCTGTTTGTCCATATGCAAAAATGCAAGCATTGTACCCATCGAACGCATTCCCCACGACACCCTTTCCAAGACAAGTATAAACAAACTCTTGGCCTGTGGAAAAAGTAGTGTTGGAGCAATTTAGCAATGCAGGTTATAACACTGACGACCAGGTTGAAGCAATTAACATACATTTCAGTAGCACTTCATTGCTGACTTTTCAAAAAATGATTTTATCTACGTTTCAGTGGCCATTTTGCAAACTCCAGCAAATCGAAAAGCATCGGGCCCTTTTCTTATATCTGGCTCTTTTGGACAAACGAACATCCGACCGGCCGATCAAGCGACCGACTGACCCATCAAACAACTGACCGACCGACCGACCGACCGACCGTAAAAGCGTCTGACTGTAAAAGAGTCCGACTGTAAAAGCATCCGACTGACGGACCTGACGACTGACCGACCGACAAAGCGATTGACCAAACAACCAAAAAACCGGCCGTACAAGCGTCCAACCGGATGACCAAGCGTCCGATCTGACTACAAATCAAAGACGAGTATACAAAGAGCACGTTGTACATCAAAACATGAAGTAGAGTGTCATCCATGTTGTACCTATCTCGCGCTCAAGCTTTTGTAAGAGAACTATGTACATCCTACTGCAACAAGCAACATCTTCTGACGTATGACACACTCAGAGACGTAAAACAAAGTCCACATGAAGAAATCACTCTGCAGGAGATGACCCAGAAGAGTGAAACATACCACACTCTTGGTGCACGCATATTGGGCATTGTACAACGGAGAAAGGTAACCACAGGTTTTGGGTGCATGAAATAACGCTTCATTCAACCATTCAAGGTCATTTGTACAAACAAGGCTACACATATTTACAATAATTATATTTGTAATTCCTGTAGTTTCTGCGAATCGAAGGATTTATGACCATCAACACCAACTGATACATACAACTAAAGCTCTTCAAAAACAACCGATTATGGTCGAATTGTTGTGGTTTCGACAGAATCAGAGCGAGATGATCTTGAATTTACGGGAATCACGATAAGACACAAAACAAAGATCCGGTAGAAGCCTCCAGACAGTAGGAGGTTAGGCCGTATTAGGAACAGAAGGAAAAGAGAATTACCTGCAAATTTTTCAGCTGTCTCGTCGATTGACCAAAAACAGTAATCATACGCAAATGTCTGCGAAAGGAGAAAAGGGGCGATAAATCATTTGACAGGAAAGAATAAATTCAATGGAAAGAATAAATTCAAAACAGAATTCAATGGTGCTTACAGGCCTGGAAGGCCCTTGAACATGGCAAAGAGATGGCGAAGAGGGGTGGGTATAGGACAAGAAAAATCATAACATGGAAAAGGAGCATAAGAAAAGTTACTAAGTTTAAAAGGAAGTAAAATGATATAAGTTTAGAGGTGATCTTGCGATTGGACAAATCTGATGACTGGACAAATCTGATTATGGGGCAAATCTGGTGATGGGCGATGGGACAAATCTGATGACGGGACAAATCTGGCGATGGGCGATGGGACAAATCTGATGATGGGACAAATCTGGCGATGGGCGATGGGACAAATCTGATGATGGGACAAATCTGATGACGGGACAAATCTGATGACGGGACAAATCTGATGACGGGACAAATCTGGCGATGATATAAATCTAGCGACGAGACAAATTTGACGTAGGACAAATCTGGCGATGAGATAAATCTAGTGACGAGACAAATTTGACGTAGGACAAACCTGGCGATGAGATAAATCTAGCGACGAGACAAATTTGACGTATGGAAAATCTGGTGGTGGGACAAATTTGGCGAGTGTTTGGGGCGGGGGGGGGGGCGTTTGGTGACATGCATCGCAAGAAAGGCCTTTATGTTTGAAAACGCCATGGCAATTTTCTGTCTAAGCAGATTCCCCTCTTATAGCAAAGCCTTCTGCTAAGAGTCTAACTATAACAGCGCACTGGTAACAAATAGGTAATTATTAAATTGTCCCCGTTGCATATGATAACGCACCCTGCACATTATGCCTTAAGGGGAAATTATCCCGTTGTTAATAGCGGAAATAGAGCCTGATAACCATGAAAAGAGCCCATCAAAAGCCAATTTAGGAGGACATAACGTGGCGAAAAGGAAAAATAGGTACTTACTCTTGCCGGCTTCCTGAAATATAAAAAAAGAACGATTAAACATGGGTCATAAATGAACGAAGCTTCTGTACTAAAAAAATAGAGATTTCAATTAGACAGGGAATATTTCAGGATTAATTTAATAATTTTACATAATTTGCGAGTATGAGATGCTCATCTTCGCGCTCCTTATGCCCACACAGTGCATCAGCCTTGCTATGAAAATACTAGGCTTGCTTTCTCATTACTAACATTAGGCCTGACTAACAATGTTGGATGACGTAAAATGGCTGAAAACAGCTGCGAAAATAATGCATAATCTGTCCACTACTTGATAACGCCAAGAAGTCGACAATGGCCTTTGGATTTCGCGAAAGAGACTTTGGAAAACACTAAGGGAGATGTGCGCCGGCGCGTCCTATCACAAATGCAAATGAGCTCGGAAATTGCGCGTGACTATCTTCATTTAATGTGGGCAATTAACAAATGAAACTTCCTTCTTAATTGTTACACTGGTCTTCTCCAAGTACGACAGGAGAGGCGGCTTTGCCTTACTCCCATTTTGGTAGCAAAGACACATTAATTTATTTCCTGTATATTCATAGCAACGATTTGTTTTTGTCATTCGTTTCTGCCTTTCAATTTAAAATTTAGCTATTCTATGTCACTTTAGCTAATTTACATTTTTTCATATTTTGGGACACTTTTACTATATTAGCAAAATAGGTGAATAAATTTTTCGTAATTCAGTAGTTCAAAATTCCACAGAACATACAGTCATGCAAGAACTATGTTTTGCTGTATTGTGCTGCTTTGAAGATTGAGGTACGGCAATTAAACTGAATCATGTGATAAAGTGTCTTCATTTATCAACGTAAAATAAAATAAACATTTACACTAGGAGAAATCTCCATCTCTCAATTATGCTGGGATGTTGACATATCTTTCTTCAAAACAGCCCTTTGAAAATAATGCCATTTATCACCTGCTTAGCAACCTAAAACCAGTGCTCCAGTGCTCCAGCTCAATGCACAAACAATATTCATCTTATTTGAAACCTTCATGTTGGCATTGATTAGAATCACACAACTCTAACCCTGGCCCCAGTGTGTGAATCTAGTATTAATAAGAAATTACCTCCTTGGTTTGGGTCATGCTATAAAATGGGTTATCCCTTCCAAAAATTATTCATCAGAAAACTATTCAAAAATTATGTCTCAACGGCATTAACACAAAACCTGGAGAGTAGATGCATTAATCTTAACAATAAAAGTAGTGAAAAATTCTGGACTGAATTCAAATCAATAGATCAATAATTTCAAAATTTTATTTTCTACTGTCAAATTATACTTTTAAGCAATCCTCAAGCTTGAGACCACCTTCATGGCACTCTCACATAAAGCCATATATACTGTGGTTTGGCATAAAATAAAACTAGTTCATTTGGAAACTCAGAGACCATAATACATTCAACCTTACTATGGTTTATTTCAACACCCTTCTATGGTCTTAGATACCATATCCAGTCATGCTACCCAAATTTTCCATATAACTCACATTTCTACTAATAAGACTTTGAGCTTTTCTGCTCATAGACCATATCTTTATAGAAGAAGACAAATGCAAATTTTAGGAGCCAAATTAAACTCCTTTTTGCTTGCACATCATTCATATATGCAAAACACACAAGTTAGCCTCTGTTTACACTTGGCTATTGTACTTAGACAGAAAAGAACCAACTTTCATCTAAGTTTAAATGTACACAGGTTTTCAGATGTCTTGAAATTTTGTTCAAAGTAATGACTTATTAATGCTGGCCACAAGACAATAAAACAATCCTTCATAAAAATTTTCAACAATAAAATTCTGAGTTAATTTTATATGGTTCTGAATATATTTTGACATTGCCTAAAATATAAAACTTGGGAGTTTTTGTATCTAATCCAAATACTGCGAATAATAACTATATATCAGGATAAAATTGTCATACCTCTCTGCTTTTGGTGCCTTTAGAAACGTTTGCTTGCTTTCCATGTCTATACAAATGTCAGTGCCAAGTTCAATTTCTAAAAAGTGTAAAAAAGGTTCAAAACATTCCAATATGCAATCTTAAACATATCATTTCAAATTCAATTAAAAGTTGAAAATACATTAACGAAAATGGAAAGAGTTGTGCAATAGAAATAAAAAGGTAGATAATAATGGGACCCAGGTTTTACACCAAGTAAATAAGGAAGGGCATCAGAAAGGATCATTGTCACATCACAAGTTAACAACCAAAATGATTTGGCTTTTGGATTTGGCTTCACCAAGCAAAAGAGGTCAGTCTGTGGATGAAAGTATTAGAAATAATGGGCTTGACAGCTTCTTAAGGTGTACATTCACATAGACTGTCACATCTTTTAAGCTCAACTGGCACTGAACTAGACCCCACCCACTAAAGAAGGATAGAAACGTTTGTGAATAATGTCATATTCACATAGTCAAAGTCAGTGACTTTTGTCCATTACTACAGGAAAAGCAACTTTTATTAGTTTTTGAAAATGAAGTTGTAAACATGGCATATTTAACATGGCTACAATAGTCTAGTGAGATAATTCACTAAAATTTAAAGGATGCTAGAAATCTTATGTTAAAGTTAGATAATTAACAAATTAAAGTGTGATGTGACAAGGTAAATTTACACTATGCTTTTTAAGGGTTAAAACCACTTCATTTAGCATCTCTGTGACAGAAAGATTTAAAAAAATATGCTTTAGACATCAAATTCTGGCTTTCTTCAATCAAAAAGGAGATATATATAGATCTGATACATAATTTTATATACACAGGTTTGAGAAGCACACAGCAGGTAAATTGTAATAGGCTTCAATCCTTTCTTTGCACAGATACCTTTAAATAATGCAAGACATTCTGGTGATGAAATAGAAAAAAACAATGAAAATGATTCTCCATGCATGTGACCCTCAAGAAAACTATCAAAAACACTTTGGTAAGATTCTGTTAACAGTCTCCTCTTTGAATGCACCTCAGCGCTTTCTCACATTATTTGAGGATATTGAAAATATCAAATTAGTCTATTGAATCAAAGTACTTGAAGAGATTCGACCAAGAGATATCAACATACTGGTCATAAATGTACTAAAAACTAGTGAAATGCTTCAAATTAAAAGAAAAACTGTAAATATCTAGAGTTAAACGGAATGAGTGTAATATTTGAAGATGAGAATTAATCCAAAATTTAGAGACACATTGATAACAGGGAGCTGGAATACTAAGGTTGCTGTCTTCCATAAAATTCGAAGTAACTCGCTAAATATCAAGGTATTTCCCACTTTACATTAAACGTGAGTGCGTTTTACTTAGCATTTGAGACAAAAGAAAGATCTCGAAACAAAACAAAATTGTTTTCACACAGTAAAGGGGTGGGGATACTTTGAGCGAAGTTGAAATTTAGAAGAAACAGGGAGAAATATCAAAGGACGAAGAACATTATTTCGTCTGCGGGTCTGATTTGCTTTATAGTTCTGTTCGGCAGCGCATTGGTGGGGCGAAACATGAGTGCTCCGACAACATCGACGATGAATCACTTCGTAAGAAGTAATAACGCATGCAAACGTCTTGTTGCTACAATATTAAGCCAAATCGGATTTGACGATCCCTGTTTTGTTTTGCTGAAAACTACTGGGCATTCAATATCAACTGAACATGATATCGGGCAGTGGTATTTCAACACTGTTCTCTTGATAGTTGCATTCGTGGCCTAACGAAGGGTCTTTACTAACAACACAACCCGTCATTTTCAAAATATCCATTCAAATCATATTGAGTTATGAATCGGACAAGATCTCTGCCAAAATTTTTGACGCGTTTGCATCTATAAGAAGACTGTATGAATTGATGGAAAATTCCTGTTGCCATAAAGACTTTCTTAATGCATTTATATCTGTGGGTTGATTTCCATTGTACATAACATGTACTCACCTCGCCTATTTAAAGGCCTGACCCTTACTGCCACTTTAACCTTGGACGAGACATCCATTTCTATCAGCAATCCCTCCAAATCTAATGAAATAGGTTTACATAACTTTATTTACTGTTTACAGTTTTCGACAGAGCGATATTGTCTCGCCTTCTCGCAAATCCTTGACCATCTTTCGTGGTTTCATACTCTTATTGAAGGGCTTGGGAACAAGTCGACTTTGGTAAGGCGATGGTAAATTGCGTTTTTACGTTGGATTGATGCTGTTAAACTTTTGTTGTAAAGAAAATGCTTGTCATTAATGCAATATTATGAGCAATAAATAAATAACTTCTCATTTGCGTGCTAATTGTTAAGAAATCGACGATTCCTTTAAGCCTCCTTCTACCGAATAAGAGAAAATTTGACAAATATCTGAGAAGAATTTCGGCTCGGGTTGCCGCCTCCCTTTAAAAATCAGGACCACAAATCGCACACAGCCCCCTCAAGCTTGACTCCAGACAAAACGATCAGCGAATTCATATTCTTTCTCTTATTTAGCGCATCAGCTCAGACACCTAAGTCGCCTTCAATGTACAGAAATATTTTGGTAGACGCGACTGTCTGATCAAGGCGGACAAATGCTTTGTTGCTTGCTTCCTTGCTGTTTAAATGTTTGTGAGATTGCCTTTTTGTGAAAGCCTTTAGCTAAAAGAAAAATCAAGTTCTTTATTTGACCAACTGCCGACTTTCTTTCGATCGGGTTGATCACATAGAACAGGCCATTTCGAGATGCACAAAAAAATTGCGAAAATTCATCATTTTTCAGTTTTATCCAATCAAAAGCTTACAATTAACACAAAATGTAACACTAATTTCTTGTAGCTGAGCCCTAACACCCACCTTTCTTAAATATACATAAAACTGTCTGATTTTACCACGGGCATAACAATCCAGTTCTTTTGTTCAATGAGATGACATGTACGATGAAGTGTCTTCTCTTCAATAAAAGACCAGCGTCGCTGGCATGTTTCCATGAGGTAGTCAACTTTGAGCAGGTGAAAATATTTGTTAACATTCACCATATACCGAGACACATTCGGATGCAAACAGGCTGCAGTTCTACCTATGCACAAGTCAATGTATACCATAGATAGATAAAAATATTACAACTCTACAGGAACATTATAAGAATTGTTTCGCAAATTTATAATTTTTGGGGAAAAAATTTTGCACTTTACATTTCAATAAAAGCGATGGATAAAAGGACTTAATTTATAACTAGAAATGTGGGGGCAAAATCAAGAATTGAAACGTCTATACTGGCCTATCAAGTCCAGCCTTTGAAGGGGGAAGGGTTCATTGAGATATTATACCAATTCCAAGGGTTTCGTAGCGTAGAGGGTTGACATGACAACAAAGGGTACGATGAAGACTTCTCAATATCTTAAGATTACCTTGAGTTACAATACATTAACTTCTAGTATTGAGTACTTCACAACAAAAACATTACAAATTTTTTTCGTATATTGCATCGCTATTCTTACGAGGCAGCACCATTTCCATTTGATAGCTTCTCAAAAGTAGGCCATCTCAAATAAACCTACTGAATATATCTAATCTCGAAAGGCCAGCTTTACAACAGCGTTAAGCCTGTCAAATGCTGAAAAGGGAGACAATAAGACATTACTTTCCATTGGGGATGGCAAAAATAACTGATTATGTTTTCAAATTATACAATTAGTGTTCTCTAAACTGTGCAGGCTCAAATAATATGCAAAATTAATAGAAATACGACATTTATACAACTATTGACGGTTCAGTTCTATCCAGCCTCCCTTGCACTCCATTCTGTGTGAGGCGGTTGTTGGCGCTCATCTCACGTGCTTGGTGACGTAGCTCAAAGATCTGCGGGAAAATATACAGTTACGACTCAACTATCGTAAACTTTGTCGAGAAAGAATAGTAAACAAACGAGACTGACTTCAGCGTTATCAAAACCAATCAATTGATGAGCAAAACACTCATCTTGCCACATATTTCAATTTCATTACGATCTGTATACTGTATAAGTTGGTGAAATAAATTAGATTACAGGTATCATTTAACTCAATCTGCATATTTCCAAATAAACTACGCTACAAATGCACAAATGTGTCCTGTTTAAAAACCTGAGACATTATTTCAGGAATGCCCTTGACAAAAAATATTTGCAAATAAAATTTGTTGCAGGTTTTCAGCAATTCCTTTTACCAACATGTATCAAACATTTGTTTGTGTTTTACGCGAAAAAATAAACCAAATTCGAACAAAGTCACTGCTGTTTATAATCAGTTATTTGCTTACAAGTCGTAAAATCGACATCCCTAATAAAATACGATTATTCAAACCTTTCCACCAGATTCTATTTGATGCTGTGCAAAACACAAAGAATACTGTGACCGGCCTAGTTGCAGGCTGAGATAATTTCTTAAAACAAATCGGAAAACGAAATAAAAACAGCGTCAAGGGCAGGTTAGGCCAAGGCTTTACAAAACAAAAGTCAATTGGTGCTTAACCAGAGGAAAAGTTAGAACAAAACCCTGAGGTCACGAGTACCAGTCTTGCATTGTGCTTAGGTAAGTAGTTATTGATTTTGTTTGGAGTTGATCGCTCACGAGATTTGATGCCACCCGCTGCTCAAAAGCGGTATTTACAGTTTCGTTTGACAAATGACACAGGTCGGTAACATATGCAGTTGGTGGCGTGGAAAGCTACACTGAAACCTTGAAAAATAGTGCTTTAAAACACATGAAACGCCGTATGAAGGCCAATCTGGCGAAGCAACCTGCAAAGAGTCGGTTTCAACTGCTTAAGAAATGAAAGGAAGCAGTCTACAATAGCTTAATAGGTTAGCATTTGGCAGCCAAGAATGCGAGAGAAAAAAGGCCGGTAGGGATCCCTCGTTAATAGGAAACAGGTCTTATTCTTTATGAACAAAGCAAATTTGAAAGGGAAAACTCTAAGTCTGGGAGTGGATATCAATTCGTTTCAGTTCTGCCGATAATTTTGGCTTGAACTAAGCAAAATTTTGGAAGAATCGTTGCTAAGAGATGACTCTTCATCTCTAAGCATCTAGCCAATCTTGTATTCTACACCTTTACAATGTTAAGTTATTAACATTACCAGTGCATTGAAAGCTTAAACCTGACCATGAAAAAGATTCCTTCAGAAAAACGGAAACCTTTAAAAGTTTCGCTCTATAAAATTTGGTTCAAGAAAAGATACCGTACCAAGCTAGTCCAATGGACACTATTTTCTGATGGGGCTCATACATTGCGAAACATCGAGAGAGAAAAGATACAAGGGCTAATACGGTACTTTGGTATAATTGAAAAATTTGATTACGGTAGAATGAAGAAGCACGTGTCTCGTGGAAGATTACAACGCAGGGGGAGGGGGGTGCTAGCATACAGAATGATAGCCAAGCTACTTCTAAATAAAAGTGGAAGTTACCTCTTGTATTGCTTGTTTGAATCGAAAGAAGTTATAGTCGATCAGACCTGAAAGAGATTGAACGAATGTGACGTAGATGTCTCTAAATGTTTATATGACAAAACTAAATCTACATTAATGGAGAATGTATATCTGAAAGTATTGGATTTGAATGTGATTTGCATGCCTCAAGAATCGTTACGTCTGACACGTTTATAAGTGTCTGCAATATAACCTTCTTATGCAAAAGAGGATGTCAGTGAGTAGAGCAGGTAGTACAGCTATGAATAAACTCCAAAACCTATGTGTCCAATTCGATTTGTACAGCATTGTGATTGCAACGTACAAGTCAGGATTTAGGCATCCGCATGCTGGGTGAGCCGTTCAATACACTGACCATACTCTCATCAACAGGTCACAAATGGATAAAAACGGAGAAACGAGTGATTAAAGACCAGGTCGGAGTGTTGCTTGAAGAGAAAGCACGTGCCTGAGCCAATTGCTATTCATCTAACTGGAGTCGGGCTATTCACCAGATAAATACAGGTAATGCGGAAAAGAGCTGCAAAATGGATCCCTCTTCTTGTATATTCATCTCGCGTGATAGGATACACGCCATTATTCAAATACTTACCTCAATTTACGGTCTAAGAGCTGGGAAGCGGCTTGAATCGTGAGTAATTGCGAATCATTTACGAAATGCGAGACAATGCTAATGGATATTTCATAGAAGGAAAGAAGAATGTTGCATAACTGGAAATCAAACACGTGCGCACATTCGAGTTTTGGCCTTGTATCTTACATAAGGCTCCCCCCAGAAGGAAATAAAGCCCCTCTTAGTCTCAGACAAAAGGGTAACATCCTTTCTTGAATTTTTTTGTTTCATCTTGCTAAAAGCCAATATGCAGAAGTATTCTTTAAAAAAGGGAATTTCAAAAGACTGGCAAGTTAAAAAGTGTTGCAACAAATGTAACCTGATGGAGGCAAACTTACCATGTCGTTCAAAGTTGTCCTCACGAAGGATACAAACAAGAGCAAGGTACCTTGAATAATAAAATCGAATTCATAAAAAGTTTCTCTTGGAAATAAACGCACAAAGCAGCTTCCATATGCAAGCAGAATGACATAGAAATGATAAACGAAAGCTCGTGCATTAGGGGCGTGGCTACATGGCCTAATGTTCTCAGAGAAGGAGCACCTTGAACACACTACACACTACTCAATCATCATCAAAATAACATGGGCACTGTCAGAGAAAGCTATCACTAAACCTGCCCCTATATAAAAAAGGTTTTGGTCCTATATATTTAACTTGTAAATGAATGGTCCAATACATAAAAAGTTACCTTACCTGTTAACCTCTCGTAAGTATAAAACAGTGGAATTGTTCAACCTGATTACAGAGGCCGATTCGTTGTCGTACGCATTCAGCTCGCCATCCTCTCGCATCCTGCAAAAACACAGCAACTCATAACACCAAATGGTGCAGGCAAAACTCTACCAAATTAACCTAGTCATTTAGGCAAAGGATCATCTAAGGTTAAATACTGATTGGTATTCCCCATTTTGAGAGATGTACTAAGCTTTTCGAAGCAAAAAGTTTCAGTATATGATTCAAACATTCGAGGTTCACAAAAATATTTACACTTCTAAAAATAAGGAGAAAACACTTTTTTACGCTTTAATGTAATGCCTGTGCCAATGACAGTATGGTTGAAATGAGAATCTAATGCACACCGAAGAGAGGTACATTCACTTACCCGTATATGCACGAGATGTCAATCACCACGTCAATCATATCGCAACAAAGTTCGTACGACTGCATGTCAACTGGGGAACTGAAATCAAAACGAGGTCACAAGATGGCGTAATCTGTAGAGTCCTTGAAGGCACAAGGCCTAAAATAACAGGCTAGGGAAGTGTGTTCCCACCCGTTCTATATTTCTGAGCTCCAGCCTTGCAATGAATATGTCCTGCCTTCCACTTCGAAAATCATTTCATAATTTTAAGGAGAAAACAGGAGCTACTAGCATGTCTTATATCTTGATTTACTAGCAACCTTCCATTTTCTCAATTCAGAAGCGCCTGCTATGCATTTGATTCGGAAAAAGCTTTTTCAAGCATTGCCAGCCAAGCATCTTTTTTAAACGAGAACAAATCAGCACACCAGGAGGCAAAACTTTATGCAAATTATAACAAGAGAACATCAACCTTCTTTTTGAAAATTATCCTTACAGATTTAACTTTGATTTCTGCCCATTCTTATCCTAACCCATACTACAGCGCATAGTAAAAATATGAAGATATGCATGAATGTCCTTACCTGTCGGTTGCAATGTAGATTTTTGAAACAACGTCAAATAAAAATGCCTTCTCGATGCCTGAGTGCTGCAAAACAGACGATTATTTGTTCAGCATTTGTATCGAATTTGATGCCTCGAAAAATGTATCCATGTAATGAAGAAAACACCCTTTAATCAGAAAATCAATGTTGCCAGTTCTTATATAAAAAAAATTTCTGCAAACTTTTGACAAGTAACCGTAGTAATAGCAAGCTGGAATAGTTTTTTCGAACCTGTATTAAAATATCCAGAAGGTTTTCAAGGGCTGGAAGTTGAGGAACCAGTTTCTGGACAACTTTGCTAAATGCCTGAAAGGTGTAAAAAGTTCTGTCAAGCGAAAGTTTCAGAATATCTATCATATGTCCGATTAATTCCAAGGCATACGGCGAGCTTTAAATATCCAACCTAAACTTATGAGGAGCTTTGTGAAAATCATGGCTAGCTTCTTCACACCCTGCTATTAAATCTCTACTGTGCCAACCAGTACCCAGATAAGAAAAGTGCAAGGTATAAGGATTGAGTCAGCGACATTCAACATTGTAGTCGAGCACATAAAACGTTGAAAACCATGGCTCCGTGAAAATTGCCATTGAAGCAATGTACTGGTTTTGGTCGATGTTGCATCCAAAAAAACTGTGCTGTAAACTCTTTCAAATGTCTATGCCAATGCTTGAGTATCTTATTGCCCTCTCGACTGATGCGTGAACAATAGAATCTGACATTTGGTCTCTAGTACACGAAAATTACTTTTCATAAGTCTTGACAGCAAAATATTGACAGCGAATGCTACAATATTAATAATTCGCTTTAGCAGAAGAGATTCTCCCTCCAGCATGCAAATATACGTGGGAGCACCCGCAGTCGAAGGAAAATGGCTAATGCAGAAGGAAATACTTAAGTTTGATATAGCAGAAGGTGCCAACACTAGCACCTTAACATCAACAAATTCAGGAGATTCAATCTCGACTGTCTTAATGTCTAAAACTCACCTCAAATACAGAGTGATCGTAGATACTTGTAAGGTAAAAGCTGTTTGAAAAGGAGTTGCGATGGAAGTTAATTTTTGGCAAGCTCAACTTTTACCAATTACTTTCGGAGAAATACAGTACAAAACAAGAAGCGTAAATTCGAGCATATCTTTTACGATGAATAAAGAGGAAAAATAGTTGAGTTCTGTAAAGTCATATATCGCATTACTGGCATTTTCACAAAGTCAGACAAATTCCTCGCGAGCTTTACAGTGTTACTCGAAGCAATTTTGGAAAATGCCACATAAATTGGCCTTGCTTAATCACAGCTAAACATCTGACTTCGAGGGATTCTAATCAATTAAATTGTTAATTCTGTGATCAACAGAATTACTGGAAATCCAGTTTTTCAAGCAAGATCGAACAATCACAAGTAACATGCTCATACCAAAAGTGAGATTTTCAAGGGCACATCCACACACCTAAAAGCCCTTTACAATTTTCTTATCACATTCTATGCCACAGAATGATATTAAGAAATGCATTGCAGAGAGGATTATCAAACGAAACGAGCTCTCAAAATTAGCAAAAGACAAAATTTTAGTAGTTAAAGTTGACGGATCAGCTAAAATGAGAAGGGCACTTATGCCTTTTTCTTCAAATACCAGATTCATATAGAGTTAATCCAATCTCAGCCTAAATGGATTTAACCAACTTTGATTGCATTGTCCGGCTTGATCAAATCAAAGCTTCTGTTATGGCAGGCTTTAAAGGCTGGGATGAGCTAAAACAATTAAGAAGCTTGCATGTCAAGCTTATTACCTTAGCTGCAGCTTTTCAAGGCCAGCTTCCTGAAGTTCGTCTGTTGTTCTTTGATGAATGTCCCCTTGAGTTTCTTCAAAAGAAGAAAAAAATTGCGATGAGCAAACCACAACAGAAAAAATATATATAAAATGTATTACATATTTAAAATATATTTTTGTTCACGTCTTGCCTGCAAGAGCTTTTAAATTTCAAAATGATTTACAGTCAATGCTGTTATTTAGATAACAGAACTCAACAAAAAAAGGGTTTATCATAATCTCCCAAAATATATTAACTAGAAATCTCATTGCTTTGCATTCTTCATGTCATCCTCTCATGCAAACAACACCTGTTTTTCAAAGAACAAACACCAGTGCAGGTTTAGAAAGCTTAGACCAGCCAAAGCTACATAAGGATGGCAACTTTCAGTTAATTAGCCTGACTTCCTTCACAATGTTAAAGTTATTGTTAACTATGCAATGTTGTGATTAGTGTTGCTCTTGTAAAATTTGAACAAAACAAAAGCAGGAAGAGGAATGTAGATAAAAAAATGATACTTTCTACTTGGAAGCACAGAAATGTAAATCTAGGATTGAAAACTAAACTTCCACCAAATTGTCAATTTAATAAATTCAAATTTGAATTATTCACATTATTCAACCCTGGGAACATCATAAAATTATTCAAACTCTCTAAAATCTGCCTTTGTAGTGGGAAGTCTTCAGAGTGATAAGGATTTATATACATTTTGGTAAGACAGATAACAAACCATTAGAAGTAGTAGAATGTCAGAGAGTAGTAATGGTTGTAATGGAAATAAAAAGACCAATAGAAGAGTAGTAATGGTTGTAATGGAAATAAAAAGACCAATAGAAGAGTAGTAATGGTTGTAATGGAAATAAAAAGACCAATAGAAGAGTAGTAATGGTTGTAATGGAAATAAAAAGACCAATAGAAGAGTAGCAATGGTTGTAACAGAAATAAAAAGTAGTAATAGTTTAGCAGAATGTCAATGAAGCATTACTTACAACTGCATAGATGATTAACTGTAATAAATGCTTACCTATTTTGTGGTCATCTGTTAGACCATCTACTTTGTGAATAAAGACTTCAAACTGTATGTTTGGATTCACCTTAAATAAATTCAACACATATTAGGCAACCATTTAAGGTGTGAAAATGACAATGATTAGAATAAGTGTTTAGCTTTTTCCAGCATTTTTCTGAATAAAACCCAAGGAAAAATACTGCAAAAGCAGCTATCTACAGATAAAAATAGACTTCTCAAACAAAAGGAATAATGAGAATAAGGTTATATTAACATTAGGTTTCCAGTCTAGTGTAAACAAATGGTTAAATGTCAAGGTAAGTTGAAAGCTACTTATATCTTTGTACCATTTTATAGTATATCTTGCAACTGAGGCTGGCTGAAGAGAAGGTCTATTTATACGGAAGCAGATACAGGTGAGCACAAGACAAACTTCATGATGTGGCTGTAAAAATTGTGGCACGAAAAGTGTTCTTCCTATTAACTCAAGCAATGTACTTAAAATTAAGAGATAGCCTACTATCATACCCTATAGGCTCTGGTGACAGTCATGTGAAGCTTAGACAGCGCATCCATGTAGTCATCCTAAAGCAAACAGAAGATATATAAACAAGACACATTTCAATGCAAAATATATATTGTTATGAATAATGATAATTTCACAATAGAAAGAAATAGAGGAACCAGTTTATGCATATGTTATAGCAGAACCAGTACTTTTCTATCTGACACTCCTCATGTATGCAAACTTCAAAAATCAACCAAAAACTGCAAAGCACTTGTTCACATAATTGTACTGCAAAGCACTTGTCCACATAATGATTATTCTAGCTGAAAGACTCCAACATAGACTATCTTCTAACTAGCATCCCTGTCACTTTTGAAATGACCAGAGATGACTATGACTTTGAAATGACTATAAAAAACATAACCTCTTGAGTGTGAAAAATATCAGGAAGTGTTTAATTGGCTTAGGAAGACTCCATGGCAAATAGTAAATGGAAACCAAGGCAGGCGGTTTTTTCTCTCCAAATAATCAATGTGGTGGGCATGGAGGCACATGTGGGCAATCATCGGCCTCAAACGGCCAGGCCTGCTGATGTAGTGAATGAAAATAAATAAAGTTGGAGAACATTATAGTATGGGATATCAAACTTAAAATTACCTGAGCATCAATAACAAAAACCAAAGAGCCACATCCACCAAATATTTGCTCTGAATCAAAGGCTGAATCAAAATAATCAATTTGGCCAGGGAAATCCCATATCTATAAAAAAAGAACATTCCAAATGCAGCAGAAATACTGAATTGCTACACTTCTGTTGTGTACTTTTTTATCTTGAGTCTAAAATCTTGTCCTGATCCATTAATGTAAGAGTATTTTACTTTGCAGCTTTAGATTCCACTTCCCCAAAGCTCTATAGATTTTTATTCCCATGTGAATAAAATACAAAACTTCACATAATATAAAAGCCTGCATTTGGAAAAAGAGTTGCTTTGTTTGAATGATAACTTGGATAAAAAAAGACCAAAATGAATAATCAATGGATCGATTTAGTAAAGTAAAAAAGTTAAATTGATAAGTAAAAAGTTTAATATGACAATCAAAGTCAGAAGGTGTTATACTCCAAAAATATATCAGTGTTCTCATTGAAGGTAACAATTAAGTAATATGGACACAAAGCCAGGAACAAACATGGTCAGACTTAACAAAACAAATATCTCAGATATCATAAACATTACAATTGATAAAAGGAGTTGGGAGAAACAACAAAAATCTTGCCATTAAAAAGAAACAGACAATGAATTAAAGTAAGGATTCTGCACTTTTAAGAAACTGCCTTGTTAACAAAGCATAATAAAGAAATAAAACTTACCCTAAACTGAACAAAAGAGCTATTTGATATATCATCTTTGATTATTTTTGTTGTACTTTCAAGGAAAAGAGTTTCATTTGGAGACATTTTATGAAAAACAACTTTGAGAATTGATGACTTTCCACTCCTAAAAAAGAAGATACAATAAGCATAATTATACTGGAAAAAGTTGCTTTGTCTAAAAATGCATGAAGATGCCAAAGGTTTTTGCTTTAATGTGTATGAAGTCCAACAGGTAATTTGTTCTTTACTATGATTAAATGAACACTATGATACATGATACAATGATACTATGATACAATGAAGCATTCATCAAACCTTCTCATTCCCATCAAAAGGATCTTTGGTTTAAGCTCCTCTTGATGTGTCCCATGGTCTTCTCTTTCATCTGGTGCATAACTAAAACAAAAAACAAGAGATATACTTAATGGGAAAAACTAAATCAAATGCTATAAATCAGAAAGAAACAAATGAAGTGACTCAAATAAATAGAACAAATACTATTTGGGACCTGAGATGGACTTAGGAGTTGATGAAATGAGTTGACCAAAACATTAGGAAATTTTTCTACAAATGAACATAAAGAAAATAGGAATGGCATTAGCCAACATAAATTATTGTTCTCAAATTACATGCTCTTAAAAATCTTTTTGCAACCTTCTAATATATATAATATAAAATAATTGTTATTGAATCTTTCAGGGCTTAAATGATAGTCTCCTTTTATGAAAAGTTTAGGTATGGTATGCCATGGAATAGAAGCAGACCTGACATTAAAACACGAGAGAGATTTAGATTATAGTTGTGTTAAAAATGAGTGAGACTTCTATGAATACATATGTTGCCAATATTCAATCATAACTCTACATATAATGAATGCATAAAACAAGAAGTAGGTAATTTTGAAATGACAGGTTATTGTTGAATGGTATTTGCATTTTGAACAATATTAATTTTTCAGAGCAAACTTAAAAATCTAAATCTTAGTGCATTCATCACTTCTTGACCAAACTTAACAAAAATTAGAAAACAATTTATGAGTTACATGCAATTGGTTACCTCAGTCAATTGTAATGATAATGAATCTTAAGCTATCTAACCATAAAAGTAGGATATATATTACAATACTAACATGACTGACAAACAAAAATACCAGTTATATTCTCGCAATCTTTCTACTTACTCGTAATCTTTAGGGAAGGAGCCAACCACGCTATAGCTTCCACTTGCACCAAAATTTTCTTCTTCTTCGAATGACTGGAAAAAGGATTTGTTGTGATTTAATTATCAGAAGATACTTTGTTCATCCTTAGCGTTTTCCTTCTTGGCTGAATTTTTTGCATTACAAATAAAACGAATGGTTGGAGAAGATAACAAGCAATCTCAGAAAAAGAGTATTAGGTATTAGGGAACATCTCCCGAATAAAATCTCCTACAGGCAATCACATTTTGTGTAGATGTCAATCTGTCATCTTCAATACTTCAATACAGATAATCCAGAACGATGTGAGTTTCACTAGGCTGGATATTTCTCTTCATCTGCCTCAAACGCGAACCATTTACGCAAACAGTAGCCTCCAGAGATGTATGTTTACTGCTTCCAAACTAAAGGAGGACAATTTAGGCCACCTTCACTGTCACCTTTTTCGTTGTATTTCTCAGCCTACAAAATTGAGAAGCTCGTTTTCGAAAGCTAGGATGTTGTAAAACTCTACAAAGCATATCTTACAATACTTACAGCCATTTTATTGAAGTTAAACTAAACTTTCTTCGAAGTATTTATTTCTCGCTGAGCTCGACTCACTCGACTATTGCTACCATCACTCTTATCACATGATCCCTGGTGAAATGATTTCGTGATTGGCCTCAAAACGAGGTGGCGACCGGTCACAAGAGGACTGTCAACAAAATTGGTTGACTAGACAGACAGGTCAAAGAAAATTATCCGATAATCATGCAATTAGGTTTTGCATTACAGAAAAGGGTTTTGTGCATTCTAGAGCAGTCTTGACTTGTTTTCATATATTTGACTCCCTTGGTGAATTCCAGTTCCAGTTGCGCGATCCGTTGCATATTTATGAACATGAACGTATTATCTCTCTCTTCATTCATTCTACACATTCTACACATCTACACACCTTAACAAACTCTCAATGATTTTTTGATAACAAGTTCGTAATTGGGCATAAAACTGTTATAAATATCCTGTCTAATTAAATATATGATCATCACTAAAAGGCATGCAACACAAACAAGCACAAAAATAAGGATTTTTTCGGTCAATCATATTCTGCTTCTACAGAAACACAGCTTAAATATTTATCTGCCTCACTAAAACAAGTTTTAACTTCAAAGGAGCTTATTATATACATAAATGAATTATCGTGAATAACCGACGCATCGTTAAAAATTCTTTTTTGGTTCTGTACAGGAATACTATCAAGTTCAATATCATAGAAGATGCGATTAACTCATTTTTAATATTAAACTTTTTGTATTGATTCTTGGCTAGTCATGGATACTCGTAGAAACTCAAGTTCAACTTCCATTGGAAAATGTCACTGGTAAAATTTGAAAAAAAAGGAATATAAAGCTCTACCCTATAAAACGTACTGAAAGTTGTAAAGAAAATCTCTAAAAAAATTAATTCGTGAAAAAAATAAAAGATTAAAAAGCAACGGTAAATAAAATAAACATAAAGTGCCGGGCTACTGGTCCTTTTACTTTTTTTAGGGCAAAACAGTTTTAAGTCAATGCAGAAGGACGTAGAAAGAATTTTTTAAGTGAAGAAAGGAAGTCAAATATTCTTTAATTAATTCTGGTGTTTTGTAAGAGAATCCCTAGAATCAAAACTTATTTTATCGCCGACTTTTCTTATCGGCACTATTAATTAATCTCTTACTCTGCCCCCTCTCGAATTTCAAATACAAATTGCTGATCCTATATTGATCTACATAAAAGAAGAAAACAGACACGTCATTATACTGAATATCATACGGGGGTAATGGGAGGTATTATCCATACTTGGTAGCTGTTCACGCAACAAAGAATAATTTAAGTCTATATAGTGCGATAGTATTAATTTACAACAAACCACCATTTTAATTTCACAAACAAATATATTACTACTTTACATACAGTCCGCAAAATCTATTGAATTTTTAAGAGCCTTTAGCCACCTGTGGAGAAAAGTGAAAAATTGTTGAATATACAATTAGTAAAAAGGGTAATTAAAAGTGAATGGAAGGTTGAAGGTTATAACTAGAATCAAAACCAAAAGTGAATGCTCTAGATAAAAATAAACCGCTTTTCATTCTTGGTCTTATGAAATACATTTAGGCCGAGTTTGTTCCAAGAGAACTCCCTAAAAGATTCTAACATGAAGCTCAAATACTATTCAACAGCTGGTTTTACTAGAGGTATGAGAAGTCTTGTTGAAGTTCAAGAAGAACTAAGGCGTAACATGAAGAATAGAAGTGTTCAAACGCTGTCAGCGTCTACTTAGCTCAAATTCAAATTTAGTATTATACTGCATACACAAATTCTATACAAAGTTGCATTCATTTTCTATCGTGAATCCATCTGAACTTTGAACGAACTCAGTGCAACGATTACCTTTATTTCTTCAAAATCTCGTAAAGCAAAGAATGCAGTGCCTTATAAAGAAGATACTACTCAATTTGATGCATCAATAGCATGGATGTATAATACAACCAGTGCTTTATATTTTAAAGCAGCAGCATCAGATGCAAAGTAACAAGCATTGAATCAACTCATCGTCTAGCTCACCTATCTCGATCGTTCTCATTCTCTGTCGCGAAATAATATGTTCTCATCATAGGCTGGGGTGGAATGGCAACGATCCCGTACTTCCGCGATATAGATTCAGTCTCGTTTACGGAGTAGCAATGTAAACAGAATACGCCAATGGCGGTGGTTTCCGACATGTCCTTGTAATAGAACAGCGAGCCGTCCTTCAGAACGGCGTATCGCCTCTTCCAGGTCTTGTGGACCTGACCTTGCTTCCAGATGTAGCCATGACAATCCGGGTCTTTGATTGACAGGGCAGGCATGCTTATGTTGTGAATGCTGTAGTCGGGAGTGGACTAGAACAAAGCGAGCTGATCACATGAGTATCATGTGGTCTAAATTGATAACAAACGGTAGAGCTTAAGAACTTCAAAAAGCCAGAAGTTCAAAACAAATTTTTTACAGTGACTTCCATTGCTTATGACAAAGAATACCCATAAACCTTCCTTAAAAAATGACATTAACAGACAAAACCTTCTTCCGGCTCTCATTCGTGGAGCCGTCAATTTTTCTGGACTCCGCTATAGATCACGAACACTGTTGTTATAGGACGGCCAAGTGGAGCCATTGAATAAAGAAATCGAGAAAATATGCGATCAAATACTTTAGGGCTTTGCATCGACAATGAAATGTACTCTCGTGTGACATAAGCAAGAGAATGATGGAATATAAAATCTTACATGCAACGTGCTATCTGCTTTCGATGCTTCAGAAATAACTTGCATCCACCTTCAAAAAGAAGAACAATCTCAATGACGATGATCTAAAGCAAAAATGATAACCATTAGAGCCACGTTGATCAACGCTACAATTAACCATTACCAACAGGCTTCCCAATACGATCCGTGCCAGGGAACAAGGGCATAGACTCAACTGACTTTGACTAAAATAGCTTTTAATTGCTCTTTGTTATGCAGTGGTACTCGAGAATGTTACAAATCTTCCAGTTGCACCCAGATGCTCCAGGCTACTTAGAAATAGCAAGTTATCTTTGGAAACACCAAGTGATTATTCTTATTGCAGCTTGCAAACCTCGTTATCGGTTACACATGGGACTGACGTCACTCGAAGGCATTCCTATAGAGTATTTCGCCACTTTATATATAACCTGATGTTATATGCAAAAAGGCCATGCAGAGCAACACGAAGGACTGTTGCCTTCAGTCAGCAATTCAAAGGATACATTCCTTCATGTTTGGAGGATAATGAAAACAAGGCCACTCAGTGAACTTCTTGCAATACTGAGCCTACAACGTGCCCATTCTAGGATTCCCTCTATCAACAGTTAGAATCACAAGCACGAAGGCTAGCAAAAAGAGAGGTTAATTAATAAAGAGATTCTCACGTTCTCATTTCTGTTGCTGAAAAGGCAGCAAGCGTATACGTCCTTGCACCACCCTTTGTCAACTGGAAGGAGAAGTTTTTGCTGCTGTTTCCCATAACAGGGGTGACTAGGTACTTTGACAACACGATCCCCCCGGCTGGCTTTCCCTGCACGGAAGAAAATCACGAATTAATGCAACTTGCTTTTTATGAATAAAAACGATGTTATCTGAATCTCATGCACATATATTTTAAAAGTTAGAGTGTGAGAAATAACACGGGGTCAAACCAGAGAAGGGACATAGCAGTTCCTATGAACGATTTCCAGGGCAGAGCACATCTTAGTACTTATCAATCCTATAACAATACATAACTTTCAAACAAGGTTTAGCTGTCTACTCACTTTGAATCAATTACTCATTCTCAAAACATCATATTACATTTCTTTAGAATCACTACAATGCTATTCAGTCTAATATTTTTCGTGTGAACGGGGCCTGACAATTTTGGTCATCATTTAAGAGCCGTCAATGAGTTTTAAGCCAGTTGTAATCCATAGGAACATGAACGAGAGATACAAACCTTGGGATTCTTGTAATAATACAGACAATTGTCACTCCTAAGTACAAACCTAGAAGATTAAAGAAGATTGAAAGTTCGACAGATGAATCCAGTTAAACAATAAGCACATGTTGGAAGAAACATATTGTCAATTCTAATTGTAACTTTAAAGCAAACATTTCTATATATTAAGCTCATCGCTTATTTTTTTGAATCTCAAGGTTCGAAAACCTTGCCATTCGAGTTTAAACTTGAAACATAAACGAGGACAGGGATGATGTGTCATCATTTGATTATACATTAAGTTATTCTAACTACAATTGGTTGATGTAGCAATGTCTTAAAAAATACAACACCGTTTCACGCAAAAGTTAGAAAAATGGATATCAAATAATTTAGAGAGAGCTTACCATCTTTTTCGCCAATTCTTTGGTGTGAGGCCTGTTCCTCCAATTTTCATTAAAAATCCAGTGTGAATAGGCAGTCCTAAAATAGATGATTCAGATCTGTTGCATGCAAGGCCAAGTTTAATGGTAACAAATAAAATGCATGTTAAACAATCAAATTAAAACTTGAATTACTTTCCTTTGCAATTTTTGGAAACCCATTAGTCTTGTGTAAAATTTTAAGGTCACTGCTTTCCACAGTAATATTTTAAAACCCAGGCTTCAACATACTACAAACTTTTTAAATGATGTTTACCTCCAATTGCAAACATTTGTCACACTAGAAGGGCAAGAGGCAAGGATTTTGCCTAATGAGCAAACTTATAGTTATGTAATGGAACCATCACTCAGACAATGCTGTTCACTACTTTCAGTATGACAGTATTCAACTTAGGACAGGACAAGTTTCCAAACTGATGCTAAAGCTTAAAGAGCCGATCAGTGAAAATTTTCCAATGATGGATTTAAAAAAATATAAAAATGAAATGGTGAATAATTCTAGTATTTCGAACACTCCCTATCTAACCATTATTACGTGTAGCAAAGTTTTTCAAGTAATGATGATGCTGTTTGATGCTTTAAAAGATGTCTTCACTAGAAAGGTTAGATAGTTATAAAGCTACTAGAAAATAAAGATTTCTCAAGAATGGGCAATACTATTGGTACAAGTGCAACTGTAGCATTTGAAGTTGGTTTTAATGACTACTATTTTTATAGTGTGATTGTGGTTTTATTGCCCTCTAGCCATTGACTGTGAGTTGGGAAGTGGTTTTGGTATTTTATAATGAACCAAAAGCCAGAATACAAGTGAGGTCAGTTTGATAACGTCATAACACCTTATAGGGTGGTATTAGATGGTGGCTTTTGCATCCATAGTTCATATGAGAAGATTGGGTGAGAATTTAGTTCAAGAGAGTGAATATAATTATAAATTGATGAAAAAAATTGAATACAATTAGGGATCACAATGTCACATGTTAGTGAAGTATTTTGGTAAAATGCAATGCTTAGATATAATTCTTCTGGTGCATCAGTTTTTGCTTGAATAAGTTTCTTTAAAGATAGGTTAACATTTGCTCATTTTTTGTCATTATGGGTGCAAAATGTCTGTCTTATACTAACTTCATTCAGTAATATTCTCAATAGATTCTGAAGTTTTGTATCACTGACAAACAGCTTTGCTGCAAAAAGCAAAGACTGAAAATTGAAAAAGATGAAGCAAAAACTATGATGACCTATTTAGCGATGAAACTTACTTGTTTCCTTTTCTGCAGAAAGCAAGCGGTAGAGTCTTTGCTTTTCTTCATTTGTTGTTGATGAAACCGATGAAGATTTGCTGCTCAAAGGACTGTTTCCTCCTTTTTCTGATAGCTCCAGGCTGCTACTAGCAAATTAAACAATACCAAGTTTTAAAACCCTGTAGTGTACAGCTAACAAATCATTTTAAGAATGCCAAGAAACAGACTTCACAATTGTCACCAATGCAATACCACACAGATGATAGAGCTTATGTCACAAACTTATACAACATCAAAGTTATCTCTGTATGGGAAATCAATGAGTGCAGATAAAGTAAAGATGGAAAAATAGGATACACATGTGGTATGGTACTTTATTTGTATTTCAGAAAGATGCTTGTATCAGGTAACAGAGCTGAAAAAAGGCAAACCTAGCATGATAAAAATGATTTCACATGAACAGCAATCTGCCTTTCTAAGGATATAAAACACAGCTGTTTACAAAAGAATCAGACATGCTGCTGATGTGTTAAGCAAAGTTTTCTCTGTTGTACACTTTTGGAATCAGGCAGCTTATAACTAGTTTTTGGACAAAGTGGCCAAAAAGTGCCATAGAGGTGATAAACAGATCAACACAAGAGTTGGTAAAGTGGATACAACTGGCATTGCTACACTTGTCTGAAAATATGACAACATAGCTTAAAATTTACAACACAAATTTTGGTTAAAATATACACATCCAACATGTTTTTGTGAATTGCCATGTGCTTGTTTTGCAGAATTAAGTTAGACTTACCTCAAGCTGTCTGTTTCAGCTGATTCAAGCCCTAATTGGCTACAATTGGAAGAAAGGTCAAACTGACTGCTATGTTGTGACCCAAGTCCTCCGTCCTCTTCATTATCAAATGAATCATTGCTGCTAGATGAACAGTCTATAGCATTTGACATGGTCTTCTGGTCTGTTAAGTTAGTTACAACTTCATCATTTGGTAACTTGTCTACCAATGACATGGAATTTTCCACTGAATCTGCGATTTTCATAATATCATTAAATAAATTCTCATCACTTTCATAACTGCTTTCATCTGTCATAGAAATATTGGATCCTTCTTTACATGATATTTGACCATCCATAGCAGTATTAACAGAAATGCTGCAATTTAAAGTGGAATATTGTTCACTAATAATAAAAGATTAGGGTTATATTTTAATGACCATCTTTACATAAGAAATCAATTTCAAATACCACTTCACCTTTTTCGTATAGCTCAAAACATTAACAATTTAACGCAGTTGGTAGAACTTACTTTCTTTCTTCGCTCGTATTACTCAACGCAACCATGCTTACGGTTGGACCACTTCGTCCAAATATCTACTCCCGACTCAGCTTTTAGGAACAACGAAACAACTTATATTGTTGTCACTTAGGATGATTGACGGGTCGGTCTGAAGTGTAGACAGGACTGACAAGAGTTGCAGACAAATGAACTCAAACCACAATCAAGGACTTTTCGTGTACCCACCTCACTAGCAAGGTTTCCTGGAATACTTTCGCCAATAAACTGTATTGAGAAATGACCTCATAACAAGATGGAGATAAGGAAACCACTTCGATGCCAGAATAAAACAAAGCCGCTTTTTGTATTGATGTATTTGTTGTTGTTGTTGCGTCTCAGGCATTGATAGCAGATGTCACAGAGCCCCACACCCATGGCCTTTGAAACTGGGGCCAGGGGCGTAGGAGCCGCGGCTAAAAGAAACGGCGTGCAGACAAATCTTTCTAATATGAAAACTTCGCGCATTTCACGATATAAGAATGCTCTCTTTTACTCTAAGCCAGGAAACTGAGATCGAAACTGATATTTCAGATTTTAAATAGGTTTTCCAGTTAAGTTTAAATACTTGTTTTTGCAACTTAGCTCAGTTTTATTTTATGGTAGGGCCCCTTGAAAACCAGTACTTGTGATGAAGGGCTTTCCTCTCCCAAAGAAAACACTAGTTTTGTAAGCATAATTTAATGCCTTATTAATAGCTGACAATTAAAGGTGAAAGATATCAATCTGAAAAATTGCCTCCTAAACTATCCAAGGGACTTCGTTGCTTTGTGAAAATTCAGCTGGCTTCTAAATATTGTGGCTTCAGGTGCCATTGAAACAAGAGAAGTAAGATTTCAAGACAGGATATCTCTGACATGCTGTATTCAACAAAATGCGAGGCTTTGGATACTGTGCAGCTCTTATACTGCCAGTACAAGAATGAAGGCATTATTGTAGAAAGATCAAACCAAACGATTTATAGAATATAGAAAGTGATTCGCTTTTATCATTCGATCCAAACATTTTGTGAACTCTGGATTGGATTTTATAGTGCAAAACTTTTGGAACATTAAAGCAAAAATATCATATGCTTCCCATATAAGTGCCCATCATAACCTACAGCAAGGTCGCTACGTGCCAAAATATGTTAGAATTCTGCTTCTACTACTAGGAAGAGACTACAAATGAATAAATACCATGGTATAGCCAAATAAGACATGACATGACTTGAATAGAAACGGGCATGGCTTAAGAATTATAATGACACTTTCAGGTGAGAGAAAAACAAAATGATGCGGTGCTACTCGGTCGAAACTTTTCTGTTTGAAAAATCACTAAAATATGGTGCAAATTCGCTATCAGAACTGTATTGTTAAAGTTGTTAGTCAAATTCAACAACATTGAAACTGTTAAAAATCCACGGCTAACAAACCTCTAATTCCAGTGCAGATGTTTGGCCTAGTATTACATTGTCAGTAACATGCCATGCTCTGATAGAAGTTATTCACGCCAAGCCTAAGCTTGGTATAACCTGCTACTTAAAGTTTCTAAATTATTAATACATTATGAGTTCGTAATTTCTTCGTTAAAAGCTGAAATTAGTTTGATGATACTAGCTAGCGAGCTAAAAACAGGTGGAGAAAATAACTTTACTCATTTTTAACATAAATATCAAACACAAATCCAATCTGCAAAATGGAGTCCCTCTACTGATAGTTTCTACGAAAATCCCAGCATGCTCTGTAACTCTGGAGAGAAATCGCTAAACGTGCCAAAATGATAAGTTGTTGATTCGAGAAGTTATTCGCTCTCTTCAAGGTTGAGCATCGGTCCTTCAAGCGAATTCTTTACAACCAAAAGTCCATTAACACTTCCAGAGCTGACTAGTTTCTGTAGCTTTTTGTAGTCTCCGTTGAACTTGAAGTTAACTCTAACTTTTCCAGTTGTTCGCGGATTGCCTTCGACCTCAGCCTCCCTGCATTGGGTGCAAAGAACATTTTCATAAATGCCTGTTTACCTAGGCAAGGTATTTAGCTCATGCGAACAAGTGAAAATTGCTTGCAAAAACAAAGTGAACACAGCAAATAGATATATGAATGAAATGATGCAGTAACGTGCCGATTCCACAAAGACGACCCGGATCTATAACAGCCTACTGGAAACATATACAGAAAATTGGGACTAGTTTGAAAAATAACGTGTTGTCATGGGTTTTAAGGTAAACAAATTATGAAAGAAAATCGGGCACAACAGGATCTAGCCTAACTATTGACGTTGTAGAGTATAAGACAAATTGACGTAAATTATAACGGCTTTAAGATTGTGAGTACGATTTATCAACCACTAGCGTCATCAGAAGATTTATGAAAAACTTACGAAAAGCTGACATCAGTTACTGCTGTTTCATCACCTAAAGCTGTTCCCATCTGCAAAGAGGAAGACAGATACAATTAAAGAAAGTTTGAAGAACATCTTGCTTCAACATTTGATGCAGCACACAATACTCAACAAAATCAGTTACAGCAAAAGACAATATCACAAAAAGATGTGAAGGCTACTTTCATAAGTCTTTTTAAGAGTCTGCCAGGAGAGAGTAGTGAAGGAGAAGATAGGAAACGTAGAAATTGACTTTGGATGAAGCTCATCAAAAAATTTGCTCGCGTGAAAATCTCCACCCAGACTGGAAAGGAGCTTATCCAAAATCTTGCCAATGTTTCAAAATTGACTTAGCCAATCAATTGAAATTACATGAACAGTAAAAAAGTTTGAAATTACGCTTATTTTATATTGCATGTCATAATCCTTGCCCTATGGGTAAGGCATTGGAAAAGTGGCCTTTTGAAAACTCATTGAAGAAGCATTACAAACAAAAATCAGCTTGGAGCAAGGTGCTTACATCTTTCTCGAAGTTTCCTGACAGAATCTTGAAAGCCGGTGCAGTTTGATCTTCGTACTTCTTGTCGAAATTTTGCCTTAGAGTCAAGTGCATTTTGTCTGAAATGGAATTCAATGATTACTACAGAACGTGGGTGTAGTCTCTAGGAGTTCAAAGAGCAGCCTTATTACTGAAGGGGCAAAAAAGAGAGGCAAATCTAAATCGCCTAGCTGAGTAAGAAACTGCAAGGCCTTTTATCGAAAGCATGTCTAAGGAAGTCTGAGGAATGTCAAGGGAACCCTTGGCTATACGTTTAACATTGATGATTTAAATTTGACTTATAATTGTCGAAACATCAATGCTCTAAAAAAGGTGAAAAGTCAACCCATGAACAGCCAAAGTAGCATTATCGGCTTCTTGTTTATCGGTCTACTCGGGCATGGGTGTGGAATATTTCATAACGTCAACCATTGACCATTAAACCAAAATCTAGACCACTCCTCTAGCATTCTAAGAAATCGGTTTCGATCTCTTTCAGCCAGCAAAGGATAAAAGCAAAAAATGACCGCTGTTGGTCGTACTTAAACATACCGTCTTCTGCACCGGAACCTGAGAAGTGTTCAAGCCCAGTTTCTTTGAAATCAAGGTCAACGTCAGTGACATCATCTTCTTGGTCATCATCATCACCCTCCTCTTCCTTGTGGTGGTGGACAGGCACCCTCGCCCTGGTCTTTGCTTTCGAAACAGACACAGCCTTCAAGTCTCCATTCTCCAGCATCGTCTCCATGAGGTTCTTCTTCTCGTGGCTTCGTTGCTGAACTGGCTTCACTCCCTTTTCGTTCTGCTTCTCTTCATCTTCATACTTCTCTGCGTTTTCGGTACGCTCTTCTTCTGCAGCCTTGTTTGTTTTATCCTCATCCTTGTTCTTCTTATTCTCCTCGTTTTTGGTGTTCTCCTCTGAATCCTGTTCGTTCTCTCCTTTCTCTGTCTTCTTCACCCCAGACGACTCGTCAAACCCACTGCTAGATCCCTCGTCGGCGGCTTCAGCAGATCCCAGCTCTTCGTCTTCTTGAGCCTCGTCAGAATCAACTGAAGAAAAACGCATGTCGTCATTAAAACTTTCAACAGTGTCAAACGTGCCTTTGGCATCGCCTAACCTGGCGGACACATCCCCAGTCAAAAGGTCGCTTCTACTATAAACTCTGTCGAGTTCATTTAGAGCTGCCTCGCCTTCATTAACCACGCCTGACCCGGAGCTAGCTGCCTCTTTAGTGTCTTTAGCTACACTGGCTTGTTTATGTTGCTCTTTCTCGCCGTCAGCCTTTTCATCTAAAACATTATCTTTCTCTATATGTTTTGAAGACGGGCGTGTCTGCTCGTTAGTCGCCGGCTCTTCATCCGACGGAGACGAGGAGTCTCATTATCCGAATCAGAAGTCAGGCCCTCCTCCTCAATGGCCTCTTTTTGTGGTTTATCGTTCTTCTGTGATGCAGGCTCCTTCTCGTTGACCACCTTTTGCGCCTGTGAGGCGTTTGATTGGAGTTTCGGTTCTGAAACATTTCCTGACTGTGGCTGCGGCGTTTGATTACTATTAGTACTGTACTGCGGCTGCGCATTCGCCTGCACGGTGGCTGCTTGCTGCGCAGCTTGGGGCGTCTGAGGGTAGGCCGATACACCAGGGCTCTGTTGCGTTTGTGACGTATATGCTTGTTTACTTTCTTCTGGCTCTGTTACAGGAAGGAGAGGAGATTCCGTCAACTGCTGCCTTCGAAAGCTTGAAATCTCCATGCAAAACTCAATATTATCAGCTGTTGAACGGCTTCAGCCAGGCAGCTCTTCTAGCGTATAAGGCGACGAATAAGGCGAAAGCTAGCGCGGGTCAGCGCGGGTAGAAAAGAGATTCAGCCCATTGAGGTTAAAGCGGGATCCTTCAATTCATTCCTGATTGCTCCTCTTCGAGCCTTTTGGCAAATGAGATGCTTTACAAACAAATACTCATGATAAACATTTGTATCTAGTGCTGTTAGTCCCTGCAGTATGTTAGCTTATAGTTAGTGTTTATGGATGTATACTTTCTACTATGTCTACAAGAGCTTTTAGGACATTTTCAAGGGAAACTGCAGAATCTGGTTAGGTTAATGGTAACAAAACTCTTGTTAACTTAGGCTTAATGAAACAGAGTTAAAGAGCGAAGATATTTTTAGAGAAAATACAGTTAGGCTTTTAGTGGCAATGGAGCATACCTTTGCAGAATCCACAAGTAAGTGGGCATGTCGCTTGCATGTAATCTTGGTTCTGCTCGCAGAATCCCGCGTTTTTCCATTCGGGACACTCGTTGTATATATTTGCACAGTGTGCAACTGAAAACGGTGATAATGTTAATTATTCATTTAGCACGCGTTGATCAAGGCAAAACATTACAAGTTTTATCGTGATGACCTTTGAATGTCCGTCGGTGTTATGCTTCAATAAGGCACAAATGAATTTAACTTCACTGAACAATATAAGGGAAGAATTATAATTCATATGTTGACTTTTAGATAGTCGATAGCTGAAACCCACCTTCTTCTCGTTTGTTCAAAGGCAAACCTGAAAATAGAAAAACCGATCAAATCGAGTTCATAAGTATTTAAAAAAGCAGAAAGTAAAAACTGACGAGTGGTGTTCCAAACCAAAGGTTTTATAAGAAAAGCCTTTATGTGAATGTGTCCTAAATGTAAAAACTTTTCGGCAGTGCTTGAAGAACATATTAACCTCGAATTTATAGAAACCATATACTTACAGTTTGCACAAGATACTAATGATAGCAAGAATAGTGCGATGTTGTGCTGCATTTTGGTGAAGCTGCAAAAAAGGAACGCGCAAAACTGTTGTTATTAATCGTGAAATTACACTTGGACATTACAATAGATTTTCATTTCTTCATTCGATTGACTGCAATTATATTGAGAACTCGTGATAAACTGCAAAAGTATTTTAGTTTTTCCAACAAGCAGATCAGCTGGGTTCAAAGAAAAAAACATTTTTTACCGTGGACTATAAGAGGTATCAAAGCAGGCATTGCATTAGGAAATAGTTAAAATTAATGAAACTACGTTGTCGATGGAATTAAATTAGTGCAAAGTTATTAACAGTAACTACGCTTTTTTTACACTGTTATTTTACAAATATAAGTTGCTTCAATTTGCCTTAAAAGATAAACAGATAAAAGAGATCAACGTAGTTCAAGTTGTTTGGAGTTAACAGCAATAATGTTTTAGCTAATTTTGCATTCAGACTTAACAATATTCTAGAAAACAATCAAATTGCAACAATAAAATTTCTTCTCGAATTTGAAGGCAAGTTAGCAGATTATGCACCAAAATACCAAACAGTAAATAGAAGTTTCTTTTACCTTTTCTCCTTTTCGCACTGATCCGTCTCCTAAAATTGCCTTGAAGAATGAAGAAAATGGTGATTTTGCCACGTACCACAACGGGTAGGTTGATCAGGAGATCGTGACATAGCAGCCAAACGTTTAATCGGTGCACAGGTGTCAAACAGCCCGCTTCAATTCTATTGTTGAAGCGAAGCTCTATAGAGACAGGTAGTCGAGCCAATTGAGTCTCCAATCAACGCCCTCGTTCTGAGTGGAGATGATACTAACGTTGGGCCTCCGCAGACGAATTTAAAAGGGCGCTTAATTTACGATATACAATGATTAACGGTGATGACAAACTGACTTGTTCTCTGGAATAGTATAAAAACGACGGTTATAAGTTTTTTTGTCATACTAACTGGTGATAGCACTTTTCTGAAGGTCTTGAGAACCGTGAAGGTACTTGCAAGTGAAGCACTTAATCTTCGATTATAGGACCTGCAATTCATGTTTATGTATTTCCGTAGACTTGTTAAAGTCTTCTTGAGAATTCAAAATAGCGCCCACATCTGCATAGATTATCGGCACACTCTTTGCCACACCCACTTTTTGCCCATCACTGCCGCATGAGTTGCGTTGCGTAGAGAAATTTCTAAAACTGATTGCCGCCTGGGGTATCGAAATTCAGTAATCAAGGGGGAATTAAGTGAAAGGGGCCGTTACCCAAAGGCGGTTGTTGGCTATGGCTACTAAAGGTAGGGGTTGACAGAAATCTAATAATTATTGATTATTGACTCATTTGGCAAGACGACATATCGAAAGAAGAGGAAGGAGGACATGCCATATTCTATGCACGCCCGAACGGATACTGGGTGAATGCTAATAGCTCGTCGAGATAACATGAATAAATCGCTAGGGTTCTATCATAAGAGATAACATGTCGCACTGGTCAGCCAGGTTAAGCATAGAATGGGAGCCGTTAGAGTGAAGATAAGTACCAAAAAGGTATCTTGGTCATGTACCGGTAAAACGCATTCCAAATAGCAAGTCTGTTATGGAGGCAGGCCCAATTTCCTTTTGCACGAACAGATACGAGTTGTTGAAGAGATTACGTCATACTCTGGGCTTATTCACGTAACATTCTATTCTTTTGTATAAGCACGTTATGCTGATAGAATCAGTGTATGTGACCGTGACTCTGCGGTACTCAGTATGTAATCCAGTAGAAAGTAATAATGCTGTTAATGTATACCCTAACGCTGTAAATCAGGTGTCTTTCCTTTGCACTTCTGATCCACAATCCAAACTAAACAACAAAAGTCAAGAAAGACCTCATATTTATGGTACTTCTACACGGGCAGCAGCAACACAATGAATGCATATCAGATTTCTAGGATATCCTTTCAAAAATGCATGGAGCAATATTTTGGGCATCTCCAATTACAAATCTTTAGGCAAGGCTTTTTGAAGGAATTTAGTCATGAAACACAAATCCTCGTGGGTACATCCTTTTCAATATTGCACTCTTTAAGAATACCGTGACGTAGCTATGACGCAACGGCCAAAAAACGAATACCACTAGTTGATTGCAATTGGTATTGTAAATTTGTTCAGCATTGTTTGCCACTGAACAAAGCTAGCAGGAAATTTCCCTCTGCTTCAAAATATTGGCCAATCATTAAACTGTGTCATATTTCAGACTTTTGATAGCCAAGCTTAAAGCTGACAAACGCTTAAAGAATTACAAGTTAATAAATGCAAAAATCCAAACATGTTTATGGGAAACTTAGAATCAAAGAAATAGGCAATACCAGAAACCAGTATCAAATATCAAACATTTCATTTTATCATAAGTATTTGTGGTTCAAATATGTCATCTAATGAATGGGTGAACAAATACAAAATCTTTATTTGGAGCTTAGTCTGTCTTTTTAGGTTTCTTCTTAGCAACATATGCAACATAGTAAAAATTTGAAAAAAGCAGCATCATACTTAGGCCATAGAAAATACCATATATACAAAACCCATGGTACAAATAACCCAGTGTGCACTCAATTAGCCCCAAGAAAAACTGGAATATCTGCAGCTGTGTAAGTCTCTTCTTCCATGAAACATCAACAGAGGTAGCAACAGCAGTGGCAGCATAGTATGTGTAAAGGAAGACATGGACCATGGAATTCAGTGCAATCAAGGCACCGATTGGTGGCCACGGAGCATACTTGTGTGCATAGTCCCCAAGGAGCAGGATAGATGAGTGGTGGTAGACCTGCAAAACAAAGCAACTCGAAAATAAACCAACAGGAAAATGAAGTTCTTTAAAATGTGTTAACAGCTATAGAAATTTGAAACTCAGCTCAGATCAATCAAAATTGCAATCTTTTTTGATCAATTTTGGTCCAATGGTTCAAAGCAAACCCTTGCTTTTCATATATTTAAGTCTTACAAGAACATTAATTTTAGTTGGTAGGATGAAAGAGGCTTAAGGCTTGTTTCATTGACTCATGCTGAGACTGTAGACATCCAATGTTGGGCAAACTTATCTTTAATTTTAGAGCCCCTCCATCTACTGCTGGGCATGCCCTAAATTCTAGATTTAAAGTCTATGCTTAAATCATTTTGCTAAATGTTTATAAAAATGACATCAACTAGTCATAAAACTTCAACTTCAAAATTAAATCAAATGGAGTTAGAGTCCAGAGCTGTCAATATACATGCAAGCCTATTATATTCACAATCATAAAGAACCACCAGAAATAGACAATACCAAATCATATCCAAATGACCTTCAAAATTCTAAAACAAACATTGGAACAGCATTCCTGGCCATGTTTGCTTTCTAATCCAATACAAGGTTGAAATCTGCATATTACTGGGATTTGCTAAGACACCCAATAAAGAATAATCAATGAGGACTTACATGCAAGAAAGATATTTGCCTTTGCTTGTGTCTCAAAACCATGAAAACTGTATCTAAGAGCTCAAAATATTTGGAGAAAAGGTAGACATGAAGGCCTGTCTTGACAAAATCATTATGCAGCATTTCAAAGAAGCATCCACAGTCAAAGTGCCCATAGACCAAGAGCAGCAGTGATGATAAACTAAGTAGGGTGCACATGACATTGTGGACCACCATTGCCTGCAAGAAAAAATATTGGTTTAAGACTAGGCACCATATTTGCCAAAGAACAAAGGGGGGTGTACTTTAATCTGCAAATGTTTTTGTAACTCAGCACTGTCTGGTTCCTTTCTTTCTTTATCTTTTAAAGGCAATGGTCTTCAAGTAAATAGCTACACAAGGCTGCATCACATTGCATTTGGAAAATATCTTAAAAGAAACATCTTGTTTTAAAAGGTGACTTACTTTAGACATAATCAGGAAAAAACACCTTCATTACACCATAGCAATATTTTCACATCAATAGTGCTTCAAGAAGAATGAAGGCTTTTTAAGAAAGTAAGGGAAAAGTGCCCACTGTTTGAAGGTATCAAAATTCTTTTTCTTTGAAACATCAAGCAATCAAGAAATAAGTGTCTCTTTTGTAACATTCCAGTTTGTAGCAGAACTTGACTTTTCAAAAGAATCTTTAGCATTGGATGAAGCACTAAAAATATTTAAGAACTTGCCTTTTTTAGGGAAAATGGTGGGAATATTTTTCTCCATACCACAGATGATGCAACAAAGAAAAGATATAGGAGCACCACTCTGAAAGATGGTAAATTGGCAAAATCACGGCCAAACTTGATATATCTCTCTGTAAAAAGAAAAAAATTTTCAAATTTCTTCTGATATTAAAAAAACATCACAATTAACTGTATCAAATTGAAAAAAGTGCATTAAGATTTTTTTGATAAACAAAAATCATTGGTGATTGGCTTTCGAAGAAAACACTCCATTTCGTTCATAATTTTGGATACAATTCTGGGTAACCAAGAAGTATCGGTGCAAGAAAAAATGTGTGTAAAAGTTTCTTTCAATTAAAAGCGCATTACGGCAAATTTAGCATGTCTTGCAAAAAAGGGGCGGTGCAAGAAAAAAAGCAAAAAGAGTTCCTTGTTTTGAGATCCGCCACTCCCCTTCCTTGGGTCAAATGTATCAAATGGGTCAAAAAGGAAAAAATATGGCATTTGCCATGTATAAATTTCTTCGACGACAATCTCGTTTTGTTTTCTGTGTGCAGTTCGATCATCTGCAGACCGAGGGTTTTTTAGCAACGCAAGGAAGGAAACCAAAGAAGAGTCAACTGCTGGAGCTCATTTCTGCAAATAAAGCATGGATCATCCCGATCTAATTAGACAAAAAATAGAGATTTCACCTGGCAGCATTTTTGCGGCTTTAAACAAACTTTAACCTTTAAAGTGTGTTCAAATTTATCTTCGGTGTCACCACCCAATTACTTGTAACCATTTGCTTTCCCCTGCATTGTGAGAGAGAGGTATATCTGCCCTGGCTATGAAGATCAAAGTTCAAGTTCAAAGCGCCAAGAGGGTGCTGGGAAATATAGTGACGTCAACAGCAAATTTGCTGAACAGAAAGTACAGAAGAACATTTTGCAGAATGCATTACCGTAAATCCTCGAATTGCCCCCCCCTCGAAAAAGCCTCCCCTCGAATAAGCCCCCACCCTAGAACTACAAATTTTCAATAAGCCCCCCCTCGATTTTTTTATTTTTGACTCCTGAGGTTGCCTCTGGCTTTTTAGTGAATTACCACAAACAATTATATTTTTGTTAATAATTTAATCAAATGTTACTTTCTACTTAGGCTACTTTATATATTATGAAAAGAAAGAAATTTCAAAAAATTATCTTTTTATGTGATATGTTTCAGGAAATTTTATAAGCCCCCCCCCCTCGAACAAGCCCCCATCCAAAAATATCAAAAATAAATAAGCCCCCAGGGGACTAATTCGAGGATTGACTATCACTGAAACAAGACGTGCAATAAAAAATGTCTGTAAACAAACGCAGGTGAGGTAGCACAAATTATGCCAACGACTTCTGATACTGGAGGCCTAAAGTTGACAGCTTGCCTTTAAAAACAAAATATGATAACAACTATGTTCTGTTCCTTAAAGAATTTTTCTAGATAGGTAGAAACTGCAGGTCAAGCAAACATAGGTGACACAAAACAGTCATACAATGGAACGAAAGTGAAGAAAAAATGTGCGTCGATTCAATTAATTGTTCAGCGTAATCACGGAAAGTTACATACAATCACTGATAATTCTTTCAAAATGTTTCTAAAATTTACAGAATCGATTATAAATAACGGGCATCATTAGGAAAATTCTATAGATTGCTGTTGTTGAAGAATATACATATTCTCAAAGCAGTATTTTACTTTTGCAATGAAATATACTGTGATTGGTTAAATTTGTTAAAATTATACTATTGGCTAAAAGTTGTGTTGCATAGTAACCAGGATTTAGCGACTATTGGAGTTGTCAGCTGTGCAGGTCAAGAGGTATCGTTTCATCTATCAAGGGGCAAATGCTTGTGCTAATAGAGAACTGTCAAAACTGAAACGAGTGATACTTTTCAAGAGTTAGTTTTTAAGTAGGAAATCTCCTTGAGCCTAAAAATCAAACATCAAACTCATTTTTTACATTATCGGTGATTTCGAGAAAAATGATTGTTTGTAGCCAGGACAAAATTATCATAACAAAGTTTGTGCTTTGGGAAAACGGATTGGTGGAATTACAGCTAAGCACTCCTGCTGTCAAAAGAATATTTCTAAACACTTAAAATAAATCAAACCATGCCATGAAACCAAGCCAATTCGTTCAACGCCTGTTTAGTTGCAGAGTAAAATCTACCGTATTTATTGGGCCAGTTTGGGAGATTGAGAATGAAAAGATGAAAGCAAATAAAGTAATTTGCTTGCTCTAACATTTTAAACAACGCTAGAAACAGAAGCAAAGGAACAATCTATAATCCTGTCTCCAATCGCTCCACCCTTCACTCCCTGTGCATGTTGACTCGACCCCTTGATTCCATGGGAGCTTCACCAACCCACGTTAGAACAATATGGTCCCAGTATGCCATAATGGCATAGTTTGCACTAGCTGTCTTGGCTTAGGGGGGCTAGGGGCAATTGAAACTGCCACTGTACGAATAATCCAAGCCTGAATTATAACTGTGAGGCCAATCCTTGTTTCACTTCTCTTCTTTCTTCCCACAATGTCTTGCCACTGCATTGGCAGACCTTTTTGATATTCTCGAACAGCCCAGCTGACCTTGCAATTATTCCACAGGCAATGCTTGAACAAAAAATAACAATGCCTTACCATGCAGTAATGTTGACAAAGATATCATCAGCTACTAACTCTGCAGAAATCAAGATGATGAAACAAAGTTTCTTGCTCCAATGAATTCAAGATGATGAAACAAAGTTTCAAATCAGCTTCTTTACTGATTGGCCCCTTATCACACAATCATGGAATGCAAAACTTATGATGCCATACAATTTAGGGAATTCAAAACTTCCTTTCTAAGGAAAGTGGCCAATTCTCTTGACAGCTAAAACAAAGGCAGTTAAATAAATGTGCCAAATCAGATAGATAGTTGTGTTTGCCTTTCCAGTATAGTCAAAAGGAGCCAAGCCTAAAACCTACTCACAAGAAATTTTGGCACTCACCCATCACTACAACTAGTGTCTTCATGAAATTTATCTTCTTTGGCATCAACTACCAGAGATCTGCCAATAACATCCCATACCTAGGTGGTAGGGTAATCATCAGGTACAAAATAAATGTTTGGATGGAAACATAGTACTGGAAAAATCATACACTTCTTAGCGATTTGTGATCAATAATTCTATGGATGAGTTCTTACACTAGATAAAAAGGTTTCAGTAACAAAAGGGGACACAGAAAGGCAACAAACTATGTCAACAAACTGATTATTCAACATTTAATGATAAGCTCTTTAACTTATTGGTCAGGTTAAATAAGGACAGATACAGCATAATAATCAAACAGCCATAAACTTACCTTGATTTTTTCATCTTGAAACCTGAACACAGATCGTCCATAATGGTTACTTTCAATGTTCCCCAGGTCACCAACATGCTGTGAAAATTAGGCACATAAAACCTGACATGCATAAAGACCATATTAACTGATTCCTACAAAATAATGAGTTGAATAGCTTTTTACTTGAATCATTTATCTTCGTTTGTTTGCTTGATGGATTTTTTTGCCCTAGAATTATTTGTTTGTTGTTTAAATCTTTGTTTGATTCTAGCTTATGTTTAATATTTGTTTGTTATTTCTGATATGTTAATCAACTGATAATTTTCATCTAAGTGGCAAGCAGGAATAGCAAGAAAGCAGTTTATTAATTGCTTTATCCTGGTAATCATCCCTTAATGAGCACTGTCTAGAGCCCACGAAGACTAAAATTATCTGTATATATATTCACAAAAATACATTATAATGATCAAAGGTAATTAACAATACTATATACAAATGTGAAATAACATGGAGAAATCACAAAGCTCATACAATTATGGCCACAATTTAACATTAGAAAACAGAAATTGACAAAAATTGCAAGACATATCACCTACTCTTTCACTGTCAGTTCTATCTCCATGAAGGGTGCTAGTTGGATTAAAATGACTTCCTGTGCTGCAATTTCAAGATAAAACACAATGAATACATGAAAACAAAGGCAAAAAACGTTTGGAGTATCATAAAAGGAAGGACAAATGAAAGATGTATTTTACCTCTGGCAGCCATTTGACAGGTCACCAAGTGTATTGATATGCAACCCATGCTTTCCCACAGATAGGCCTTCAATGGTACCATCAATTATGCAGTTATTCTCTGTTGTCTGAAATGAAGAACTAGGGTAAATGAGCAGAAAAAAGTAAGTCAATATGTATTTATTGTACAAAACTCTTTCTTCAGCTTCAAATCTCTGATCTGTTCTCTGATCTATGGCTTCAAAATCAGGGGCATCACTAAAGGAGGGGTTCAGGTGGGTGCAAGTTTATATTAAAGGAAATAAACTTGTTTGTTTGTGTTTCTAAGTGCAACCTCTTTTGAAAGATTTGCCAATGATATTGTTGGGTTGTAAACCAACAATTATACCATGCCCTTATCCCAACCATGCTCAAAAAGTCACACCCACTTGTTTTATACCTCCACCCCTGTCCAAAATGCTTTGACACAAGGATCTACAGAAGTAAAGTAAATCCAAAAGGTTAATCCACAACATGAAACAACCAACAAAACCCTGACCAGCAGTTAAAAGTCATAATAATTTTCATAAGTAAAAGTAATTGGAGATAAATAATGGAAAAGCAAGGCAATTGGATTTTACTTGAACAAATCGAACAACTCCATTAATGTTGTCACCCATGACATGGACAACAGCTGCTCCAATGTGACCTTGGCCTAAAAATTGATGAAAACCATATTAAGAAATTATAATGGTGTCTCAAATAGTAATCACATGAAATATATATCTGGATGAGAGTGAATCTGCATTCAGTTGAAGCTTGACTAACTGGTAATAACAGTCAGACTACTAACTAATAACAGGTTTAAAAATTTCTAATGCAATATTGCTTTTGCTCATCACAGTATTTGCAGCAGAACACATGATTAGATGGTGTATCAGCAGGTTGAGCTATATTTACTGTAAAAACATCTTCAAGAACACTGGTATCAATAGTAGAGGTGTATGAAAAGAAACTGGTTCTTTACAAAATACAATACCTTGACTGTATCCATGTCCTCTGAACACAACAGTATTTCCACTTTCTTCTAACAAACTTTGAACTGCACCAGAAGGCATTGTTGTCTCCAACACAACATATCGCTTCTCTGGACTGATATCTAGTAGCTTGATATCTGAGAGGAATAAAGCCTGCATAAACTGAAGATTGACAACATTGAGAGCTTTGTAATTAACTCTAATGAAAATCGGAAAAAGATTGTCATGGAAAAGTCATAAAACTAAACACCCATACTTAACAGCCAGGTATTTTGTCACTAACAATGCCAGAAACTTAACTTTCTAAAAAGCATATTGCTTTCTTTATTCTGGCTAATATGAGTTGGAAATAATTAAACCATAGTTGGATTTGGAAGATCAATGATTAAATTTATTTTTACAAGACTCAAGAATTCGAATAAATTTACAAATCTAAAGCAGAAACTGAGGTATCAAAACTACCTTTTCTGTATTTTTGTAAACAACATCAGTTAGAAAAATTACTTGAGAACATACCTTTGTGCGAATTCATCAACTCTTTCACTTTTTCAGAAGAGGTATCAGTCATGTCTACAGCAAACTCCATCTGTTTTTAGAAAAAGAGTCTTCTATTATACTTGTTTAAAAAGGGCTAGATTCGGCGCTAGACTAGAATACATTCGGTGCTAGACTAGAATACAGTTGATGTGGTTGAATGACTGATGACTCTATTAAAAATCTTGTCTCTGGCCAGCTGGTTCCACAACCCATGCCGAAGCTGGAGCTAACTTGCTTTTTGCAAAGTATATCATGCAAATAAAAATAACGACGTGGAGATGCTGATTTACTTAAGATTTAAACTTATGCCTTACCGTTGTTGGAGTCATATAATCATTTGTCGAGGCCATTTTGTGCCAATCTAAGTACAAACTGCTAAGACCTGAGCCTTCTTGCAAAATGTTCTCTGCATTAGGCTACTGCGCAGTTCTGGGAAAGCGCAGCGGCAGACAGAAGATATCGAGGGTCTCAAAAGTTTTTTCTAAAGACAAGAATAACTCGAGGTTTCATAAAATGGTAATCTTTAGAGGGGTAGTTTACAAATCATTCTCGATCTTCACTTTTACATTCTGTTTCACACTAGATAAGAAATGGAAATGAGTTTGCCCATGATCTGGAGATTCCAAAATATATCAATATTTGTTGTTGTTTTGTATAATGATTTTCTTTAAATTTATATTTTATGCGGGGCTCTCTCTCAATTAGTTTATCTATTTAAAGAGCTCCTCCTTAATAAGTCTTTATTTCATATGCAGTCTAATATTTATTTTTTGTTGGATGTAATTATTTTTTATTGTAATTTTACTTGGCTGTATTGTAATATGTATTGGATTGTATAAAAAATGGATTGATATGAAAAAGGAAAAAATGATTCCTAGAATAGCTGTGTTTATCTTTGCAAGCTCTTTTTCACACGCTTAAGAAGGGACATTCAAAACTTGACTTGGATTTAGTAAATAATGAACCATAAAAACGGCAAATCTCAGCTTAGAACTTTATGCTAACGTATGAAAAGATTTATTTCCATCACATGTCATTATCAGCCTTCCAGAAAAACCACTATTTTAATATTATGTCTTAAGCCCTAAAACTTTTCGAAATAATTTATTTTCTTACTTTTTCTTTTTCAAAACAGAGAAGACAAGGTATCGATGTGGATGGACATCTAATTTTAAGAATACAAATTGTTTCAACATGTATTGCAAGGAAGGCATCCTACTTTGTCAATGGACAGGGCTGATCTTTGTGCTGTCATCTCCTAGGCGCAACTGGAGGACTAGGAATCATTATGAATGTCAGGCAATGACTGCTATATCACTTATGCTTGAAATTAAATCTATGAGCTTCTCAGACTGAAATTTTAAATTTCATAACAAAGACAAGTATGACAAAGTAAAAATACAATGTTTTTCTCTGTGCAAGTATCTAAAAATATTCCATCATTTCATAAATATAGTAACACATCACAAATTATAAAGAGCATTTCCTTGCCTTGAAGTTACGAAGCCATGTAAAATGGTGAAAACTTTCAAGCACGTCGTTGGAAAAACATATTACAAGCTCTTGAAATGAAGACCCCTTGAGGGTTTACAAATTCAGAAATAAGGAGAAAATGCAAATGCTATAAATATTCAAAATTTCAATGAATCGTGAAAATGTCTACCTTACATTATTCTGTCTCTATTTTCTATTTCTTTATGTTTTTAGAAAACATAAATAGCGATACATCAGTGGACATGCAATAATACTCTATAGCATTTTATGATGCTAACTTAACTCAAACTTTACTCAGTGATTTTCGCTTTCATAAAGCTTTTAGCTTATGAAAAACACGTGTTTACGCTTCCTTAGTCTAAAATCTAAAATCTAAAATTTGCCTGTAGCCTGAAGTTATCAATCCTGTCTCGTGTTCAGTATTTGCCAGTTATGTTTTATCACCAATCTGATTCAAGGCTTACGTTTTTGAAGTTACTGTCAATATCAAATATGAGTCTCTCACCTTTTTCATATTACCAAATGCTTGTACTATCAACTATCCTTTTCGTTTGTTGAGTCTAAAGCACTAGTCGCTACTGGACACAAAATAAGGGAGGGGTCTATCACAAGACGAAATCTAGTATCAGTCATAGTTTCACATTAAAAGTTTCATTCCAAACCTACAATAAATCACTAGCAGACCATCTATGTCAAAAGAGTGCAAAAAGCAATGATTCTGATCATGACTTAGGATCAAAAGCCCTCATCTATCTTGACACAGATCGTCTTCACCTCAGTGTAAAACTCCAATGAGTCGCGGTATCCTTCCCTTCCAATACCAGACTGCTTATACCCCCCAAAAGGCATGTTCAGATCTCGGATGAGCCAGCAATTGCACCAGACTGTCCCGACCTGAAAGCAAGGTTTTGATCCTGAGCTACAAGGATGTTTATAAAGAAGGGTGGACCATGGGGGAGGGTGTTGGTAGGGGTTGTCATTGATATTTTGTCAGTATACTGAATGGCATTTGGGGTCTGGAGTATATTGCGAGTAGATTCTAGACAACACTATCTTTTTCGATTGGGCGTGTTCCATTACATAAAAGATTGCATTTTGGAATATTAATGATAATTTCTCGCACTTTACAGTTTATTCTGATAATTTACCTCGAGTTTTGGCGCCACGCGGTGAATTCGTGACCCATTCTCACTCCACAGAGTTGCGCACAAACCATAATTCACCCCATTAGCTCGCTTAATGACCTGTAACAAAAAACAAGCCATTGACAATCGTCACTCTCTTATTGAGGAAGAGGTGGACTACACGAAAACGCCTGTTACATCCCTTGTGGCCACAATTGGATTGATTCTCTTCCGCAAAGGACTACAACCCGTCAATACCATTACCTAGAAAGAGGTACATTAGAGTGCAAAGAAAATGATGTGCTGCACTACGTACCTCTTCTTCGGTATCAAAAGGTGCAATGCACACGAATGGGCCTAAAAACGTACAAGAACCAATGGTCAGTCCATGGTCATTCACGTGCACCAACCAACTAAGCAACATAATAACAGAGAAACCAATAAATGAATAACAACATAGAAGAAGAATAGTCCAAATAAAAAGTACCGATTCTCATATTTTCATGTTGACATATATATATATATATATTCATTCAAAAACTTATTCTATAAAATGTTTAGACGATAGTATATAAACTCAAAGAAAACAATTTCGTAAGACGTTTCGCCTTCGCTTCATCAGTAATCATTATATATATATATATACATTATATACATATATATATATATGTATATAATGTATAGTAATATCTAATGTATAGTAATATATAATTCGGCACACCCCCTAATTCGGCAGGCCCCTGGAATCATCAGATGCCACGATCCAGCAACTTTGGGGAGAATATAGTAAGTCGTGCTTTGATAAAAAAAGGAGTGGAAAGATAGCAACTAACGCAGTGAAACGCACGATAAGTAGCCAACGAGGGTGCAGTGCTTCAGAACAGAGGAGCAATGCATTGAGGTGAGCTTACCAAAGACTTCTTCTTGCATGCATAGTAAGTCGTGCTTTGGTGAAAAAGGAGGGGGGGGGTAGTAACTAATGCAGTGAAACGCACGATAAGTAGCCAACAAGGGTGCAGTGCTTCAGAAGAGAGGAGCAATGCATTGAGGTGAGCTTACCAAAGACTTCTTCTTGCATGCATAGTAAGTCGTGCTTTGGTGAAAAAGGAGGGGAGGGGTAGTAACTAATGCAGTGAAACGCACGATAAGTAGCCAACAAGGGTGCAGTGCTTCAGAAGAGAGGAGCAATGCATTGAGGTGAGCTTACCAAAGACTTCTTCTTGCATGCATTTGGTGCTGTCTTCGAGGCCGATGACAACAGTGGGACGCAGAAAGTAGCCCTATGACGTAACACATCTCGTCAAATCAATGTGGTAATAAGAACATTATCAATAGTCAACAAAGGGTAAACAAGTTTCGGTGCCTTGGCCACAAATGGTTTATATCTTTATAGAGGAACCTTCAAAGGTCAAAAGACTAACATCAATTTCGGACGACTAAAAATCACCAATTTCCTAAATTTAATTCAATTTTCTTCTTTGCTTCGCCCAAAACTATAAGCATAGTCAATCAGCTACTCCATCATTATCTCAAAACATCAAGAAATTACAACTGTAACCGAGTTTGAGAAAAAGAGCAGCAATTTTCAACAGCTCCAGTGCAAACTTTGTGCAGACGCAAAGATGGAAATCAAACCTTTTTGTTTTTCTCAGGTAGGTCGATTGGCTCATCCTTGCCCTCCCCACAAAGAACTTTACCGCCCTCCTCCTCTGCCAGACTAATGTAATACTTGACCTATGAAGTGAATGTAAAACAGAAGCGGTTGATAAATTGAGAGGCACCAACCTATTGATGCCAGTACTTGCCCATCACGATGAACTACAATAAGTTACATAATTCTTGCAAACACGTTAGAAATAAAAACCTGCAAAAATTAAAACACTCACTTGTGTTGAGCAGTTAGGAAAACATATCGAAATTATGGCAATCTACCTAAGGGTGCTTGACCATTGAAGCAAAACTGATAAATTAATGTTTTCCCTTAATCAAATATCTCTCAAGAGACTGATAGTGACTCGTTTGTCTAATTTTCATTGTCACACCATGTCATGCCGACACATCTTTTCTCGCTCCTCAGCCTAGACTTTCCATCCTCATTACATCATAATTTCATCATTCTCTCTCATCCCTCGTCAGCAAATTTATTTTTAGAATAATCAATATGAGTAGAATTGTAATGTTCAGTCAGTCAGTCAGAATCAGGGTCAGAAACAGAGCAACAGAATACACAGGCAACGCATCGTCTCTCTATCCCGGCCTGGCTCCGTGTCCTCTGCATGTCAAATTAGACAACAATGGTTCGGATTGTCCATAGAGGTTGAGCAACAGAGTTGGTATAAACCCATCTCAACTCGTTTCTACAGGCTATTAAAGCATTTTCAGGCATTCATAGAATTAACAAATTTAGATTTAAAAAGCTTCAGTTTATCTCCATTGCACGATAGTAGAATTTTGCTTACCACAATTATAAATCAAAATGGATGAAGTTCATCAAAATGGAAAGACTATGGCTCACATGTAAAATAAAAAGTTGAAATGCAGTTACCTTTTCATAATGTTGTTTACTAACAAGGGCTCCCATGAAACTGCTGTCATCTTCTGGAGGGCCAACTTTGATTCTCCTAGAGAGGACAATTATAGACATACTTTGTTTATGTTCTTTATGGCAATTACAAAGGGTTTAGTTACTTTGAAAGAAGACATGCACAAAATGAAGACATGCATGAAACCATTGTTTTGGTGTTTGAACATCAAGATAATTTAGAGACATTCTATAAAAAAAATTAATGAGAAAATGCTCATATTTTATAACATGGTCTTCAGACTGTACAAATTCCTGGGCTTGGGAATCCCATTGCCTAATACCTTCTAACGGCTAACATGCTGTCTGGGTTTTTAATGCTCAACACTACTTTATCGTTAATATGCAGAACAGTAGTTCCAAAAATGCTAACATTGCCTTAACTGACAGCAGCCTGAAAACATATCTGTTTATTGGTCATACCTGGTTTGCTCAACAAAACGTTGTGTAAATTCTTCAAAGATTTTTCTTTGTACAAAAACTCGACTTGTACACAGACATATCTCTCCTTGATTTGAAAAAGCAGATCTAAGAACAAAGAATAAAGATTTCAAAATAGACTAGTAAAATGAAAAGCCTTCCCAATTCTGTTGACTTACTTTGGAACAACCAAGAGCCTTCTCATAACTTGGAATTCCCTTGCTATAAATGTAAACTTGCTGAGCTTCTCCAAGCAACACAAATAAATTCCTTTTTTAGTGACAATATCTAATATAGTATGTTGTTGCTCTTTTGCTGATATTAGAACATCAAAAAAATCTTGGTATCCGAAGGCCAAATAGTGACTCCCTTGAATTTAAGTACAGTAAAACAAAACAGAAAATATAATTAATGGGCAGGGAGTATTGATGAAATAAAATATTGTAAACTAGCCTTATGCATGTTGAGACAGCTTTTTCAATGTTAGCATCATCAAACACAATTGCTGCATTTTTACCTCCAAGCTAAAGAACAAATATTGTCATAAATGTTTTTATACTTTCAAAAATGAAAGTAAATACATGCTTAAATGCAGAAAAATGGGTTAAGAAATATGAACATCAAACTAAACAGATAAAAATAACTAATAATTATTACAAAAGAATTTGGCTTTTAGTGATCAAAACAAAGAATCTGGAACAGCTTTTAAATTTACAAAATTCAGAATAGCTCTAAAAAATTCTAAAGAAATATAATCAGGACAGCTTAATAAAAGTCCCTGATAAACAAAGCAAGACTGTAAGAATACAAATTGTTATCAAAGAAAATATAACTTCAGTTCATTGAAAATAATCATGAATTAAGTTTTTCACAAAAGTTATTCAACAAATATTTCATGCACATAACATATAAAAATAAGAGTCAATGGCTGACTACAATTTCGCAAACATGACCATGGCCTTTATGCTTTGATAAAAATGACTCCCAGCAGCACCAGTGAAATTGATATCAATTAAAGTTATTGAAAAAGATATGTAGTTAAATATGAATGTGGTTATTGACTTCTGGTATATCATACTTCCCATTACTTGAAGGTTTTTTGGAAGGTTTAATTTGACTCCAAACAAAGTATCTAAACTATACAGAATGGCTCAGAAATACCTCAAGAGATAGCTTCTTGCATAGAGAAGCTGCCTTTTCTTGTATATAGTGACCAACTAATGTTGAACCAGTAAAAGATAGTGCTCTGACTGCCGGATGTAGCACAAGAGCAGATCCAGTATCTTTGCCATTCCCAAAAACCATGTTGACGACACCAGGTGGGAGACCTAAAAGTTGATTCAAATCAACCAAACTTACTTTTTAAGATGTTCTTAGTGGTTAGAAATTGGAACATGGGTTCCATTTGAAAAAGAATGATGGTCTAGAAGTGTCAAAATCAAAGAGCACAAGCACTTGTTTAAATAAACTGCAATTAAACTTTAAATTTACACTTCATAAGATACCATGAAATTATCGTAAAAATGATAAATATAGATTTTAAAGTTTAAAAAATAACATTTAGAAGCAGATTAAACTGGGAAAGACTGCATAAAATCATAAAAATCTCAAAACCTGCTTCATTGAAAACTTCGCAAAGCATCCAAGCTGTGACAGAAGTAAATTCACTTGGCTTGCAAACAATGCAGTTTCCAGCAGCAATGGCTGGAGCAATCTTGAATGTCAACAAGTAAAGTGGAAGGTTCCAGGGTGTTATCTGGCCAACAACTCCAACTGGACAGTGAACAGTGTAGTTCAAAGCACCTAAATGGTTTTGACTTGATGACCTTCAACAAAAATTTTCAGTGCCTTTAAAGGTAGAACGTGAAAAGAGTCATAAATTTTCAGCTGTTAGAGGGTATAAGCATAAAAAAGAGTTTAGGGGCATGGTTACCTGAGTGACTGCTAATTGATGACATTCAAGAAGCCTGTACCTTGTAATCTTTTAACTAAAATGTGATTTTGCACATGAACATGAATATTACAAAAAGACATCTACTAAAAGCCAATTTGCTATTGGCCATTAAATCCATGTTATTTCAAATCTGTATCTTTTCATTCTTGGCTCCTTTGGAAGGTTCATATTTGTCTTCTTTAAACACCAATCTTTGGCACTTTTTGATGATTCAAATAATGAAGAAATGTGCAACTCAGTTTACAGCTAGTAGAAAACTTATATAAAAATGAAAAATACTAAGAATAACATTGTTTACAAAATAAAGAGTAGAATTTTCATCTGATTGAAAGGATTAAACGCACTTACTGATTGCCAAAATGCAGAATAGCAGAAGAGAAAAATCTAAAGTTATGGACTGCTCTTGGAATATCAACAGTCTTTGCCAACCAGAAAGGTTTGCCTTGGTCTCGTGATTCTGCTTTTGCAAACTCCAGAAGTTTTGCTTCTATCAAATCAGCAATTTTCATCATAATAAATGACCTTCTTGCAGTTGAACTGTTTGCCCACCTGATAAAATTAATTAGAATAGAATCAAAACTTTTTACTAAACTACAAAACTATATAAGTTGATTGAACTACAAATTTCCAAAATAAAATGTTTTTTGGCTAGATCCTTATTGTTATATTAGCTATCCATGTTGACATTTGTTAATGGCATGGCACCACTTGCTATCTTCAAAGAAGTAACTCAGCATATTGACATGAACTTTCTATGAAATTTGAAATCATTATTTTGCTCAAAAATAACCATGTTAAGACATTCCAGTGAAAGCATTTGTTTGTACAAAGATGCAGGTTTCTATGAGTTAATTTACAGACTTTAATTGTTAGTTTAAATGGTAAGAGGGAAATCCAGGATCTAGGATACTTGTTGCTGACAAATTTATTATTCCACTAATTAAATACCTGTTTGAACTTTCAGTAAACTGTTTTCTAGAAGGGAGTGTCTGCTATAGCTGAATTTAGACTTCAGAAGAGGATTTGAGAGAAAAAACTGCATTCAGTATGGCTTGAAGCATAAATTTTAGTCATATCCTTCTCAATTGCTAGAAAAAGCGGAACTATTTTTCGCATACTTAAAAGTACTTTTTCGTCCGACACTCCTCAGAGTATGCAAACGTCGGAAGATAACCAAAAACTGACCGAATAAAGTACTTTTAAGTATGCAAAAAATAGTTCCGCTTTTTCTAGCAATTGTGAAGTTTTGTACCACAAAGCACTTGTTCTCATATCCTTCTGTACATTTATTGCTTTAGCCAACCACACACCTAACAAGCTTTAGGTGTCTGACATACTAACCATGGTACACAATGGACAGCTTCGGAACCCTCATTTCAAAAACAGTACACCATCTCTCTTCTTAAAAAATAAATGCGTAAGAAAGGCATATCATATCATCACATGTAAAATACAAGTAAAAATTGTTATCCTAGCGCTGGAAAAGGTACTACAATTTCTAATAAAACATCAATAAATCGCATTGGGTCGAATACACTGGGCTTCAAGCCAACAGCAAATGTGTCTTGCATTGTACTAGTAGAGTGAAACTAATTAGGTAGGGACGCGAGACATCTAGATAGCGTACTAACTCGTGTTGGGCGTTCTCTGCAGCCTGGACTGCAAGCTCGACATCTTTTGGACCACTTGCAGGAACTTTCGCATACACCTCTCCTGTCGAAGGGTCAAAGCTGTCGATGAATTCGTCTGCAGCAACGAACTTTCCATTGATGAAGTTCTGAAGCACAACCATGTCCACGTCCATGTTTACTACGCCTCGTGACGTAAACGCTGGAACAGCAACAACAACAAATATGTCCTAGCGTCATGACGTAGTTCGGGGTTTGACAATGAGGTGGGGTTTGGTGATTTCTCAGTAAGAAGCGAAGAGGATTTAAAGTTCATACAATTAATTTGACATTACATTGATTACCACATTTATAGTTTGGCAAGAAGATGTTACCAGAAGAAAGTTAGGCAATTGCAATAGATTTGAAAATTCTTTGCTTACTTTCGGTCTTGAAGTTTTTTGAAGTTACACAGTTCACATTTTTTATAAGAATAAAGTCTAAAAGAATAACGAGGCTCAAAACCGGGCTCAACCTTCACCAAGACTAACATTTTTCCTTAATTTGAGCTTTCTCCCAAGGCAAAATGTGTCACCTTGACGCCATATATGTTGTATATATAAGTATGAATCATTTAAGAATAATCTTGGGCATAAAATAAATATCTTTAAGAATATTGAAGCTCGGAAAAGCTACATAGATATTCGTATGAAAGTGTGTATCTAGCAGTCATTTATAACAGCAAGCTTTTTACAAAACTTGCAAATTAATAGTTTTTCAAAAGTAAAAGCAACTGCCTTCAAAACAACGATAAAATTTTTAAAGCAAACCGAGAGATTAAAGACATAGAGCACGACTATCTCAAGCTGGTCCCTGAAAGGTCGCACATAGCAAAGCAGACGCATAGCGTGCCAGCCTCAATACGTCATTTGATGACAAGACGTACAATCATTATTGTTAGAAGCAAAACATGCAAGTCCTTTTAACAATGGATGCAATAAACAGAAGCATCATTTTCTGAATCAACACAGAAGGGCTGGTGTATGGTGCTTTGTAACCATGGCGAAGATGCCCCCACATAACTCCAATGAGTTTATATGGGGGTTAACCAGAAATCCTCAGCATTGGTTCGCTTTTAGCCAGAAATCCTCAGCATTTGACGGCCACTAAGAGTGTATTTCCAAAAGAATTTGAAAACCCTCGATTGTTTATCGTCAGTTGAGTGAGATGGATACACAACGTCGAAATATTTCATAATAAAAGCTGAAACATCCTAGTGAAGTTTTGTTGATCCTTTTCATGATGGCCTTTGAAAGAAAGATTTGTGTCTATTGACATAGGAAAGGCTTACTGACAGCTTGGGACGAAGTTCTCCTTGACTTGTATAGCTCTTTTACAATAGAAAATTGTAAAATCTCAACTCGTAAGATCTTAACTTGAAAAAGTGGCCCGACATAGAAAGACTAGCTCAACTAGCCGTGCATGCAAAGTTCGTTATTCACTTTAATGGATAGCGGGCAAGTGGCATTTAGTCCCCTCAAAACCCCAGAACCCTTTCTGCTTAAAAAGCTGCACATTTTGCAGCTGTGCCTAATGAATCATCAAAAGAGAAACTTGAACTGCTCAATGCTTAAACAACACGTTTATCCTAGCCTTACTTCCTATGGCAGTGACTTTAGAGACACTATTTTATCAAATCAAACATTCATTCATCATTGATCATTTGCAACTGGAAAAAATAATATTTTTCTGTAGGTGAACTTTCTGTTGGGACAATTCCTGACGGATATCAATTGGATCAGAAAGCTTGCTAGCATAATATCAAATGTCTTTTTAACTGCTTGGCTTGAAAATAGTTGCAGTGCATATATTTAACATTAAAAAACTGAAAAATCTTTCATGCCAACAAAAAGGGAATTACCATTCTTCTCACGGCCTTTCTTGGCTGCCTGAGAGTTGCTGACTGAAAACCCATCTCTGGCAACAATTCCTTATAAATTATGGTCCTGCTGTATGTCACTTGGTCAACAGTTCATTGTTCACATGACCAGACTTGCATGCATATTTGCAAGGAGAAAAGAATGACCCTGTTGTGTTGGTAAGCTTTTTGTCTTACTATTTGTTATGTAAGAAATTGACTTAAGAACATATTCAGAGTGTCATAAGTTTTAGGTTGCTTAGAAAATTCTTTAAAAATTAAAAATGAGCTCAAAGTATCAAAAACCTTGCCATTAGAAAGATAAAAGGAAGAGAGGAAGACAACTGGGTTACAACTTTATTCTTTGGACGAACTCATTAGTACACAAGTACAATGATAAGGAGTTGAAGCCAGAGTTGGTTTAGTCAAACAAACCTAAAAAAGAATTGGCATCATAAGCAACTTTGAATGGAGTAATTAGAACTCAAGTGAATCTAGTAAAAATACAAAGGAAATTTAGATGGGAGGAAAATAGAGAGTTTGTCACTCTCTTTGAAGTATTTGATAAATGGGAAAATTAGTTATCAAGATATGGAGGCCTGTATAAGTAAAGTTGTCTTGAATAACAGGCAACTTGATGTTCTTATTTGCTTTTTTGCACCAAACATAAAATAAAAAACTAAACCTTTAGTGAACTGAATGCATTTTCTCAAAGTAAGGTTTCCAACATATCATAGGTCTTGGAATTTCACAGGATGTTAACATGCATTTCCAATACATTTCTAGGTAATTGAAGTATATATCATAACAACAATTACTGAATTACATACAGCATTCCCCTTTCTTCTCCAAGTGACAACATGCAAATCAAATATGCCAGGGACTGCTTAGCAAACGAAAAAGGCCCAAAGCATTAAAACTTACCAAAGCCCATGTCATCATCTGACTCTTCCTCTGATTCTGGTTTCTCCTCCTTCTTCTCCTCCTTGGCATCACCACCTCCTGCAGATGCTGCAGCTGCTGCTGGGGCGGCACCACCGGCTGGGGCACTTCCAACGTTGCAGATCAAGTCACCAATGTTCCTTCCCTCAAGGGCTTTTGCAAAAAGTCCAGGCCAGAATGGCTCAACAGTTATTTTCGCTGCTTTTATCAGCTTTGAGATTTTTTCTGCCTGCAAATGAACAATGAAAGTTGCTTGGTCAACTGTTACAAACTACCAACAGCTGATTCTGCAATGAAGCTCATTTTAAAATTTTATCAATTATATATAAGTAGTACACAGTTAGTGTACGGAGCAATGAAATATTGGTAACAAACAAAGTAAGTTATCAAGTTTACCAAATTACTCAAGTTTTTCATCCACTTTTAGGCTTACTTTCATCTTATGACAGCATTATAGCTAAAGAGTCTAAGCAGCTTTTAATGAACATGGAATGATAACGGAGTATATGGCAATGAAATAATGGCATAAATGGGACATTAATAGCTACTATTGTAATTGATCAAGAAAGAGGCATATGATTTGTGTCAATGTTCATTACTGGTGGCAGTATATCTGAAGTTTACGTCGTAGCAATATCTTTGAATCATGTCCATTAAAAATAATGTTGGTGTTAACTAAATTTCTGAATGGAAGTATTTCCTATCATTCAGCTTTGCATATATTAAACCTCATACTTTTTACATTGATTTTGATTTCTACAATTGATTTGTCCATATTTTCAATAATTTGTCAATTCCTTCCATGACATTGTTGTAACTGAATTAATATGGGCCTAAGTCCTAGGTGGAACAACAAAACAAGAAAAAGGATTCAAACTATGGTTATAAGTCTTGTGCGATTTGGAAGCCTTAACTATTAAATTGTGGCTGCAGCTAAAATCCAGGGAAAAGGTATGGACATTACTTTACTCAAACGCCTCAAAAGATATTCGTTCTTACCGTGATTGGGACGTCATCATCATGGAGAATCAAAGCACTGTATACACATGCAAGTTCCGATGTTTGTGCCATTGTTTAGAATAATTTATGTTTTTCACTCTTCTGAAGTATTATAAGGATGTGGGTTGCTTGAAGTCGCGATGGAATCGGATTCTAGCCTTAGCTCGAAGGAGAACTCCACAACTCTACAACTTTTTTGATAGAAAGGCCGAATGGGGGAATTGCAGATGCACATGGTCAGCGGTGGATGCAGCATGCTGCATGAAATAGAGGCTAAGGACCGATGGCTGAAAGCTTGCGGTAAAGGTAAAAAACAACGAAACTGGAAAGTGCTATAGCTATTTCAGTTTCAATCCACGCAAATGCGAATTGCATTTCTGAACTTTTACAAAAATTGCCATCTTGGGGAGAAATTTATTCATCCGATGGAAAAAAGATAAATAAATACAATCCGATTGATAACTGACTCTGTCAAGCCATCGTTGTTTCTATCTAAAAGACTGAACACCCCAAGAACGAGCCATAACTATTGAATGAGACTTTTGATTCGGAAAATTACTTGGTTAATCATACCAAATTAATTTCGGGGTGGGAAAGGACAAGGGAAGTCTGAAGTTGTTGATGTTGTTACCACCGCCTGAAGTTCTGCGTCCATACAGAGTGTGAAGAAATTAAAACTTACTTTTGTTCTCCCAACTTTGGTTCTCCAAAAAGCGCATGTTATGCCAGGGATAACTCAGCAAGATCAAGCCAATTCTCATAAATTCGAAAACAGATAAAGATTAATTTCCAAAAATACAACCCTAATCCAGCAAATTTAGAGCAGAAAGGCAGAAAAGTATTGTAAATTATTCATTTTTTATTTCATCAATGAACATTCATTTTTTGTGTTCTATCAGTGTCTCAAGTTCCTTTCCCCATGCCACTTTAAAATTGAGATGTATAACTTTGATTGAATGAAATGGTTATGAGGAATGCGAAACCCCATATTTTTGTGCTATCCGATAAATTTTGTTTTGATTCGGTAAATAGCTTTTTGGTAGTGAATAATGATGAAATGACCCCAGTTTCTTCCTTATTTATCTTCTTGTATTTCTTTATAGCTAGATTTAAAAAAATTATAGTTATAACAAAAATTCAAAAGTGGGCGTTTCTATTATTTCCCAGGCACCTGAAGGGCGTGACACTAAAATCCGATCATAATCTAATACCGCCCCCCCTCTTCCCCACCTAATCGTTGCCTCTTGAATCCGCCCCTGTGTATCTTGATTCATTCTACTCTCTTCAGCTTACCTTTTGTTTGTATCTCCAATAGGCAAGCCCTGATGGCAGTTGTAGCAAAGACTATTGGCAACAATAAACTAAGTTATTACTGACAAGATCAAAAATTGGAATTAAGCACATGTTAACCTTCTGTGTGAGTTTAGATCCTTAAGCGAATACAGTGCTTGACAATGTCCAGAAAGCTTGCTGTGGTAACCCGATCTAACTTTTAAAACAACTGCAATGCAAGGATATTTCTACAAAGAATCAAAATACAACCTTTTTACTGCATCATTTATTGTTATCAGTCGTTAGATTTTAAGAACAGACATACTTTCTAGCATTAATCAAGAAAAGAAAAGACAGATTTCTAGTATTCATCAGATTTATGAAGCTGTCAAAGGCTTATGTTTCTGAAGGATGCTTAATTTGCTGGATGCTCAGTGACAATTCCTTCGGGACAAGAATTAATTTACCTACGAAACATTGAAATCATGAAGTCCTACTTATTTAACATGAGTTTTAGAAAACGGCAGAATAGGGCTTGCACTGTACGCTTTTGTCGGGGTATTGAAAAACGAGGGTGCATGCGCACGAATGGCGTTTTTTAAAGAAAGCCCAATACGTTTTACTTTGGCAAGAAGATAATCAAGACAATTGTATTTCTTTTCAATTGCTGACTAAAACCTGACTATCTTAGACTATCAAAGACTTTCAAAAACAGCTGCTATTGTGCTGTCTTTTACAGTGTGAATAATTAACCTTAAAAAACAGCTCCAACGGTCAAACTATGACCAAAATACAAGACTTCTAATTCGAGCCCTTCCAACGGGCTAACTTAATTTTCTTTCAGCATAGTTTTGTCCTTCTGAATAAGGTTGGATACGTCGCCTCATTCCGAATTCAATTGACTTTTTGTCCATTGTAGAAATTGGAAACAAAACAATTATTATAAATTGGATTCAAACATCTTAGTTCACCAGGGCTAATTATTAACTTCTTTTCGACGCGGGCTCAGAAGCTGTTTTCTTCATATCTATCAGAAAATCTAATTGAAGCCTTGCCCTAATGAGAAAAACCACCCAAAACTGACCTTTGAATTTGTGTCAGTTTCTGCTTGAATTCCTCAAATTTTTAAATTCTAGAACTGGAAAGGAGAAGTAAAGAATGTACACCCATGAGGTGACCGAATCTGGCAAATGAGGGCGTGAACTTTGTGGGAATATAAAACCAATTACTGATGATTGCTTATTGGAGGAGTGACCATGATTTTTCTTATGGCCATAGATAGGAAGGAAGAACTGTATTTACGAAGGGAGATAGAGATTGGTTAAAATGAGCAAGTTAAATGAGAGAGGATGACTTAGATGAGTCGAGAGTCAAAAGAGGGTAAGGTGCTATTAAATTGGGTAATGGCAGTGTGTCTTAGAAAATGCGATTGTAGATATTTTAGTTTGACTTACTTTTCAAGAGATAGGTAGTAGCCTACTTGACCTCCGGTTAGCAATTCACATACATCCATGTAAGATAGTCAACAACACAACGGGAACTAGGAGGAGCTCAGAATAAGAAATCTGAGGTTTTAAGAAGGAAATAAGTGAGGGAATGAGAAAATCTTCATTGGCTTTGGAGAAAAAGCCAGCTTATGAGATGAGTCTGTAAGTGTCTATGTCAGTTCAGTACGAAAGATTGGATGTTGTCGACGAAAAGATGCAAAATGACAACCAGTATGATTTTACTAGATTATTACTGTTCCACCTCTCAAACCAAGGTATGTCTTGGAAGAGAGGCATCCTCTCTCCAAGGACTTGTTTTGCGAATCAAATAGGTATTAAAATGCCATGTGGATTGGGATTTGCTGTGGCAAAAGAGATTATGCCGCTGTCAAAGTATAGATAGCAAAGGAGAGATGAAAGAGCCTTTAATGTTAACCAGCTTGAATCAAAATCTTTGGAATCCCTTTTGCTCTTGCTTAAAGCCAGATAAAGAGTTTGAAAGAACACTTCTAACGAAAGTTTCAAAGGGTTTAAAACCGGTGGCCAAAAATCTACGATTGGTAGTAAAGCTTGGAGTTTAAGACGAACAACTCGAATGTTAGTGAAAAGGTCTTATGTATAATTCCATGATCATTTGGGCAAAGAAACTTTATGGAATGGAAAAAAGCCAGTATTTATTGAAATCACCACGCTAAAAAGGGAATTTTTCTTTAGCAACATAACAGTTTACCAGAGAATTTAGTGTGCACAAGAAAACTCGAGACGAAATTTCTTCAAAATAAGCAAGACTCTCGCTTCAGAATTCAGTCCAAGCAAAGCTTCTGCAAAAAGAAATGTCCATTCCCCTTCTAGGACACTTTGACTAGGTAAGAGATTTGGTGCCAGTGATTGGTCCAAAGCAGAACCAATCAACTGCACATCACGTCTCGCCACGTTATATTGGACAAGCAAGATCAACTGCCGATTGAATCTTTGGCCACCTGGAACGCAGGGGTGTGGTTGAGGGCATTAATCGGGAATTTTCTTAGAGGACCTTCAAGTCAGACACAACTGAATGTTTTCAGGATTATTTCATGGTGCGTGGACACCACTACCCACAATTTTTATTAATTCAAGATCAATAAGACAGTGAAATAATACAATATACTGTCTTGCAATTTGAAGGAAGACAAGATTAATAACGTGAATCAGCAGAAGCTATCAAACTAATTGACTATACAAGAAAACAGAACAGACTTTATATTACTATTAAAATCAGCCCGAAGTACAAATACAGTGGGTGACTTTAGACAACAAGCGTGAAAGACTTGAACAAAATGCACAGCCCTGTAATTACAAAATAAGAAAACAGCATCTAAGATGGTTGGTAAAGCAGAGTGGCACGAAAAAATCATTCCATTGACATATCTACATTGTTTTGGGTCAGAAAAATGATACAACAATGTTTCAAGGCGCCACCGCACACATCTAAATACAGATCGACACAAGCTCCATAAACAATCAAATGCCTATTAAAAACATCTAATGCAAAAAGAAAAAGCATTGCTGTACTGTTTAATAAACTTTCAAATTTAGTCGCTTTACAACATGGCTACTTTTTGGTAAAGAAGAAACCAATAAACAGTGAAAATGAGTAATTTCAAAACACTACAGCCCTCTGGAATGCAAAATATCCCATCAGCACTACATAAATTTACTCTAACAGCATACCTCTAGCCAAACTCAAAAAGGTTTAAAATCAGCTTTACGACATATTTTTTGTATTATAGGAAAAATCTATTAATAATTGTAGTATTTGCGTTAAGTTGGTGCAGATATTAGCATAGTCTCTTTGTACATGCATGCTCATAGCTACCACCCTCTTAGCTACCAATGCCATAACTGCAGTACTTTCCTATTCGGCTTTCTTTTCTTTGATGTGGAAAACGTCAATGCCAAGAAAGCTGCTGATCTCTACACACACTTTCGTGCAAAATATTGTCATGTTAAGACATACAAAAACCTATAAAAAAGACAGTAAGATATGTTTCAGTCCAAAAACATCACAAAATGCTATCAACCCATCATTAGAAATCTAATCCTTAATAAATTAACTGGCAGGAAATGCTAATTGATAGAACTAAAGTAGAAGTGGACCCTGCAGCATGTAGACCTAAGAGGACATCAGCATGGGGACATTGCAGTTGCTATAATAGCATGTTTTAAGTTTCATTAATCATGAGAATGGCACTGTAAAAAAGTCCTGTTTTATATAAAATGGGTATCTTCTATTCTCAAATTTATTGAAAATATTTAACCTCTCCTACAGGAATTAGAAGCATATAAATTTCTTCTCAACAAAAGTGGAGTGACACTGGAAGCAGCATTTATGACCCACATGACACAAACCCATTAGAGCCAAAAGACCAGAAATAGAATTTCTTAGAATGAAAAAGGACAAATCGCTATTCATTGAATTGGATTTTAAGCAAAATTCTGGGATTAAGAAACGCGAGAGAAGAATAAGAGCCTTACCAGAGCAGCAAGTAATGCATGCCATTCAGAAACAGGTAGAGAGAAGTAGATGATGAAGCTGAGAGCCGCTGGTCCAAGCATGCAGCTGTCAAACATTTCCAATGGGTGCTTTGTCATTGTAGCGATCTATACAATATTAATAAAACACAAAAAAATCTCAAAATGCATTAGTTTTTAGATTTGGTGAGTATATTGTGTTACAAACATTTCCAGAAATCAGAGTTGCTCAGTTTAAGGAAACTTCAAATCAAAAAATGTATTAACATAAAAAGTGTTTGACTAAACTTACCACTAATTTACATGTCAACTTTGCAATGGTTATTCCATACATGACATCTACAAGGCATGGTGCTGTTTGAAACAGATTCATCTCGGAATGTTTATATACATAGAAAGCACAAGCCAGCACAATACCAAGAGGAATTGCAGGAGACAGTACACTGGTGTCCTGGAAAAAAATTCAAAGGTGGTTTGAGCTTGAGGAGTTTCGAACAAAACCTCTTGATGTGTACTTGCAAGAATTAAGTTTTAGCATAAATACATTCAAGAGAAGTGTTGGGATGGAATGTCAGGTTTGATTGGTATTGTAAACTAGGTGCTAGGAATAACTGAACTGATTCACAGTCTGCAAATTGAAATGAACAAATTTATGCTTATATAATAACTTTTGTCTTCCAGCTTCATTACATGAAAACTTTGCAACTTTATACCCTAAAAACCCGCCCCCACACACAAGCAACCTCCCTAAAAAAATTTGGGGCCTCAATATTCAAGGGAAAATGTCTTTTCTAATACTTCAAAGTTGAAAATATTTTCACAAGGACAATAACTAAAATCCACAAAAATCTTCTTCATCTTCAGAGAGTCCAAAGAGATATAGTAAAGAGATATGATCAAATTGTGAACAAAATTGATAAATATGGCTTTCTCTGTTGAATACTCACAGAAACAGTAGATTTATTTTTACCAACTCCACCAGCTAAAATTTTGGAGAATGAATTGATCATGTAGTAAAAGCTATTCAGAGCACCAAATATGACAGCAATTTTTGCCAAAGATAGACTTGTTCCAAGTATCATGATCTAAAATACAGAAGGAAATCACTTTCTACATATGAATGTTTGAAAAACTGATATTTGCATGATCATTAGATAGTTATAACAAGGAACGATGAACATTGGCTACAGGGATTTTGCAGCATTCATTACTATAATAAACAGACCTTTATCTGTCTAAAATCTGACTATCTATAAAGATATCTAAATACCTCATAGCTCCAAAGCTCCACCCCAAGAACAGCAGTAATTATAAATGCTCCACATCCCAATATCTGTACCTCAGTAACATCAACTCTAGTAAGACAAGCGGAGAAATTTTCTATCTTGAAAAACACAGGCTTGGTATCTAGCATTTGATATTTACAATGAGATATTGTATAGAAATTGATAAAAAAGCTAAGCGGTAAAGAAACAAGTTCTTTTCATCACCAGTCTCAAGAAAACTCAGACTGCACTGCCCATATAAAAACTATCCATACTATTTACAATATTGGTCCAATTGTTGGCTTCTGTAGATGAAAATTTGGAAATTTGCAATTTATGTTTTTTTTAATCATTAAATGCAGGCTTTAGGGTTGAATAGCAGAAGAACAATGATTTAGGGTAATGAATAAGCAGGCAACAAGAGCATGGAAAAAGACCAGTAGTATGGATAAATATATGCTTCTTCTGAGTAGATCAGCCTGAATTTAAGGTTAACCTTTGGCAAAATGTGAAAAGCTATGTGAAAATGGGTTCCCATTACATTCTCATGCACTTGTGAAACTAAATAACATATCTCTCTTTTCAGGGGAACAAGTTTTGCTGAGTTTCTAAGAAACTTTCTACTCTTCCTTCTGAAAACCTCTTTACACTGCAATGCCTTGCAATGCTGCGGCAAATAATAAATCATTCATTCTAAAGTTTTTCTCTTAAAGACAAACAACTATAATCCAAAAGGAAATGAAAGGTTAATGCAACAAACTAGTCTACTTACGTTCCAAAAATCAGGGTACCAGTGACATATGTTTGCCAATGCGCTAGATAGAATATAACTGAGTTGTTGAAAAAGAAGAAAAACAGATAATGGGGGTATTTGCCAAGATTCAGTGTACAAGCCATTGCCAAGGACACAAAAACAACTGACAACGAATCACATCCATGGTCAAACAATTCCCCAAGTGGAGAACTACTGCCAGTTCGCCTTGCTTGTTTCCCATCTATAGCATCCAATGTCTGATAGATGAGCAAGCCAACACAGCAGCAAACTAGTGCAGAAGGGCATACCTAAGGAGAGAAGGTAGTATTAACAGCCATGTGCAAAACATTTTCTGAATGAGTTAGCAACATATTAGTTTCTCTGTTAAAAGAGTCAAAGTCCTGTTGAAGATATCATTACTTATCTCCTGCATCAAGCTGTATGTAGAATTTTTCAAAATTATAGGTAAAGAAATTAAATAGACAAAAATGAATTTTTTAATCAAGATTATACTCAATAATCATATATTGTAAAAGAACTTGGGCACAATTGTTGTTGGATAATTAAAAATAACTACCATATATCTTTCTGTCAAGCAATTGCTGATACAATTCTCTGATTCCGGTTGGTGTTATCAATTTTGTATCTTGGCATCCTTGTCTCTTTCTCAAAAATTAACATCAGAATTGAAAGCCTGATCTTTAACTTAGTTTAAACTGAGAATTTCATGTTATTTGAACTCTCCGATTGCAAGTTACTTTGTTTTGAATATTTAGATATTCAATGCGATTTGACCGCGATTTGCGACTGCAGTGAAATTTTTTAATATATGAAGATAAAAATTTGCTCAAATCCTAGAATTACATATAATTGCACTCAGTCTAATTGTCTTGATGCATCCTATTCACAAATCCAAGTAAGTTGGTATATTTAATGACATACTATACAAAATAAATATTACCAATCATTGAAATGAAATTCATTTGCAGTGTCATGTTTATTAAATTTAATCACAATTACTATATGGTATTTTCCTAGTTTTGTTTTTGTTTTGTCTATCAGTTCTATAGCTTTTTAAAAGCTTCATGTCTGTTTTGGAGAGTATTGCTTTCAACAACAAAATATGGCAATTAAAAAAATTGTTGACATAATTTGCTCTAATAGGTGTTTCTTCATAGTGGCAGCAGAAAACTACTTAGCATTATAGGGCATCAGGATATGATAGCCACTTTAAATCCAGTAAATATACAAATCAATAATACGTTAATCACAAAATAGGCCTACATATAAAATATTGCGTTAGAAGCATAGACGATTAAGCTGTAATTTAAAATTGAACTCGGGCAAATAAAACCACGATAACCGTGAGGTTTTTTAATAAGATTATCGACCTCAACAGATCACTTGAAATTGATTTCTAGCTCACGTGACCGGGAGCACACATGTGGACCCTGCATCACGCATTGGTGTGCAGGGTCCCACCTGAGATAAATACAAAGCAGGGAGTAGAGTAAAGAAAGTGAAAATACGTACCTCGCCTACAGCAAGTGGACAGGTATACGTTATCAGTAGTGAAGTCAAAATGTTCACAGCCAGCCCCACTATCGTTATTGTGTTTGGGGCCAACCAAAGGGGCATAAACTCCACCACATAGCGCCAAAATGGCTGAAGTAGAGTCTCCGCTATAGAGGAGCCTTGTGCGCTGTACTTATGCTCCAAAAGCTTTTGCAGCTGGGCTTTGCCAAGAACATTCGAGTCACCCATCATCTTGTAGCCTTTATTCGTCAAGACAGCACTTCTCACATAGGACCTAATTATTCTTGCCTTGCAGTTTATTGAAAAGTTGAACAATGAACATTGATCAGCTGATCACACAAACACAGGGAAACAACAACATATTTCTTAAGCCTCTTTGGAAAAGGGCATTGAATATCATGTTCTGTGATTATATTTCAAAACTATCCTTCAAACTTCACATTTTTTCTTATTCTCTTACGTTGCCCCGAAGCCAGTTTGACTAGAACTCAGGGAATAATTGGGAATCAAGTTTCCTGTTGTTAATTTTGCTTCCTTAAGATTAACACGCTATTGATTTCAACTGAAAAGAAGGATAACCGAATTTATAACATGGCCTTGGACTATCCATTCATCCTTCGTCTCGGACGTCTTGCACTATAGCCAGGCTGTTGCGTGATCGTTCGACTGCAATGGTAGCAGTTTTAAAAACAACTGCCTACTTTTAACGTCAATTCAAAGCGGCCTTGTCGGATGGAGTATTGTTTTCCTCGCGGCATACCTATTTCGTTACAATCAAACTAATTTTCTTATTAGACACCGCTTATAAAAGGAACAAAGCTTTGTTCTAACATTTACATCTTATCATAAAAGTCCCAAATGAGAGATTTTTAGGCAAATGCTAAAGAATAACACGTAATTTTTTACGTATTTATAATTAATTAAGTCTTTAAGGTCTTACCTTGTAAACCTGCTGAACATCTTGCCATCAAAGCTTCTTGCAATTTTCTTGTATTTCTGAGGAGATGACTTTTCAAATGTAGATTAAAAAGTTCACTTGCATTCAGAGATAAATTAATATAATTTATCAATTTAAAGAACGATAAGCAAAGGTATATTAGGTTCCCAACAACCTTTTTGAACACAACTGCATGTCAAGTGTATCGTGTTGCAATGATACATAGATGCTTATTGTTGTTTAAACTAAAACTACTTACCACCTGTTTTCTATCGAAACAAATACATAATTTGAAATACATATTCACGTTTCGCCGGATGAGAACATTGTAGTCCCTTTGAATGTCAAGAATAGAGGTTTTAACTTTCTTATTGAGAGGATTTTGTGGACATTCACTCAACTATGATGATGAAGGCACAGCCTAATTAAAACCTTGTACTTCAGAGCCTATTTGGAGTAGAAATAACAATTAAAGCTTTATTTTACTTTTGAAGACTTAGAGTTCATTATGCAAAAATGTTGTCATTTCTCCTCTGTTCTTATAACTTCCATCGTGTAGCTGAGTATTATTGTAATGCGGCCTTATTTTCTGCGAAGGAGCATTCGGGTTGGCTTAATGCACCACCTTAATAAGACCATTTCCACCTCTAGAGCACTACAATGAAGGAAACATTCGAGGATTTACTGTGAAAAGTACAATATATGTTTGCAAAAATGGACGAAGATGTCACTAAAAACCTCAGTATGAAGAAAGAGGCTGTAGATTCCACTAATACTGAAACATTGCACACGAGTGAAATTGGAGACGAGAACTTTCGATGTTCGAAAGCAGAAACACACTGCTGCAACAAAGTAGACATTTTAAATGACATGGAACATGGCATGGCTCGTGTGCGATTCTTGCAGTTGTTAAAGAAAATAAGAGGTAAAGAAGCGGTCCTTCAAATGCATGAAAAGACAAAAGTCAAAGGGGCATTTGTAGGCATTGACGGAGAAGGCAGCACTATTGCAATCCAATCCTTAGAAACACCGATGGGAAAACAACACGCCGCTTTTGTACGGGCAACTGACGTTATTTGCATTTCGTTCGATTTATGATTTCATTGCTGTTACATCCAGATCAGTTATGCATGCTAATTTATACGGAAATACTACAGGCGTATTCTTCATCTAGGAAGGGTTCTGTTTCTTGCCACCTTTAGAGCCTGTTGTTTTTATATTCATTTTTTGCACAAAGGTGCATTCTGAAGTAAATAATGTTGTTTCAAGGAATTAGCTCTTGCATTTCTTGCAGTACTTGAAGTTCGTTTAATGGATTTTTTGCTTAATGATGTACTCCTAGAACACAAACATAAGTATGAACTGATCTCTATCTTTGTAAAATTTGCATCTGAGTGAAATGAATAAAGTCAAAATGGATATTAAAAAGTTGCTTACAGAAGATCATAAAATAATGATGATGGAAATAGTAAGAAATCTTGGCAGCAAAGATTGATTTGTCCAAATCGAAGAAGCAAATTGTCTTCATGCAATCAGGTAAAATCAAATAGAAAATTACTGCCCTACCAGAGATCTATAAAATGTTGGGCCATCTTGTGTTTGAGTTTATTTATTATTGACAGACCAAAGGAAACTAATAATTATGACTGCAAATACTTGAATAAAATTTTTAAAGAATCCATGGAATATTTAATGCTATTTGTGTTTAAATGATTCTTTCTCTATGTATTAGACTGATATGGGTCTCAAATATTATTTGGGGTCTCAAAGATTATTTGTTGGTGTTAGCACAGTGAAATTATATTTAGATGTTAGTTTGTTCTTTTGCTGTGATTTCACTGGAAAATTGTACTGTTCTTCACATGTCACTAAGAAATTCATATCAACAAAATCTGCTATCATCAGTAATGCTATGATATATTTTATGGCCAAACTTTACTTAAGACATTCAAGGTGTAATGATACTGTGTGCCAAAACTAGGAGCAGTCTAAGCATGTATCATTTTTTTTAAACAAAGTGAAAATAACACTTATCAATGATATTTTATCTCTCTTGATCATTGTAACACACCTTTCTGTTATCAATAAATATGAAAGAAGCTATTCTTTGAAATTTAATAATAATTGGCAAGAATAAACCAAGTCTTTTGTGCTATTGACATCTTAAATGGATGATCAACCAAAGTAATAACAATTACTATAATACAAAGTTACTTTTTATACATTTTAAAAATTGTTCCTTTTAAACTCTCCACTTGTACTCAGGGCCATCTCCTTTGAATCTAGAATAAAAAATGTAAAATGATCTTAATAAACCCAGCTTTAAGAAGATACATGAATTCATTGATGGCAACAATTATCTCCATATTGATTTATCAAAGCTGTTTTGGGAAAGTCAAATTGAAGAAATCAGCAAAGAGTGTGTAGTACCATAATATCAAAATCTTGTTAGCTACAGCTCCTACTTCTTGACATGAGATGTTAAAAAAAAGCATGGAGAATTGCAGGTTTGAAATAAACCATGTTTAAAGTGGAAATAGCCAAAGACTAGCATATTGAAAAGGTTCCCAACTGTGCTCTGAATGCAATGGAGATGCTTGCAATGGTAAAGAATCAAAAGTTGATAAAGGAACTCTTGACAATTTAATCTTAACTAAATTGTGTCAAGCTTTTCCTAAATAGCGTTCAATATTCTTTTTTAACAAGCCAAAAGAATTTGCGATGAATGTTATTCACTATGCATATGTGTATGCTGCTAGCTGTTTACTCTACCAGAAAAATTATTTACATAGATGAAAAATGTATAAAAAAAATGATTAAGTTGATAAAAATGACTACAAACCTCCACTGGTATTCTGTTTTTGAATAGTCTGGCTCTTTGCCTTTTTCATCCTGACCATTTTCGCTCCTTGAAATCTTTTCAAGTCCATGCTTTTCTCGTATGGAGTTGATAGTATCCAGGGTGTATATTTCTGGAAAGCTTTCAAGGTATTCCAACACATATCTGTCAGCATCATAAATCACAAACTTGTGTTTGTATATTTCAATTGTTGCGCCAATTTTGAAATCTGCAGGGGTGTAAAATTCTGGACTGTCAATCGAGGCGCCAGGCTTTCTTACTTTTGTTCTCTCAAGGAACTTTCCACCCAGTATTCCAGAATTGCGTTGCGGTGGCTCATAAACTGTGATCATATCATCTGCCAGTCGATACGAGATGATAAACCTTCTGTCTTTGTCTTCTTGCCTGACAGATCGCTGAAAAAGAAGCATGCAGTTGTAGTACTGGAGGGTTCAGCATTTAAAGTGTTGATTTACATTTAACAACTGCTTAGATATAATGTAACAATTATAAACGATTATTGGTATAAATGTAAGCAAAATAACCTGAATTAGCATTAAATGCTGGAACATTTTAATACCAAGGCTAATTTAACATGTATTAGAAATTCTAAAATGAGCAAATGCTTAATAAGACGACAACAATTTAAAGTTAGATTTATCCATTTAAGGTTACAAAACGTTCCACATTCAACGTAAGTGACATGTATTGTGTAAGCAAACATATCAAAAGCTTGTCTGGGGACGTAAATAAACTACTATCCTTCTATATACTGACCAGGCTTCAGGTTTTGCTAAAAAGAAACTCTTTAGGCACTTTGCAATTGCAGTTTGTTTTCTGGTTCATGAACATAGAAGAAAGAGCTGACTTACCAATCTGCCTTCATACCGCAAAACTTTGTTATCGTTTTCAAGCATCTTGATAAAGTCCTTTTTGGGTGCCTGTGGCACTAGAGAGAGGCATGATTGCAGGGAATCTTCCATCGAACCAAAACCATTGTATGGCGGCAGCATCTAATCAAGCAAATAATATTATATTCCGAATGCTTCAATGCTACATGAATCTACAAAATTATGTCAACAGGAATCATCAGGCCCTTTTTTAAATCTTTTTTATATGGAATGATATTAGCATCGCTACTCCACTTGCAAAAAACCATAGAAATTCACTGCAAATAATATGGCTTATCCAAATTCTAAAGAACGTGTATCCTTCTATTCTATCTTTACGCAGTATATGAATCGTAGTTTAACTTTAGGTATCAGACCGGTATAAGATGAATATATTGCAAAAACATTTAATGCTAATAGGGCGCTGTTATGTATTAACTGTAACATGTATTGCAAGAAGAAGACTCGAGAAGACTACTTAACCCATCTGCTCTAATTAACAATTACCTTCGGAGCTCTTTCCTTGATTTCACCTTTGATGTCGTACGGGGTGAAATCAGTCATACCAAAGTTCGCTTGGTAGAATGACTGTGTAAATTCATCACAATCATAGAGGAGAAATCGCCGTCCCATGACAAACAGTGTTTGCCCGATGCTAAAATCTGCAGGGGTGTACCAGCCGTCAACTTCTTCTTCCGATATCTCCATCACAGCGACAGGGAACGAAGCTGAAAAAATGAAACATTAAAAAATGAAACACAGACTGTTTTTACATCCAACTGATTATATTGATACAAAGTTTGCTTGTAAACCAAACTAGTCAGGGCTCAAGAGAGTCTCTATGGGATGGGCCCCGCTGTTTAACTTGCTAAGAATGGCTAGTAAGAGGCTGCGATAAATGTCGGGTTGTTATAAGGACAAAGTAATGGTCATCAGAAGTCAACTAAAAAGTCAACCACGCTATTGGTAGGATCATTGAGCAATGATTAGTTTGTCCGTTAATGCAATAGCAGAACAGACAGCGGAAGATGACTGAATTTGTCTGAATAAAGGAATTGATATCCAAAAGGATAGTTCTATTCTAGCCTAAAGAATGCATCAAAAATTGAAAGCATTCTTTGAAAACTGGTATACCATATGTGGCAAAAACTAATCTCAAGTGGATAGATACTACAAGTAATATTACTTTGAATGCAACCTTTCCTAATTAATTATGTTAAAGGATTCCGTTTAAACTTCAGGAACAAATATTGTCTGATGGTTGCGTTTCTCTCAAGTCCCGTAGCTTATTAAGTAACTGATACTGAGAAAATTTAATGATGAATTCTACGTTACAAGTCACAGTGAGTAAAAGTAAGCTGCACATACATTTAATGTTATCTCTCTCTTTTGGCATCTTTTGTCGTCGTATTAAAACAGGGAAGGGGTCTCTTCCATCATTTGGTTCATGGACCTCACGAATCTCCATGGTATCATCAACAAGGTAATAATGAAGAATCTAGAATAATGAAACATTGATTTATCTCGTTGTATCTCTCAAGTTATGGAGGAAATGCACAGTTTTATTCATGCAGAAATTACGGCAATAGCAAGGGTGATGCCAAGCGTTACAAAATGCGGATCGACCGGCGTGTGAGCGCCCCCAGTATTTTATCTCTATTTGGTCAATTATCACTACATTTCATAAAATGGTATGTCGGTTCGGTAATCAAGCTACAAAATAGTAGGCGATTAGCCTCTAAATTTGAACATCCACCCTCTAGCGAAAGGTGCTTGGTCCGCCCCTGACGAGGGAGAAACCTCGAGTTACACTTTCCCTTCAGTAAATGCGCAAAGGTTTGGAAGCGGTTTATCCCTATTAAAATAGCGGTGAGAAGTGTTCTCACCGCATTTCAAGGAAAATGGACAGCAGATTAGAGCACCCCTAACAGAACAGATCTTGTGGAACAAGACTTGTGTTCTTCTTTGCGCATTAAGATAGGAATAAATTCAAGCCTTTTGATCAATACCACCAAAATTTCACGAAAAAACAATTTTCCATGTGAAGAAACAGCTCTTTAGGAAAACGTATTGACCCAAAATAAAGGAAAAAACTTCTTGCATGACAACGTCGGTTGATGATAACAAGGTTATATTTTTCCCCTCGTGAAATGGAATGAGTGATGAATTTAGCTTCAAAGCTATGAGTTGCCAATAAAACATTTTAAGAGTAAAATCGTCAGAAATAGGACTGTAGGAAAGTTGGAAAGAGTCTTTTGGTTTTGACACCTTTTTTCTCACTTTAAATTAATTCACCTTCGAGTAACTCCAGAGTTAATGAAGCAATAAAAAAAGCTTGAATATAAAAGACGAAAACTTGATGGCATTGAGTTCTTAATTAAGGGTGCTATTGAAATATTATATGATTCCCTTATGCTGTTTCTAAACTAATTTGTTATTCCATTGCAACAGGAAGTTGTAGAACGTCAGAAATGTCTCACTGAATTTATTTTGTGGCAGCTGTAAAGATTTTACTTGTTTGCCAAAGCCATTTTCAATGTTTAAATGGCCTTAAATAAATGATGCTTGAAACTTGCAAAATCTGTGGCAACCACTAACTGGCTCAGAAATTTAAGTTGACCACGAAAAACTTTGGGCCAGAAAAGGGGTGTAGTCAAGTGAATATTAAATTGGGATCCGTTGCTAATTACCTGCCTTTCACAGTTAAGCACTCAATGAAACATAAGAAAAATCTAATTTTTTGCAAAAGTTGCCAGCCTTAGAAATTTTGCTCAATAATATGATTCACTTATACTAGAAATAGCTAGCTGTGGATAACAATCCAAATGATAAGAGCCATCTTTTTATTTTATTCAATAAGGCTACTCACAACAGGCCTGAGTTCACCAAACATGCTATCCCTGTCGTCCCACAAACAGTAAAAGCGCAACACTTGTCTGTCAAGCTCAATGAACTGGCGCAGCTTGTCAAAGGTAGATGGTGTCTTGTAAGACCTGATGGGCTGCTTCCTGGATGTAGAGTAAGGATCACCTGGGCATTCATCTGGTTGGTTGAGGATGATGCCTTCACTGGCCATGAATTCCTACCAAAAAAAGAAAAACATTGTTCAAAGAAAATATTTAACATCTTGCTGCATTAATCATATAAGAAAAGTATGATAAAGTAAAGCTGGATGTTGTCTTTTATCTGATCTTAAAAGTAATGGCTGGCTAACTTGGCAATGACAAAAAGTTTTCAAAGCCTTTTATCTTGAATTACTAATTTTATGTGACTTTCTTTCCAAGGTGAACAGTGTTATCTGTATGTTTTACCTAAATTACTACTTAATTTAGCTTCAATGCAAAAACTGTACAAACAAAGAAAACAGGCCAACTGTGGGTTAGAGTAGTAGTTAATTTACCTTTGTCCATTTGTTGCAGTCGTGAATGAAGAATGTTTTCCCATAAAATGAGACATTGATTCCAATGTTCAGATCTTTCCAATGCCAATGATCTCCTGAATCATTTTTTGGCAACCGTTGCCTCTTTATCAGCTTCCCTTGTGGAATTCCACTAACAAAAAGATTTAATATGCTGAAAAAACCATAATAGTCTTTTGATGATCAGTACTTTGATTAACTAAACTTTTGGTCTCTCTCTCTATGACATATTGACTCTTTTTGAAAAATTAAAATCAAGCAGTTTATAAGGTATTTTACACTAAAAAACAAGTTTACATTAAATACTTAGACATTAGCCACAGAAAAAGGGAAAATTAAGTAAACTCTAATGAAACCCCTACCTGTTTTCAACTACAGGCTCCACAACGGAAATGGAGTCATCTTCAAGATAATAGTAAATTTTGACATGTCTTATTCTGAAATGTTCGTTTGGTGACTCATGCACAGTTTGCTTAAAGTAGGCATTGAACAGCAGAACTTTCTTGTCAAAGCCAACACTTGCTGGGATAAAGTCTTCAGGTGGTGCCTGGATTGCTTGGCCATATGTTAGAGAAGGCTTGAAGTTGGCAAGCTCATCAAGTTCTGCCTGCGACAGTTCATTCATTGGCAGAGGCTCTCCTCCTATGCCATTTGTTGGCAGCTGGGGTAATGAGTAGCCATTTTGCCAGTGCAAAGTTTGTGAGCGATGGAATTTTGTTTTCTAGATGAAAAATATTGAGCTGAGTCAGTTATGTCTGGTTCCTTTTTCTAAAATTAAAATGATTATTAAAACAGCAAGAGCATATTACATCTCATATCTCAAGCCTGATGGGATATCGTTATACTATTAGTACTTAACATATTTTAAGGAGATTACTCTACATCTACCGGATACTATCTCCTTTTAGAAAGAAGATTATGATTGTGCTGATTTCAAAATGAGGAAGCCCCATTTGTTTTCTGTAATAGTTGACGCTAAACATGCACGGGGAAACAGTTTTCCCTAGGAGACAGTTACAAATTATGTAAATCTAAAGTTTGCATCTAGAAATGTACTTGCGCTAATGTACTAATAATAGCACCTAGAAAGGTACCCAAACTAAACAACGTTAAGTTATCATTTTACAGATCTCCTCCAGAGCATGGAAAGTTATCAGCAAAATAAGTTATAATCGGACTCTTATCCCAAAGCTTCGCAACTTAAGCAGAATGTTTAACTAAGCATGGTTAATATAAGTGTTGCAAAACCACAGGCTGTTGGACATACGAGTGTCCAACCCAGGGGCCTAAATTCATAGGTGTGCATGCTCTCGCGCAGCACCGATAAATCTACATAAAACAAATTTCACACTATATCAAGCAACTGATGTATAGATTAGAAGAAAATTAGCTACTTACAGTTGGATCTGTGAAATTGTTTCCAGGTAAAAACGGAAGGGACATCTTTAATCTGTCTTTCTCGAAAACCAAATATATCACTGCCGTTGTTTGGGTCGTCTTCGATGTTTTACTGTAGTTATGTTTCTATGGGAACCCTACATGTCGAAGTATATTGAAACGAGGCTACTCTGTCCCCATGGTAACAAGGAGAATAGAGGGCCTGTTATCTCCTTTTTTGCCTGTTACAAAGCGGGAATACGGCCCTGGAAGTGGGAGCATTTGCCCCCGGGCAAAATTGATGTTGAATAAAAACAAAGCTTTGCCATTGAGTGCAGGGCCGGCTTCAAAATGTCCCTACGGCAACAGGGTACGGTCAATTCTCGTATTGTGGACAGCCCGAGACAAAAGGAAATTCTCTTTTACAGACACCAAAAGAAATCGCGACTGGAAGTGCAATAAGATGTTCAAGCGTAATTCCTACTATAGCAGACTGCCCCTAATTCGTAAACACGAACACTGCATCTAACTGTTTAGCCATCGATACAACAAACACAAGCTATATGTAAACATCAGGTGGTCGTGTTTCTCCACAAAGTCATCTTCTTATGAAATTAAAACAGTACATTAACACAATGATATCAAGTAGGGCAGCCAATGCACTGTAGGCCATGATTTGGGTGTTTAGCCTGCTTGGCACAATGTTAGCGACGGCAACATGTTAGCGTTTGTGTCAATTTTAGAGGAATTCTTGTCAGGTAGATAGAGCCTCAGAGACTGACAAAGATCTGAAAAATCTAGCCAAGGACGTTTCACCCGAAACCAACACGGACGTTATCAGCTATCAAGTTTCCTATTTACTACTACTTGACAATAAATTTGCTGAATTTCTCTATTTAAAAATTGACAGGATACACAGGATAATGAAAAGAGAAAAAACCAGCATACAATAGAATTACAACAAATTTGAACTAGAAAATAATTTGATGAACAGAATTCCATGTTAAAACTTAAAAGAACAACGAACATAATCTCTTCTCAAGTTTGATGCATTATAATTTGGCACGCTGTTGGAAATTCTTAACTCGCGCCAACATTGTTCTACTACTTCTGAGATGAAGTTTGGTGAACCTGTAGTGATAAATTATTTGCTTAACATGAAATTTTCCGAAAAAATTCTTTTGATAATTGGTAATTTGTAAATTTTGTAAAAAATACATTGAGTCACAAGAGAAATTTGTTAGACATATTTATAAAATATTTATGAACTCTGATAATCCTCCATTAAAGGCATCTAAGTAGTTAGATTCTGTCATATATACCAGAAATTGTTCAATTATTCAAAAGTTATTCGATTAAGTATTTTTGAATCTATAGAAAAGATCTCCCGTTCAGCTGGGAAGAGATCTATTCCAAAAGAATACTTAATTTGCATAATGTACACATGGCTGTAAATACTTTATAAACCTGTGTGGCAGTGAAAATAACAGAAAATTAAAACAAGGTTGAACCAGATTAATCATTTAAATTCATTTTGCGAGGAAGAAAATTAAATGCCTTTCATTGCTCACAAATTGAAATGCTTAAGTTCCTTGAATTGGCTACGACCATACTTTTTCATTTCTAATATAAATCATTGCAAGCGACTCTTGTTTCTTAACTCTTCTACTTATTCCATTGGTAAGTTTGCTTCTAACTTCATGCGCCAAATAAATTAAGCATATTACTCAGGATCTAAATTTTCCCTTAGAAGCCTGGTTCTGTATCCTGCAATGTGAGCCAGAAATTCAAAGAGCGCTGAGCGAGAAAGCACCCATTTTGTCATTGCACCTCCTTGAGACATTGAGGATTCAAAATGTAAGAGGGAAGCCCTTAGAGAATGGGCCATTAATGTTGTGGTTTGCGCTATGTCTTTGTAGATTCAGTGTCCAGATATGAAGCTCACGGTACCACACATCAGTTGAAATTAGGGAAATAACACTAATGTTACAAGGCTAAGTAACATTTAAGCAACTAATTACCAAAAGGTGGTTCACAACACACAATGCAGAGGATACGTAGAAGAAGATCACCGTTTGAAACAAAGGCGAGAGATTAGCTTAAGATGATGTGTGACAGGAACTGTCTGATCAGATTACCTCTTGCCCATTGAGAGGGACAAATTGAAGTTTGCTCTATTACTAGCAAATGTAATTTGAAATATGCCGTGTTTAATCTAGTAATTACAAACAGTATTAAGTTATAGGGGCAGCAACACTTTTGTGCTAGTTCCTAAGTTCAAATCTTGACGGAATAACGGTAGCCTAGAGGTCTTCTACATCGCAAATGAGCCCTCTAGTTATGATAAGCAACGAGATCTCACCATGAAATTACTATGAAGCTGTTGTAAGCTAAAATAGCTAGCTCTTTGCTAAATTCTCACAACATTGCCGAATTTGAATAGACTTTACATTTTTGCATTCTTGTAAGGCTGGAAAAAAGAATAAAAGGGAATAAAGAAATGGAAAATTAAATTCCCTGTATTTTGAGGACATGGTGCTGTTGTAACGATAAGGAAATGCACCCTGAATTACAACAACGTGACAACTGTAGCTATAGCAAATGAAATACACGCTTTTTTTATAAGGAACCTACCACAAGGCCTAGTTCCAAAAGTTATTTTTTCGTAGACCTCAAGTCATCAGATTTTAGTACCAAAAGTTCCTTAAAAGTTCCTTAATTTCCACTGCACATCAATAAGCCTTAACACTTAATAGAGAGAGGGGCAAGATATACTATGCGAAAACTACTCGATAAAGCACTTGGCACACGAATAGCAAACAAACTATGCGAGTATTAGCTGCAAATAAATGGAACGGGCTTTTTAGCTCTTGATGCTTCAGTTAAAAAGATTTTTCTAAACGAAAAGTTCCTTAGGGACATGTAGGCTCCTTATAAAGTGGTTCCTTTTAAAAAAAGCGTGTACAACAACGTGACAACTGTAGCTATAGCAAATGCAATAACTGTAGAGATGTCTCTTGTGAGATTATTATACCGAGAAGAAACTTCCTACAGTTGCTTGAAATAGTCATTCAGATTAGCCAAGGACAAAGCAAAATATTGCAATTCACAGTTTCTGGCGACAATTTTAGTAAACATAACGTTCAAGGCTCCTGTTGATTAAGAATTAAGGGAGAATGTTAGAAATTCTGGCTTGAGCTTTTGAACAGATTTTTATATTTTTGACCAACACAAAATGCTTTGTTTATGTGTGAAATGTCCTTCTTGGGGCTACAGAACATGGAAAAAGATCAAGCAGCTATTGTTATGGAGATCAGAAGCCAAGTAAAGATTACGAAAAGATATAACAGCCAAAAAGATGACTGGATGAAAATTGCAGTAGCCCCTCTAATGTCAAAAAAACATTAGACAGACTGTTTTGCTATCAAGTGCAATAGGTTCTTTTCCAGACCTATTTATCAACTTTTCCTTAATTGGATACATCTCTAACACCAGTGTTTACAGAGTTCTAGCTAAAAGTAGGGATTGAGGTAGAACCATTCCCTCTATTATTGAACTGGGAATCTCTATTAATTATATAAGTACGTTAATTTAGAAACTTTTTTCAGGCAGCATGCTATCCTTAACGTTAATTACTTTCTGCTTACCTTGATCTTTAAACATTTGTATCTGAATGGATGACCTATAGCTACATTATAGTGACGTACTGTGTTAATCATGACATTTTCATAACTTTTCAGAAAAGAGGAGAGAAGATCTACGACAATCCAAGCAGTTGTAATGTTTGTTCAGCCCTTCAAAACATCTTTTATTGTGCATCATTCTCTCTATACAAGCGGCAAGGTTTACTAAAGAAGAATCTATTAATGAAAATATTTCCTAACTAATTAATTAATAGCTTCGTGTTGCTAGCATTATGGGTTAATCACTCAAGGCCGTGCGTGGAACAAACCTTGATGCCAGCAACTCATTGGCCTTATCCGACCTAATGAAGGTTCTGTCCCATTGAAATTAGTAAAGGAAGCGCAAAACTACAGTCGGAAATTTTAAGCTGATGCTTTAAACGACATCACGATCAGAGTATTTGACATCATCCACAAAGCAGCTCTGTTGGTTTTCCAAGCACATAATACGTTATCCTTGCTAAGCCTAAGCATGACAGGTATTTAAGGGGCTAATGCACATTCCTCTTTGTGCGAAGATGCATTGCTTAGAGCTGAACTCGATGGGCGCAATTCCGCCATTGCTGGTATACTCATTCAGGATCTGCCTTCACTGTCAATTATGGATTTCAGTACAAATAACCTTTTCATCAAGGAAGACAAGCATAAAAAGGTTAATTGGCCGTTTATTAGTGCGACAGGCAGCTCACACTCCCCTGGTTAATATTGATCACTACGCCTAGCACTTTAGAAGCCAGGGAAGGATCGAATCTTAAGAGACAGTTTTAAAATATATACACGGGATGCATGGGATAAAGTCTATGAATAGAATCGGCTAGAGACTTACTACTATACGAGCATTGTAGCTAATCAGAATTCAATGTGATGTGGGATCAGTCGTATCTGTGGTGTCTGGAAAATTTCTGGCTTTAGCTTATAAACTCTTTGGTCTTAACCTGGCTATGAAATACGTCACCTTCTAGTTCCGAATGATACGTTCAAAACAAAGATATTGCCCTATCGCATTTATTGCATTCTACTTTGTGCACAACGCTTAAGAACAAATGTGTTTCATACTTAGGTTGGTGAACATTTCAACTGCATTACAATAGTGCTGGTGGAAAAATGGCGCTCGAGTGGCACATAGGCTCTTTACTGATGATGACACATCTGATGCAAAAAGTGGTAGAGCAGAAGGTATCACCTGCTATGCCCAAAAGCCAAGTGAATGCTATTATCGGCTAAAAGAAGCAGGCATTAGCATCAAAGACACTAAACAAATTAAAGTGTATATATGACATCAATTGAAGTAGTTTATTTACTTTTTGCCTACATCAAGTAAAGAAAGAAAGTAAAGCTTATTCTTAGAAATTTTGAATTCTTAGAATAAATAATGATTCTTGAATTTCACTCGAAAAATGAATATGATAGTCTCAATGCTTTTCATTAATGTAAAGTTACCTCTTCCAATCTATCATGATTGAACAAAATTGAATTAAAAAATAACTTGAAGTTAAGTAACATTATGTCCTCAGATTTGAGTATCACTGAGACAAGCTTTATGCATATATAATCAGATATTGTTAAGTATCAATAGCTTTGATGTTTATAAAATGCAAGTATAATTTTCTTAAGCTTTCTCGAAACGAAGTATACACACAAACTTTCTTTATGAGCTTTATTAAAGGAATTCTAGATTAATAAGGACAGTTGTGGGAGTGTTTGCATTGCTTTCCTTTGTCATTTTAACTTGTTTACGCTTTATAGTTAAGAAAGGTATTTTCTTGATGCGTTCATGACAAATAATACTTCAAGAGACGTAAAGTGTTGTTTTGGAAGCACTGGAAAAGCAAGTTGATTTCTCTCATACTCTAATGCATCTATGTTTTTCACCACGTTGAATACAACAACCGCTTCTAAAGCAATGCTAACAATTAAGAAGGTAACAAGAGCAAAACATTACGCACAAAATGAAGCAATAAGAACATATCGCACTTAAGAATGATATTTGACATTTTTATGTCGGCTGACAACTTTAATGTCGGCTGAAAGCTGAGGTGCCTTAAAATTTGATGCAAGATTTCTTCGACGCATTTTTGTTATTCAACCAGGGCTAAAATCGCAACTACATGCAACAAAGCTTCCTAACTGAGCAGGAATCTCTGATAAAGAATCATGAATCATCGCGAGAAGTACATTTTGCTTGTTAACGTAAACTAGAAGCATTGAACTTTGATGTAGGTATTGATAAAGTTGCTACTGCCATCGGAATAGAAATAGCATTGAATTTCAGTAATATAGACTGATATGAAAATTTCAGATGAAGAAGGTCGATAAAACATACCGACATCGAATATTATCCATAGTGAATCGTTTGATGCTAGAGACACTTATTTAAGCATGTAAACACCAATTGGTAATATTCTAAATTTAAAAAAAATAGACATTTGATCTAACAATTGTTTCGTCATGGTTAGGCTTTGAATATATGACAAACTGGCCGCCATGCAGAAATTTAGTCATTCAATTCTTTGTGCATTTTGAAAAAATAGCTCAATGCGTTTTTGTAAAAACGTTCCTTGGACTGGCTGAATTGAATCTCTCTAAACATTGCTTGGGATACAATAATGGAGCTATTGTCTCGCTTTCTTATTTCGCAACGCTTATACTACGCAAACACATAAAAGATAATTTTTGGATCCTCTAAAAAGCGGCAAGGATTGCTCACCTAGATCTGTAGCCAATAATTATCAGTATTGTGGCATAGTAGTCTTCAGAAGTGTAGCCACTTTCCATGCAGATAAATTCTCGGGCACATAAAATGGTGTGCAAGATTCTTGGAGACAGAAGATCTTATGGACTGGTAGCATGATCACAAACTATACTCAGTCAAATTTCTAATTTTTGACCTTTATGCAGAGCCGCTATGCCTGCGAAAGCTCTAGGAAAACCGACAGCAGTTTTTCAGTCACTTTGGCTGTATTTTGTCCGCGTTCGAAAAATTTTGACTTCTTTGTTCGTAGCGATTCAAATCTAACAACATCCTACATTTCAGGAGAAACTAAAGTTCGCCACATGTCCTTGCTAACCTTCAAGATGTGATTTTTCGGCAAAAGATGGCACGGATTAAATGCTGCACCACCGATAAGCATTTAAATGGCCGGCACGATGACCTAAAACTCTATCTTTGGAAATGGGTGCTGTTTTACAGTCTTGGAGTTGCGCGTACATTAAGGTATATTTCGGCACGAAGTAATTTGAATTTCCAAAACAAGGGTATAACACTCTGATTGCAATACTAAACTAGGCACTTTTCGGACGATATTCAAAACTGCACTGTATCACAAAGAATTCCGAACTGTAAGTTCTCTTTGGTATCGCGGTAGATCTGAATATGACTTTATTTGATAATTTGGGGGGTTACTGAACTCTTTGATCGTAGTATGACTACGGGTCATACTTTCATTTTGCTTAGCAAGAAGGTTCACTCTTTATATGTATAATTTGCTCGATACCTTGATGATAGAGAAACGCTTTGAGCTACTGAGTGGTATACTATCACCAAAAAGAATCTATAAATATAAAACTTAAATAATTGAAAAACTGAAGGTAAAAGGTAAAAAAATCCGATATTGATAAAAAGGGAAGAAAGGTAGGTAGGCAGTCTGTGTCAGCAACATATGAAGACAGAGATGTTATATTGAAAGTTTAAGACAGGCTACAGTTTCCTTGATGAAAAAGACACTGTCAAGTTTCACGTTGTAAAGATCATTTATTTCTTTCATCTTATGAATGCAAGTTTACATTAGAGAGAGACCTTCTCTTGCCATGTTTTGGGGATTGATCGACGCAGATTTTAAGCTGGTACTTTGCCGCTGCTCTTATGGTGTTTAATCTTCTTAACTTGTTTATATCTGATCTAGAAAATAGTTTACAAGCCATTAAAATTCATACGCCAGTAGGCAATCGATCTTCAAAAGTGTTTACCTTGCTTCTTTGGAATCTAGAGTACTGTCTTTTTCAATTAAAAATAAAAGTTATAATACTGTCAAGGGACGGTAAATTTTTCCCTTGGGCAGAAATTTAGAGACTGCAGTTGACAGAACACAAAAAGGTATATGTTCCAAACTTGATAATTTACTATAATTTTCAGTATAGTTTCTAAAGACTGATCTAATGGAACGAGAAAAAGTATAATCTAATCGCAAAAATGTTTTTGGTAAAAAGTGTCTTGAGCTTTATCAATATTTGATTCCAGATAAAGAAAATATTATTTGATTCCCCACTGATATAGAAAGAATTGGTTCACTAGCTATGCTTCGGGCATTCAATGTGAGTTCCCTTGCATCCGTGAAGATTTTTTTATCTGCGAACCGTTTCTGATATTGTTTATGTATTAGAGAGTTCTCGTTTCTAACAACCTGACAGAATTCTGCGCTTCAAAGTTATAGTGCAACGACGAAATACGTTTTAAGGGCTTCCACCTACTTTGTTTCTCGAACATTTCTGATAAACTGTAGAGCGAAATGACCGTTGGAGTATTTAAAGTCTTGAAGCTTAAAGCTACTTTATAGGATGATAAAGGAAAGCGATTTTAACAAGAACTGGAAAAGAATGATGATTACCTCCAACTACTTTTCAACAATGCATACCATTGCAGCGTTGGTAGCAGATTGCTCGAAGCAATTCACATAAAGAACTGCGCACATAGAAAAAGGCAATGCTAATTGTATGTTTGTCTATGAAGTTGTAAAGATCCTGTAGACTATTAAGATTGTAGAGCATTTGAGCTGAATTTGCAATAGCTCAACACAAAATAGCAAGAAAGCAGGATTAAGAATGAAGAAAGAAGTGCAGATAAATATAGTGCATGGGATAAAGGAAGAACACAGGAAAAAGCTAAAGGCTTGCTATGAATTAAGAAAATTAAGGAAACCGTTCTGCAAAAAATACAAATTATGCTTTTATGGAAGAGATGATAAATCCACAAAATTATATGTCTTGTTTATCTTTGCACTCTGCTTCTATAATTTTGATTCATGATGAATAACCATCATGACAATTGCCTGCAAAAAGGTTAATGCTACAACGCAACCCCTATTTGTTTATGATTAGTGCATTCGAAATGCAGCAAATGTGAACTGTAAGGATGAGAAAGATCCTTCATTTGTTCTGAGGACTGCCGCTACATCCAAGCAATAGCTCTCACTTCAAAAGTAGAATCTCCTTGCCCTTATCCGTCTCAAATTGATATGCCTTTCGTCTTTTAAATGTCCATGAAACCAAGTGGATGTACAGTCCAAATATCATTTGCTTAGTAACTTTATGGCTTGAGTCCTTGTACGCATGTTTTTGCATTGGGTACATCTTGAAGTAACCTGTTAACCATTTGATTTCTACTAACAGCCAGTTCAATATCAAAGCAAAGGCTGAACTCTAGGTACGATTCAAAGCCTCTTCTTATCTTTGGTAGTGGTATTGACGATATTTTGCGCTAACAGCCTGTCATTCTGTCTCACTCGCTTTTACTTTGGGACTTCAGCTCCTTTTTCCACTTGGTCCTACGGTTTTGAAACCATGTTTTCACTTGTACATGGGTGATGTTCAAATTCATTGCAAGCTCCTGTCTCTCTATCCTTGATAAATATTTAGCCGTGGAGAATTTTCTTTCTAGTTGATAGAGTTGCTTACCAGTAAATGTTGTTCTCGATTTCTTTTGACCTTTTGATAAACTCCTGCTCCACACTGAGTCATCTGGGTCTTGCGTACACTTATGCCTTTCAATAACTGCATCTTTTTTATCTAGAATGCGCAATGTCCATTATTAACATCTTCGATGATACTATCAATACTATGTTCGTTTTGATAGTATATACTATATGCGACATTATGACAAAGCACACTTATGAAAACTGCAACAAAATTATATCTATACCACCCTTCATGTTCTCAAATACTTAAGGAACATTACGGAGCCAGTAACACAAGAGTACAACAAGAAGCATTTCTTTTCGTTATGAATACTCCATGGAAGTCTGACACTTGCAATATAAAGGCTGCTTTGAAATGCATTACGCTCTCTCCATTTGTTTATTGTCTTTAATACAAGGTGCAGCTATGTAGAATGAGTTCTATTTAGAATGAGTTCTACATTGTAAACCTAGGGTGCTTGGCTGCCAAAGAGGTACCTACAGGCTACCTTTCCTGCAAAGCTTTGCTTGCTGTCAGATGCATTAATCTTTTCACAATAATCTGGCAATCGTTGTAGGACTGTTTACATCTAAGCACTCGGCATTTTGCAAAACGACTAAAAGATGGCAATCTATTCACTTTGTCCAGCCTTTGTCTAACATGGACTAAGCTGGACTAAGCTGGACTGAATTGCCTTAGCATCTTTATAAACAGTTAGTTGGAAAACAAATGTCTTCTCGCGCCTTGGACATGGATTGCTTTTAAAGCTGAAAATACATTCTATGATATATCAAGTTATTAGCTAGCAGAATACTATGAGCGGAGGAGTTACTTTGACTGAGATACTTTGCATCGACTTAGAATGGCAGGCCGACACCAAATGTTTGTTTTTCAGGAGATTTTGACGCTCATAATTTCAGTAGTTACTTTCTGCACTTGTTCTAAGAAGAAATCTGTTTGATCCAACATTTAATGTGTCCTAAACGTGTGATTTTCATGCATTCTTCGAAACGTCGTGTTGATAACATTGTAAGGAACCAAGGCCGGCAAACGCATTGAAATTTAGCTATCGTGAGCATAGTTTATGAGTTATAATGGAGCGGAGTCGTCTGCTGATCAATACAGACAGTATTTAGTTTATCAACTTGAAAGATGTATACGTTGGGCAGCATCTTGCTTTATTTTCTTGTTAATTGTGCAGATAACGAAACGGCATATTGCAAACTGGTCTTTTACAGACTGTTTATCGAATATGCTGTAATGTTTGATACAAATAGAAGAATGAATTGCTATGTAATACACAGTGATATTACAAGGCAATAAGCACTGAAAAGCAAAATAGATGAGAACCATATTCAGGCTAGCAAATAACTGATCAAAGAAAGCATTCATACCGTCTGGGACACTTTGCTTTTTAGCCTCTCTCTTACGGGAGTTGTCGACATCTGCAAGGCCAAGGATATGCTTAATACCAAAGGGAGTAGGGTGAGGTTTGGCACTGGGCTGCTGCCTTTGAAAGAACTCACTTCTGTCATGACAACTTGCCTCTAAGTGGCCTGAGAAGTTGAGGCTGCAGCGTCGCGTGCAGACAAAGATGGCCCTGCATTCCGTGCACTTGTCTGTGACGACGCAGTTCATGCTGGCTGTCCTGTTCCTTGCCTTCTTTCTCCGACGCTCCTTCACCTGGTCCTCAGCTGCACTACTCCCTTGTTGTGCAATCATTATCGATGGCAATGACTGAAATTACCATCACGTTTGAGAGCCAATTGCTCTTTTTGAAATCCATTTGCCTGCAGCTTAGGTAGATAAGATTACTGGCTTAGGTTTGAGAGGCTGAACTTGTGATTGATATCAAGAAATCGTTTAACTCATTGAGAAGCTAACCAAGTTACCCACTGCTAAGATATAATGATTGCATGGTAATTATAAGATAATGGGAATAGCACTTGGATAACGCAGTATTAGAAGGTCTTATGTGGTCAGCTTTTCTCAAAATGATGTTTCAAATGAATGGCCAATCACCGCCAAGTTATTTATAAAAAGGAGATGTTGACCAAAGTGCTGTGGAAATCTGCAGAAAATTTACAAGATGAGGAAAACACGTTTCGAATCAATTGTGTTGCAGTGGAAGCTCTGCCACAAGTTGTCAGGTGTGTTTGATGTGATTAATTCCTATTTAAAATGTCAACTTTGTATTGGATTGGAAACGAATCAATATAAACAATGGGCTGGTTTAACTGCAAGATTTACGAATCGTTCTAAGTCTTTTAGCTTTCAAATTTAATGTGGTTAAAATATGTCTCCTCTTTCTCAATGAGATAAGGTTTTCAAAGCAAATGATTATTCATTCAGGGAATAATCTTAGAATATCACTATTCCAAAAGCAATTCGTTATCTAACAGACTAACTATTTTCACAAGAGTTAAAAAGACAGCGATGATATTTCCAGCTATATAGGGACCCAGTCGCCGACAAATTAAGTTTAATGCGCAATATTTAGAGCTACTTAAAGAACAGAGAGCCAGAAAGCAGAGTCTTTAACCTTGTTCGGCCGAGTAACACCGTGTCACTTGTGCAATCATCTTGCTAATTAAAGGACTGATCACTTTCTGATTATTGAAATTTGAAGGCGGGCTTGAAAGTAACTGAATTCTTGGGATTCCAATTCTGACTACACAAAGAAAAACAATAAACAGGGTTATTCTGTTTAGTACCACCCTTCGTTCTATTTGTTTCTCTGAGGCTTTACGTTCACATAACTCAAGGTCAAAGTGTCTTGCATTTTAGATAGTCTTGTACTCCCATAATTCTTTAAATTTCCTTTGGATACAGGATGAGGCCTTTGCTGAATTTAGGTCTGTATGATCAGAAAAAACTTCTGTTAAACAACTTCATTGATTAAATGATAGAATACTTCACATTGGCTTATCATATATATTATAAGTTGTTTCTCATAATTCTGCTTTTGCCAAATCATTGAAGTTGAACTACATAACAATAAATATTTTGCTGCATTGAGGATTACGCCATATATTATTGGCAATGTAACAACATGCATTGATTTATTGATGGCTTTTAGCTTGAAATGCAAACTAAATCAGCAACAATACTTAAAATAAATATAAAAAACACAACCGATTTAGCCAAATTAAAATTAGCAACAAGTTATCCAGTAAAAAACATAGGCATTGTTCACGTCCAAATAATCAAGGTCAAAGTTCAAAAGTCAATCATTCCATTGCCGATTGGTGCAAGGTTGAAGTAAAAAATAGTGACGTAGTCTCAAAATTTCATGTAACTGTCGAAACATACTTTGAGTAAATAGAATTGCTAACTATTATTGGACTACGTGAGAAGGTGGATGGCCCGGGTCAAAGGTAAACACGCGTGGTCTAATAAAGAACTCCGAGTTATTCATTTATTTTCAAGCTGGGAGACTGCTCCTGATATTGCAATAGATACACTAAGATGGGGCGCTCCTGCTTTTTAGAACAAATTTGATGATTGACGATGATTGCCTCAAAACGCAAATATTAGAGTAAAAGGGTCATTCCATTAATTAGAATAAACAACGAAAAACGTTGCCAGTTAATAAAAAAATTGATGAATAGCTTGGTTCAATTGTGTTCCTCAAGATTACATTCTAATCAAACCAAACTCAAAAGATTTGTCTTCATTGAAAATGGCACTTTCGTTAGAATACCCTCACTGATAGTACGAAGGTTTGTGGCATTTCTTAAAGTGCTTCTTTATGCATTGGTGTTTCACAACTGTTCTGCAAACATCGCTTGCAAAGAAGACGTTTCTTGGTGGGTGCTTGTAGGCTGTGTTTAACTGTATGATCCTACTCAGGGTGTGCTTCTCCACATAGCGTATTTCCTGAGAACGGGAAGAAATACTTGCCGGTTAGCAAAGTAAAGATACCAAAAAATGTTTGAAATAAAACAAATGGAGATCGAAAAGTTCCTTAAAGACCAGAAATATACAGCTAATTCAATAAGCAGTTTTATCTTTACATCATAAGTTGCTGGCTCTAACTGAAAGTTGATGAGATGAACATTTGGTCTAGCACGGCAGTGCAATGTTTACAAAAGAATATGATCAAGTGTATGAAGACGTCAATCTTGAAAGTCACGTGTATGAAGACGTCAATCATGAAAGTCACGTGTTTGAAGGCTCTATTCATTCAACCCAATACTGGTTACAAGCATAACTTACAAAGAGACGGACTAAACAAATCGCAAACTAACCTTATCGGTAAATATTCGTTTGTACCAGAATCTGTCACCATCTCGCATTCTGGTCATCTGATCGATAAAGATCTTCTCGAAAGTTGGGCCTAGTTCAGAACCTTTGACGTGATCTTCTGCAATACCCCCGACCCACAAATCAACGTTGTTGACATCTTTGTAAAGAGACTTCAATGTGCTTGAGACTTTCCTGTTTCTTGTGATTTGCTTGAAAGACGTTACCCCTGTGTTAGAGAACGTTCGTTGTTAGCTTTCAGTAAGATGGTCCAAGAAAGCTTTGAACGATAAAGAAGTATGTAAATGACACATGAAAAACTGCAGGAAGAGGCAAATTGCATCTTGAAATTCGTAAAAAATTTCTCTCTCTAATACAGAACTGTTCAAATTTTAGTGAAGTGAAGATTAAAGTGGCAACGTTTCTTACTTGGCAATCCTAAAGCTTTTCTGACCGTATTATAGTCAGGTATTCCAACGTCCCGTCCTCTTTGGATGTTGATTGCGCCCAAATCCAGCCCAAGCCCGTTCTTTGGAAACAAAAAGTTTCGCATCTCGTCGACTATCTTGACGTCGATCTGTTGTGATGGCCTTTTTACTGCTCCTCTCAGAACCGGAGCTATGCCCCCCTCTGCAGTCACGCGTTCGGGCTTAAAGAACCCTTCGCGCAATGGAAAGTGGCCAAATGGAGAGACCTTGCCGTTCTTGTCGAAGCGGAAAACTGTGCCACTGATCTGCGTATGTCCAAACCTGCAATGTGTTTGCATATTATGCTGAAATGTTGAGTGTACTATGCTTGAACCTTCATAAATAAAAGAAATTCCACTTGAAATGAAACAGTTGCAAACGAGTATAAGGAGCTCAGCATAAAGAGTTGTGTACTGTATACAACTACACTTAAAAATTTTATTAAATGAAATAATAATGTATCATAAAGGAAACAAAACAAAGTAGTGTCATGATATTAGAGAATGCAAGTGAAGTACTGATTGACAACGCGACAGAAATTTCGAAATTGGTTGGCACAATTCATGCACGGCCTCAGTTCAATTTTTTCGATAGGTGGATATTTCAACGCTCTACAGAGTTCAACAAATTTTTCTTGATATATTAAACAGCCATTTTAGTAAAATCTTAGACTTTGCGAAGGAATTATTAAGGGGATCATTCAAGGAAAAACCCAACACTGGACCTTGAGGTACATCCCTTTGTCGATGCTATGCTAGTTTTCATTTTTAATATGCAGCTCTTCATTTCTGCAAGTCTAAGGGTTCAAGCTTATTTCCTCAATATCGAAGCTAAAGCTACCCCATCTTACTACCAATTGATCGTATAAAGGTAACAACTAATGCTATGCAGGACCATTGGCAAGATGCTTTCTACAACTTGTGGGTGACAATTCAGACCATTAAATCAATGCAAGAGAATCCTTGATATCTTGCATGAAACGCTTCGAGTGCGTAAAAAGATGCATGTTCTTTTACTGGACTTTATCAAGTGCAGGTGAAGAAAATGCACTTCTTTTGTGCATTTGATGCAGCGAAAACTGGGATATAAAGACTGCAGAGTTACTGTACAAACTTCAAAGCAAGTTGTGTACTAAAAATTCAGACGATAATTTTGTGATTTCTTATTGAATTACGATAAAAACGAAGATACATTATTCCAGGATACTTTCGCTTTATACTAGACTTCCACAGTTGTTGACAAATGCGGTTGCCTCTCATATGAACGCGTTCGATTCTCAAAACGCGGGTGCTTCTCAGATATACGCGGGTGATTCTCAGACACACACAAGGTTTCTCTCGCAAGTAATCTGCGGGCAAACGCAGGTTATTATACTAACTGTACTGCAACAAACCTGAAGGCAGCATGGGAGAACTCTGTAGAAACGCCACTATTCACTTTCGGGTTGTAGCCCTTGTATGTAGGGAGCTCTCTGCCAATAACAGATGGCACGTACTCCCTTGTGGTAATTGCTTGCATTTCAGCAATCACAATCTTTCTTGCGTACTGGAAAATCTTTTCATCACTTGCCTTTAGAAATAGAAGTAACTGAGTGTTATTATGACCATGTATAATGAGTTTTTTCAAAGTAACTTGAGTAGGTAGAAAGTTTTGCAAAAATTAACAGTCATTTTATTGTACAGTGCTCATACTTAAAACTGTTGCAACCTTAAATGAACATTAAGCTTTTAAAGTACTCTAAGTTTGTAATTTTGCTAGTCGTAGCTTAAAGGATACATCAACAAATTCAAGCTAAGGATCAAGTAGCCGAATTGAAAATCTTCTCGTGATGCGCACTTTTTTAATATGCTTGTAGAATATCCTTAAGCTTCTTCGATGGCGATTAGTAAACCAGGAAGTCCTGCGAGGGTGAGCTCCCCGTTATAAAGGGTAAGTGAAAGTTTCACCTCCATATCCTCGATCATGATAAATCTACTTTAGTGATGGGAAAACCGCCTTCCTCTGATCTCGAATCGAAACGATCGCTGCTGCCAACACAGATATAATCGGAGAGCAAAAGCCATCCACAGCTGCTTATAAGCGACATTCATCGACTGCTATACTCAACCCTACCTTTGGATGCTTCTTTTTGTATAGCCTCGCAATCCTGTTGTGTTCTCTCACAAACAAGGTGTGCAGCGCCAGAAGAGTGGGCGCTACGTTGGAGCGCACATCACCTGCGATTCTGAGCTTCGTTGGATCCCGTCCAATGGCATTTGCATTTGGTAGACCAAACGTATTCAGCTGAAAGGGTATAAAACGTATTAATACACTCAGAATCACCACTTTCGTCTTTACCATACTTTACTTAAGAAACAAAAATAATTATCGCAGTCGTTATCGCAATAATTATCGCTATCGTTATCGCAGATGTTATCGCATTCATTATCCCTAAAATTATCGGCTACCAAAAGACATGCAGTGAGATTGTAATACGCCTTTATCCAGCAGGGTAAAGGTGTACGTGTTGCAATAATATAAAAAGGAAAGCAAAAAATTGCCAGTCGACCTTCAAATCTATTGTTTGTAGTTTGGCTAAATGCAACCATATGTTAATACACAGTTTTTTAGACTACCTCAATCATTGATAAATCAAGGTAATTTAAAAAAGAACATTGTATGAATTTTCCAAGCATGTACACAACAATTATTTTCTTGCAACAACACACCCAAGGCTAGTTCAGCCTATAGAAAGGGTGGAATTCTTCGACAGGCAAAATTGTTTCTTGTAAGAAATACATTTTCTATTAACAGTAAGTAAAAGCTAGATAAAGATAGCTCTTGTCCTACCGGCAGGTTGCCATTGTCCATCTTCATTAGGCCATCCTTGAGAAGTCGTAGCTTGTTGAGGCGATTGGTGTCTTGGCCGTAAACAGTGTTCGCATCAATCACTGATGTTATGTCGTTGATGTGTTCTCGAGGGCACTTACACTTTGCGGTACCTGTGCATCTAAGGGATGAAGAAGTTTATTATGCACAGAAACGTATGTAAGCTTTGTTTTCATTTGGAAATAGGAAGGGAAGCTACTTCTAGGGGAATTTCTATCATCCTTGATCCCTCCTATTAAAATATCAGTCTCATTTACAGTCTGTGGTTGTCAATATCTTTTGCATTTTGACGCACTGATCCTTGTCATCACAGTAATGAAAAATTTTACATTATCCGTATCAGGAAAAATTCAAGATATTTATCCCATAAATCCCAATGAAAAAGCTCAATTTTCTGTGACTGTCTTTGAAATATAGATTTCTTGTCTTTCTCCTTTTAAAGTGACTTCATATTGGCATTCACCTCTTGAAGACTTCTTTGCTCGCCATTGCTTAACCGTTAAGTCAGGTTGATTTAATGTTATATTTCATCCACTCATTACATGGTCACAGCTTAACGCAAATAAAAGTAGGAACTTACGCATCAAATCTAAACCTCCTGACGGGTATTTTCTTGTCACCAGTAGAATCAGGATCAAATATAACGTCTCCCTGCACGGAAAAATTCAATGCGTACAGTTTCCAGGAGTAAAGTGCATTTCTATGAAAAAGGGTTGCAACATTGTTGGAAAACAGGTCGATAATAAGAAGGGTAACCAAAGGCACGTAGAATTATGCTAGAAGTACGCTTATGCAGAGGCCATGTAAACTATGTGTATTGTTGATTAGGGCCTGATGTGGGATGTCGCCAAGTCGTGATGAGCGACTATCATTTGTAGCCTAGAATTGTAGTTAATAATAGGTTCTAAAGCCGATATAAACATGGCATAAGATTTAAAATGATGCACACGCGCTAGATTGCTCGTGCTTGGCTCTTGAAAAGCGAGCTTAGCCACAACGAACTTGAAAGGGCTTGAGTGTGTTACCTTTGGAACAGAGATTGGCACCTCCACCTCATTCGGCTTCGTCTGTTTGAAGCTTTTCGGCATTTCATTCGTGTGGTCTGCATCGTGATCAAGGAGCTGCAAAATGAACTTAAAGCTTTGGGGAACAGATTCTATTTAACACTAGGCAATAATCAATTGGCAACTAGGGCATCCTGGATACGGCTGCGAGGTTTGTTACGAATCTTTCAAACTGAATGAAAAACGAAAACAATGAAAACACAGTCAAGAAGAAATACATTCAAACAGCCCTTTCCCCCCCTAGCTACCTGTAAAAACTTCAAAGCCACAATTTTGGCATCAGTGCATAGATTATGAATCTAAATAATTATTTGTTTTACTTTGTGCTTTAGATGCGTCCTGTTAGTTGTGTAATCTGTCATTCAGTGTTACTAAGCACTTTTCCAAAAAATATATCAAATCACAAGTACTCACCTGTCCAAAATATACCGACAAGTCACTTTGCCCTCTGGTACTTGGAATATCTTTCGTCTAAAAAGTGAAAAAGCATTTTTAAATGCAAACTAAAATCCCCTTTGAATACACCAAGTCTTAATGGAATACTTGTCGCTTAAGCAAATGACGTAAAGACGCATGCTAATGCATTAAATTACAAAATGCTCCTACTTTTCTGTTAATATTCGATGAAACGATAAAGAGGTAGTTTAAATTCATATCAAATTAAAACTCGTTTTGCTTGCATGTTAACAAGAGAATCTTGCCAAATGCTGACATCGAGTTTACAAGCAAGGTCATCTCTTTTAAACTACATCCCAAGTAATCGCAGCCATTCTGCTTACAATTCTTATAGTGTATTTCAGGGCCTGTAAAATCGGGAAAGAGGAGCAGGGCTAGTTTATATATGTCCCCCAAATTTTTGTAGAGCAGAATATCGACACCATGTAAAAAGAAATAGAAAGAAGATCACAATATTCAAATTAAGGCCCCCCTCTCTCTAATACCAAAATGGCCAACCCTGTATTTATGTATATATCAAGGACTAAAGTGCTCACGAACCTGTCTTAGAAGAACATTGCTGACAACACGGGGGTTTGGTCTGTTCGAGCCAGTTCCGTTGTTCTCTTTTGGAAAAGGGCAAGTGTTCTGTACTCTCTGATGCCTCGTGCACCCACCAGACAGCTCTGAAATTTTGTCCACGTATCCATTGCCAGAAAGTCGCAACATGTTTTCCCCAGCTGCACCGTTGAATATCCTCCTTGGGTTGTTCAATCTTCCATCTAGAGTTCTGCGAAGGAGCATTGAAAGTAACACGGTGAAATATCTTACAGCTAGATAGGCTCGTGGTTTCACAAATTCATATTGTTCTTAGCGTATACTCATCAGTGCTCAAGGCGTTCTTTTGTGTCTATAGCATCTAAAAAGAAATCTACTTACTGGAAATTTAGGAAATCTTGGTATCCTAGTTTAACGAGTACAACAATAGTGATCAGGGGTGCAACAATAGTGCAACAATAGTGCAACAGGAGTGCAACAGGAGTGCAACAGGAGTGCAACAATATTGCGTTCATCAACGACCCTTTTCATCAATGCGAGACGTGTGTGGGGATGATCTTTCGAGTATGAGAATGATCAACTTAGAAATGCGCGTGCAGGAATAAAGGCTACCTTAGGACGTCAAATGTTTTTTTTTTAATTATGAGTAGCATAGGTAGAAGTGAACATCTTCCTACACTGGCTAGCATCTTTGAATTGCAGGAGCAATCGTTGGATATACAGAATGCAATTATGGTGGATACATATTGTTTAATTGGGTCTCTAGAATCGAGGTTCCTTGACTAGTTATTTATACAGCCTGGCATCACTGGATGACGTTTTCTTGTTTTGGTTGTGGATCGCCTGACGTTGTCGCCAAAGTGACAGCTCAAGTGAGTAGGTGGTACCTTTTAGTAAGATCCTGAGTTGAGCCAACAGGGAACCGCATTCGTCCACTCGGGCAGCGCTTGCCTTGAATCTTGTCAGTTATTACAACAGTCTTGGGGAATTTAGGCACACAGGACGGAAGCTCACAGCATAACTTCTTGACAAATCTTGATCTAAGTTACAAAAGGTCAAGGTATCAACAACAACGACGGAGGCAGCAACAACAACGACGGTGACCACGTTGAGAATGAGAGTGATAATTTGCACTAATGCTAACTTTGGATTCGGTGATGTATATTAGATTAGTTTCAGAAGATCCTTTTGTTTTTGATGCATTCAGCGACCATTAATGACAAGACTCGAAATGTACCTTGGCAGAATCACTCTGAGGTGAATTCCATTGGGGACGTCTTTTATGAGAACCTTCCTTCTAAAAGTGGGCCAATAAACAATAAGCTTGTTGTTGCCTCCTTTGAAATAGCACGTGAAATAGCCATGGGCGTTGTATCTTGAATGGCAGTACTAGGAGCAAAATATTAACTTGATAAGAAAAGGAGGGAATCTTTGCAATAAGCTTACTAAAAAATATTGCTTTGGTAAAATGATTTGAATGATAGTGGAAACAAGTTACTTACACGTTTGTATGAACCGTGGTAGAAGCCAGCGATAAGAACTTTGACCTTGCGGCTTTTGCAAAGTTTGCGGCCACATCTGTTGATGGCAATGAGAACACGTATGAAAGAAAAAGAGAAATTCAAAAAGAAAAAGAGAAATTCAAAAAGAAGGGAAATTCAAATATCGGAAGACAGCACCATGCTTCAATTTCAAGCCACCTTCATTGTGAGAGGTTACAGCGGATGATCGTTGCAATTTTGAACATAAATGAATTGAGAACACCCATTGCTGTGTAATACTAGCAAATCTATGTATGCGAATGATTACCAGTGAAACATAGCTTCTTCAAGCGTCATGCTTCAAATCTAAAAGCTTTGAAATAATCACAGTCATCGCGGTAAAAAGTACTTTGAAAAATAAGCAATAATGAGGGATGGGTCGTTTAAGGGGAGGGGGGTTGGTTGTCGTGTCACAAATGAAATCATAGGTTTGAAAATGGATAATGATGCATTTTGATTGTTACAAAGTAATAATAGCTTAACCGGCTATCTCCTAATTATAACTTCCACCGCTAGTGATAACCATATTTTTAAGGTACTTATGATGAAGGACAGATAGGTCTGCAAACTTATAGAACTCACAATTGTGCTGTTCGTTGCCAAATGAGTGGTAGCAGTGTACCTCATCATCCCTTTTATGTGCAAGAAGCCAAATAGCTTGATCTAGAGACTAGAGCTGTGAACTTCCAAAGAACTGAACCGAAATGTTTCAGCTAGCATGTAGCTTTAATGGCAATAAAATCTTCAGGTTTTGGCTTCAAAACAAAAGAAGGCAACGGCGAATGAGTTAATCACATACCTCTGTAGTACTTGCACGCTTATCTGGCTTTTTCTGTGATAATAGCCCGCCTTGTCTACAAAGGCAAGAAGAGAGCAAGCTGAAGCCCAATGCTTTAGTTATATTCATATCAAGCTCCTTTTGTGATGAGTGAACGCGAGTCAAAGAATTGTCGTAAGTGTGCCAACAATTTTGACAGGCGTTGTAGGTGTCCAAAGGACGGTCGACATGGTTATGGCACTGGTATAGTCACACGAGAATGAATGCGTTTATGTTAACGTTACCATGCGTTTATGATACCATTGTAAATCTACGAGAAGCGTTCCAGACGTTTTCCCTCCACTTACGAGCAACAAGACAATTCGAATGACGCATGCACGTCAGCTGTCAGATCAGAAGCAACGAAGAACGGTCGATACAACACCCAAATAAAAAGACTAAGCAAAAGATATATAATTGCATTTTAATGCAAGGTATATATGAGTTGGCGCTCTTGGTCTTTTCGGAATCTAAAAGCAGGTTCTTTGAACGGAGAAGAGGAAGGGGTGGAAAAGATCGATATGGATATTTCGGAGGTTGCTTCCCTGATCAAGACATGTTTTGACATGTGTATTTCCCGTCAGAACGGGCGCACAGAAATTTTGCTGGCGGTACTAAAAAAGTTGCAGATTCTTTTTTGACACTTGATCTTTAGGAGCCTGCTTTAATAATATCGCTTGCCTTTTACTGTTTTCAATAAAATCGGCTATAAAATCCTTACAATAGAGCCGTTAAGCGCACCAGTATCAAATGGATTTGCTAGAATATCCCGGTCAGTTCTCTTTGCTTATTGGTATAGGGTAGTGTATCCTGTTATAAACAAGTGTGAGACAAGCAACAGGAAGGTCTTCTATTTTAGATGTAGGGGGTAGGGCAAATGTTAACATTGGTCCAGTTCGTAGCTCATAGGAATCGAAATGAGAAGTTTTCTCCCAGGGGTTTATTTAACAACGCCTTTTTACAAAACAACGCCTTTCAGTGACTTTAAATTTCACATATCGCTCCCGAAACCATGGAGATTTTAATTTCGCTTACCTTCGACTTCATCTTCATCAACTGCTACAGGATCACGCTTGGAATGTAAAGAAAGTCTTTTGAGAAAAGTGCAAGTAGAATTTATGAAATGGTTTGAAACACTAATTTACTAAAGCATAAGGAAACATTCATTGTGTGAAAGCTATGTCTAACTGAACAAGACCACATACTGTTGGAAAATAACTTTGTTGCCTTGCTCAAAATTTCCGCATTGTTCTCCTTATAGTAATGTACTTATCAGCATGGCACTGGGGCTGTTTAAAGTCTATTTAAAAACCATCGACACTTCCTAGACTTGTTCCGCGTCGAGAGTCATTCCTAGAAAAGCAACGCCTAGAAAAATCACATACGAAACTGCTTTGATTGCGAAACCATGAGCCAAGCTATAGCGCGCAAGCCGGACCTAGAGATTAAATTTGTGTCCAGATTTGATCGGCTAAAAATGTTTTGGGTTCCTTGCTGTTGTTCCGTTTAATTTCTATCAATTCTGTCAAAAAAGCTGCCTGATTTATTTTAGCTTTGATATTGGTAATAGTATAAGATGTCATAAATCGAAAGCATGTTTTTTGATGTTGCAATCATGTGTCAATCTGAAGCGATTGCCTTTTTACGCTCATTTTACACAGACCCTGAACAGAAGGGGCCTAAAACAATGTCACCCAATATGTATTAAGTTGTTTAGTTAGTTAAGAATCTCTTACAATGTACATATATAATACCAGAGGAAGATATAGCTTTTACTAAACTGGATAGGGTGAGTAGCTTTCAAGAAGAAGCAACAGCCATCGTTTTCAAGATCAAATCATTTCCATGGCCAGAAAAGCCATGCCGTGTTGGAATGCTATAAGGTACTACATTTATGATAATTGGACATGCTGTGATATCATTTAGAAGGCATCTCTAGCTTTTCCAACCAATTCCACGATTTGAGAAAGAATTGCGAAATTGTGGCAAGAGCAAATGCTTGACTGGTGTAATAAAACTTCATAACAAAGTTAATTGGTAGTTTAGAGTTTCCTTACTGTTTCTTTAAAGGGGATCTGCAGCCAAGCCATACAGATCTTCAAACAGACGCTTCCGATTTTGTTTATGTGGGAAAACCATTAGACAAAATCATTTACGCTGTAAATCAGTTTCTGCTTCCCTACAAGGTTCGCTTGAATGGCTAATTTACGAGAATCAAATAAAAGCATTTTGCAACAGCAACGGGTGGCTTTCATAGCTTGGATCCAACGTGTGATAATGACTCTTGCTATTGCATAAGTCAAATTCTAATGCCCACTTAATCATTTTTACGAGCATTTTATGATTGCCGAAAACACAACTGTTTAACTTTTATAGCATGTTACATGTACCTGGTTGATGTAACTAGGGGTGATCCAGGGGGGGTTGCTAATAGGGCAATGTGGAGACATCACTCGTTCTCTATCTAGCCGTGGCGCCTCTGTAGATTCATTTTATTATGTAACTGAGCATTCTTTATCGTTTTAAGTGGCGAGCCAACCCCTTTTCAGCCCCTTTTCATCTCTGCCAACCCCCTTTTCATTACTCAACCAGTGGAACATGTTTGCCCCACCACCGAAGTGCCCTAATAATTAAGTGACATTTTATTTTGAAGATGGGCAATTTCAGTCAAAGACTGGTGACCGGTTTTCCCTTCTACGGTCTACAGCAATACTTCAAGTGCACTTATGAAATCCTGCTCTCATTTAAGTGCACTTTTTTAAATGCCCCACCAGTGAAAAATTCAGAATAATGCCATGTTCTTTAATGTAGCTATTAACATGGTAAGAGTCTTCAGATGTCCCAGTAGGGGCAGCCAAGCGTGCTCTTGAAGTGCCTGTCAAACTGCCTTTGGAACGTCATGCCCCGATCATGACAGGGAGAAATCCTTGTGCAAATGGGGAAGCCCCTGTCTCTTCGGCCTGATAAACCAAGATCAGGGTGGAGTCAGGTGGCCAATGAATTTTCTGTAGTGACATTTTTCTTCTGTTCATTTCAAAATTTCGTTTCTTTTGGTTCAGTAGAATGTTTGTTTTGGTTTATTTATTTAATCCCCTAAAGGAAGCGAAAAACCAATTGACTTTTGCTAACACATTTTTTGGAAATTTTAAATGATCCATGAATCTGTTCCATGAATGATGGGTTACCTAATAAGAGGCAAAAAGGGGCACCCAAGCATGCATTGAGCTAGACTTCTGATCAAATAATTTCTCAGATTCACGAAGTTGGAATAGATCAGTTCGGGAGACAAGATCCAAAGCCTTAACTGCATTGCGAGACAACTTTTGGTGCGTATGTCATGTGCCTTCGAAACGACCTCAACTTCCTCATTTTGTGACAGTTCGCAAACATGAATACGGAATTCTGTGGGTTTCATGCCCTCAGCTATTCTCAGAAAAATCGAATGGCTTATACAGATTGAGTTGCTAACAGGCATCACCAGTTTATCATGTGCTCGTCAGATATGACTTTTTCATGAGAGGGAATGCGGGAAACAGGCTGTTGTTTGGCTCAAATGTATTTTCCTTTTTTCAATGCAGTCCAAGTTATATAGCTCCATTGTCACCCTCTCGGGGTGCTGAAATAACCAGAATGGGGTACAGTTAGTGACAAGCCTTGGAAAATTTTAAAGTAACTTCCTTTTGTTTGAAAAATTCCAACTTGAATATATATAGCGCCCGTTCAGCAAAAATCTACCAAAGTCAGTCAGGACCTGGTTTTCCAAGCTCTTCCGCATTTACTTTTCGACTCGGAAGGTCAGGTTACAACGGTTCAAGTACACAGATTTAATTTAAATGCATAAAACTTAGAAACCACGATGTCTTACTTGGTACACCCATAAGAAAGGAACTGAGTTTGTCCGTCGAAAAGGACAAAAATCGTAAAGAAAATAAATGGAACTAACCTTCTGTGAACATTTCCCCCTGAGAATACATGTTTTCTGGGCTTCATCGTGACGGAATGCTTCAGCCAAAGTCAATATTACAACAGAGGAAACACACAAAATCAGGGTTGCTGGAAATGCACGTGCCATCGTGTGTCATCCGTCGACTGGCACCCACAGCTAGATGTAACCAAGAATGAGAGACTTCCAATTTTATAAGCGAATAGAGTGAATTCTCAAATGCTTCCCAGTTTCATTTCCTGAAACAAAACAGACGGGGGTGTGGCTAGAGCATGACAGAATCCTCATGACTTTTTATTAGAAAGCAATTTCTAACGACATGCGTAGGAAGAAATCCCGTTGAGACTTGCTACATTTGATAATGGCGACAGTTCTTTCCAGTCAAATTAGACAGACATCTGGCTAAATCCTGGACAAGAAACCTTTCAGTCGTCCCAAAACTGGGATGGTCTCAAGTATTCATCAATAATACGGAAGCGTTTTGGAAAGGGTTTTCGTAACAAAAAGGTGGTTAAAGAAAGGTTTCGACGAATCGAACCAAGTAAACAGTTGTCAGATTTGACCGATTTGAGTCATACCTTTCAGCATTTACACGTAGATGTACGTAAACAGTTTGCTGATGATCAGAAAATGGCTCTTAGAGGCGGCAATATTTCTGGTCTAAAGAGCCCCCGTCTGTAGACCAGTGCACGTGCCTATTTTGAATGGGTTACGACGCCCAAGCACATTAAGATGATTAATGTTGATCCTAACGATTGCTGATCATCAATCAATAAATCAGACAAAAGACGGAGCCGCTCCTGCGCAGCGACAGAAATTATCTGTTCAATTCTTGTGCATTAAAGCTTCGTTTGTTCTTACGCAGTCCTCTATCAACTGCTCACGTAGCTGGCATTTTAGTTCTTGAAATTTTCTTTTACTTGGTATTTCTATTAATGACGTCACTAGGAGACCTGTTCCTGGTGCCACCATAATTGACCGGTCCTCAGGGGGCCATGGCCCTCCCACTTTTTTTCTAAAAATGTAACTTTTCAAAAAGCTCCCCTTTACATTATCTTTTGTATCAAAACTCTGACTTCTTACTTTCTCATAGGAGACCCTGAGTGGGCTTGAAATAAATTTTGAGAAAAGGTCGGACATTAGGACATGGTGCTGTTTTTCAATACGTTAACATTGTTTATGTAGGAAATGGGGTGCGTGAATGCGAGTCGATTAATTCTTATTGCTTTTTACAGCACTCCTGGCAGGTATTTCAGTAAGGCCAAAGCTTGAAAAGAAGAATTGTCTATCTGTATGCCTGTTTTTGTGCGAAAACCCATTTGGGAATGTAATACCGCTACTCCAAGCGCTAAGCATCGCTCTTACCTGCCTCGTTCGCGCATTTCCTTCGCCCTATTCATTCACTCACCCAGCGTTAGTCATACTTGTTTGCGCGTAAACATTTTGCGTCATCTTGCATCGCACTCTTTGTTGCATTGCGTATACTAGTAGGAACACTTCCACTAAGAAAACCCTCTATTATAAGTATTGTTTTAAGAACAACGCTATGGATTGACATACATACGTATCCAGACGCATTTCCATTGTTTCTCTAGCTTGTTTTTCCTCTTATGTAGACACCTAATATTAACACCATTATATCCTTTGTTCGTACAAGAAACTAGTTTTACATCTATATATAACTCTCCACAAACCCAAAAGTGAACTGAGAATTAGAATTAGCATCTTGTACACTTTGCTCTTGAAAAAGGCTTAGTGGTACTAGTCGTACAAAGATACACGTTTGTGAAAATCGTATCCGTGTCCATTCTTGTTGTCATTCTGAAGTCGTGCCGAACATTTAGCTCGGAACCTGCCATATTTTGAAACCAATTTACAGGAAGCTGAGATGTTTCAGCTTAAGGGAACGTTTCTTTAAGATACTTATAGCTATGGTAACCTTTATTATAAAGTCGAATGCGATTTAGAAACAAAATCAAATGATTTCCGAGATCTAAGTGCTCTTATGTTGTTAATGATCTTGCTGTTGTTTATTTTGTTACTAATCAAAAAAGCAATTCTGAAGTTCCTCGGGCGAATCGAGATGCCATCGAAACTGATTTTCCTACACGTTCGCTAAAAACTCGTTTATTGAAAAAAGCGACTTTGTGGCGCCAACACCGTACCAATTTAAAAGTAATTTCATTTGCCACGCTTTGGCATTGAGGCTGTAAGAAAAGGGGTGTTTAGCATGCCGGGACAGAGTTATAAAGAAACAAAAACCTTGCAACGTGTCTTAATGAACTGCTTACAAAATAAGCATTTTCCAATTTATCTTCTCAAAATGATTTTCCTATTCAAGGACAATGCTGCTATTCTGCTCTGATATAAATAAACAGCTGTCATTTCCTCCGATAATGTAACGTCAGCACTGTACTTGCCATGAACATAAGTAGATGTTGAAAATCTCCTAGGTCAACCTGCTTACTGTGCTTTTAGTGACACCCTTTTAAAAAAAGACCATTGGCGTTGCGCCAGTTAATATGCAATGAAAATGGTTTGTAAGATTAATTTAGAATGAATTAAGCAGCAGGAAGCTATAAAAAGCACGGTGTAATAACGGTAGAGTCATAGTCAGGTCCTTGCGGAAGAAATCAGGCAAAAGGACGTGATTGGAAGAACATTAGATTACGTTTTTCCACAACTAACATCAATATGCTCAAGAGAGTGAACAGTTCTTCCAACTTGATAGACGTGACAAAATTATTGACATGTATCTCTAACGATTCTAGATAGGCTGAGAATAAAGTACATTAAAATGTCAAACAGTGAGCTCAAAGCCTGCAAATTGGGTCTTTGTAAATCCGAAGAAAAAGCTTTATGTCTGTCTACACGAAGCAAAGTTCTTTATTGGATTTCTGCAGGCTCCAAAGCTTCCTGCACAGTAGAATGGAGACAATTCCTGCACAATAACTTGGAAACTGGCTCCGTTAAGACATGTATTTCCTGCTTTTGTGACACGGGCTCAAGAAATTACAACAAGGACTTTCGTCTATGAGGCAACTTTGCTGATGGCTCGATGCAAATCTCTAGGTATCATTTGGCAAGCTAGTTTATTAGACAAGCTACAATGCCCGCCAAAAGTGTTGGAACAGTCCAATCATCTTTCCTACTTAACGTCTCTCCTCCCCCATTTTCTATGTTGGATTCCGACTGGTAAATGACAACAAATGTATGTTGGAGCGCAAATTGTGTAACTCATGTTAAGCGACATGTTCATCTACCTTCACAACATTGTTTAAGGGGGAGGGGGGGGGGGCGGGGGGCATTGTAGTTCGTCTTGTCATCTAGGAGTTTTAAGAGTCTATTTACATAGCAATGCAAAGCCTTGCTTTTTATAGATAAAAGGAGTTTATTTTCACAAGGACCCCTCTAAAGGGAGGTTTCAGTAGGTGCTGATTGGTCATTGCACAGCCAATCGTACGCTCTTTCTCACAGCGTGGCTTTTGATTTGCACCTGTATATTTACTTCACCATTTACCGGTCATTTTCCTGCTCTAAGGAGTGTCACGTGAAAAAGAACACATAAAGAAAAGCTTATGTCACCCTGCTCCAATCAGTCGAAAAGGCTCACAGTACGCAACAATTAATTTAATATTAGTTCTTTTGGCAACTTTTAAGTGTTGTTTCAACTTGCGCAGTAAAACTTTTCGATTGGCTGCTTGTTAGAAGATCTTACCCCCCCTCCCACTTCTGGTAGCAAGAAAGAAGGGGTGACAACTGATCACTGCCCCTGTGTTACAGGTTTCATTTATTCTACTCTTCATAACAAATGTGGTTCATTGTGAAATTTACTGCAAAGACTTTCCGAATTAAAGATGGTGCTAAAATAAATCTTTGATAAATATTATGTTCTGCACTATTGATTCTTTGTGACAGAAAATCAAACATTTATTGCCAAAGAAGGTGTGTTATACTACATGGCCACTAGAGTATCACCTCTAAAAGCTAGATTTTTTAACATTGGAGCTTAGCAAGGGCACAAATCTCTGATAATCTAAACGAAGCACCTTACTAGACCCAATTTTTGCAAGCATTCAATCTTCAAACAGACAATTGAAGCTCTGAGCACCAAGAGTGAACCTTTCCACAAATACCGCATTTGCTCCTAACGAAAGAATGTCTTTTGCTAAAGAATGCTAAGTGTTTTGAGCACTACACTGGACGCAGTAGATTTGTGATGTTCATGAGCAAAAGACATTTTGTGGTCGAAGCGATATGGAATCAATCGCAAAAAGAGTTCAAAATAGCGGTGTCATTACAATGGGTTAGAATGGGGATCATTGGATACTGATCAATGAGGAATTTCATCCTGCTGGTTCCCCGTCTATTCAAGACTGGTCAGAATATATAAAACAGGGAAAATTAGTGGTTATACGAGCGTGCAAGGCTAATTAAAAACAGCTCTCGGGCTAGTAGAAACTTTTTAATGGCTCAGTTTAACATCTAAAAGCACTACTTGACGGAACATTAGAGGTTTCTGTTGAAACCTAAAACCTATTTCGGCTGGCCTTTTGGCTACCTCCCAAGAGCAATCTGATTCCATACAGATACTTTGAATCATACAGTGCAATTGATAGAGCGGCGAGATGGTATTTCCAGCAAGTAGTGACTCCAATTGTTTTAGCACAATAGATTCATTCCTTGGAAGCAATAGGTCTATTGTTATGCGGATTGGGGTTTTCCAATCAATCTTGCTTTTGTTTTCTCTTTGTCTCATTAAAGGGTGTGAAAAATTTGATGCAAGATGTTGCGAAATTTTTGCATTTCAATGATCTCAGTGTTTTATTTTTAGCCAGATCCCTTCTGTTGATCGTACCTACTGCGATTTTCCTTCAATTTGTTTTTTCCTGTAACTGACTTAAGAATTAAAAATTGGCTTCCACAAATCAGCTCGCGATATCACTATAGCCAAACAGTGCGTTTAACGAGGACCTCTCTGTCTATTTAAAAAGGCCCTCTTTAACTTCCTCTGCATCAAATCTTTAACTCTCTTTGCAAAAGGACCAGTGCAGATATACTGATGATTTTAATTTGCAAATCATTTGGCATTGTAGAATCCACCAAACTGCACGAAAAACAGTTGTTTGGCCCATTTGTACGACAGCAGTAGAAACACGTGCTTATCTCACTGCGATTCAGAATTCAGAACCTGGCAATTTGCAATATTTGATTTGGCATTATGCAGCATCCTTGGTAAGGGTAACCATTCAGCATTTCTGCCTTTTTGCATAGTTTTAAAGACGTTCCACAAAAATACGCAGGCAGCAGTATCCACTAATATATAAATGATAGAGGCGTTTCAAAAAAGCAAGAGTTATACTTGCAAATCGTCTCGAATATGTTGAATAAATTCGCAAAACACCAATTAACAAAAATTATATATGCATCTACTAGAAGTGTGTCATACATACCAAGTGCCAGCTAGTATTGCATGCTCTGTAGGTGGAGATGAGGCGCTCAGCGAATTTGTATCTCATCAGTGCACAACAGAAAACACCTCTTTTGTAACATAGCTTCTCTCATCTTTTATTGGTTTTTTGCCACATCATCGCATGTGTTCAATTGATCTATTCATTTCTTCGCTTCATTTACCTTGAGGATTTAGCTTCTTTTTGATTTCTGGCATTGCAGGACATTTTGAGCACCAGAAAGCCACAATAGCCTCAACAAAGGTCGGAAGGCCCTCTAGGTGATTGGGCCAAAGAGATCGATCTCACTAGAGGACAAATGTCGCACCCAGTTATGAAAGGTCTTGAAAAGTAGTGGCTATGGGCAGTCCATTCACTGTAAAATTAATAGACATCTCGTCGTGCCAATAATATTTACTTTGAGCCCCTTAATTTCCAATTCACACTCCAATTAAATTCCATTTACAGGTATTGTTGAGGAAACAAACTTTTTTAAAGCAATTTTGAGAGAACCAATACGACCATATATTTTCAGAAATAAATTGAAATAGCAAGTACTTCCCATCATCAATAATAAAGTAAACAACATGAAACTATAGAAAATTGACTATTGTTTATGACCCTTTTATTCATATCACTTTATACTCTTTCTCTCAATTTATCTGCTACTTAAAGCATTGAAAGGCAGTACACGCTTTTTTCATAAGAAACCACTTTATAAGGAACCTACATGTAGAAGGCCGAAATATATAAAGAACTTATACTAATAAAAACGAAATCCCTAAGGAACTCGATTTGAAATATTTTTATAACTGCAAGCATCAAGAGCTAAAAAGCCGGTTCCATTCATTTGTAGCCAATACTCGCATAGATTGTTTGCTATTCGTGTGTCAAGTGCTTTATCGAGTATTTTCCGCATAGTCTATCTTGCCCCTCTCTCTATTAAGTCTTAAGGGTTATTGATGTGCAGTGAAAATTAAGGAACTTTCAAGGAACTTTTGGTACTAAAATCTGATGACTTGAGGTCTACGAATAGGGAACTTTTGGAACTAGGCCTTGTGGTAGGTTCCTTATAAAAAGCGTTGAATATTCTGATTAGTTTTAGCATTTATATCTCTCTTGATTATAAGTTGATTTTTAAATTTCCCTTTACTTTAATTAACACTTCATTTTATGCTCTTCCATGACATGACCTTATATTCTATGGCTGGTTTCAACTAAGCTTCATAGTTATTATCTAAAATCATTGACCTTAATATACAATGCTTTGAATATTCAAACGAGGCTATATTTTGCAACATGAAGTTTACAAGTTTGAAGGAAAAGAGCCTTGAATGTAAACAGTACTACCATTTTCTGGAATGGGTAACAAATGGACAAAAAATCTCATAAAACTTCAACTACTGCATAAAAATCGGTAACGACTGAAATTAGAGAGCTGTCTTTGAACTAGAAAGTTGCCATCAGATTTTAGAGAAGAGAAGAGTGCTATCAAAATTATGCAATGCGATTGATTCCACGATATATGATGGCAATGAATCACACACATTCTTTAAGCTTCTTGGCGTTGAAATAAGCATTACTTAGAAACAGCAACAGCAAGTTCTTATATTTGGCAAGCACTAGGAATCTGTTATAAACATTTGCCTCTTTAACCACTATTTCTATCAAAACAGGGAATTTTCCTAAATAAAATGTATTATGACAGAAATTTTTTCCTTCGGTTGCTAATTAAATTGTCTTTAAGCTCTCATTCTTTGAAAAAATGAGCTCCCAAGATTGCAAAAGAGCAAGCCAAATCTTTTCTATAATATATAATATAATAATTCATTAATTTAATTAATCAGATTCCTTTGAAATAATTCTCTTTTCTTAGAAGCAACATGATCAAGGTTTTCCTCTGAATAATTGCCTTGACTACCCAATGCTTTGGCCTTTTCATGAGTATGACTCATAGTCTGGCCTTTATAGCCTTGTTGATGATTTAAAAATTGAGCTTGCAGTTAGTAGCAACACACGCTGGGATATTCTAGCCAGTCAGGTCGTAGGTTGTGCATCTAAGAAGTGTTTGGAGATTGGAGTGATCGTTCGAAATCAAAGGAAGCATGACAACAGGAAAACAGTCTAGCAGGTCTTGGCTAATACGCTCTAGAGGAGTGTTTTTGATGATGCGTTCCAGTCACAGAGATGTTTAAAGGTATGTAAATACATTTAGCAATTGAAATGCTTTATTTTTTACGTGCACCACTGAACCTAAAGGAACAACTCAACTGTTTTGATAGGTTTTTTCACAAGCTCAATCTGGCGAAGCAACAGTTGCGTCTCTCTTGGTCGATCCCTGCTATGATTTTTAAGCACGCGAGATCAACCTTGGTGAAACGTTCATTGGACTAGGCCCAGATTCTGAAGTATCAATATGATGTCACTTTCAGCTGATCAGGTTGACCAGATAAACCGTTCTGATATACAGCTGCATAGAATTGCACTCCCGCATGAATGCTGAAACTGGTATTGAAAATGAAAGATTCAAAGCGAGAACTTCACCTACGCATAATCTACGAACATTGGAAAGGGACGTTTCATGCGTAACACGAATCTCTCAAACAAAACTTTCTTGTAGTCTGGTTTGGTACTGGAATCGTGTGATAGGTCCCTCTCCAAGCATCAGCCTTCAATGCAAACTGCTGCATCTAGCAGCACTGTAAAATAGCTTTGATCTACTACAAGTTATCATAATGTTTAGCATGAATTTTTAACACCAAAGTTTATTATTTGGGTCATTAATTACTATTTTTATTATTGCCATCATTACCAGAAGTTTCTTTAATTATAAAAGAGCAACGCACCTTAACTCCATTAAGCAACTTCTTTTACATTGCTATTCTTACAATTCTAATTTACGCTTTTTTGAAATCCCAGGCTAGTCAACTGCTTCTGTAAAATGTTTTAATGCTTGTAATTTGCGTTTTTTACTGTGAATACAAAACGTGAGTCCATAAATGAATTTACTGCTATATCCATCATTATAAACAATCGTCATTTTACAAATGCAGTATCACCTTCACTGACATGAATTTCTGATTCTTTCTATGCAAAAGCCTTTGTTAGAAAGCGTTGACACTCCAAGCAATGGGTTTGATGACTTAGGTTCTCTTTGCCCTATGGTTGAGGAACAATGCTTGGGGAGGAACAAAACCCATCTAGGCTGCTTCAGACTTTTTCGCCTACTCAGAGATTCAGCATACAGCCTGAACGGGCAGGCCGGTTTCACAAGTCAGCCTCTCGAGAAAGACATTGTTTTGCCGTTGTAGGGTCGTTCTCCGTCAATGGTCACTGAAAGAATGGAGCTAATTCGGAAAACAAAACACTTTGCAAAACGGAACTTTTCACAATACGTTTCAGATTTTCCAATTGATTGCGCTTATTCAGAAACTCTGTAAGTTGGAAGCCGACCCTCTTAGAGTGGCAGTAAATCCTCTAGAAACTGAGACCTAGGGTCCTACTATTAGAGAGATGCTGGTTATATATACTAGCACGACAGAGATGGAGCCATCGTGCATCTTCACTCGGAATTTAGAGAAAGAAATAAGCTTTAAATCACAATACTTCGACTCTCTGTTTGCTGTTAATAAGGATGTGGAAAGAATCACTTCTCAATATCGTGGTAAGTTTTAGTACCAACAACATGAATATATGCCTTACTGATTGTGAATCGATCAAATTGCTGTTGTGATAGATACAAGACATGTTTTCTGTCAGCATGCTTTAATTTCTTTTAGAAAAAACGATGAATGAGAGAGAAATGTTTATTTTGCAGGTCCTGGCTTCGTTACGTCTTCATGTTTCTGCAAAACCAGCGGTATGTAACGAGCCTGTCGATATGGCTTCGGCCTACAAGCTTATTGGATCGCAGTATGCGGTAGTGGCAGCTGTCGAGTCAAAGATTGCCAGTCAGGAGCCAAACCTACGTTCAACAGGCTCTTTTATTGCCGATCCATGTAGCATGGAGCTCAAGCAAACGGAGATCAAATACAACGAAGTGCCACCAAGCCTAACTTATGCTGTTTGTAAAGGCTGCAGCAAGTGGCGCTGTGTGCCTATCAAATACCTTGTGCCTGTATTAGAGAAAAGCAAGGAATGTCACGAAGGAGCTGGATTGAAGACATGGAAAATCAGCTACAGGTCAGTCACTGTCGGCTTTCATCGAATGTTTTGAGGATCTACAGTGGCAGTGAGAAAATTGTACAGACTGAATTTTTGTAGAAAACTGTATAAATGATAATTATCGAAAATACAATGAGTAAATGTAGATTTTTAGTAGAACTTATAATTCATTCTCAACTTGAATTTGATTTTATGGTTAATTTGGAATATTTATGAATAAATTTTTAAGAGAAAAAAATATCAAATCCTTATTTGTAAATAAACTGCATCATTTCACGTCATATGTACATAGCTTCATGCGTTTGTATTACATATGATATCAATGATCAATTGAACACCAAAGTGTTACTGTATGACCAGAGTAACACCACGTATTTATTTGCAGATATACCACCTCATGTACATAGGTGTTTATGCATTTGTACATCTTGACATGGGAAACATTATCTCTTTGTCTTCTTGTTGGTCTTTTCTTCAGTCCTGTTTATTTCTGGAGCCAACGTGCGAATACCCTGATCACGTGGGTTACCCAGGGTGTGTACCAACATCAGTCAATGCTATGGTCTGGTAGTTTACCAACATCAGTCAAAGGCATGGGTACATAGCGGGAATGCATGGGGTGGGGTTAGGAAGGCAATTTTAGCCAGTCCCAATTATATCTCCATTAGATTCTGTGCTTTTTTAAAAAAATTCATGGCTTTTTTGTTTTGTAAGTTTTTGCAAGGCAATTTCAATGAAATATTGGATGTTGCTGCTACATAGTTAATTCATAAAGCGTAACACATGTAAGCGAAGGGCTTGAACTCAAAACCACTGAAAAAGTATTAAATGAAATAAATGAAACTGTTATATATATAACTATATTTTACCATGTAAAAGGAATGAAAAACTAATGTAAAACATGAAAACTATTACGCTAAATTGTCATCAAATACTGGGGAAAATACTTCTCTGATTGTAAACCCTCGAGGTCACATTTCCTCCATCTTTCCGAGACAGTCACTTTTTGGTGCGATTCTTAAAACGACAGTTGCTCCCAGTTTCCACTAGCTTCGCAATTCCTGACATAGCTGACCTGACCACCTTGTAATGTGTTTATAACGTTTTAAGTGGAGAATCCAAGACATCGATTAACCAGCTCACTAATCTTCCTTGACTAGAATACAAAGTCAGAGTGGCGGAAGAATAGACGCGTCTGAACTGTAACTGAGCTTATCATAACTAACCTAGCGAAATAAATTGCACAAATTTATATATTCGAGATAAGAATGCAAGATTATGACTAATGATGGTTGTAAATAAAGAAAGACGTTCCAAGAAATTTCGTTAGCATGGGTTGGCGTTAATTTACGTAATGCTATTTTTAAAATGCTGACGTAAGGGTAAAATTAGTGTAGACAGGCCTAGGTAAGGTGTCTGCAGTGTTTTTACTGGGAGTATCCTAAGCTAAGTCGTGTTTCCTCGGTTCTTCTATCAATGAGCTTATTACGATTTAAGATCAGCATGAAAGCATCAAAGCTATCTTTATGAATATTTCATACATAATTTCAAGCTGTAAAGAAAGATTTGCATTCAAGTATTGTTCTCTATGTGAACGCAAGCCAAATAAAGATTGTATTATCAATGATAGTGCCAAAGTGGAAGTATGAAAAATCGTTTTATCTTGGATTCAATTGGCATTTATAACGTTATTAATAATGCAAAAAATAACGTTGAATCATTTCGAGTTAAAAATGTTGTAATACAGTGCAAAATATCGAGTTTTAGCATCTAGGACAAAATAAATTTCATTAAAGAATTTACAATTTGCTAACTTCTTAAAACAATTTTAATGAATTTAGCTGCCATAAATAAAATTTTACAATCTTACCAATGAAATAAAGATTCCACGCAGAAGAAGAAAGGTTAAGAAAGACAAACTTCATGATCTCATTCAAACTAAAGTGTCTCTTCTTGTTTTGAAAAGAAAAAGATTGAAATCACATATCAAATGCCTTGAAGATGCAAAGTCTTGTCTCTAAAATAGGGGTCCTTGACGCATTTGAGGTTCTCTTGTGTTCAGTTAAAGAAGAGCACCATGCCTTGCTAGCTAAAAGTTGTGCCTCTTCTAGGTTGTGAATCAAGTCTACTTGAGGCATTATTGAGAATAGAGAATGGATTGCTTTTGCCATCTTGTAGATCCTGCCAGGAATGAGCATGTAATGTTTACTCTGCACCAATGAGCAGCAGCCGATGGATATAACTTGTCAACAATGAATTCAATACTTTTGTGATTCAATGCTCTTTTCCTATTCAAACAATAATCAAGCTAACGAATCCTTTAACTTTGGAACTGCCTAGCAAGTAGTGTTTTTCCTTTAGCAAATTGCAAGCCAAAGCTGATGCTTGATAAATTCTCTCAACTATAGATCTGTTATGTTTAATTTCAGACAACCTAGCTCATAAAGCAACTTCAGAGACAAATCTATATAAATTTCACAGCAAATCGGTGACTGCAAGCTTCGTCTTTTAACAGCCCCAAAGCAAAGATTCATTTAAAGCACGTTCTCTTGATGAATCTACAACAATGCTGTGATTGCTTGCCTACATTTGGTACTAAATAAATAATAACCTCTTAACTTTTGCTGGATAACCTTTCGTGAACGCAATCCCTCTCTATTGTACTATATCTATAATGCATTAGGTTGGTGTATTGCATCTAGGTGTGACTTGATCAATTCAAAGCATTGCATATACACATCCATACTTACCAATTTGGACACACATACAAGTCTTTGCCAGCTACAATGTTTTGAATTCATTCATTAATCCATAACCAAGCACGTAGCCTTCGCAAGCTGATTTAGAACTATGGCTCTCCCGTATAATTTATCTAAGCCCCATCAATAATAGTGCCCCCTCATGTTCAGGTATTGAATATTGACTCAAGGGATACAATGCGGTTGCAATTATTGTAGGACATAAACTTTGGTTTTCTTAATGACCACACACACACGAAAAGCCTTGTCATGCACAATAGGCCCTTTCAGAGCTATACATCCATCCCAGAAGAAAAGTTCCTGTCCACTACTGATCATAATACAGAATTTTAGAGGCTCAAACCACTGCCAACAAATATAATCAATATAAAGTCAATGCATTCCCCTCCGTGCGCCTGATTTGGGCACTGTACAATGGAAAAAGCCTTATCGAGACCTTATATAAAAATCTTGAAATCAAGAGAACCAAAATAATTTCTTCTCAGATAAGCTACCGTACGATTAGCTTTCAAGCATAAGGTGGAAACCTAGAGTTGTCATTGAACAGTTTGTTAGGTAAACAGTTAAAAGAGGTAGGACATTTCAAGGGTTCTGAAAAACTCTTACGCTAGATACATCAGAATGCACGATAGGAATATATGCAAAGGTGTTATTAGTAAACCGTTCTGGCCTTCATTACAACGGTAAGATGGAGTTTGGATATTGTTATACTAAGTAAGATTTTAGACAGTGGTGATAATAGTTATTTGAGACAATAGCTGTCGATCAAAGGCCATATCAGATGGTTACGACCTTGTATTTTCCAAGGAGAAATGCCGAGATCAAAGAAGATTGGAGAAGTATGAAGGTTGTCATGTATGTAGTGTAGAAAATAAGCAAAACACTTCTACTATGAAAGTACGTTTTTGAAAGTCATGGAATCTTTTTTACTGATTATTCCTCTTCTTTCAACTAATCAGTTCTTTGTTATTCAACTTCAAAGGCTGAAGTTTTTCCCATTTTCCGACAAAGGAAATAAGATGGGCTCTTTTGAAAACGTTTGTTTAAACTGTAGCTTTGATTTAGCTAGTGACGTACATGTCAAAATAAAGTTACTAGCAATCTTGGCATCATTTGTCAACTTTAGTTTCAGTACCAAAAAGGTTGGGAATGATGTTGGTCTATTTCATTTGATAAAGTGAACTGGAGCACAAAAACAAAATCAAGGCTTCCCCATGTCTTGGCTTGCAGGAGGCAAATATAAAAGCACATAAAAAGCAAGCAATCCGTAAAATGGCCGTGAAATTCAGAGTAATGGCTTTCGATTTTCTCTTTTTTCATTTAGTTTCATCTCCTTTTCTCACAAGTTCCTGCGTTCTTCATCACTCATCATCCTAAAGCCTAATGCACACTGCAGAACTTTGTTGCAAAAGACGAAAATTTTGTCTTTCACAGCAAAAAATTGCTATGTGCTGGGCCAAAATTGAATGATTTTGTCTCTTGAGACAATCTTTGAGATCAAGCATAATTGATATTTGTCTTAGTCTTTTGAGACTGAAGACAAAAGTTGTTCTATGAGTAGAGTCAAAAGAAAGGTCTTATGCTCTCAAGCCAATCAAGTTTAGAATTTTGATCACATGACCGTCCATGAGCTCTTTTCTGCCAATAAATGACATCCAAAGGATAAGGACGTCATGGAGAACTCGGAAGCGAAGTGAAATAGCACCTTGTTGTCTTCTGGCAAGAACGAATTGACTCAGCTCATTTCTGCATTTTATCCACGACTTAACGCATATTCTTCTCGTCCTTTGCTTCCTCCTTCTTCTTATAAAAATATGATTGTCAGCAACTTTTTCCCTTTTTTAAATTTCATGCTTTTCGTGGAATTCTTTGCCCGCCAAAATACAAAACCGGAGGTTAGGAAATTTAATCGAGGCATTAATAAAAAAACAGTCGCGCTGTGTGCGGGCAAAAATATTCGTCTTTTGCAACAAAAGTAAGCACCATTCTTCCTCATGGTTCATGCTTTTCTTTCCATAACCACTAGGCCTATATCTTCACAATCACCATATTTTTTACTTCTGACTGTTAAAAACATACTTTGGATGCATAGAAAGATTTTTAAACACTATCATGCATGGTGTATGCTTTTGGGAGGCCGTATTCTTATAGTCTCACAGTTTTATGCTGTCAATAATGGTTTTTTTGGATAATAAGTGGAACCCTTTACTTTGATATTCAGAAACTTTTTTGTTTGGAAAGCTAAAATAATATCCCAATGCAAGTGTTTTTTCTGTGTTAGATTTTTTTACTACACAGAAACATTCTTACCACGTTTCATGAATAAATAAAGTTTTTATTTGCTAAATGCTATTAGCAGAGACATGGCGTCATTTTAAAATTTAGGCCTTCTTTTCTTTTGCCAGTAATGGAGTATCTGCGGGTATATGGGATATCTCCTTTATAAATGGGAAATTTTGTTTGTGAAAATTCCAAGAGCATACAGCAGCAGTTTTTTGCTAACAACGCCATCTCTGAATTCTGTACAAGTAAATTGCGTGCACGCTTGAGTGGAGTTTTCACAGCCACTCCATTACTTGGCATCCCGTAGAGTTCGTTTACAATGTTTTCCGAGTCTCTGTTTGCTTTCTGTTCGGGATAGATTAGGACTTAGGACATATCTGTAAGTTAATGGCGCTGGATTAAGACAACCACTGTACGTTAAGTTCCTTCGAGAAGTATAGTTATTAAATGGAGAAATCTCTATTTTTTGGGTGGTGGTATTGAACAATATAAGCTACGTAGGCAGACACGTTGTGCGGAATTTAATCTCTTTGCGGTAATTCAGGATATTTCTGGGCATTGGCGGGAAGTTTGAATTTGAGACTGGTACCTGTAGAGCATGCGCATTGTGTGTTTTCCAAGGCAAATAAAAATGGCCGTAGAAGGAATTTACCAGGTGGCAATTTATTGTTTAGGCTGATTATTGCGCGATCGCAGATGAAAGTGAGCAACTCGCTAGTTCAACTACGAATCATCTTAGATATAAAATATGTGGCCGGCAAGTGGAGTTTCCCCCGCTCCGCCACAGATTGACCTGTCTCATTTGTCACACGACGAACGAGAGGTCATTCAAGCAGTCATAGACCGTCAAAAGGCTTTAGACAACGAGATTTCCATGATAGAAAGGTAATGGACTTAAATTCTTATTTGTCAACATCTATATTTTGAATTTTGCTTTAGTCGTGTAAAGCCACGAAACTAAATTAATAACCGAATTACCTGTGTTAACTAATTAAAAGCTGGATTGACCTGATGGGAAGGGGCATTATTTCTTTTTGACACAACTAAGTTAAGCCACTGGAATGCCTCATTAAGTAGTCTTCAATGAAATTCCAGTTTGCTCTAAAAGTTCTTATCATGCCCTGCTTATATTTTCTCAAGGTGGGACCCTATTTATTCTTGCTAGCGTTGAACTGGTCAACACAGGGTTTTGTTTCATGTTGAAAGGTTTGTTGAGAGACCAAGGGTAGTCACAGATGGCTTTTACTTCACTTAGGCCAGCGTTAAAACAAAAATACAATTGCTCGCAGCTTTGTTTACTGTATACCATTCAGCTATTAATCATAGACCGGTTCTTAAGCTGACTGAGGCTAAGGTCCTTCAAAACCAGACACTTCTTCAAAAAGTTTCAAGCCTTCAAAGTTGATAGTGTCCCTAGTGGAAATAAGTTGTGTAGCAGCAGAATCGCACGACAAGAACATGGTTTGTCTAAAACAGGCCTTTTGAACGTGTGATTCAGCAAGAAACTTGGATGAGTCACATGCTTCTTGGCAACCATGACATTTGAGTAGCAATTATTGAGAATTTTATGCAAAATCACTACATTTATATGGAAACTGTCTGCTATTAAGTATTCATGTAAACTGTGATTAAAAGTTGTGAAATTAGTTTTGCAATTTGAGGTAGAGTTTTACAGCTTGAAGATTAGACTTATTTGTGCTTTTCCTTAATGCTGACAGAGAGAAAATTTCAAGTGACATATGTTTTTTAGTTTATTGAAGAGGAGAAAGCTTAATTTTTATTTGATATTGCATGGGAAAGTTCTTTAGAATCTCTTTAAAATATAATAATATAGGTTCTGAATTCTTCAAATTGGTAAACAAGGCTGATGGCATGAAGCTTAGGCATCACAAGAAATCTCATCAATCATTATTAAGTTATTATATATTATAACATATATATATAAGTTATCATCATTATATATTTCAAATAGATGGCACCAATATATGTCTTATGTTTATAGTTTTTGCACATTTCTATTTAGTCTTCCTCGTTCTCATGTTCTTATCTTCTCCCTTCAAATATTTTTCTGTAATTCTAAATGTTTTAAAAATGCAAATGTTCTTGCCAATATAGGATAAGAAAGACAGTTAAAAGCCTATTCCTATACAGTTCTAGTGGCATTCTATCTCAATGTCAAATCATGCTATTCATAATTTACATGGTTACATGTTATCAATTTTTTTAAAGGTCAGTTTTGTTTCTTAAGTATCAAATCTTCTACTGACTGTTAGAAATCTTAATTATTGTATAAAATCAATATGATTGTATATATAAAATTTAAGTTTTGTTTAGAAAAGTACTTAATAATTGCTTAGGTTGTGGCCTTTCAGCAATTTAAAGGGATTTAGTTTTTTAGAATTGTAAGTCAAGATTTATAGTTTCAATTTATCTTATGGTAGCAGGTTGAGTATATATTTTGTCCAAAACCTAAATTGTGCCTGCAGAAGATATGTTGTGCTTATTAGAATAATTTATGAGTATTTTTCTAAATATTTTGGTCTATCACACAATAAAAACTCCAAAATTATTGCACTTTGGGGCAACATTTTTCATTTTTTATCAAATCAAATTTGGATGCCAAGGTTTAATAATTTCAGACAATTTATCTGACTCATTTTGGGATTTTTAAATATTATATCCAAATTATTGTAAGGCTACTTTTTCTATTATGTCAATGTGATTTGTTGCTTTAAGTAAAATTCAGAAATAGGAAGATAAATTTCGGATAAAACAACCATTAGTTTAAATGTTCAAAAGGAATAGCTTGAGACTATTTTGCAAATCACATGCAACCTGGTGCAATGGAATAAAAGCCTTCACATGCTACTAAGATTGCTTTTCATAACTTCTTGAAATTTGGCTTCTTTTTCATGACCAGCAAATACCATGTAACTTTTTACATTTTTATATCCTAATTATGCTTGATAAGTGTTATCGTTCTTATCAGCATTCAATGTCAGCATCCTGTTCTTAAGATTTTTAACCTGCTGGAAGCAGTTTTGTGTTTACAATTTGTGAAATAATTATTTTTATCTGCTCATTAAAGGAAAAAGGCAATTTCATCTTGCTTAAAAAAAGACCAATGAATTATGTACTAAATTCTTTGATTTTTGTATTTATGCCTTCTTTATAAATACCCTCTTTCTCAAAGTTTTGTGCACCTAACAAACTTTTTTGCTTACATAAAACTTTGATCTTGGAAAGATGTCTGTTGGACACAAAAGGTCTTTTCATAATTATTTTTTAGAACGAGCTTGAATTTAAGCTCCTTTTAATTAAGATGTTGTACAGACACAAGTGCATAATCGCATAATTGTTTTAATTGGCAATAGCGTACAGACATTAGCAACAAGTGCATAATTGTTTATAAGTTTAATAAACTTTTGAGCTTGCTAACTTTCTGGGGTATTATGTATAGTGTTTACCTGATGCTACTGATCTGTAGGCATGTTCAGATAAGAGTAACCTCCAAGCTCAAGCCTACAATATTTTAGATAGTAATGAAGCTGTTTAGATGAAGTATGTAAGTGTGAGATGTGTTTAAAGCAATCACCATTGTTGTTTCTTTTAAATGTGAATTTAATTTTCTAGTTAAGGAAATGACTAAATTTTATTCCCTTCTATATTATTTGTTATATGATAATTGGCTTATAGGTTTTTGAGTTTATGAATTGATTTGAGGGAGACTCCATTCGGTGTTGAATACTTCCAAGCCCTTAATTGTAGGACCAGAATATTGTATTGATTACATTCGTTTGCCAAGTGTTTATTGACATTTTCTACAAAATATTACATGTTTGTTTTACGTTTATCAGACAATCGAAGTGCTGTTTATATACCCTGTTGATGGTCGTGATAAAAACTAATGTGGACTTTACATTGGTAGAAATTTTAGTGTTGATTTTTGCTACAAAATTATACTGTTGCCAATATATAGATGTTTTCTGTATTTTCTGTATCAGCAAATAATAGACTGGTATTTTCTTTTGCAGCAATATATCAAAAGAATTGTCAGGTTATCAGTTGAAGAGAGAAGCGAGAAGTAGAAACATAGTGCCAGCTGAGATAGTGAGGGCCACAAAGCAAGAAAATGTCTGCGAAATTTGTAGAAGAATTTCTTTCAAAGACGCAGCTCAAGGGAAACCATGCAAATTTTGCAAAATGAAAGTTTGCGAGAATTGTGGCGAGCAAGTAAAAACTTCTGCAAGTATAAAGGTAAGAATGATATTTCATCAGTGTTTTCATTGAAATTGTCATAGGTCGTTCCTATTTCTACTGTGTATTATGTATACCAGTGCTTTAGCATATTTGAATTGTTACCATGTACTCCACATTGTACATGGTCAATTATATCTGTTCCCAAAACTGTGGGTGTTCCTCAAGGAGCCGCTCTGTTCCTATTTTGATGAACAGCTGACAAGTTTGAGAAACTCAAGATTCGTAATCAGAAATCTTCTGTAATAAGATTCGTAATCCGAATTTTACAATACGATAATTTTTCATTGAGCGAAATCAAGCGAGCCTCCCAGATCGATGTATTCCTTCTTCTTATCTCAAATATCGTGGAATTGGATTTGAAGAGTATATTTTGCTTTGTTGAAATCGATTTCCTTTCACTATCAGCCGCGCCAAAGGCTTCTCGCGTTAAATTGTCATAACAACAGACTTTGCAGATAATCCTTTTGGAAATCCCTAACTTTTAGTCAAAGCTTTAGATGAGATATTGTGTCTATTCACTTGAGTGGTAGTTTTGGTCCTTGGCTGATTTATTGACAGTAATGTAGCAACATTTTAAAGTTCTTTATATGCGCGCTTTAGCGGCCAAAGCCTATTTGGGAGTATTTAATTTGGATAGGTTATTTTGGAAGGTGAATTTTATGAACTATATCTTATTGTTTAGGCATTTAACACTTATAGTTAGTGTAAATGCTTGGCCTTTTCCGGTCTACTTCGTGTGAGTATTGGCTTGTTAAGACCAAAGTTTTCTCGTAACTCCTGATATCTTATCGCCACTTTTCATATGGGCAATCTAGGCCAAAAATTTACTGTTTCTACTTTGATTCTATGGTTAATCGCAAGAAACAAATTCCTTTTTGACGTAGTATCTTGTTCTTTATCGTATTTAGTATAAGAGTGCAAAGTACATGTTGCCTTAGGCATTGTATGGTCAAAACTACTCGCTATGTTAGTATTGTAGCTCATCATATTTCATCAGGTCTAGTATCAGTGCCTCTTCAAATGACTGGAGAATTAAAAGCTTTGAGATACTTGCACGTTTCCTCCAGGGGTTTCCCTGAAGCTGCACCATTTACAAGTGACTGATTGATTGTTTCTCTTACTTCAATAGCCACTAAATCACCCATGTTTTTAACTATTTTTGTTAACTATTTACAACTGTAACTATTTAACTATCGAACATGCTTTGAGGCTTTGATCCAGGCAAGTGTTCAGTATATCAATCTTTGAACGTTGGCAAAAAATATCAGGATGTTTGCAATCGTTGTCATTTCATTATCACTCATGTTGCGAAAACCTTTCGAGCAATTATACTTTGCCAGTGAAAAATCAAATTATTCGACGTGTTGTCACCAGACCCTTGTTTGGCAAGCACGCCTTTTCCAAAACACAAGCTAGCCATGACCTGACACAACATTACATAAACTAGGCTTCAACATTGCATACTCCACATTGCGTGCTTTTCTCTCGTGTCTTGTTTTCAATCGAAACTACCCGGAGTTTACAAATCTCTAGAAAATTCTTGTCATACCTGATCTTTCCTGTTGCTAATCATACTATGAAATCAAAATTAAACAACCTAGACTAAGCGTGTAGTAGATTCGATCTGAGATATTCTCAGCTAATATGATTCATAGCGCTTTGCTATGACTCAGGCTGCTCCCCTCAAAGCCAGCTTCACAACGCGCGCAGAAGAATAGCATCAACCATTTTAATAGGAGTAATCTTGTCATCTAACAGATGCTTCACTAGCTTTCAAAGCTTTTGTAGTGTCCACCAGATGCTAATTTCCCGAAGGCCGTCGATTGAATACGGACCAGGATTTTAAAGGACATGTTGCTTAGCTGCGTACAGAGCATTTCAAAGACGGTTTAAGGTGATGAAAATGCGGTCGAGCCAACAGCGAGGGATGCAGTTTAATACGAGGACTGACCTGCCATTGATCGGCTGACTGTAATGTGTGCATGTGTCTTTGTAAGCTCCGTTTGTAATAGGCCTTATTGAGTCCTTCAAAGAAACCCATGCTGCACGGATTTTCGCTGTGTACTTTGATCGAGAAATCACGGCTTATGAGGAGGCAGTTAGGGCGACGCAATTCATGCTTTTATCAATAAACCCTCTCTTCCTGGTATGTATAATCGTTCGGGAATTTTCCCAGACGTTGTCTTGATTAGGCTGCAAATAAGTATTTTGCAGTAATAGATGACGCTTGTTTATTGATTTTCGCTATTACACATTTACCTAGTTTTAGGCATGTTTCAATTTAGGTAGTCCAATGCTAACCGCTTAGTTTTCTTATTAATTTTCGAGTCAGTTGCTGCTGCCACTTGTTGTGGCCCGTATGCCTTTGGTTTGCCTCACAGACTCAGCTCTTTGTTTACATTGTATGTGTTTGTAAATAAACTCAGCGCCAGCCTTTTATTCAACACTCTTACCTCTACTGAAACATTGTTTACAAGTGCAACAAGTTGAGTCTAAACACGTTTTCATTTCACTCAAGGCCAACATTTAATGAAAGTTGCAACTTAAAAGATATAAGATTGTCGTAACACTTGTGCAATAATCCTTCTTGCTAGTTGCCATGCAGTTGCATCAGAATCACCTAGATGTATTTCTTGCTGATTGAAATGCACGTCTCATTTTCTGGAAAAATCGGCTTTGCTAGCCATTTAGGCCTAACGGAAATTTGTTCTTTCATGTGCTTCGCCGTCTGTTACAAGCTTACTCAACGGATCAGTGTCACCTTTACTGTCCAGGCTTTTGGTCAAACGGATCACTGAATGAATTGTTAATGAAGGGTCTCATGCTTCTCTTCGTTTACTCGTATCTTAATCTCACAAGCAGGTCTTTTTGTCTTTTTAGTGTTCTTCAGAACAATGTTTTACATTGTTGTGAAATGGGTTTATTAACTTTGAAAACACTGCATGAATTCACCTAGTCAAAAATTTGTCAAACAATTCCAGTAATGATTGAAGGCAAGTTTTCTGCAGCCTTTTATTCCTATTTGCTGATCTTCGGACATTCTTTAATCGCATCATGCCTTTTCAAGTTTGGGGGTTTTTTAGTACTGTTTTCTCGCAGTTATTGATCGCAATTCTCCCCACCCAGCGTTCTCGATCTCCATGGCTTTTCTTGAATGTAATCTCGTTTTTCTTCACCGTATTATGATCTTACCTATTGAGCACCCACACAGTTTTAATATCGCTGTATTTGTTTTCGGTGAGGAAAATTGATCAAAACACGCCATTTTCTTAAAACATTGTTTTGTTTTATAATCATGCTATGAAAATAATACAGCATTATGTTATTTTGTTATTGTTCTCCATCTTTTGATTATTCATAAAAATCCCTTAAGCTAATATTGCAGCAAGCTTGCTTGGAGACTATTAGCATTATTGAAACGGCAGAAGTTGTTCTCTCTACCTTTCAATGCCTTCAGGTTCTATTCCTGTTTTTAAGCACAGACTTCATTAGAAACCTAAACAGGAATCGTTCCAAAATGCATTAACGTTGCACTCATCTGGCGATGGCTCTGATCCGCCAGGGCATCATCTCCGCATTGTCCGCTCTATTGTATCGTGGATGAAATTCACTGATAAGCATTACCACCCAACGGTTTTTTGATTGAAGTTTTTGAATCAAGCCAGGTGTTTCGATCTTTGTTGCACCTGCCTCTCACCCTGATGAGCCAAGATTACTCGAAATACACCTTGAACATGAGATGGTCGATGTCAAGCGAGTTCTTCTCGCTATTTTGCCCTGTGAAATGTCACTTACCTGATAATTGACTTAGTAACTCATTCGAGAACTCTCTCAATTGACGTTGAAATGAGGTGCAGTTTCTGCTGTATGGACTTCCGTATAAAGTTATTGTTGTGGTTGCATATTCTATTTCCTATGAAATATCGTTTTGTGATAGTTATTAGTTGAAGTTCGTCCCTTAATGACTAAAATGCACAGGCAAGAAGCTCACATGTAAAGAAGAATTTTGTTTTTAAAGTCTGTAATCTTTTAAAACCTTTCTATCAAATTTTTGCCAAAAAGTTATCATCAAGTTTTCTATAACATGACGTAGTACAAGCAATGTGTACTGAAGCCAATTTATCTTAAAAAGACTCGCTTTATGCAAATTTACAATTGATGGTTCTTTTGTTACTAATACCTTACCTTATTTGCTTACTAGTGTATTAATCTGCAGCTTAGATGATTAGTGATGTTGCACTAAAATGTTAAGTGCCTATATATCCCACGAAAGTACCGATTCTTGCATGATTTTTCTCCTCATCAAGCAATCGTAAAGGCTTGAAATCTGGAAGCAAAATCAGATCCCCTGTTTTCTAAGAAATAGATGGGTACTTTTCTGCAATAGAATTCTGAGCTGTCTTTCTTTGACTATTCACTTTTCTTAACTAGAAGAGTTGAATATCGTTTTTTATGCAAACAAATGCTTATGTTTTGTATTTCGTATATTTTCTTTTATACGAACATTGCCAAGAAGGGCCTTTCATGTCATGATTATGTTGCAGAAGAATATTAGAAGGTTATGGCCTTCAATATTGATGTTTCAATGACCTTTCTCACGATACCTAACAGTAGAACAACTACGCTGCATAGGCTCGGCAACAGATCTGGTCTGTAAATTAGTCTGACAGTTGCTAATGTGCCAGATTTATCAAGTGCAGTACAAAGGTTTTACAACTGCGCGGCCTAAGATGTGAGACGTGAGAAACACCAGCAGCCTATTCTAAGGATGGTAAAAGGCGGCCTCCGTTGCCGGGCAACCGTGTATTATGAATTGAATGTAGCTGCCAAAAGTTTCGTGTAACTTTATCAATGTATGTTTCGAGGCAGCAGTTCATAATCAGAGTGCCTATCTCTAGTTGCTGGGTTCATTTAGGGATGTGAGTAGAAGTCGTACAAAGCAGTGGAACATTGTGAACTCTAACTAAACACAAATGTTTCTGATGATGGGAGAAATGACTGGCTTATTGTAGAAGTAGGGTATATAGAGTACTAGAGTTTCAATAGAAAATCTGAGATTTATTTTCATTGCTTTCTAGTCACCAAGATCCTTGTTTAGTCTGGTTCAGGATCTTAAAGCAATAACAACTGGAATAGAGGTCTGTATTATTTAATATGAGATAATTAGCTATTTTATTCTTGTGCTGTCTTTACACTCGCTTGTTCTAAAAGCTTTGTCCGCAATGATTTTCACAAAGCTCTAGAATAGGTGGTGCATTGTTGTTTCTGATGCTATTGACTTTAATTTACAAATATAAATAAACATCTACGTTGTAAGGTGCCACACTTGTCCTATGGAAATGCAGGCCTAATGCTTTGTTGTAATCAAAGCTTCTAGTGCTGTATATACCTGTGGTGGTGGAGAACGTTTAGTATGGCTTTGATGGTTCGAGGCAGTTTTGCTACAGTGAATGTGTCCATGTTTTGTTTTTGGTCAATATGTACAACATCCCAGTGTTGCATATCTGTTTGAGTCGATTTCTATATCTTTCAATTCCACTTTCTATAACTGTCATCAATTATTGAAAGCCTGACAGCATGATGCTGCATTTATTTAACTCTTATTGTTTTCACGTGAGTAATGAATGAATTCCAGATGCAGTGGTCAGTAGAGTTGCAACCTTCATCGGTTACCAATGCTGAAATATCCAAATTCACCAGCCTCTTTTCTCGTGCATTAGTATAACTTTTCTGTCCAGGTTTCCCCTACGTGTTAGCTTTTCTTCCTCAAACGTTTTTGTTTTGACTCTATTTGCGTATAAAAGTTTCACTTGCGGTCAAAGATAGCGCTGTGTAGCAGAGTTCCCAAGTGCTTCAATTAATAATTTAGATAAATTGTTTTCCTATCAGGTTTTTTGGCTGTGCATGATCTGTAAGAAGAAGCAAGAGCTATTAGCAAAGACTGGATCGTGGTTTCATGGCAAAACCGGCCAAGAGGCCAATACTGTACGCGAAATAGAGGCTGAGTTAAACACGCCTATACATTCACCAAGAAAGGACAAATTAGTGGATTCAAGATCAGACAAGTTGTCGTTGTCTCCTATAGAAGTTAGACGAAACCAGCCCGGATATGACCATCCTCTTGGGTATAAAAGTACAGGTGGAGAAACAAGCCCAGAGGTAACAAAGCCGATCTTAATCCGTGCAAAATCCTTGGAGTCTTGTGACGTGTCTCCTGTGAGAAGAGGTAGGAAGGATTATAGATCAGACAATAGCGATAGTAGCAATTTGTCCACTGATAGCCAATCTAGAAAGAAAACTGTTACTTTCGGCAAGAATGACGTCATACAGACGCGTGTAGAATACATTGAGAATATGGAGCAGAGTAGATTTGTCACCTCGGACATAGCACGACGGGACGCAATTCAAGAAATCAAGGTGATTATATCTTTGCCTTTTCTAATTCCCCTTTCCTCCTTGAATGCTTGCAACACATAAAGCAATCAAATATGGCCGTACTTGATGGTTAATATTCATTTTTGCGCCTAAGAGTTTAGTGTCCAGTGTAGCAGTGACGTCATCACATTTATGGCTCTGGTCATTTGCTGTGACATGCTGGCTGCGATATACAAGTCCATACACTTTCAAGTAATTCACCCTTGCTGCAATGACATCGAATATTTAGTCCGGTTGCATTGCGCTTGCATGGATTCAAATACGCTAGGGATTGGCAATTGTTGTGCATAACAATTTAGTCAGAATTAGTTCTTTTGAAATGCATTCGAATGAGAAAACACAAGGGAATAGAAACAACGGCGTCCATTTTGTCTGTGGTGCGTTTGATTCGCAGATGATTTGGGCTGCCTCTTAATAGAGGACATGAAAAGTTATATTCTTGCCATCAAGTTGTTGGAAATGAATTTGCGGTCGGATCAAGGACAAAGGCACACCGCAGATTGCTTTTCACATGCTCTCCTTGAACTTACCTTACCATTTGCCTGAATCGCCTTCTTACATGTCTTTTCCATATTGTTGCTACAAAATGTTCTGCTCTCGAATGCAGTATTGGGTTCAATCAACCCATCAAATTGAACAGTTTTAGAGAGTTAGTATATACGTTAATATCACTGATAGGATTTAATCATCTCAATAGCTTTCTGTCTAACTTACTGAACACATAAGGCTATAGTGAAATATGGTACTTGCTGTTTACTAGTTTCAATGTTTTGCAGCCTGTCATCCAAATGAAATGGTCGCCGCCAGACAATGACAACAGATGCATCGGCGATATTCTTATTTCTTTCAGTCCAGAAGGAAACAAGGTCTTCCCAGGTAAACGCGGCAGCTTTTCACACCCGATTCCATGCAACATTGCCACCCTGGGTGTCTCATAGAATATTATGTTTCTATTGGTTGTTGTTATTGTCGTGCTAAGTGACTCAGCCAATTCAGTCAATCGATTGTATTTCTGAAGGCTGAGGCAGGAATGTACTGGGGCCTAGCTGACGTAGCAGCCGACGTCATTTACCTGGTCTTCTCTGGAGCCATTTAAGCATAGAATTCATATGGTCTTAAGTAAACTTATAACATGTATGCGGTATCTTTGGAATTCCTGTTTGCGCCGGGCCAGGGTTTTTTGGCACTTTTCGGTATGCCGAAACTCTGATGTACCAGGTTATTTCAAGCCAAGCTCTCTCAAAAATTTTGGAACATCGAATCCAGGGTTTTTCTTCGAAGTCGGGAGTATTTCGTGTTAGTTTAAAGGATTTAACATCAGATTCGAAATAAGAAAAAGCAGGATATTTAAAGCCTCCCAATATGCTTAAAAGACTTTATATTTAGCACACGCCTCCTTTAAGGAACATTCTGATTATTTAGATCACTCAAAGTAGATTTATCGACCAGTAAAGAATCAATGTAAATGCCAACCTTCGATGCGGATATTTATAGCAAAATATAACTTTGTAGATCACGGCTTCGCAGGCTTTTTCACCTTTATAAGTATTACAAATAAATCACTTACATGAAGCGCACGAAATTTTCACGAAATTTTCACGAAATTTTAGGAATGAAAATTTAGATGCAAGTTATATCAAAAATCTTAGTTAGCAAACTGTATATAAGTCAAAGGAGCCAGGTCATTCAGTTTGCGTTGAATTGATATGATGAAGTTTTGCGTTATGGAAATCAGGCTTACGAGTATGCCATGGGCCTATTTCATGAAGGAGTTACCAATCAGTCGAGGCTTTCGAATGTCAATAGTGACTGGAAATCAGGGCTTTCCTCTCATAAAGATTTACTTTCAGTCGGCACATTGGATTCTGGTTTTTCGTTTCTAATAATTGGGTCTTCAGCTGTGAACACCGTCATTATTATTTTCTCACTCAACTTTTCAGGTCTTTGAGTAAATACTTGTTAATGGGTAGAATCATAGAGAAACTTTTATTCGCGGGAATTATCTCATTTAACGAAGACCGAAAATTTTCTTTCTGTTAGTTATTTGCATTCTTGATTTTTTCCGTGGTGAGTTATGCTCGAATACTCGCCAGTTTTTTGCACACTGTGCTGTGCAGGCTTCTCTTTACACCGTCTGCAGTCAATTTTAGCAATCGACCACCAATGCAAAGCCCAAACTAAACCTATTTCACCGTTCGACTTAGCTTGTAGACGCACGTTAAGTTCTTGATCATCCACTTCATTAGCGGTTACTCGAGGAGCCTAAAATCAAATGCTGCTGCAATCTCGATTTAATATCAAACTAGAATGGATTTCGGGCGCTTGTTTTTCTTCTAAAACCGAAATCTTATCATTAGACCCCAGCCATTCCCTGTCCGTTTAATTATTTGGCAGAACCGGTGATAACGCCGGTTTCTTTGCGATTTGTTTTCAAAGCTCTTGTTCTTCGCTCGTCTACCTTATTAGATCGCGCTAACGATGCAGCTGCCCCTTCGTATGTTCTGCTCTTTGTTGTTTTGTCTTTTTTTGTCTTCCACTCTCTAATCCCGTCTAGTTTACAGTTCTCCCGCAGTTCAATGATTTATTAGTGGCGTGCTCAATCCATTAGCTGTGCTCCCTTAGAAATCATGAATGAGAAATTAATGGATCGAGGCTTGTTCGAGAACAGGCTCGGATCAACGGTCCTAAACTCGCATCTATGTGTCATTGCTTACCTTCACTAGCGAATCATCGCCGCTTAATTTTTGCGAGAACTTATACGAAAATTCATTCTCTTCAACTGCAATCGCCAAAAGCAAAACTTTTTTTCTACAATAATGATCTTGTAATAGTTATTCCAGTTAAGCTTTATTAGCTCTCTCACTCTCATAATGACTTAATTGGTTTATGCCTTTTGTTCCTGCGTTTTTCTTCCCCAAATTTCTGTTGCTTCTTTACCCCTCGATGGAATTCTGATGCACCCTAATTCCCCCCTTTTTGATCTTGGCTTTTGAACGTGCATACATCAAGAGCTTAAAACCGCCTTTTTAAGCTCCAGTATGTAAATTGTTCTTTCGAAGGAAATTAGGCATATATCAACTCTAAATTTTTAGATGAACTTTAATAAGGTGGAATCGAGTTTTTCGCATGCTTTGCTGCCATCATTTTGTATCGTTTGTTTGTGTTTTTGTGAAGAGTTTGCTCGAAGGCAGATGTGAAGCTAAACAAAAGAAATATCTCCTCAGCTGTTTGAGTCTTGCAGACAAAGTAAGTCTTTGCATAGAAAACCGGGATTCATTATGACCAGACAGCGATCTATCTTCTTTGTGAAGACCGCACATAATTATCAATGCACGTTTTCTACAATAAACAATTCCCAATTGCAAAAAGCTTGAAGATGTCTCTGAAACGACTTCAGGAGACGACGAATTGACATTCAGACCATCTTCTTCACCAAACAATGATCTAGCTAGCTTTGCTTGCGTGGTCAAGGCGCATTTGAAATATGAGTAGCTTCTTTGCGATGCGAAAGTTTTTCACTTTTCAACATCTTCAAAAATTCGTCTTAGATTATTGCACGGCGTTGGGCTTCAGGGTTGTTGGCGGACGGAAGAACGAAGATGGAAAGCAAGTTGCCATCATCACCGAAGTGTTGTCTAACAGCGTTGCAGAGAAGACCATCAAACTAATGGTCGGTAAGTGTAGCGAAGAGCTAATTATCATCGCTCAGCTGGCTTTCTGTATTTCGTTTGTTGTGAGGTCGATTGAAGAGCATCGGAAGCAAGGTATCAAAGCTCTATATCATGAACTTGCAACATGTTTTCTAAGGTTAGAAGGATTAGATCTACAAACTTGCAATGTTGCACATAATACAGGCCTTAAACTAACGACTTTTACTTCCCATACGCATTCAATAACACGTTGATTTGATATCACGGATAATGAATCGTCCTAGCGCGGAAATCTGTATTCGAGCCCACTTTTAGGAACTGTTGCGTGGTTTGCGCGAGCGTTGTTAGGCATTTTCAACAAAGTCGATTATCGTAATTGATTTTGATGTCAACAAAAAAGTTATGCACTTATTCTAATCTGGCGAATTATCTCGATAAGACTTAAAAACAATCTACTTTAGATTGGGCTAGATACGGGGATTTGAACCTCACGTTGCTGCAATAGCTTGCTCAAAATCTTGCAAATTTCTGTCAATTTCAGTCGAAAACATGTTTAATCTTTTGGTATATCTTTGATTTCTCACTCGCTTCTTCTCTTTTCTTTTCGCCCCTTTTGAGCGTTTGTCGTTGTGGCCTAAACACTCGTGTATACTTTCACAAGATTCTTCAACGTACGAACTCTTTGTTTCCTAATTGCTACCATTGTGATTTCACATCTTGACGCCTTTGTAACATCTTGGCTGATTTCTGTGTAATTTGCTTTAATTCGCGTGCAGTATCCACGAATCAACATAGATGTTACGATAAATGCCAAGTCGTGAGTCTAGTTTCGCTAATTCACTACTCACAAGGGTTGCTCTAAATACTACGGTCTATTAGTGGCATTTTACGTCGAATTTAGTTTGTGGTCTGGTGTAGTTTTCTGCGCCCAACCTAAATAGAAACGTTTTCGAGGAGGCAAGAAAGAGGTAGAATTGCGGGCGATAAAATATTTAAGAACTAATAGGTTCGTTTGAATTAACTCTGGTCAAGCAAGACAACAGGAAGGGACAACTAAAGATAAACATCACTTTCACGAGAAATACCTGTTTTAAATTAAACTCAAATTGTAATGAATAAAAAGGTTTCTGCCAAGTCAATCAGAAAGAGAATATTTTGTCTAAATCTTCATGTTTTGGTTAAGCATCTGTCAAATCAAGGCGTTTGGCTAACAAAGCCAGACCCTTTTTACAGCTATAAAAATAAATTTTCTTTTAAGTAGTGATTTGTTGCTATAGCTGCATTGGGTTTTTCTACTTTTCTACATTGGGTTAATCTATATTGACTTATAAGTGGTATTCCGTTGAATCCCCGTTGTCTGCTTGCATGTCTGAAAATACACGGCCGGGGGTTTATTTAACAAGCGCTGAACAGAAAAGTAGAACCCAGTGCCTGCATTTGCTCTATGACGTCATTGTGGGAAACGGAGCCGCTATTTACTGCCACTTTGCAGCAGCTCTCAGTCGTTTTTACTTGGCCTTGCTTTTGGAGATTCTTTCGATGGATGATGTCTTCTTCAATAGCATTTTTTCTTCGGCTCACTTTTTTTTGATTTACATAAAGTATTGATATTTGATATATTATTCTTTTTTTTAAGAAAGAGTTCATGCCAGGCTGTATAAACACTTCAGAAGTGTTACTCCTTCTTTTAACAAAAAATAACTTACATTTTGAATGTTAACGAAGGCTGTTTACAAGGTAGTCATTCAGTTGAAGATTCTCAATTGAAGTTTCTTCGTAGTGCGTAATCTGCTCTGAAGATGATGTTTCCCTTGACTAAGGAAAATATTTTTATCCAGTACATTCAACGTCTATCTATTGATTCAAATTATGAGTTTCAATTTTGATTGTCGTGTTTCTACTGAAAGGCATGTTTATCTAGTTTATTTGGAAAACTGTTAGTAATTGAGCCTCCATTCTTGCTCCAATACCTTTATGAATGCTTCGTTGCTATGATCGTCTTTCTAGGTGGTTGAGGTTGTTTGCAGCAATCTTTTTTGTCCAAAATCTGTACCGATTAGAGACTGCTATTTTTCTTTTTTCAGCGCCTTAAACAACTGTCTCCAGTTACTGTTTAATTTGTCTCTTTTGTGTCTGGTAATTGTACTTCTGCCACTTAAGTGTGTACCTCAGTTTTGATTCTCTCTGTTCATGTATTCTTGACTTCATATTCCGAATCGATCAGGCTAGCTTTGTTAGAGACTTGTTCGCAGTTCACGTTGTGCTTTGCTACGAAGCGACAACTTCGTTGGGGCTAGGATAAGTACGTGGTTGAGATTGCCAATTAAAGCAGGATAATGTTAGCAACGCTTTCAAAGTTCTGTTATTATTATCTGGTTAATTGGCTGGCCTCGATTGGCCGTGCCGTAGCTGTGCAGAATGCACCAAACTTGAAGCGCGTAGGATAAAGCTTATACTATGTCTTTTCCACCTATGTTTTTTCCACCAATATGTTATATTCGAGCTGCATGTTGTGAAAGCGTCCATTCAGTCTTTGAAGATTACGCAATTATGTGTTCGCTTCATAAGGCTAAGTCACGGCTATGGCTGTGGGAATTTCTGCAGAATAATACAGATTACTTTGTTGCGAAATTCACACAACAATACAGTTAAAATTAAGTCAGTATCCATAACCACGAAGAAACTCTTTCTATTTTGGTCAACGGTTGTTGAGCCCTTAATGCTTCTTAAAAGCATTTTTATCAGAGAGGTGATTTCATTGTTTCCCTCTGCACCTATTATTCTCCATCCCTGTGGATCTGCCTGCGCCTTTGAATAGTAATCGTCAGTGTTGCAATACCCTGGAATAAAGTAGAACAGCTATCGGCTTTCAAAGCGGTCAAACATCCACGGAAGCAGGGCTACAGTAACTTTCGTCAACTTATTTTTACATTTCTTTGGGTAGGTGAATTGTTTGTGTCCTAATACCGGTCTCTTATTCGCAACTGTCCAATGTTTTATGGTGTCACACATTTTATTTGTGTTTATGTCACATTCTTCGTGCCATCTAGCGTCGATTATAGTACAGGTCATATTGTACCGCCCTGTAGTCGTTCGTGTCATGTTTCTACATAGGATTTTCACAGATTATCCTCTGAAACCAGAATTGTGTTACAATGGTAATAAGCTAGCCTTTAATTAATCTGTTGTTTTGTATTTGCTAATGACAAAACAATTACAGGTGAGTGTAAGCCAGTTAGTTTCTCGCGCGCGTTTCGGTTTCCAAAGTATTATCTTCTATTGTCTCGACTTAATCAGTGCAATTACTGACAAATCTCTCGTGGACTTCCGAAACCAATCTTGCAGCTCGTTGCTTCTTTTCATGTTCCAACGTTTGTTTTATATTTATAAAACATCTAACCTTCACTATTTCAATACCCATTCAATCTTTTCATTGTGAAATTATCGATAATGCAAATAGCTCCTTATCTTGAGATCATTTTGTTGACAGTAGAGGTTTTGTTCCTTCATATCTCATTGTTCCTTTCTTTACAACCAGGTGACGAGATTCTTGATTGGAATGAAATATCACTAGTCGACTGTAGTGATGAAGAAGTACAAGATATAATAGCCATGGACGATTCGTGTGATCTCCATCTCGTTATCAATAGAGACAGGTGCTTCTTATTTTTATGTTATTCTTTTTTGCTCTTGTTCAAACTATATTTATTCGATTTACTATGACTGTGTCTGGTGAACTTAACATTAATCAAGCAGACTTGCAGCTTTAGTTTTTCTTGAAATACTGCGTTTGTTATCAGCTAGCACCATGCTTTTTAAAGGGAGGAAAAAGCAATCTTATCTACAACTTTTAATGTTTTGTAGCTGAGAAAATCAACAATTGAGTAAACAAGAATGTCAAATGACAATTGATACATTATCTAGCTTCAGAACTATGTAAAGCATTTATGGCGTATGTTTTCAATGTGCGTTTTCAATGTTTTCAACTGAGAAACTGCTTGTTTGAAACAGTAGAAGCAATTTTGCAATTACACGAATTTCAATATGATATTCAGTTGTGGCCAGATGCTTAATCTTCAATTTTAGTAACTTCCAAAAAACCATTCTCATTATTCAGAGCTACTAGTGATACCATTATGAGCAGATTTGAAGAATTCCTGCAACTTGTTTTGCATTCAATATCAAAAAATCCTCATAGCCATGTACCAGGGCAACTATCATTTTCTTTGCGTTCATTCTGTTATTTTTTTCCCTAGAGCAAACATGGAGATTCAGGCCGCCGGCAGTCCTTCGTTGCTGCAAGGTGAAAATGGCTACCTAAATGGTCCGCATGTCCATTCAAGCGTCTCCCAGCATCCAGTTGCAAGCGCCATTAGTATAACTGGTCCGTCGCGATTTCTCGAAAGCCCCCAAAGCTCTATTCTAGGTTCCAGCAGCTCTTCCCATAGCAGCCCTGTTTCTCTGCAGAACGATCTGACGTCACCACACTCGCAGTATGTGTATAGAAATTCCCCTGCGCAGGTCACTCCGGAGCACCAGAGATATGCCAATCAGGGTGAGCTTCGTTTTGATGCAGTTATTTGTCTTGCTTTGGATTGTGCTGCTTTTCATTAAGTGAGAATCACAAGAGAAGGATGCATTATTATTAACCTATACTGCATCACGAAAAGAAAGAATATGTTATTGATCTGACAGTATTGAACAATGACAACAACAACAACAACAACAGCAACAACAATTACAACAACAATAACAACAACAATAACAACAACAATAACAACAACAGCAACAACAACAAAATTAATGATAAACACAATAGAATCTCCTTTCTTATTATCCCACATTTTTATTCGAACAGCAACGTTTGTTTGTTTTTAGACGAGCGAAACTTTTCCAGTGACGAAGAGGAACTTGGTCTCCCTTTCCAACGGGCATCTCTGCATCATCCCCAACGAAGGGTATGTGCTTATTCTTTTCCCTTTTGTTTCGCTGTTGACTCTAATGATTTCCTTCAAGCCTTCAAGTCACTATTACTGATGTGTTTCCAAAAGCTGTCTATGACACTGTAGAAAACCATGTTGCGATCGTCTGCCTCTAACTGTATGGTCATCCTAGTCTGTTCTTGTGTAGACATTTTTCAAAATTCCCGCGTCAGTGAACTCCAGATTAGCTGTCAAACCAGTATGTTGATAAAAACCCCTAGTGACTTTTGCACATTGATTACCCAAAGCAATATGGTTTGGTTTGGAAGGTACTACATAAAAGGAAACTTGCAATTCTTCAGCATATTTTATGGTTTTATTCTATTTAAGCTATTTAAGATTTTAACACATGGGTAAAGCAAGTCTAACAGTTTCTGATGTCTGCCATCCTTTTCTTGTTGTAGCGAGGAAACCCTCACGTATCAGGGCGTATCCAGGTATACTAAAGTTTCTCTTTTATTGTCTCTCAGGCATCAAATTTTTATGTTTGATTAAGGAAAGTTTTTTATTGCAACCGTTCTTATCGGGTTAATCTTAAACTCAGACCCCCGATATACAATTTTTGTTTTGGTATAGTAGTGCATATTTCTTAGATTAACTTTCGTAAGACCTGTATTTTTTTGAACGCTAAATTTTTACTTTCACCGTCTTTTTTATTTCCATTTCCATAAAAAAGACTTTTAAACAGCTTATTTAGGACACGATGCTCGGTATTAGATAGCAAACAGCAAATATCACTTTACAACGAGTTTGCTTTGCACCCTTATCTGAGCGGTCAATCTTGCCGTTTTCATAGATAAGATTTGAGTTTGACAAAGAAGCATCCAGCCTTTATGTAACAATCATTGGTGCAGATGGTTTAGCTTCAAGAGACAACGGTGCGCCAAGAAATCCTTATGTAAAAGTTTATCTACTTCCAGACCGAAGGTATGTTTGATGTTTTTGAGTAAAAGTAGGGGGCCTTTACTTTGAATTGATGATGCAATTATACGAACTGTTTCGGAATGAGGTGTCCATAAAACCTTTTTATACCCCAAAGCGAATCATGTTTGCCTATAGGAATTTCGCAATGGGGTGCTTTTATTACAGATACATAAGCAAGTTGTGCGGCTCTTTCTTTTAGAAGAAGCAGTTTAAGTTTACTGCTAAGCTTTGAATTTGGATTAAACAATCAGAGTTCGTTATTAATTCATGAAACTAATTCATGTCTAGGTCACTAAAATATAGGGAGTGCCTACAGCTTCTTAACTGTTCACGAAATTTTTGCCTTTTAAAGCTGAAATCATGATTGTAATCTGAATTAAAGTAAATCAACGGATATAAGTCGCCTGATTTAAAAATACACCGCAACTCAATTCAATTCAGGTGTGCGGATTGATTGTTTAGTCAAAGTGATCACATGGGGACCGCATCGTCTTCCATAACACCACACTCAGCGATATTTGAAGTGATCACATGAACTCTGCTGTTCTCAATCTTGATTGGATGGCTAAGAGTTTCTGTTTTTAGGTAGCCCAGTCCCCTGAGCTAAGCTGCGTTTTAACTCCGTTGATTTGCTTTAAATCATCAAATTTTTTGCAGCAGTTTGCAAAGTCTAAATGTTCTGGATGTTTTAATGTCCAGTTAGAAGTAACTTTTACTTGTTTTAAATAACAAAGTACATGAATGACCGTTATCAATTTAATGATTTTTCAAGATATTTAATAAAGTAAATTCTTTGCCATCTTGTTTGAAAAATTACTACTTGACATAGAATCAATTTACCTGTTACTCAAAAGCTATTACTCATTATTGCCTGTTTTGAAAATTTGTGGAGATTTTGCTAAAATTGAATGGATAAATGCATACATACTTTTCACACTTAATATACAGTTTTAACTTACCATTGTCTTTTATGTACACAATAAATATCCAAGGCATGCATTGGAGTAAACTATTCTCCTATTCTTAAGTTTGTTAATGTTAGACTTTAAGACATGATATTAAGAATATAATTATGAGTGAATAATCATTCTTTAAAAGGATTTATACTTTAGCTTTTGATTCCTTCATCAGGTTATTGTTGATAAAAATCTCTTGATAAAGGTTTTCCCTGTTTTTTAAATGATAATCTAAAGGGCCGGCAAACTTGTAATATCTCGTAGCCTGCAAAGTAAACGGCGCACCAAGACTTCTTTGCGAACCGTGTCACCTCGCTGGAACTTAACTTTCATGTACAGTGTCAAACACCAGAAGGTAAAACATGACTTCGATAACCAACATATCTTAAAATTGCTTCTCAATTACTTCTATATAAAGTTCACTGAGTCGTATAATAACCTATATGTTATATTGTATATCTCTTACTGGCAAGAGTCCTTTGATATTGTACTCTTCTTCTTTTAAAGCATTAAATTCCTATCTAATATTCGTTTTCTTTGGAATTTAACATCTAAACACCTTACCACGGTGAAGAGGGAGCACTAGCTCTTAGCTACTGATAAGTGTTATTCGTTGCTGAATAAATGCCAGGAAAAACTGAATACAAATCAGATACACTAGCCATGCGTAAAACATACAAGCCAATGAATCAGCTAATTATGATTGCAAGATCCTTTAATTTCATCTTTAAAGCAGCTGAAATGATAAATTTGCTGCACGGAGGCCACAAATTGCTAAAGTTTTATCAATAACAACGCTTTAAATTGTTGTAAAAACCTTGTCCAGCCTTTGCAACCATCAAGAAACCCGTGCTGAAATTTCAAACCCCCATCCAGTCCCTTTGATTGATCGCCAATCCATTACCCCGTTTGCTTTTTAAAACTCTTTTATCTATTCTCTAATACATCCTCTTTTGATTTCTAGTTAGTGACCAGGCATCGTTGTTGCCTATAGGTAACCCTACCCATGAAAAGTGATCCACCCCAACTTATTATGTCCTCTTTTCTTTTCACTTGTCATGTACCAAGCGTCTCCCTACTGTCTCAATTATAAAGAATACACACCAATTCTACCTTCTTTCAAACTCTGTACACTTAAAGACCCATTCTTTCAAAGTTAGACACTAAAAAGATTTTGTCGGCATTTCAAATTTGCTTGTCTTAACAGTGCCATTATATCGACACCTTTGCTACTTTCGCGCGTATTTACCAACTCGATCTGCTTACTCAAGCTCCTAGAACGGTCCTTGGAATTTACAGTGTGGGATCACGACCGGATCGAGCCCAACGAGTTTCTAGGCGAGGTCGTCATAGACATGCACGATGCCTGCCTGGACAACCTGGCGCACTGGTATCCGCTCAACATACACAACTACGAAACTCCGTTGCCTTCTCCCACACCGATGACGTCACCAAGAGGATCCTTCCGCGAAACAGTGGACAAGGGTATGCAGGGTCTCTTTCATGCGCATCCATAATTGCAAATTAGTTGCAGCGGGGTTTTCTGGCCTGAATGGATAACCAGTGTACCCTGAGGGGGCAGGCAGGGTGGGTTGTGGGGGTATTTGGAGTTAGACGATTGAGCATTTAGTTACTTACTCCCGGTCGTTACATAACCCCCGGTCGTCTCCTGATGTTAAAATGCGCGTGTTTAGGTAACCTGGCATTTTTGCGTATAATTTTCTACTATTTTCCTGTAGCCTAACATTTAGTCTAAATATCTTTCACTTGTAAACCTCTGTTTGTCACTAATCTCCCCTATCGCCCGGAAAATTGAAATCGGACAGAGCTATGACGCTGTCGAAGTATACCTTTAGATACCAAATCAACCATTTTAAAACGAATTCGTTACGCATGCCATTGGAAGTTTTTTCTATGCTCAGGAGATAGCCAGCATTTTCACCTTCTTTTGTTTATAGAAACGCTTCTATTTTCAGCTTCGAAGCACGCGAACGACCCTTCCCGAAATAGAGCAAATCTAATGAACCCGTCGACTGATATAAACAGAAATGTTCCTGACACAGATGACTATTATCGAACGCCGACTGGATCCCCCGGTAGCTACCACTATGTGTTTCTGTCATCAAATTTATTTGAATTATTTGATTTTTGAGTACATTGTGCATTAAAAGTTCATTTTAAACCATATCCTTAAATGTAGTACTATCTCAAAACACATATACATTACTCATCTGAAGCTGATTTAATACCTATATTAGAGCTTTATGAAAGCTAATTCTCTAGTAGCAAGCGTTTCTTCTCTTTGTTATCTCTTCTACCTCCTTTTTGTTGGTACTGTGACTTTTGAGGTTATAGTCTTGGTAGGAAGTGGTGTTATTATAGTATCGTAGCTGCAATTTAACAGTTGATGCTGGTTTTTCTCACACTAGGCATATCCCATGACAGCGATGACATGCAAAACTCAACCGCCTCAGAATCCCCAAGCTCAGCTCTTCGATTCCCATTCATGCAAAACCGATCCCCCCAAGGGAGTCTAACACCACAGGGAAGTCTCACCCCCCAAGGGTCACTGACCCCTCAAGGGTCTTTAACTCCAAGAGGAACTGTTTCCTCTAGATCAGGTCTCCAGACGGGGGTGCATCACCTCGCGGGACAAATGGCCAATCTAGCCCTATGTTGCACCAAGCAATACAAGATGGTGACGTTTCTGGTACCAACCCAGCAGCAACTTACATGACCCAGATGCACCAGGGACCAGTTCTGTCTCCCTATGAGGCTCAACACGAAGGTACCAATTTCGTTAGCCAGCGCCATGCAGGATTGAGAAGGTCGACCAGCCTTTCAGATAGCGGAACCTGGTCAGACTCGAGTTCTGCCGCGACAGCAAATGCCGAGATGACCAGCTCTTCTTCGGCTCCAGGAGAAGCAAAATCGTCATCGTTCTTACAGAGAGCAACCAAGTTTTTCCAGCAACAGTTTCAACTAGATATCAAACTTCCCAATGAGAAGGCCCCCGTGACCAGCGCTCCTGGGGTCCCACCAATTGACAGTGACACAAAAGCCATAGCACCAAAGCCTGGCCCAGTGATGCCAGAGATGAAGACCCAGCAAGGTAGCGGCCCATCTCCGATCAGTTTCCCAGGGTCGAACCCGACTCAGAAGGGGATATCACCGTACCGCCAAATGCCTGTAATAACCAGGGAACAGATAGCCAATCAAGCTTACCAGGGGTCGAATTCACAAGCGCGGGCTGGTGCTGGCCAAAATTTCTTGCAACCACCCAATGCGAGGGCGCAAAGGAAGATATCTGAACCTAAAATGACGTCACAAAGCTCGAGTGATTCTTCCAATGACCTCAGGCGACGGCAGAGCACTGGCGCAAAGCCTGCGCGGTCGAATCTGTCGGGAGAATCCGGGAGTTCATCTCCTGTCGTCAGTAGAAAGCAGAGAATGCTCCCAAGCACGGTTGGGCGGCAAAGAATTGGTGAGTCGAGAATTAGTAAGTATTTTCACCCACAGCTTTGCCTAAGTACTCTGGTGTGGAGGATTGCTTTGACGATTATTTAATCCTGACATGCTTGTGTTTTTGCCCGAATTTTTAACCGGGGCCAGAAGATGCGAAGATCTCTTATTTGATTCATTTAAAGGCTCTTATAATTGCAAGTTCATTCTCTCTGCACTGACTATTACATGGCATATACATTCTTGGGCAGTTTCGTCATTGCAACTGTAAACTTGGCAGGTTTTCAGTTTATAATCAGCGGTAATTCAGAAAGACATTCGCCACTTGTTAACGTCAATCCCAATTTAATGGTCGGTAATGGCTTTTCCCAGCAATTCAACCAAAGCTTTTCGTTGCCTTTTGTAGTTGAATTTTCCCACATGTTTATAACATGAATTTCCAAAGCCCTGATATCCATATGCACGTAATAAGATTATTATTAATACCGCCAATCAGTTTTAACAAAAAGCCTGTCAAATCATACTTAACTATTTTTCAAAGTTGTCGAAGCACGTATGATGATTGGTTTTTACAAAGCACCGCTAACAGCTAATAACTAACAGGTTGTAACGCTGAACTAAACAATAACAGTATAACGCGCACCCAGAAGGGTGTTGGGCACAAGTTACGTCATCAGGGACGACCAACGCCAGACTTAACGCACTGACAATCGCTTGCTTACTTAGACGAGAACGAGAAAGCGGATGCTATACGTCGACAACTTGGTAACCGTGGGGTTATAAGGACTCCTCTTTCGGCTGTCTTAGGGGAACGCACGGAAAGGTCGTATTCGGACGCAAGTCAACGGGAGGCCGCTAGACGAAACATCGGAGGTAAGATCATTTGTCATACCCTTCTTTGACGGTTCGATTCATGGTAGGCTGAACTATAGAGATACCGATTCAGCACTTCTCAGCTCAATGTTTTGAGTTCCTTTTCAAGGGAAATTGAATTTGATTGCGATGTCATTTTGCTCCACTCCTAACTCTTTACTTATTGTTTACGCTTTGGTTATTACTTACATTTCATATGCTTTTCTCTGCGACATTCTTCTGTAAAATCGGTAACCAAAAGCTGAACATTTCAAAGGTCGTATAGGTTGGTTTGCTATGAGCCATTTTCATTGCAGTTTTAATTCATTTTAATATTGAGCTTAGCATTGCTGGACACTTTTTATTCTAGTGACAGTGCCAAATAGTGTTAATAATCCTACTTTTCGCGCCGCTTAGAATTATGAGCCCTGACAACTTTTATTCAACTTGTCAAGTATTAGTCATGATAAATTCAAGTTTTGTTCTTGATTGAAACCAAATTGGTTCTTGATTAAACAATAAGCCTTCTTTGTTCTCTGTTGAATTGGGTGTGAAAATGGGAGGATTGTCAAAGGAAAGCCGCACGTTTAAGAAGTGTAGCGAAGAGTCGTGGTGGGCGATGAACTATTGTCTGATTGTTGGTTAGGTTATTTGTAATACACTAATGTATCAATACCCGCAGGGATGGGCCATCTGTGATAATTCACGCTCTTTGGAGGGCTAAGATCCTGTCGCACACTGTTGCCTTGCTGTTAAACCCCTCCTTTTGTCTCCACTCTTACCTGGCACCCAAGATTCCCTCCCTTCCCTCTTAGATACCATTCTACCAATGAGATTCAGGCTGGTTTACCGCCAAACCACTGAATCGGTACTGCCATCCTCAATCAACATTGACATCCATTATAAATTCTGACATAGAGCCTTACCGTGTTTTCTCGTGAACATCATTATCCATTGATAATGTATTTTTGCGTTACAGTTCGGAGCAATAGCAGCGACTGCATCAAGGTCCCTGGAGGTGTAATGGCAGCAAGAGGCAGCCCGAACTACAACGCCAACCTAAAGAGCCATGGTCGTGCCCAAAGCAGTCAGTCGCTCATCAAAGATTCGCCGAGTCATTACGCGCATTTGGGAGTGGGCCGTTCGGCCGTCGACGGCTACTCCAGTTACGACCAGAATTACGACCCGGCGTATCGCAAGCGCAGGAAGGACAGCTTCAGCAGTGGACGAAGCAGCCCCACGTCATCTGTCACGAGCGAACTCAGCACGAGGAGTGGAAGCTCTTCGAGTCTCGCCAGCTCACTAACGCTGACAAGTTTTGAAGGAAGGTCTGTTTTCAGTCATTTGCATTCTCTGTAACTCTCAGCCGTTTATGCGTTTTCGATTGCTGTTCAACATTGACCTCATACAGAGCTTAAACCTAGTCTGTGTGTTGTTTTCATCCAAGGATAAGGAAAATAAACACTCTTGTCATGTGTCTGTCTTCAGCTTTATCTTTGTCTATTTTTTTCTTTATGTGTTGTTTTCATCCAAGGACGAGGAAAACGAACTCTCTTGTCATGTGTCTATCTGTAGCTTATTCCTCTTTAGTTGGTTTTGAACTAAATTCTTTTGTCATTCAGCTCACATTTTTTTAATCTATTTTGTAGTTTGGTTTATGACTATTTAGCCGTGACTATTTTCTCAATATAAACAAGCCCTTAGTCTCGCAAAACTTAAACTTGATCTTCTATACCATGGCTATCTTACTTCTTTAAGAGAGACATCTACCATGCATGTTTCTCATCAAATATTCACTGTAGCTCGATTTTTTTGGCGGTGTCGTTCTTGTCGACGAACTCCTTGTAATTTTGCTGCTTTGAATGTGGTTGCATCATTTCCATTTCCGCAGCAGTCCATGGGTGCCTACAAATCTGCGAAAAATAGGAGACGCCCAGTTCACGGATTTCGTTGAGGGCCTAGGCCCTGCCCAAATGGTTGGGAGACAAGTGCTTGGTGAGTGATCCTTCTTGTTTATCATTTCGCCTGTTTTCCTTCCATGTTTTCCTCGATTTAATTTTGGTGCTTGTCATAATTATTACGTTGATAAGTTATCAATTTTCCACTCTAAGTTCTGCTTTAAGTTGAATCGAACAATTGTTTAACAGAACATTTGCGTCTTTTGAGCAAATTTGAGTTCACAATTGAGTGTTTACTATTTGTCATGTTGTGGTAACGCAGATGACTTGAAGTCGAAAAGGGGTGCGACTAATTTTGTGAGAATGAAATAAAAGTGTTCAGAGTAATTTCTCAGTCAAATTGTTTTCAATTTTGATCATCTAGTGTGCGTGGAAGGCCCTTAACTCTTCACCAGCTGAACCACATGCCATCCCTACAATCGGACATTTTTGACTACCTTCTAACTCATACCGCTTGAATTATACACAATGACTCTTAAGCTCCACCTTTCTGTCTACTGACAGACTACAGCATCAAAATGAGGAGCTAGAATGATTTTCAGATGACAACTATGCCTCTAAATTGGCAACAGAATGTTTGGTTGAAATCTACTGCTCGTTCAGTAGAAGCTTATGTCTTGCTTATTAATCTTATACAAGTGAAGGACCCATTAATCTAAATAGTTAGGGGCCGCTGTTTACAGATAAAGATTGGAAGCTGGGAATCAAATTTCCTGTTACCCGTTCTTATTTCTTATTAACCTTTATGATGATGATGCTGTTTCTATATTGTCAAACCTGTGTATCCTTTATTTCCTGCAGGATCACCTCACATGGGGGATATTCAACTCAGCATTTTTGATCGCAGAGGGATTATTGAAGTGGAGGTCATTCGTGCGAGAGGTTTATTGCGGAAACCCGGCTCAAAGACGTTGCCAGGTCTGCCCTTCTCTCTACCTGTTAACATTGTCGGTGAAAACCTTTGTCTCCATATCTGGAAACTCAGAGTAAACAAAATAGCATAAGCTTGGTCCAATGATCCAGTTTTCCTACACAAAATTCGCCCAACGTTGTGCTCGCAATTGAAAACATTTAAATTATTGTAAAGATGTTGAAGAATAACGAATTATATGCGCAACAGGAGGAATTATAACGAATCATATGCGCGTACCTTACCAAGCATTAAGTGTCCTTAACCAAGATCCTACCCAGTCCTTTTTCGATGTACGTGAGATAATGATCGTTTGGCCTCAAATGTTGTATCACTCAGTATCACTTCCCACATCATAAAAAAATGTTGGGCGAATTGTTGGGGTAACTGATGGATCGTCTGACCAGGGCTCAAGCTCCTCGTTATGGCACCGGCATCACCTACCCCCATCCCCCCTATGGCTGGGCTCGTCTGTCTCTGTAATGACTATCAAGCCAGCTGATCCTCCACAGCTACGCAGCTAGATTCTAGGCAGCTATTTTTGTACAGACAACGAGACCGTGGTTGGCCCGCGTGCGGTTGGCTTTGCTTCTGGTCTTGAGCTATATTTCGACCACAAACCTTGAGCTATATTTAAAATCATTCTTAACCTCACGGCCTTGTTCTGTGCTTTTAATAATTTCATCGCCTGAGGTGGAGTTTTCAGCCACTGTTCCTCGGATTCTTGATTATTCAAGTTTTGTGCCAAGCAATTTGGTATCATTTAAAGGCTAACAGTTGTCCTCTCTAGGGCTGAGAGCGACGTTATCATGATTTTTTTAATTTTGATTAGTGGATTTTATTTGTTTTTTTCTTTCATCACAGCCCCTTACGTGAAGGTGTATCTAATGGATGGCAAGAAATGTCTTGCTAAAAAGAAGACGAAGCCAGCCCGAAGGACATTGGAGCCGCATTATCAGCAACAGCTTGAGTTCCACGCCAGCCCGAGAGGAAAAACCTTACAGGTGAAAAAACATTCTTCTTCCAAAATTCTTGCTTCCAATAGATAGTTTTTTGTCAATTGCTAATTACAAAGTCGTTATTCATTAGAAGTCGTCGTTAGAAAAATTTTTTTATTCTTATTGAAGTATTGTTTATGGGATACTATGGGAATCCATTCGCTTCAGTAGAAAACGAATATCTAGTTTACAGTGCTTTAATCACGCGAGCTGTTAGAACATATCAATTAATTCGATAGATAGAGTCCAGAAAGTCAAGATGTTTATTTGTATTTAGTAATAATGTGAAATCCTCTTGTTCAACAAAAGTTCTGTGCCCTGATACGCCTAAGATTGATTTGTATCATAATGCGGTGAATATTCTTGGTCAATATTCGAGGTTTGTTTTCGTAAGAAATAAGGGCCCACGGACTTACAATTTGAAATAAAACGAATTAAGTTGTCGAGCACCTAGCAACCTTTTCCAGGGAGAAGAGGGAACGTTACTTTTTTTTAACAAATACATCACAAAAGAGCAGCTTCAAGATTTATACACACATTTGTTATAGACACACAGAGAAGTCCATATAGATAGACATTATTATAGACGTTGTAGCTTTCTCAATTTGTCTAGCTATCTTCAATGCATGTCTTGGATATGTGTTATATTCTGACTACTTGCTGCCAGCTTTGTATTCTGTTTGCAAGTAGTTGCTATTGAGAACTTAATACACTCAACCATTTGTTAATTCACAAGTCTTCTGTCAGATGCATGTTAATACTTCTTATTTAAGAAACCTCTATGTGTTTTGCAGGTCATGGTTTGGGGTGATTACGGGAAGCTGGAAAGAAAAGTATTTATGGGCGTATGCCAAGTTTTGCTCGATGACCTGGACCTCAGTCAGCTTGCTATTGGCTGGTACAAATTGTTCACAACGGCCTCGCTTTGTGATCCGCCTCCTTCTGAAAACCTCACTAAGAAAGATGGTGATCGGGAGGACTACTAAAGTGGATTGGCTGGATTCGGATAATTCACTGGATGATCATTGGATGGGCTGGATTCGGAAAATTCACTAGACCATATTTGGATTGGCTGGATTCGGATAATTCACTAGACGATCTTTGGATTGACTGGATTCGGATAATTCACTAGACGATTTTGGATTGGCTGGATTCGGATAATTCACTAGACGATTTTGGATTGGCTGGATTCGGATAATTCACTAGACGATCTTTGGATTGGCTGGATTCGGATAATTCACTAGACGATCATTGGATTGGCTGGATTTTTGATGTCGGCTGCTTGATCAATGATTTTGATTGGTTCGTTTCAATTAAATTGAACAATGTCTGCTGTTTATTCACGTTCAAGCCTAGATGCAATTTTGTCCAGCAACATTTGAATGCTCGTCAATAATTTCGACGATGAGAAATTGCACTCCAATGTAGATTTTCCAACTATTGGCAGTTTTTGGTTTGCCTAGAGCTGTTTAGAATATAACGCCAATGGCTGCAGTCAACTCAGTTGAACTACGCTTTTACCTCCAGCAGTATTCTAGAGCTAGGAACAGCCATATGGTGGGTTTATGATTATCCACAGCTACGTGGACATTTGTCCCCATATTTCTGGTATTAGGAATACTTTTAGGTACAAATAATTCCATTTCAATAAGTGGACATTTTCTAACCGAATCATGCTATGGCTATACGAAGTTCCTTAAAATGAGCACTGGCTAATTAGAGCATGCGCAGTAGTTGTTACCCCTCCTCACGGTTTTCTTCTTGAAAATGAATTAGTGTTGGAGGCGAAAGTCTAGTTGCCTAAAAAATATCTGATGGTCAAAATTTTGGTGAAATTTCAATAGCTTCCTTTCCGTTTCGTATTCCCGCTGGCTGTAAGAAGTGCTGCTATTTTTTGCTCGGGTAATTTTACGGGCAACATTTTTTCCGAAGCAAATCTTTGTGCTCGAAGTAGTTTTCCTAAAACTTAAAGAACGCCACTATCATTTTCAACAACGTCATCTATAATGTTCAACCTGATTAGAATCATCTAGGGAATGCTAGTTAATGTTTATATGCCATGGAAACCCATCACTATGTACTATCATCTAGTTTTTTAATGATTAATTATTAATTTTTTTTATTTTACAAGCACAATGTCGTAATATAGACTTTTAACTTCTGCAATATTTAGTTTATCTCGCTTCACCAGTTGGTTTCTTTAGGTCTTAGTCAAACCACAGCGACCCTTATATATTGCATTTTATCTAATTCGTTTATTACATTTAATTGCGGAAAAAATGCAGAACACGATGGCCTAAAATGAACAGTTTTTGTAGTTAATGTCAGATTTGCTTATAGGATGGGTGTATTTTTCCATGTAAGCGCGAATTGTCATGCCGCAAACATTTTTAGCAGAAAGCAGACATTTGCTTGATCATTGATGCACTGCTTCGCACGAAACTGAACAGCAGTCATGTTAAAACCTGTACAGAGACAACGTTGTTTACTAAAACGCGAAAAAACCTCCACTGACGACATTTTCTGACCGGTGACTAGCTTTAGGCGTGCCTGTGTCACTCATAGTCTCATTATAGAATAATGGCGACGTATTTTCAGGTTGTTTCGTATACACCACCGTTAAATGTCCCTTTGTCTAGATGCCACGCGGAAGAGTTGTACAGTTATATTTCTTCAGTAACGTATCCCAAATTGTTATATTTAATCTTATTGGAAACTAGCATGACGTAACTGCAAATTTATTAAATTCCCTGTTGTCAACTGTCATTATCTGTGTTTTTAAATCTCTAAATCATCCTTGTTGATTGCGCCTGCGTAGTGGTTAAGGTCCATGACTAACATTCCATTGAGCCAAGATCAGTGTGACTCGAAAGGGAACGGCTCACCTCATTATGCAATGCCGTGCCCCCATGACCAAGTATCCTTAACAGCGATTCCCCTAACTTCTGTGAAAGCGTAAGACAGGCCTTTGCATAGACAGCCTGTAATAGTGTTCAACGCTCAGTCATTTGTAGTAAAAGTTAGGCCCAGACAGCCTAAACAGATGCAGGTATGCCGTTCCTAACCGAGTCCCTAACTGCATTATTGAAATGTCAAATTGCCAAACAGGTGTTTTTTTCAGGCTTCCATAATCTCAGCCGCAGGTGTAATTGGCTTAATTGAATTTTCAAAAACTGGAAAGTACAATGTAAAACTGAAAGAACCATTCTGGACCGTCTTGTTTATCATATCAATCTGAGAAGCACATGCTGGTTAACAAATGTCTCTCTCTGGCGCAGAATGGCGTGTACCTCTTAGTTCTAGTTTAAACTCTCCTTTTCAACAAAGATTTAGCCCTGGTCCATTGTCCACCTGTCAACGTGAAAGCATAATCAATCACACAGCATGGATGGTGTTGCTTGAAAAATCAAGCCTTCCTCATTACCAACACGAAGCAAAAAAATTTCTTCAACAATCACTTTCATTGTTGATATTAAAAAATCACTAATGAACCTTCCTCAAGTATGACATTAACAGGCAGAACCATCCTCCAGCTCCCAGCCGTGGAGCTGTCAAGCTGTACCAAGTGGAAATGCAACACATTTGGAATGCTGCAATTGCAAATAAATGTCGCTCTCTTTTAGGGACAAGGAGACTTTGTAGAACAGTGCGTTAAGATATTAAAAAAACTTATAATGAGAAAGTGTCATGATGCATCTTCAATGAGGTAGACTAGAAGAGCTTGTAAACAAATCGAAATTTGAAATAAAATAGGGCCTTATTCATATGAAATTCAATGATATGACTCTCTTCAATACATTAAAGATGACCTTTTTTTATTTTCATGAGACTGTTTCTTTGGACGTGGTCGAACCTCTTTGTGAAAGCGTCATTGGTTGTTGTGTTTTGGAACGAGGTTTCTGGCGGGAGAGAGGGCATAGAGCAGCATGGCGGATCGTCAGAGAAAAACATTTGTTTGCTTCTACGCTCAAGACCATACCGGGTTTCGATTACCTGTAAATGACTAACTTATTATGACTTTATTGTGACTAACTGTGGCATATAATTGTTCTGACATTATCATGGCAATGGAGTGCAGCAGTTTCCTTCAATTACTTTTGAATATAATATTGCTGCTGTTATAACAATAATTATAACGTTATATCAGCAGGGCTATTCTCCGATCCAGGAAAATTTTTAACTTCACATTTGGAAAAAATGAATCACAGAATTGGAATCTTCATGTTGAAATTAATCTGTGCCGTAAGTTTTTAACTGGTTGGGTCGTCAGGGTGTGAATAAATCCATTTTCAAAATTTAGATTTCCTTTATATTTGCTGCTGCAGTGAAAAATTTAGAGTCTAAAGAAAAAGAAAAATCTAAAAATCTAAAGAAAAATCTAAATATTTAAAACAAAGTAACTTGTGACCGAACAGTCTGAACAGCATGATTTTTAGTATAAACTAATTGAAAGATGAAGATTTCAATTCTGAAGTTCATTTTTATGAAAGATCCATAGATATTGAGATACAAAATTGATGAAGTCAACCTAGATTAGAGAATAGCGGTATAGCCCAAGGAGGGTTGGGGTCAGCTTGAAGGAGATGTATAAGTTATTCTCAGGGTAGACCTTGTAGTACACAAATGGTTTTAACTTCAAGTTAACCCACATTTTGAGATCAAGCTGGCAACAAGTTCTTTTAATTTTAGGAACTGCACTCAATTTGTGCGTGCAGGGACATCAGTTTTGATTTTGGGTCAAATGCTCAAAGCTACCACGATGAGGTAAATTATTAATTTCAATTACTCTGCAAGTCCAATGAAAATGACCATATAAAACTTATACAAATACTCTAATTAACATAGGATTCTATGAATGGTCCCAAAAAGTCATAGCAAGACCTAATTAAAAAACCTTGAAAGATTCTTAGATCTGGTGCCAAAGTCCTCTACAAGGTCCTACATAAGATTCTACAAGATTTCTCACCACTTGATTTGTGAATATTTTTAGGCCTTGCTATCTAATTGTTGTATGGCCAACCCTTCAAACGATAGAAATTCTGCAAAAGTAGTGCTTATTCTTGATATACATTGCAATATTATACTTTTTTTCTCTTTGTGTTACTTCACTTAATATGATAGTAGACGAGAGGTGTCATAGCTTTTTCACTAAATGCCACACACAGGGTGAACTCTTTATTATTTTATGTTAAGAATGGGCAACTGTAAAATTCAGCAAAAGTATAATTTGCAGAGAAAGCCAGCACAGTATGCAGGGTATGAAATTGCTGACAGAAATTAAAGGTGATTTACTGGGTTATAGTATAGACACTGCTTCTGAAGACATAAAACTGTATATTCTTTATAAAATGTATGCCCCTGAGAGTTTGTTTCGTTTTCTTCACAGAAGCCTTATCTTGAAATTATAGCATCAGAGGAATCAATTAAAGCAATTGCTGAAAGATCAATATTAATGAGGTACCAAATTATAATTTAAAGGATAGGCACTAAGGAGACCAATCAATGCCATATATTTCATTCCTCTATTTGTCACATTTAATACCTGTAGCTTCAGGCAGCACCTGCTGTGTGGAATCACATCTATATTTTGGACTAAAAATTAGCGTATCATGAAGGTTATTCAATGAACAAGTTTTAATGTTTTTTACCACTCTTTTTTTCTGTATGTTAATTGGTGCTTTTATGCTCCAAGCATAAGCATATTTGCTGCAACTTAATTCACAAGAAGGCAGTTATTCTCATACATTTTTTTTGATTAAATTTTTATGCCATGACTAAATAGTTTCAATGCAGTAGTTTCTGCATATTTTCATGAAACATTTCTGTTTGCTTTGACTTGTCTTTTGAATTGATTTCATAGTAAATATATTATCATCTTCATCTGCTTTGTTCATTGAATGCATGTCTTTATGAAATATATTCCTTAACAAGTAATATTTTTTAGATATTGTATAGAGCTTTGGGCACATGGAAGCAGCTTGGAAGAGATATTAAATGAGAAAATCAGTTTAGATACATGGACAAAGGTTTGTATGTGAACAGCAAATATCATATCTTCTCATTTCATGAATCTGCTTGCAGATTAATCTGCTTCAAATATTCTCTAGCACAGCTTGTAAAAGACCAAAGTAATATAATATTATTGGTTTTGAGCTACGCTGTAGTGATTTGATAGCATTAATGATTCACTTGAGCCTAAAGACATGTCAAATGACACTAAAACCTTTGATTTCCTTTACTTTGTAGAAATATTTTACAAATGAAGATATAACATTCAAGGTTGAAGTTGAAGCATTTGGAAAAAAGTTGAGTTTGGATAATAAAAGAAAATGGATTAATGTGCGTTGTTAGTGTTATTTTATTTAATAAAACCACTTCAGAGAATCCTGTCCATACTTTTCAAAAAGAAAAGAAGGCTGCAGCCCTTTCAGAGGCTAACACTACTAGCATGTCAAATGTGTCCATATGTTATCAGATTTAGATGGACTCAATAATCATTTTGCTCTAAAGCATTTGAAAATATCATCTTTTCCTGATAATGGCATTTTGTCTTTAAAATCAAGCAGCATTGTTCTTTTAGGAAGTAATCTTACTCTAGAAATAGATCAAAGGAATGGGTTTTAGATTTGATGAGGGGATAGGGAATCTCACATTTTGGCTTGTTGTCTGCACAATTCACAGAGCTTGATATTCAAACTGAGTCTTACCCAATTCCTGCCAGCTCTGACAAGGAATAAGACCTTTTTCCTTTGACCTGTTAATTTACCTGAAATGATTTCTTGAAACGATTTAATTATATGTATTAAATGAAATAAAACAAATAATGGAAATAAAGGAACCCTATCATATGTTCTTTTGTAGTCACTTGGGAATGTTTTGGATATACCTGGCAATGTGAAACTCCAAGATCCATCACATGTACTTTGTCTTTTGCTGGATTTTCACTCTAGTAATGCAGGCACTGATGGTTGCAATTATGTTTACTTTGGCCGACTGGTATGTTAAAAGAACCTCTCTCTTTATACATAGTTTTTCTGATATCAAACTCCAATGAAAGTATACCTTCTTATGAATACATGAACACAAAGTAGGCAAAGGGTTTCATCAAAATTTAGCTAGTTATGCAAGAAACCCTTCTAGATATGAAACTACCATAAATCCTGGAATTGGCACCCCCCTCGAATTGGCACCCCCTCAAATAAGCCCCCACCCTAAAACTACAAATTTTCAATAACCCCCCTCGAATAAGCCCCCCTCTATTTGTTGATTTTCGACTCCTGAGGTTGCCTTTGGCATTTTAGTGAATTACCATAAAAATTTATATTTTTGTTAATAATTTAATCAAATGTTTATAAAGAAATTCCGACTAAAATTATAAGCCCCCCCCCCCTCGAATAAGCCCCCATCCAAAAATATCAAAAATAAATAAGCTAATTCGAGGATTGTGTGATGTTGATTTAGAAAAGTTTGTTGTTGGGTTGTCTTTTTGTTGTATTGTTTAACTGTTCAAACAGAAATTACTAAGCGCTGATAAAGGATATCTTTGGAAAGCATTTTTCTGTAGAACAAATTTTATCATACATAAAGTTTTCTTGGTTTCAATAACAACTAATTAAGTTCAAGAAACCAACTTAGGAGACCAAAGCAAAGAAGATGTAATCTTAAAGATTAAGGCGTTTTTAATGAGTTTCTTTCAAATCACAGTTGTTTCTAACAGTCTATGCATCTTAATATTTACTGTTTATTTTGCCAGTAGGTTGCAAAAGGTCAACGTGATCTTCTTCACAAATTCTCTTTGAAATCAAGATATTTCATTGGTAACACATCAATGGATCCACAGCTTTCCTTTCTAATGGCCAATCAAGGGAAGGTAAGGTTCGGTTAGATTTGAAGACTGCGCAGAAATTATTTTTTAAAAATGGGCCATCGATTTAGTGCTTCCTAAGGAATATAAAAAGGAGATGTTATACGAGGCTTTGTTAAAAAACCAGATACATTGTTTCTTTTTATCTAAATTTGGATGTAGGTTGTCTGGCACTTTCTCAACGAAAAATTTTCAATATTCCTGAATTTTTCACAGTGTACTGTTCCCGCTAAACGTTGATGCAAGGTATACTATATCTGATGTTAAATTCTTTCAACTCGTTTAGGTTAAGCGAGGGTCCTTTGTCTTTGATCCGTTTGTCGGAACCGGTACGTAGCATCTGATTGTTGCCTGTAAACATGACAGAATATTATAAAACAAATACAGATCCTGATTTGTGACTCAAAATTAGTATAAAGCAATTTGAATACACCTGTGTTAATCTTCCACTTTAAACTTGCTCATCTTTCTCAATTTACGTCGTTCATGTTAGACCAGTAAAGGCTCAAGGTACAATTTTTTCATTTATGAAAGAATATCCCTCGGTCTCGTGATTTTGTGTTTACCAAGAAATATCTGGCAGTTAACGGCTAGAGGCATCGCTTTTCAAGTGAATGCATTATGCTGTGATCTTCTTAATACTGTAGGAAGAATCCTAGTTTCGTTTCCTTCCGATATATATTCTAGTGCAAGTCGTCTTCAAGTTCTAGAGCAGCACTTTTTCGAATAATCATTTTATTGTGCTTTTATTGTCTTCCAGTTCTGCAAACCTTTATCATAAATTCACCCCATATAAATTCACTAAAATTCAAGTTATGAGAATGCATTGAAATCGTTAAGCAGCTACTTCTGTTTGTGAAATTCTGAGCCATGTGTTTTTGTTTACGCGGTTGATCAATCGTTTTATGTCTTTTATTGGATGTCTGTTTTTGTTGTAGGCAGCGTACTCTCTTGCTGTGCACAGTTTGGTGCGTATACCGCTGGAAGTGATATTGACAAAGCTATCATCTACGGTCGAGGTATCTCTAGATTCCACCATTGTTACTGGCTTTGCATGCTTTATGAATCCTTCTGAAATCCACCAATGCCTTTCATGATAGATTTTCATCCTTTTCAGCAGTGTCTCTATATTATTTATATACGAAATCCTTTATCGCAGATCTAGTTTGTTCTCCGTGTTTGCTAGTGGTTGATATTGCTTGAATAGCGTTTCAATAAAGTTGTTGTTTTGACAAATATATTTGACCTGCACGATACACATCATGACCTCCTTGCTATATCAATAGTTCGACAAAGTTTCTTTCTGTGTTACAAGGACTGCATTGTCATTTGTGTTTGACTGCAGTGTATAGAGTAACGTCTGTATTGGTAAACAATGACAAAGAAGTCTAATGTGAAATTGTCCCACGGTGTAATAGTTGTTTTTTCATTTGTTATGTGCATAGTTGAGCAGAAGCTTGTTATTTTTATTCTATCAAAAATGACCTGAACATTTTTATATAACAGGAAAGTCATCCAGAGCTGGCCAAAATTCCTGGAGAGGTGTGTTAGCCCATCTATCTTTCTAATGGCTCTTGACTTTTAATTCGAAGTGCATTCGCCAGGGGCTTTTTGTTTTCTTTCCTTCGGTTTATTCTTAGCTTTATCGCCACGTGTCAAAAACGAGAGAAAGTTTTGTAAGCGAGACTTGCCTATTCTATTTCCTTTAAAGTGCACTTGATGTAGAAGAATTCGATGTAATTAATAGATAACTGAAACGCTTCAAATTCCCGAAGAGTTTTCATTGACCTCATGTTGATCTTGGCTCTGCAAGGTCTCTCTAATACCAACGAAGTTTGGCCAGTAATACTGATATAGAACAACTTTCTGGTGTTTTATAATGCTTTGCAAAGTATTCTAGAAGTCGCTAAGACATGTGGCTGTTTACAAGTCGATACAAGAATATATATGCAATTATTTTGATTTAGCACGTGACGAGATCATTCGAACAAACTACCAACAGTATTCATTGGTAGACAAGTATATTGACGTCATGGCTGCAGACATTACGAAAATCCCATTGCGCACGTGCGAATTCTTCGATGCAATCATAACTGATCGTAAGTTCACACGCGTTTACTTTAAATGAAACATCTACACCTGATCATTTTCATATTCTCAATCTGCACTTCATTAACGATATTGTAGTTCTTAAAATATCCTAATAAAGCTTGCAAATTTTTTAAAGAAATTTTTTAAATTTTTAATTTTTATAAATTTTCATCTCTCAAGGTATTTAATCCTAATACTTATAATATTAACTGTTTGCATCGTTTGGGCCTTTTATTCTAGCTTGTAGTTCATTCTGGAATTTTTCGAAAGAAAATGCCTTATGACGATTGGATCGACCGTCTTATATTTATGCTAATCTCTGCTGCGCTATGATAATTTACTTTACTATCAACTCACGCACTAGCTATTTCATGCTCGAAACAATGATTTTAGCATTTGCATCTCACAATTACCCCCGTTCTATGAATGGCTGATTATGGCTTTCGTGACTTTTCAGTATTTGAAGTTTCCTATACAATATCTTTTTTGCAAAACGCATATTGTGCTGCCCTTCATTTCTAGCACCATATGGTATTAGGGAAGGCGGAAGAAAGCTTAATTCGAAAGATGGCTCCACTGATGAGACTGAAAATGCTTCCGACATGTATGTATTTATTTGTCAAACTCTTCCCCTTACGAAAGTGAGAATGTAATATTTTGGAATATAAGTTTGTTCTGGGGTGGTTAAACGTAGTGCCAAGAAAAGGGAAGAAAGCGTACAGATAGCATGTGAATAGCTGTTGTAGGAGTGAGAGAACTTCAAAAGTATGTCTTATTATAGGCCTACATGATCCCGGCTTTGCATTTTCAATTCTGAAAAGGCTTATAACGGTTTGCTAAAAAATTTTATTATGCGCATGACGAAAGAGCATCAGGCTGTTAAGAGCAGTATCATTGCTTGTGCCTGTATCATTGTGTTTGATTATCATTTGTTAAACATCACTTAATGATAACTGTATGATAACTTAATGATATATGATGATGATAGTTTACTTAATGATAATGTAGTTTAAAATCATTTGTGCTTTATTACAACCTCATTAATAACATTGATATCATCATCACAACCTCAGAATATTAATTCAGAATATTAATGATGATAACATTGATATCATCATCAGAAGATTTTTTTGCAAGTTCTTAGATGCGTCATCTTCGATATACGCTTTCTTCTCAACCGGTCAACCGGTGTGCCATCAGAGAACGATTAATGTTACTTTTGCAGTCTCTTAAATTTCCAATGCTTTTTGTAACAGAATGCATTGGTTACCATCTCTTCACTCATTTCTATTTTCTGCTTTTTAGCAAAGGCAGCGTTTTCCCATCCAGCTCCTTGCATCAGCTGTCTGACATAATACTGGACCTCATTCATTTCGCTGCAGTGTTCCTGCGTGCAGGTGGGCGCCTTGTCTACTGGCTTCCCGTTTATGCACCAAGGTAGATTAACTTTAGACTTTTTGTGTGATTTGTCTTCTGGCATTAATGCACGTAACTCCAATGTTTTGAAGTTATTTTCAGAACTAATAACGCAAGTGGGTGGGACTTCGTAGCTAATTGAGTTATCCAACTGTTTCTTTATTTGTTAAGAGGAATAAAGTATTGTTCACAAAGTAAATATTGTCGACTATTTGGCCTTCATTGTCAATGTTCAATGTTTTAGAAACGGGTCGTGTCCTAATCACTTCATGTCATCATCTTTTCTATTTGTTCACGTGATTAAACCTCTAACAACCCTGCAAATGTTCATAACCAGCAATCAGCCATCTGTTTGAATGCTCCTCTTTGTGCACGTCCTTTTTTAAGCCTTAAATTCCCTTTCAGTTATGATCCAAAGCTTGTTCCTACACATCCTTGCTTCAAACTCATTGCAAATACGGAACAAAAGCTAACAAGCACGATATCGAGACATCTGATAACCATGGAAAAGACATCTTCTTTGAAGGTTTTCACATAGGAATTAATCTATTTGTTGAATTCTTTTTAATGGCTATCTTATCACTTATTTCCTTAATTATATATTTTGAATTGATAACGCAAGCCGCTCGAATAGTTTGGTTTCACGTGGGATCTAATTGTTAAACTGTTTGATATTAATGGAGAATGTTTGACATCCTATAAACCGAATTCATTTGATGATTCACTGCATTGGTATACCCACATTGACTCGAGTTTTAGCTTATTGTCCTCAGTATTGATTGTGAAATATTGACTTCCTCTATTGAGCAGCTTTGAATACCTTTTTTGTAGATGACAGACTTGAAACCATTGAAAGAGGGCAACGATGAGTGGAAACGAGCGCACAACCAGTTTAGGGAGAACTACTTTAAAGGAAAGTCTGAGAAATAAATTTAAATTGTTCTAGGTATGTCAAATCAGTTTTGGTAGGTCGAATTCGGTACGTTACCTTTCTAGAATGGCAAACATAGCAATCTATGAACAAGTTTGAACACTCGAAATTGACAATCCAACACATTATTTAGATGCAAATTCGTTTGAGTGTCCAGTCAGAAGATTATTCTGAGCTGAAAAAGCTGGATCCGTTTTCATACGAACTGTTACGGGGACTTTCAATAGAGGAGGACCTTCAGATCTACTTGATTTGTATTTGATTTGTAGAGGCGAAATTTGAATTCTTAGGATATCTCTGCTCTTATAACCTTGTCTCCTATTGATGGACAATATGACAGCTTAGTGCCATTCGATACATCATGTGCCAGATCAGTTTGACCTTCTTATCCTGCTTTTCTTTTGTTTCGTTATCTGTGCAAATCGCGCCACTTCCCGGCTATGATCATCTTTCCAAACATTAAACTACTCCTCTTTTTAATATTTTCAACACTCCAGTCTACAGTGGCAAAGACATGCAACAATTGATTCTGATTTTGTATATTTGAAACCCTTTGTGGGAAATATTTGTTCCGAGTATTCGATGTAATAGGATTAGGTTCTAGGCATGGAATTTCCGGTGTTAATATCGGTTAAAATTATGTCAGCACTTTCTTCTTTGTGAAAAGTGAAAGTCATTTTAGGAGAATGAATTTCATTGTAAATTGACAAGACTTTACTGGGAGGAAAATGAAGTTACCCAGGAAGAAATGTCATTTGATATAAAGCAGCAGCTAAGAGATCGCTGTGCAGCGAAATGCAAAACACACTTCCCTATTACTTATAACATCAATGTTTTATACAGATGCAAATAAGTTATTATAATTAAACATGAAAATAGTTCAAAAGGAATAGGGAAAGCGGCAGTGTAGCTGTTGCCTATCAAAAGAGTTCAATACTGACACCTTAGGTTTTCAAAACTGCACAGTGACCTAAAAGTTGTGTTTATCTTCACGTTCCGTCGTATTTATCAAGCACATCTTGTCCCATCTTAAGATGATGGGCCGTCGGAAAATGCCCACTTATTGCCCTCTTTAAGTCTAAAGTATGTATGTATTCATTACCTCCATTTGAAGCTCTGGACAAAAACAGTGTTGCAAATTTATCTCAGTATTTTAGCAACGACGTGAAAAAGTGAAGAGGCCATCAAGCACGTAGCCTAAAGCTGATGTTTGGAATGGCATTGCAAAACCTCAGTTTAGAAAGGTTTTTGAATCCGTGATTTACAAGTAAAGCACCACGCCTATTTGCTTCTCTATGCTTTCATTATAAAGCCCCAAGACCTGAAGAATTCCAACGCCTCGATCAAAACATGATAGACATCTGATATGTCGCAGCTTCTCGCTTTTATCAGGGCAATATAGAGACTCTCAGCTGTTTTGAAGTGTCTTGCTTATCTTGTTGCCATGGGGCCTAGTTAAGAACGCCTACTCTGTCTTTTGCATACAAAGACAATAGTCCAGGAGGCTGCAAAGAACCCCAATAATGTCAACAAACTTGTCAGTCACCCAGACTTTTAAGTATCGAATTTTTCAAACAAAGGCTTCAATGTTCAAATAAAAGTATTTGGGAGTACCTTTCTTTGTTTCCAATGCTAGCCCAGTGTCACTTAATACTTGGTCGAGCTCATTTAAAACCAAGACCGATTTGCACTTTGCTTTATAGAAGTCTATTTGTGCTATAGTCAGTGGCGGGTTAAGGGACTTCGGGACCCAGGGCCGAAATCTCCGGGACCCTTGTTTGAAAATTTTCTTTTTAGCCAAGATAATTCTTTAGGTTATTTTCCGTTAGAATTGTTATGCCTCAAGCTGGGACATTGTTTTGTCCAAATTATGCAAATTGTATTTTACAGACTTTTCCTTTGAAAACAATTCAGTTAACATAGAAACGGTGATTTCTTTTCAATTTTTCTCAGGTACAGGGCCCCTTCTGCGTTACCAAAAGTGCGGGGTCTGGGGCCATGGCTCCCCTGGACTCCCCCTTAAAACCTCCACTGGCTAAAGTGTTGCCTCTTTCAGTTTCAGACTTGTGGTGATAAGAAAAAAACGCTAATTAGATCTGAAGAGTGTTTTGCGACAGTTAAGAGCGCAGTTTCACTTGCACGCCAAAACAAAGGTTGTTCCTTTTAATCACATCATTCGTAAAGGCACATGATGTAAAGGCAAATTTTATGTATCAGTCTAATGCCACCGAATTTATCTTTCTAAATCTATCTGGTTGTTCTGCTAAAAGCTAAGAGTCTTGTTATTTTGTTGTATTTCTAATGGCAATCTTGCGAAATAGATTCAATCAAGACATAACCGAATCACATGCTTATCATTCCTGTTGAATTGCATCTTTCTACAACTAACAGTATTCAAATCCTTGAAGTACACATCCAATCAGAAACTCTTCTAAAGAGCTCTAGTTTTAACGCTACATTAATCACTTTAATCCTTTCAGCTTCCATGACTTTCGTTTGAATGTACAGCTTTCTAAATTCCGGATACGCCAGATTTGACACCTTTTCTTATTGCAAACTCGAAAATGTAAATTCTGACTGCAAACATTTATCGAAACTGCAATTTGTTTCCTTCTTTTCTAGACAGTGTCTTGACCAAGTTTAAGCCTTAGCAAATATTATCTCTTTCTCCTTTCTCGGCAATAATGTTTTGTTTGTCTTTGCCATTTGGCTTGGAAATAGAAAACCAGCTACTTTCGGAAATTGTTGTTGGTTTTTTCGAACTGGTGCATTAAAATTGTGAATTTCATTTTCTTTCGTTGGTTCTTTGGTTTCCAGTGGACAAGACGAATATCGCTCTAGATTTTATCAGCATAGTTTCCAATTTCTCTTGATCATACCATAAGACCATACCATAGTTTAGCTTGTAAGAAGATTGTCAGCATTGGTAAAATTTCTACACCCAAACCCGCTCAGTAGAAATGTTCATTCTGAGCTCAACATCCTTGCGCCTCTTACCGCACTTTATAAATGGACTTTTAATAATGTATGAACTCTTTATTCTTCCAAATCCATTGTGAAATTGATCAGGAAATTAGTTATACACCTTCTTTCGTTTTAGTTTTAAAGGTTATTTTTTTATTTTTTATTTTTCTTTCTGAAACAAATAACCGCATCTAAATCTCTACGATAAACTTCAGAGCTCAAAGTTAAAAAGCTTTTATGCTTCTGAAAACTCTTCTCCTTTCGTTTCAACTATGTTCTCTCAGTTATTCCAGGTTTATGTGGCGAGCGATGAAGCTAGTGAATAAAATGAATATGCCATTAACTAGAGGTTCGTGTTTTGATGCGTTGAACAGTCTAATACCAGTGTGCTGTTACTGCCATAGCTAATAACATAGCGGTTTAAGGTTTGCTAATTGCCAGTATAGAATAGAATATGCCTATATTAATTTAACTGGTCCATTTTTCATGAAAATGTGTCAGGGTGTTTCCTGGTCTTGTTGACACAACTCAAACAATTTCGCGGTTTCTAGGCTTTTTCGATTAATTAGGAGGCAGAAAGGTTCGTCTATAAATTATCTGCTTCTTCGTAATATTAACTTCTAGTGGTATGAATCAGCTTTTTATTGAATTGAGTCAACAAATTTTTGTTGGAAAGCTCTGTTTTGTTCAGTGAACTAGACTTGATCTTCATCTCGTGTAGGATATTCATGAAAAGTGTTCGAGGAACCTGTTCAATTTGATTGAATAAGCATACAGCAAATTAGGCACAACTGATAATCCGCTTCTTCTAAGCTCATTAAAGTTTTATTCACACACTGTTATACCTGCAAGCGATAGACAATCCTCCTGACGACTGAATAGGATTTACCAAAAAGGCTAACTGTTTCATCACATCATCTGCCAACCAACTTGTTTTCTTATATGCGTACTTCTGTACTGCCTACTATATTATACAGTCTCTAGATCACAAGATATGAATTATTAGCTTGCTTTGAAGCGAAACTATACGCCTTCTGCTCCAAGGCCACCGAAAAGTTTTTCCCAGAACTTGAACTGAAGAAAATAGAGCTTTTGAAAATTGAATGTATTGTCATGCACTTGTCATGCACTTGTCATGTCATGTCATAGGTGCTAAAAATCTCTTCTCTAACCTAAGTCAACTTCCCGTACTAATCTATCTAATGGCCTACATTTGAATAAGCAGCAAATGCATTGAATAGTTCACCGGCACCCCAATTCTATAAACCAAAGGACACTTGGCTGATAATGCATATTAAACTGCGTATGTCTACATTCCTTTCTCTGCCTTAGCGAAAACAACGCACCTGGCTAAGCTAATCTAATTTCAACAAACATAGAAACATAAGGAAACGCCTTGCAAAAAGGTCTTTAGACCGAAAACGGTTAACTGTTAATGCCACATAACATCCCAACATTGCCTATTTTGTGGCCACCTTGGACCATATAATTATCTTACCATAATTAGACCATTAATCATTAGGTAAAGTTCGTCAGTCCCTCCAGTCGTATTTAAACATCATTCTTTCAGAATAGTAAAAGGATGCTCTTATAAATCTACAAATATAGGTCATTATAGCAAGGCGTTTGTTAGAGGCTCAAGCTAAAGCTTTTTTTGGGGAGAACCATGTTTAACGGGAGAACCTACATTGAGGTGTGAAGCGAGGTAAGTTATGTCGCTTTGGTATATTTTCAGGCAAGTACATCGGTTGAGATGCAAGTTTTTCCTGCTCTTCTTTGGGACAGAATCTTCTTGGTGCAGAGGCCTTCTTGAAATCCAGGTAATTGGTTCTTCAAGTACATCCTCTTTTTAGTTGCATGCCTTGCTCACGAAGAGAATGCCTTCTTGACTTTGCAATCAGACTAACTATCCGTCTCTTTTAACGGCACCTGCTGTTTTTCCCGGCTTAGTTCCCCCATCGACATATCAGTTGCCGTGCCCTCTTCCCTCGGCGATGCTATCTTGTTTTTCTCCGTATATGCTATGTACAGCGGTGGAAGTAGAAGGCAGCTTATGTACGTGAACGCGCATACGTCGATCTTGAATGCCATTACGATGGTCCGGTAGATACCGATGACGTATTTGTATGTGGGAAAGAATGCCACTGAAACGATGCAGTGTGCTATAGCCACGAAGTTGACAAATTTCGCTTGACTAAACGCGTGCTTTTTTCCACGCTCGCGCACAGCAATGATCGTGGCAACCAGCAGTAGCACGTGTGGATACACGAGAAGCGTGATTGCTTGCGTGGCCGTGTAATCAAAAGTACAGTCTACGGACACGATTCGCTCGTTTTTGCGCAAGTTTTGCACGATTTCGATGGGATCCATCACGCAGCAAACAATAGTCATTGCTAGATGTACCAACAACAATGCCACCATCGATGCTAAATGCGACCGGTGCAGAGAGATGCCTACAGTCAGAACAATATGTTTTTGGATCAAGGTGACAAAAAGTTGCGTTCTCGCAAGTATTAGAATCGCGAAGCCAGTTTTGAGAAGGTACATCCCACCCACCGCAATATTGCAGTAGTTGTCTGTTCTGTTAGATAACAGAAAGATGCCATACACGAATGACAATAGAAGTTGTAGCATCGAGAATATGTCGATATGCGCCATGCGGGTGCTTCGTTTGAGGAAATTAGAATGCTTCAAGATTTGGTAACCGGCTATGACTAAAAGGCACAACACGATTCCGATGATATTCACCACAGTGATTGATACCCCTGCGACATCTGACAACTTCAGGTATTTGTAAATGTATTTCACGCAAACGGTTCGTTCCGCGTTAGAGACGTAATCATCGGGGCAACGTGTGCAGTTTCCCGCGTTTTTTACCGTGCTGATGGAGTTCTCCAGGCAAAACTGGCAGCTCCAGCAGCATTCTGTTTTTGCCGATATGAAATAACCGGCGATGCAGTCCTGGCTGCAGGTTGACAGGGGCGTGGCATTCCCCGCCCACCCCGGCCACACAATGCGACCCAAGTCCAGATTCAGCTTGCTTATGGGGTCCCACTGCCCCACCTTCACCATCACAAGTTGGTTGCCAACCCTTTGAATGTTACCGATGTCATAATAGGGGAACTCAGGATCGCCACTAGCATCGAATTTAAACGCGTCTCCGTTTATGTTGGTAAAGTTCACCTTGAAAAGATATTCAGTCAACCATCTTGGGTCAAGTGACCAACCAACTGGACACGTTACTCTACCCCTGCCGTCCCCACACTTGTCCTTCAACAAAAGCTCGAGTGCAGTTGATATTGAATTGAAGGCATCGATCGTGTTACCGAAGAGACTCGTTTCCAGTTGCGTCATTTTGTCAGCCATGCTGTAACTCGTTTCATTGTGACAGTACACGGATGTCTTTTCGAATTTGCAGCCGAACCGCTGCTGCATGAACTCTCTCAAAAACAAATTACAATGAGCATTAGTTTTGATTTCTTCGGCGATGAATTCTCGAAGGCCTTCGACTTGAAGGCTTTTCGGCGCCACTTTTAAAATGCCGGCCAGCATCTTTTCTGTCAGATTCATGGGTCCGCTGCCAATCATTTGAAAAGCGTCGCTCATAATCCAGATTCTTTCCACATTCTTCTTTTCTGCTTCGGATAATATCAACTCAACTTGCGCGTTGTAGCCGAAGACCACCACAACTTTAGCATTGTCATGCACGGCTATCTGTTCCACAATCTCCACTGCACTTTCCTTCATATTCGCAGTCATGAACGGAATGTAGTCATCAGCAACGATGCAAAAGCCGAACTCGTCCCGGTATCCCTTCAGAATGCTTATCCCCAGTTTCCCATAGTTATCGTCGCTCCCTATTGCATACACATAATTCCAGCTGAACCTTCGAAGCAGCTCTGCAATAACTTTCGCTTGCATGACGTCTGATGGAATGATCCTGAAGAACGATTTGTAGAGGTCTTTTTTGCTGAGGAGCCTGCTGGAAGCCGACGGGCTGACGATTGGCACTTTGAAGAGCCCCAGCAGACTGGAGAACGGAATGGAAGTGAATGACTGGTACGGGCCTACAACGGCAGTGACTCCCTTCAAGTCAGCAGTATCACCAGAACATGTTCTGGACTTGCACACAGATTCGTTCCTAAAGTGAGACACTATTTCGATGGCACTTGACATCACAGTTGGCACACTATTGCAGCTATCCTCTATTTGGTACCGAACGAACTGCTGTTGAAGAAGTCCGACTTCGCATGCAGTCTTTCGATTGCAAATTGCAGCGATAGCATTGACACTAGTCCGTTCTGCTTAATGACTGTGCAGTTAGTGTTCGAGGACGTCAGTGGAACAATCCCTTGAATGATATAACTCCCGCGTTTCATAAGAACGCTTCGGTAAGTTTGCCCGCGTACTGTTGTCCTATAATGAAAGTCTTCGCATCGCGTCAAGTTGTTCGATATCATACCTGCGAATGTCTTTGATATAAACAAGGAAATTAAAATTGCATATTTTGTAGACTCCATCCTTGTTCTCCAGTCGTGCCGCGCAAGTTCCGATAAACCAAAAACTTCAGCGCCCGTTGGAAGCCATTTTCATCCGAAGTGGATTCCCGTGTGCATTCTTTGCAGGGCATGCATGGCCTTTGTACCGCATTCAGTGCAAAGCCCGCCGTCCCTTGGGTTTCGTCTCATTAAATTTTAACTAGAACTCGATATCCATTCCAGTTGAAACAGCTTTACCACTTGTTTGCCATTGCTTCTTCATGAAATATAAACTTTTTAATTCATTGCTACGGCTTAGTCGCTAAGCAAATAATTTGAAGACAATGAGAAGAGGGCAGGTGTTAGCTTCCCTTTATACCAACGGCTCTGGGAGGATTTGCTGGTATTTCTGTCTGTGATGCAGAGATTACGCGATTCGGCAATAAACACAACGGCTCTAAGTCCATCCTTTAACCTCATCCGAATGCTTGATCCAGTAGCTACAATGAGTGAAGAAGTATTTTTAATCACGTGTCAACAGATGGGCCTCAAAGTATTACAAACAGTCCCCAAAAATCCATCCTTAATTAAAAGAGTTTCGTAACTTTGGACAGCATTACATTTTCTTTATAATTTTCAACGTTCTTTAATCTGTAGGTTTCAAAGACCCAAATTGATAAACTCGATTTTTTAACCAGTTTAAATAATTAACGCCCAAATCTAGACCCCTTTGTTTTAAAGAAAACAAGGCAATCAAGTTTCAAAAAATAGTTTTAATGAAAATAATTCCCTTTTAATGTTTCGTTAATATACCAGTGTAAACATGCCCTTTTTATGAATGTCCAATTGTGTTTTCTCGCATTATTTCAGTCGTCGAGTAGCAAGCTAAAACTTTTCGTACCTAATCACAAGCACTCAAAAATTTAACAAAGCAAAGACGCAAAAAAATGCAGTTGAGAGGAAAGAGTCGAATTATATACCTATGTTTTGATTATTCATTCTGGGCTATATCTTCAAAGAGGCCTTATCTTCTGGGCTATATCTTTAGAAAGGTTTTTACTTGTTACGTACACTAGACACTGCCTTCATATCATTTCATCAATCGCATACCTTAAAGTAAGAGTTATAATTTCTAAAAGAAGGTTCCTTGAAGGTGTATCTCTCTAATGATCCCTGAGCCGCCCTAAATCTGGAAGGGATTTTATTTCCGGGTAACTGCCTAACATTGTTTGTGGTTTTGTTTTATCGAGCAATTAGTACTACAAATAGTTCAGACTGGTACCTGTAGAGCGCAATTAAACTTTTTACATCGACTTGTATGGCTTTGATTAAAAGCATTGAGTCATGGTAAATAGCGGTTTTCCACGGGCTGTTATCTGTTTTCATGTGATAAATCGGCTTTCATGTAATAAGACATCAACTTCGAAGTTAAAACATCATGTGTGCAGTTTGCTTGACAGCCAATCAGATTAACGGAGCTATCACAATGACTCAGCAATTTTTGCAATTTGGGTATACGCTTTCCATTTATCATGACTCAATGCCTTTAATAAGGCTTAATAAGTGAAAACCAAGAATCAGCGTGAGCTCTGAAGGGCAGAGCCAACTCATCTCTGAAAATAGAGCGTTGGACAAATCAATATGAAACGAGAACCGAAAAAGCGTGCTTGGGAATGGAGTTGTGGCTGGGAGAAGGAGGTTGGGAAATTTTTTGGGTATTGATTTTGATTTTGTCTTGGTTTCTGCTGACTTTTATTTTAAATTGAAGTCAACCTGATAAAATGTCCGTACTAATGTAAGGTCATTACTGAGCCCCCGTCAAGTCATGATATGCAACCCGTAGTGTCATTTTTACTTCACACGGGAAGATGCATAAGGACTGTCCTCCTGTTTCCTTCTGTCTATCTCTTTAAGAGGAGTTTCCACATTTGCTTAATAAGGTGTGGGGGACATTCCACAGTTGCTGCACTTCATGACTTAAGTGCGGTTGTTAATTGAAATATTGAACATCTACGAGAAAAAAAGAGTTTTGACATATCCGACTTGATACCTGGCCACGCAATTAGCGCTTCTCACAGGGAATGAAAATAATCGTGGTAGAAACCAGTAATAGAAACTTGAATAATGCTTTTGTTCTGTAATTAGTATCAGAAACAGGTGTACTGCATTTCATTTATGTTCAAGATCTTTTTGTTTTGCCTTTTCGTGACCAGAGGATCAGCATGTTATATTAGCTGCAGTTCATATCGAGGTACCAGCAAACAGCTTGGTAAATAGTTTTTTCTGACTATCTTTCTCCCTATCAACACACCAATTTCGACAAGCAAACGTAATATAAAGCCGGTTACAATCAAAGGATTGGATATCAACCACAGCGAATCAGCTGTACTGCACAGTGCAAATAAACACAAGGGTCCTTTTACAGTATTAGCAATATCTCACACAATGGACACAATAGTCAAGTCGGGTAATGTATATAGGACACTGCGATCAAGGCTGAACAGGTTTTGTTTCTGTCGCCTTCGTTTTTTTGATTCCTTGAAAAGCTAAGAATTTTTTGACATGGAAACAGATGATATATGTAAACTTCCAGAGTACAAGGCATACGAAAATGACCTTTTTGGTTCCTTATGAAAGTGCTAACTGTACGGGAAACAACTGTGGTTGTTATAGAAACAGAGACAATCACCTGTTGTGTTTTTGCGCTGTCCAAGCATATTCCAAGGTCAGTGATATTCATGCAGCTGTGAGTCTCCTTACCCATGTTAATGACTGTTTTTGGCGAGCAAAATCCCTACATGCACATATGACCTAATCTCTTTAGCCCAATCAAGGTTCTATTAAGCCGTCTGTTATTCCTTTCCTTTCATCTGACAACCTACTTGAGATTGCATATGACACTGGTTCTGCGTTTCAGAGGACAGTGCTTCTGTCATTTTGTGACATAGCATGAGCCTTGCTGTCATCATCAAGAAAGTAAGACTTGCTGCATTTTGTCACAATGCCTTCAAGAATGTTTTGACTGAAGCAATACTGTGGCTTATTTAGGCTATAATTGAGAACAAAGACATTCCATTTGCCAGATAACTTAAGCATCCCTCGCGTGGCTTGTTGAAACTCTCTTCTTTCCAGGCCTGCCCCCTAATCAGCCTCTGCACAATGCTGACCATGCTTTTTTATGTTCTTGTTAATTTTGTTTTGCTATATTGAAGGTTTGTTGGAAGTGGGTATTTGACACTGATAAGAGTTCTAGGATTTGTCTAGTTCGATTTAGACATCCAATCTTGGCGTATTTTTATGAACACCGCAAGCTCTCACTATCATTTGATCTTTTTGCCAGCTTATCGCTAATGCAAATGAGGCATACGATTCCCAATAAAAGAGGTTTTGTATGTGTTTTATGCGTATACCTGATATACCTGTAAAACGTATACTTTCATCTGCGTTATGCATTAGGCTTAAGTTGATGCATCAACTAGAATGTTGAAAATTTTCTTAGTTTGATTAAAAAAGGTCCCCCTTCAATTTAGCTATAGGGAAGAAAATTTTCCCATCGTTCTAAGGTCCGGCTCATCATCATTTTAAGTCTTATATGACTCTTATAAGTCTTAAATTTCTTTTAAAACCTTTCCTCTCCTTTCCATACAAAATCAATGTAAAGAAATTCATTTGATATTCCAAGGCCCTTTCAAGTGCTACAACTTTACCCATAGTTACACCTTCGTTACATAGTATATTCTTTTTAGCCATGGTCATCCCACCGCCAATTCAAAAACTGACATCTTGAATTCAAAGAAACCAGCAGAAAAATACACCATATAAATGCTTCTATTAACAATACATCAGCATTTTGCTTCATCATTTTACATCTTCAACGAGCTTCTAGTTTTGCACCTGTACTTCGCTTCCAAGTACTTCTCTGTCCCCTCACAAGGGTCACCAAAGACGCCAGTATTCGCATAAACAAAGCATGACGACTTGCCATCGCAGAGGCTCTTCATCTTGCGTAGTGAGGTAGGGGCTCTGCAGTCCGTTCGCCATTTTGTCCCGTACCACTGCGGACAGTGGGCCAGTGACAAGCGCCCAAACATGGCACTTGATATGACGATCGTAGCATCACCTGTACAGTCGATGGACAACCCTTCTCCTTCGCAGACTCTCTTTTCTTTCTCAGGCGATATTAACTCTGGAGAAAATTGATAACATGAATAATAATGAAAAGTTATACGTTATACCGCACATGAAGTCTACAAACAGGTGCTCTACTCGCGAGGACCAAACATTTGTAGCGAATGAAATTTCTGTCACATATAGTTTTTTAAAAGAACATGAATTACTGCGGTGATCTGTCAAAGCCAAACTCCAAACAATGAAAGTAGATCTCGAACCTCTATAGCCTCCGCTTTTTATTCTTGTTAAGTGCAGATTTGAGTAAACCGCCATTGGCTTGAATAGGCCTTTGCTTGATATTATTAGATTTGAATCCAATAGATTTGAGAGGGGATCAAAGAGAATCCGGTTATAAGTGTATTGATAAACCGAAATTCGGCTTGCCTCGTTTGCATGGCTCCTATAGAAAATGCAGCACTATCTTTGCTGGCAGAATGCTTATCCTTACTCATACAATGGAAATCGATTCCAATTCAAGATTGCAGTTGGCATAAACATACAGCCATATAAATGCTGGAGGTCTTACTACTGCAGAGGAAGGACTTTTGCAATACAGTGCAGAAGCCTGTCAGCCAAGATGGGGCTCTGTAGAGCCTCATATTCGAGTTCTAACACCTCGTTTTGGCAATGACCTAAAGGGGCATTGTCAAGATCTGTTTGTATGAAGGCTCCACTGTTTCATGTCAATCAATTGATCACAATGAAATGTGCATTTTGCAGTCAGTAAAGTTTCGCAAGGGTTCTTTACGTGACAGGTACCATCGAAATAAACCGGGATCCCTATAGTTTCTGGCTCATACCACAGCCTCTTTTCTGTATTAAAAGCACCCAACAGAGGTCGAGTGTCAATCACCAAGAGAGGTGGATATTCAATGGCCTACCCGGGCACTTTTTTCCAGTCTCGCATTGAGCTGTTTGTGTGTTGGGTCCTAATGCAGAACAGTCTTTGCCTCGGCCCAACGGTTCCGGCTGCGTGCACGTCCGTTCCCGCAACTTGACGCCGACTCCGCAGTCCCCTTTGCATGACGTCCACGGTGCCCAAACTGAGTATCCACCGTTCACATCTACAAAACAGGAACGTCATTTACCCCTTTTGCTGGCATCAATTGACAATAAGCCATGCCATGACTCCAGCTGCACTCGCTATTAGAGTCACGTTTGTATAAAATCTGCATATAGTGAATGGGTCTGAATTCTTTAATTTATGACCGAAATATCGAGACGGGTATTGATAAAGGATGTTTACAGTGTAGCGCCATTCAATACTGCAAATGTAACACCCTGAATCCAAGTACAAGCTCTCATTTGGGAGTATGAAGCGATCCCTTGAGAATTAGCTGTGAAAACATAGGCTGGAGAGTTATTCTGAATTGTAAACAGGTCGCAAGATCAAGCATAGAATGAGCTCAATCTCACTTTCGCCTGCATTTCAGAAATATTTCATTGCGTATAAACTTACTCATTAATGCTGCCTCCCTAAACTTGTAGATGTACTCGGCATACTCCTGCCCTACGCATTCCGCGTGTGTTGCGTCGCAGTCGGTGTACGTCTGGTTTCCTACGCACCGATGCGTCTGGTCCTTGCGCACCAGTGCTTCCATCTGGTACTGCGTCCGTCCGTAACACTCGCCGTAGTAATGCAACGCAAACCCGACGTAAGGTGTTGCGCGCTCGTTGTTCGCCGCTCTTGCACGTTCGCTGCACAGACAGGCCAAGCTGCAACGTAAAAGATCTTAACACAACACCAGCCTTTGGTTTGATAGTTATGGCTATGCTAGAGGTTGGTGTAAAGAACGCTAGAGGCATCAACACAACACCAGCCTACTGTTTGATACTTACTGCTACACGCTTTTTTTTAATACCTAAATTTTTTCCGAGCCTCATTATTCTTCAAAATTCTCTATTTTAAGCCTAAGATTATTCTTGAATTATTCTTGCCTCACACAAGGTGTAAATTTGCCTTGAGATCAAAGAAAAATATCAAATCCTTTTTGATGTGTTGCCTCATCACAAATTTCAACAAGAACAAACGGAACAACATCAAAGAGAAAGTTGTTTTGCTTTCGGGAGAAAACTCGGATTAAGACGAAATTTTGGTCTTGATGAAGGTTAAGCCTGGCATTTTTCTTAAATTATTTTTCAATTTTAGCAATTTTGAGCTTCAGTGTTCTTATAGAGTGTATTTTGTTCGAGTTTATTAAAAGAATGTTGATTGATGATGAAATTGTTGTAAAGAACGCTAGAGGCATCTGGAATACTATAAGCAACGGTCATAGCAAAGATTCTTTTAGCAAACTTTTCTTTTCCTACAACAGCTCATAGTGACCAACCTACGATTCCAGGGTACGAGTACAGGCTTGTCCGGAATTGCAGTTAATTAAGTTTCGACTACTCAAATGCCTGCTTTCTCGACTACTCGAGCCGACTATAATGTAGGAAAGGTCATCCCAATAGCCAATCGAAATATAAAGTCCTTGAGTATGTTTAATCAGTACTATGCTTCTGAGATTAATGCTAAAATTGGATTGCGTTTGGTATTTTTTCAATTAGGCAACGATTCATATTTTATAATGGCTATCAAAAGTCTATTTGATTCCAACTTAGGCCTATTATTTCCAGAGCCAAAAAGGCTTGCTAACAGTAGTAGAAACTGATTTAAAATGGTACAAGTAGCGGAGGCATAGTTCATCACACATCCGTACTTCGTCACCCAACACTCTGCAGAGTATGCAAATAACAGAGGATGGCGAAATTTCTACAGAACTAATGTCCATCATCCGATGCTTGCTTAATCTGAGGAGTATTTGAGGAAAAGCACTTCAAGTATGCTAACATGTGGCTACGCAGTTCCATGCAATCTAAACTTTCATAAGAAGTAAAATCAATTTTCTTGCCCCGATATGAATCACTTGATAGTGAAAGAATGGCATTACTACCTCTGAGAAGAAGGCCGTGATACCTACTGGTGCATGTATTTCTCGATGGCATGCCATTGAATTCTGTGGCGATCGTTAATTAGCAGGTCCCTTGGGTCTGTTCCATACTCTTCGTAGCAGCCTATCTTTACATAGTCTCTTTCACAGGTTCTCAGGTCGTTCCCTGGAAACATTGTCAGCTCGGTTAAATATCGAAAAGAGTAGCACACAATAATGGCGGAATTTTATCTTCAAGAGGAATTTCAAACAACCAGCTGTGATAATTTAGTGATAATGTTCTTATTTCAGATTTTGTGATGCAGACAGCATTTCTTTATACCTTCTTCTGAATCGAAAATCAAATGTGTCCATCAGCTTTTTCATGAGAATAAATATTTTATATTGGTATGCAGAGGCATCGTTTCAATATCCAACGTGCGTGCTAGATGCAGTGTTCTACTTCGAAAGAAGAATATAGTGCCATAAAATTCATTAACAATCATTCACTGAAGTTTCAAACGCAAGAAACGTTCTAAAAACGTTGAATGTCAGAATTATAGTTCAAGTATTTAATGATCTTCTTACCTTTCCCGAAATTCTTGACGGTGATAATCAAAACAATATGTACAATAAATAGCCGTGTCATTTTTGATGATAATTAAGGTGCATTTGTACTGTAATCGTTTCGAGGGACTTTGTGTTGCTGGAGCCTTGTCTCGCCTTTACGTAACACCAAACTATCCCTGCTTCTTTATATTTATCCCAAATAAACGAGATAACCAGAGATATCTGATCTTTAGCTTAAACACTGAGCGACTTTAGTTGTCTCTGCCTGCAATCCTTTCCTGTGTTGACTCAGGCGTCTGCAATCTGTGGATTGTCAACAATCAATTTTCTTTGACAAGACGTGTATTCAAATCGCCAGTCAAACACCAGAACCAGTACACAACATTCACGGGCAGTCTAGCTTACTTTTCGCATGCAGTAGCTGTTGGTTTCCATCACCTAGCAATGCATGCTCTTGGTTCTTCGGAGGCTGCGTTAATGCAGTTTTCAAACCTACCTATGGGACTTCGCGTGGATGTTACTGCTTTTGTGGCAGTAATTCTGTCATTTCAGTTTACCCCGGCGAACAAGCTTTATTTTGAGATCATTTTCGTCCATGTCTCGTCTCGTTTCTTCCTTCAATCCGGATGAAACACCTTCTTTTTCATGCAGCTGTGTGTGTCGTATCTTTATCTTTTCTATCGAAAAGGACAATTTGTTTACTTCCTATGTTTGTTGATCTCCTTGATTCGAGGCACAAGCAAGATTGTGCCTATCATTTCACGAGCAATGAAACTTTGCAGTTTTATTGTGAATGCAAACAAAGAATTTGTCTTTTCGACTCAAAACAAAGTTATATTTGTATCCGCATACTCGCTATTACTGTCGCATATGTAAATAATCGATGTTAAATATATGCTTTGATTTTTCTTTGTTTGAACTGGCTGTACGTCCCTTACCAGCTGTTTCACGGCGAATTACATTATCGTTTTGTTTTGATTTAATTTCAAATTACCACTTATTCAGATAAAAAGTCCGTACAAAGTATTGAGGCGTTATTATTTGGAGATTCCTCCTAGTTTGATCTCTAGCATCTCATAGTAAAGGGGCTCCATTCCCTTCCATGCCTTTCTGCATCGAGTCAGGCACAAAAATAAACTCATTCTACCAATGCTGGTTTATCATATCAAATAAAATTGCAGTGTTACTAAGGAAAAATTGTTCAAGAGCTGATGAGGTAAACTGAAGCCAAAATGACCAATATCAAATGTTTTTAAAATTTACACATCTCAATAGACCTAACCATTTCCTGCACCAAAAGCAATCTATTGTATCCTCATTCATACTGCTTGGCAATTAAGAGGCATTCACTTACTGTAAAATTAATTTGTTGCGAGGTATAGAATTTAGATATGAATGCTGAAGCTATCGATATGATCTATTTTGTTAGAGCTCCCCTATTCCAGCAATTAAAAATAAATCGATTTTGACTTTTTTGATTGAAGAAGCTTGATGAAGCCTGGTTGCGATTTCTCCGATCCTGGCGACAAACCGGTTTCCATTATAAACTTAGGTATCCTGTCGCTGTGTACGAAGAATGCCGTTACTCTGTTGATGCTTTATCGGCAGTTTCATAGCATCCGCTACGCCCATTGAACACAAGGCGTTCCAAATGCTATTCTACGCATACGCATTATTAGCAGAAGCTGTTCTAGTTAACGTTTCTAGAGGCTTCTCTCAGTGCGTAGAATCACAAATTTCCAGTCAACACGATTTCCCTAATATATTCCACACAACAATACCACCTGTGTTTCGCCAATCAAAGCTTTTATTGCTACAATATCTTCTCTTATAAAGGATTGATTGTTTTTGCGAGAAGCTGTGCCAACTTCCCTTCTGGCAATGATACAATACTTCTTTGCATCGTTGACTTTGTAATGACGTTGAGTCAACATAATTTCGTGGTCGCAAGCAATAGAAATCGGTACCGTAATTACAGGTAAATGAGCATGCCTTGCATCCCAAAAAAATTACGGAAGAGCGTCTCTATATATATATATATACATAGTGTACTCAATTCTTCGTACACAAAAACTACCGACGCAAAGATCGCAAGAATCGCAGAAATAGAATTTTTTCAACTCAAACGCAAGGATCGCAACAATCACAACAGACGGAAAAGAGCAGTTTCCACTAATTCGCAAGGATCGCAACAATCGGAAGTTACAAATTTCAGCGATACTTGCTTTTTGCGTTTTTTATTTGCGATCATATGGAAGCCAGGCTTCACTTTTGTCCTTTGCGACATTGTGTCCCCTCTGCGCAGGAGGGATTATGACAGTTCAGTTCAACACCATGCGATGTCGCACAAAAAGTCAACAAAAGAAAATCAACGCAGGTGCAGGTTTATTTTGCATGAGGAAATGGTGAATGGATCTTAGCAGAAATTACAGCCGTGCAACCTATACTTTATCTCTGTGAAGTCAAAGAGTTTTAGCAAATGATTTGTTGAGAGGCAAGAAAATGTTTGAAACAGCTGGCTTGTTCCTTTTAGCATCGTTCGTCATTTTGCACTCGATCTGTCATGTTGAATCGTCATATTGCAATAATTCCTTGTTTGTTTCGAAGACTAATGGACAAGATCGTCGCACTATTCTGCAAGATGGAGATTTCATTCTTCAAGGGATCTTCTCCCAAACCACTGGATCAGGGTGTGTGAAATTGGCAAGGGAGGGTGTTGTCAATGTTGTTGTGATGCAACTGGCAGTTGATCGCATTTCTAGTTCCAACATGCTTCCTGGCTTCAAGCTTGGCTACCAGATCGATAACGGCTGTACAGATATTCCAAAGGTCATGAAACGAGGTATCGAAATCGTCTCAATGTACCGTCCTAACTCAGTTTGCCGGGCAGACTTCCTTGAATGTAAATCAAACAAAACAGGACAGGGTGTGAGGCCCGTTAACGCTGTTGTTGGACCAGGGTACTCTTTCCTAACAATTCCTTTAGCCAGCTTAATGGGCCTCTACAACATACCACATATAAGCTACCAAGCTTCAAGCAGATTGCTGAATAAACGTGAATTATACAAGTCATTTTTCCGGACAATACCTTCAGATTCAAACCAGGTTCTGGTGATGCTTGATGTGATGAAGAAGTTTGGCTGGAATTACCTGGTTGCAATAGGCAGTGATGATGACTATGGTAAGCTTGGAATATCTGCTTTGAAAGAGGCAGCTGCCAAACAGAATGTCTGTATTGCATATGACGCATATGTCCCAAATACAGGAGAAAAAATGAGACTAAAAGTTAATGAGATTGTAAATCAGATGAAGGCAGTGCCTAAGGCAAAGCTAGTGATTTTATTTACATACACATCAATGGGTAAAGTGATTCTTCAGGAGGCTGAGAAGAATAATTTACAACGCTTGTGGTTGACAAGTGATGCTTGGTCTTCTTCTGGGCCTTCACTTAATGTCAGTGAACAGTATTTATCTGGTATCATTACAGTGGCAACTGAAAAGCTCCAAATACCAAGTCTTGAACAGTTTCTTGAGAACAAGATCAAGAATGAACCTGAATGCAATCCATGGCTGGCCATGTACCTAAAGCAAATTTACAATTGTCGTTGGGAGAATGGGATAACTTCATGTCCAGGACAAACCCCAAACAGCATAAGTAAAGACATGCTAGCTGATTACAGTGGGGGATATGGAAATTTATATGATGCAGTGTTTGCAGCTTCCCATGGCATAAGAGCAGTGCTGGTTAATAAATGTGGATATCAAACAAGTGGCTACAACAGAACTTCTTGCTTTCCATTACAGCCTAAGGAGCTTTTGGCTGAGATAGCCAAAGTCAACTTCACAGGAATTTACAACCGGCCTGTGGCTTTTGATGGGCAAGGAGACCCAAAAGAGCCCCATTACATAATTGAAAATATGCAAAAGCATAAGGGAAAATTGCAGTATGTTCAAATAGGGACCTGGGATATGATGAGCGGAGGGGCTAGAGGAACTTTGAATCTCAACACTGAAAAGATAATTTGGCCAAGAGCTTTTATTGACTCACGCGAGTCTAAGTGCAGTAGAGACTGCTTACCTGGAGAGTATGTTAATGCTAAGACAGAATGTTGTTGGAGTTGTCAGGCATGTCCTGTGCTTCATGTGAGCAATAAGAACAATTCTGGTGCTTGTCTCAAATGTCCTGAGGGACACCATACTGATGCCCAAAAGACGGTTTGTATTGAAACTCCAATTATTTACCTCACCCCAAGTTCTGGTGGTGGTGTTGCAATATTGGGAGTGTCTGCCTTTGGAATTTTTATTGTCCTGGTCATCAGTGGTTTTTTTTTCAAAATCAGACATTCTGTTCTGGTAAAAGAATCTCAACCTGCTCTAATGATATTCTCATTTTCACTCCTGCTGTTTTCATTTCTTTATGGTATCATGCATATTTTGAAGCCAAACAACGACTTCTGTTCAGGAAGGAGCTCTTACTTTTTCATGTTGTTTGCCACATTTGCTGGGCTGTTATTGGCAGCAACAAACACTGTTAAGGATTCCATCACCAAAAAGGTTAACAAACTCATAGCCTGTGATGATTTTGTCGTTCAATATCTTCTCATTATCTCTATCATGCTTGCTGAGCTTGTTTCAATAGTTGTCTGGCTTTCTGTTGACCCTGTCGAAGCAGACCTCTTTCCCAGGCTTTCAAATACTGAGCTTTTCTTGGAATGCAAGCTAGAGCTCACTCTGAGCCGACTGATTTGCATCACTCTGCCCTGCATAGTTTTCATAATCTCCATGATTATTGCATTCAGGGAGAGAAATCAGGAGCATCTATTTAATGAGCCCAAGTTTCGCAGCTTCACAACCATTGCCCTATCCATCATTGTTGTTGCTTTTATACCAACATTCAAATATGTTGTTGGTGTTTATAAGGCAATGGTAATGGCATTCACTGTTGACCTCTGTGCCTATACATACATTGGATGCATGTTTGTTCCAAAAATTTATACATTTATAACAAATGGTTACAACCTTGGATGTGGACATTCTGATACTGGCGTTGCTGGTGATGAGCCCTGCAGTGTACATGGTATTGAAATGAGGGAAGGAAAAAAGTCTGTTGCTTGCATTCACAGCACTGGGATCAACAGTACCTTGAAAATTGAAGACAAGACAACTGATCCAATCCCTAAATTACAAAATGAGGAACATAGTTCAGGCCCATCCAGTCCTCAATCTCTAAAAAGTGGTGCTTCACCTCGAAAATTGTCTGATACTGGCTCCGGAAGTCACCTTATGCCTCAGAGGCCAACATATGTTTAGATATTTTGACAAAAAACTGCTACTGATGTAATACTGTTAAGTTTCCTTTGTTATCCAAATTATTTTATGTGATTGAAAGTAACATTTAAATTCACTTTTTATACAATGCAGACGCATTCTTTAAAACTCTCATGCAGACATTTGAAGCTAAGTTTGTTCCAAAATGTATCATGCTGTTCGAAATCCCCCAGTCTAGACTGTAAAATTGGAAAGAGCACAACAGACTAGGAAGTTTCACTCAAGTTGAATGCCACAAGGTATACTAAAAAATTCTAATTGCTTCATAATTTGCAAAACCAATATTCAATGGAGAGCATGTGATATAATATTCAATATATGCACAAAGTTGTGCTTTGATCAAATGTTGATCTATTTGTCTAATAGGGCACAATATTTACAATTCTTGTAGTGGTCGTCTTGCAGTAGCTTACAATACTACTGATAATATTGTCTTCATGATGCCTGTCTGACACCTATGCACCAGATTAAAGTTTAGAATACTGCATTCATACAGATTAAAATATTATATATTCACACCACATAGTCTGATGTCAACCCCCCCCCCCAAAAAAAACCTCACAAGGCAATGCTTAAAGACTTTTATCACCCAAGGAATTATTTCATATGCAAATACTTTGAACTTTTAGTGCCTTGAATATTTTTAATTGAATTTTGAATTTTTAGAAGTAAATTGTTTTCATTTGAAATCGACATTATACAAGGAATTGATGTTTCCAACACACATGCTGTAATGATTAGCTCATTCATGATTTATTTTTCTTTCGATTTTGACTTTATTAAAACCTTTTTTTCCCATAGATTTTTAAATAGAATCACAGACATTTTAGCTACTTTAAAGTGTAAACATATTTAATTTCTGCATTACTTTATTTATGATTGGAGGAGTGAGTCAATTGCTGCAGCTATTTTAATTAATTTCTAAACAAAACTCTTGCCACTGTTATTTTGTCTCTGCCTTCCTGCACCAGCCTTCTACTTCTCTTGTGCCTTGAATAGACCACGAAAAAAACATGAGTCCTATGGATTCTGCTGCTCCCAATTGTGTATGAACATGTGTTTACTGCAAGTATTCTAAAGACACCTCTGCTCTGGTTTCATGAGATGAAACTGAAATGGAGGCTCCAGGCTTTTACTCACAAATAACCAGGATGGTGGGTAGGGGGTAACCCTTTTCAATTTCCTCTGCTTTTGAAAGCAAATGGTTCTGTGAGAAGATGTTTCGAAAATTGACTATATATAAAATAAAGGAACCTAATTGATTTACTGAAAGTGAGCTCAAGTTTTTGGTCTAGGCTACAGCAGACTAATGATCATTTATTCGTTTTTTTCATCACTACAGAGATATTATCAGTTTCTTATGATAGAGAGATAGAAAGTAGTAAGATTTGTGCAAAGTTAGCAACCCCTACAAAGCAAAAAGTTTGTAAAGGTATTAAAACCTACAAGTAAGATGACAGACTGAGGAAAACACACAATTCAGCACAACTGTTTGTATTGCAAATTGCAAAATTAGACAAACAATAATTCCTTACACATCCCTAAAGAATTGTGTATGTGTGTGTATGAATTGGTTAAAGTTGCTTGTTTGATTTTTAAAATGTGCAAGATTACTTAAACTGAACAGGCAATTAGCAAAAATAAATAGCAAAACTATGAAAAATATACAACTATCAAGTGTATATCTTAGTATATGTCAAGGGCCAAGAAGATTGACTGAAAACGTCACATACAAGCACACTTTTAGAAACTTGCAAACTTTGCATGACTTATATACTTGTATATGGTATATTAAGATGTTCCTAGAAATGATTTTATTGCTAGAATCACTATAACTTTAAGTAGTGTGAAATTATTCACTTACAGCAAAAATTTTGCATTGGATTTTGTTAAAATTTGGTATATTTCATCTACTTGTATCCTACATCAATTAAATATGGAAAAGGGAAAAGGCCCCATAAATATTGATGCTTTGTTCTAGGGAAGCAAATTTGGCATGTCAGGCATAAATAAAATTTAAGAAACAAGGAAACTAAAAAGCTAAATAATGAAGAAAGCGAAGCTAAACCACAATGAATGAATGGTCTTCTCACCATAATATGTGAAGAAGAGCTATTATTATGTTGTTTTTGTTGCATAGAGAATTATTTGATCATCAAGTATTATGAACATTTAATCCCTTGAACAATAACAATTCACTCTAACTAGTACATAAATAGACTGTTTCACTAATGTGATTTGTAAATTGCTGAAATTGTGAAAAGTTCTGATTTGCAGGATCCCTGTGGTATTAATCTCTTTTTAAAATATTTGCCCTCAGAAAATTTCTTTCTGTCTTCTCACCTCCAGATACTCGTTTACTCCAACCATTCAGTGCTATGACAATAGCAGTTGCATCATCTGTGGACCCATACTGCCTTGCACAGCATGTTAGTGCATTGGCACTGTCTTGCGGATCTCTGTGTTGCAGGACAATCTCAATAATTTCCTCATCCGTTATCCAGTTTGAGACCCCATCGGTACACAAAATTAAACATTGATCATTTTCAGCATCCAGTTTTACCAACTTGTGGCAAGGAATGTGTGTCACGCCAAAACCCCTGAGAAGTATATTACCAAATGACCTTGTCATAGACAAAATTCCGTTGACATAAGGAACAAGTTTTGTGTCCCAATCAATCCAGCCTCCCTTTTCTTCTATTCTTGTTACCTCCTTTTCATTATTAGGGGTGTGATCATCAACTAATCCAAAAGGGCTTCCAGAACGACAAAGAATGGCATGACTGTCTCCAGTTTGCCCAATCAGGAGCTCTGAGTTCTCTGAGATGAGGGCTGTGAGGGCTGTACTTCCAATGTGATCTTTAATAAAAGTTGAAACAATATGAAGACAAAAGCTCTAGATGAAATTAAAACCAGTCTTTCTTTCAACAAACAAATCATAAAAATTTGTGGTTTAAAAATGAAAGATTCTAAGCACTTTTAGGAACTTCATGTTAATTCAAGTCAAATAAATATGTGATATTTAAATCAAAGCCATTTTCAAAACAAAGTAATTTCCAAGTAGAAATAACAAATGAATGGGATTCAATAGACACCCCTTTTACACTTTATATTCAAGTTATGTGAATTGATGATAAACCAAGTAAATTGATAAAATTATTTGCAGTTTGAGAAAATTACTTTGCAAAGAAAATAAACAACCAAATTATTAGCTTGGTTTAATTAATTGTATAGTTATAGTAGGCATAGAATGAATAGGCCTACCTCTATCTTTCTTCTCAAAGTTTCTGGCCAAAATTTCGACCTCTAGCAAGTGCTCGCAAGTCTCGAATGAATTTTCAACAAGATCTTTCCCTTGGACTGCTAGACTCTTGTCGGGGAATATGTTTTCTGCAAAGATACTTGAAAGTTCGTTTTTTAAAAACTCAGCACCAAAATGTCCTCGATGGCCGTCGAAAACAGCAAAGTAACTTAATCCAGGTGCGATTTCCGTTTTAACATCATACCGATCCTCGTTGTTCTTTAATTTTCCTTGGCACCAACTTACGCCGTGACTTTGATACGACGAAAATGAACTCTTGAGACCTGACGTAGCAGATGACAAGCCACGCGATTGAAGACTTTTCGGAATTAGTAGTTGCGTTACCGCTTCGCTCAATGAACATATAAACGTTCGTGCACTTGGAGACTTGGTATAGTTTTTCACGACGAACAAGCCACTTAAAGATCTGCGATACATCTTGCAGGCTAGGGACCTGTACAACCTGTTAGGCCAAGGACCCCAAAAGTCTCCTGCCGTTGACGACAACAAGACCAAACCTCCACCTTCCCACAATAGCCTTCTCTTCAGTACGAGGCTCAGCTAAAGATCACTCCAAAAGGTTAGTCGAGTTTATTTTCTTCATACACAACTTCTTACTTTCTACTTTTTAAATGGTACTACTTTGCAACCTTCGAAATTATAATTTAAAATGTTATTTGTCACTAGAGCTCGCTTAAATTGCAGCCCAGTTTTTCAGAGATTAGGAAACAGTTCTAACTGAACATAACTGTTCTAGAAAACTGCACTTGGTATATGGATGTTGCTTTTCTTCTAAGAAAATCGCACGCTCAAAAGGTTTCTTTCTAAACATTTGTTGCGAATTCCGCCACATCAGCGTTATGTTAATTTTGAAAAGCTATTGAAAAAATGATATAGTTCAAAATAGTAACATAATTCACATAAGAACATTTGTCTCAGTTTGAAATTGAACAGCCCCACTTTAAATTGTATACTGCCCCAAAGATTGATAATGCTCCTCAAAAAAATTAGAACAGCATTTTCTAAGAAAAATAAATGTATAATTTTCATAAAGTTAGGTTTTAAGTTTCTTTGACATTAACAACACAACATTGTAGAAAATCATTTTGCAAATGTAATCATTCTCCTCTCAACCAGACTTTGTCTGAACATTTTAAAGTAACATATTACAAGCAAATTAATTGAATTACTGAAAGATAGCTTTATGAAATAATTGTTGAAAAATAGCCTGGCTTTCAGAAATTTCAAAAATTTATTTTACAAAATCGAATAATTCTGATGGAAAATCATTTGTTTAAAATGGTATTAAGATCAATGGTGATGGATTAAAACAGTTTTTATGATATTACTTTGATTACTGGAACTTTTTTGAGATACCAAGAATAATTTCCTGGAAAAACCTTTGCATGAAGTAATTTTTACACAAAGGGTTCTTGTGAAGCAACTCATAGTTAGATATTTCTTTAAGTTGATTGAAGTTCAGCAAGCAGAAATTACACAACCTGTTCTGCTTATTGATTTCGATCTTCATATTGAGAAATACCGGAATATACACTTTCAGTGTCCACATTCTTATTGTAATTAAAAGCATATAAGCAATAGGCATTTATTCAAAGACATTAGAACCGGCAAAAATAATTTGAGAATATATAGATTTTTGTAAACATCCATCTTTAAACCTTTCAAAATGAGAAAATTCCAATGGATTGGGCGTTCCCGAGACCATAGGTACAGTCGCTTGACTTTTCTTTTTTAACGCCAGCTTTGAGCTTGCCCGACCAACATTGTCCATTATTCGTTAGTCCAAAAGTGTCGAAATTTTGCCTCCAGGCTGTTACTGCGCAGCTTGCTATAATTTGCGTGGCATCTTTTTCGGAAATCGTACTTTTCCTTAAAGAAAACCAAGTGGCGAATCAGACCTTTGTCAAGGCAGAAAGTCTGAATTGTATCAAAGCGATTGCTAAAGTGTGATAGATTTGAATACAGGTATTTTGCCGTATGTAATGTCTATTAAGTCTGTCTAAATTTCTATGAAAATTCTCATTCTATGTAGACAGAAATAGCTTGTCTTTTTTACTTGGACTCTTCTAAAAAAAGTTGGAAGTTAACATTAATTGATCGTAGACAGCCAACCCATTCGTACAACCCCCTAGTTTTTTCGGTCCGCAACTAGCTATTTCATTTTTTCTATTTTTGGTCGCTTTCTGACATATTCATATTCTAAGGTGTGTCGGACGAAAAAGTACTTAATTATGATAAAATCATGTTTCCCCTGCAACTTGATGTCGTGATATAGAGATATCTGTATCAAAACTAAAACTAAATTTCTTCAAAATTTGTTGATCTACTTTGTGACACAGGTCTTTGCTATTGTGGTCATTATCACTAACTCTAATGAGTTTATATATTATGTTCGATGCACACAATAACAGAGCTAAAATACGTACCAGTCGATAGATCCCAGGAAATTGTCGACGAACATGGTAAACATGTCGCCACCTCCCTTAGCCTTGTAGCAGCCATGTAAAATTGTTGGGGGTATTCCGCTTATTTCTGTTTAAAAACGCAGATGATCGCATTATCACGTATATCCATAAGACATTCTATGCCAAGTGTGATAGCCTCGTTTTGAACTTGGGGCGGAATTCATCTTGGGCATGAATACGAGTTTTAAATGTCATACCATGGTACACAATTCTAATACAGCTTCTTTATAGACCTATTCTCCACTTTTCAAACAGAGTTGAGTGTCTGGTGATATCTGTAGGGATAAGGTCGTGTAAGGCTAACCACATGCTTCATTGGAAATAAAGGGGATCGAGTAGTAACAATTTGCATACGAAGCCTCTTACCGTCGGGGTGTCCAATTCGGTATATAAAGTTTGTATTTGCTGAGCCCGTCCCCTGGTAGCATTTCTTGGAAGTCCCTTCACGGAAGTATTTCTTGCCAACAGACTCGTCTCCAGCCCAGCACTCACCATAAAACTGGATAGAAAAGTACTCAATTTCCACTTTATGTTTTTTTGCAATGCTCTGTCTGCCAATTGCATCAAAGCAACGCTTCACAGTTGATGACATGTCGTACCTGGCGAGAAGAAGGCTACGATTTTCAGCAGTTGACGGAGTTAACATCGATGTAAATGTTGAAATATTCATGTTGATAAATATCAATATTGTTATGTATCAAAGCCTGAGCCAAACCATTTCTTTGCGATTGGTAACTAAGACAATTCTAGCCTGATCTTTATCTTCATCCTGGTAAGATACTTTATTTAATTCTTTTAGAATTGATTGGTTCCTCATTACCCCACTTGCTAAATCTATATGGCTTGAATGCATTTTTACTATATTGTTTAACTGAAGCTCCGAGCTTTACTTTTCCTTTCTTATTCTCTGTTTATCCAGGGCCATTTACGTACAGCGATAAACTCTTGAAGGCATTGGCTTCTTTCAAATTAATAAAACCAATTTCACATTGGTCTTTTTTGGCAGCAGCAGCAAACGTAGACAAAAGTCTAAGTTGAATTTTGTGCTCACCAGTTAATCTGACTTCTAAAGCTATTGACATAAAACGGGACTGTTCTGTCAATTTTATTGTCTTCATAACAGCCGATCGGGTAGTATTCCTCGCTTTCTTCGACATGACTTTCTGAAATTCAACGAAAATGGTGTGCAGAAGCTCATCAAATTTAAAAGATTGACATGTTTCATGCCTCATCGAACGTTTCTGCCTAAATAAAATGGTGTCACAGTTGCGATAGAAATTTACAGTTACACCTGTCAATTTGGTAAATTCTTTTTTTAGAAACTTGCAAGGTATTTTCCATTTGTTTTCTTAATTATGCATTTCATGCAAAAAATTAGTTACAAATTTCGGTTAGTGGGTTTAATAGAAAATTCCAACCCCCTCCTTATAAGACCCCCCTCCAAATAGAAACGTGAGAGTACCGGTTCAAAAACCATGGGGCATTTTGACACAGCCTGTCTATCCGAAGCCCTTAGTTAGGATTTAGTACAGCTTTAAGGTGAATAATATAAGTGGCTTTGAAACTGGACATCCATCACTCAGCACCCCCGTTGAGACGTTAATTAGCAAGGATCACATTTTATTGCCTGGATATGAATAAACGCTAAACCTTCCTTACCATTTGTACAAGGCACCTTGCTGTCACATTCGTGATCTGGTGGAATAGTCGAGTTATGTGCCATGCACAGGTCTCCACTAACATTCCTGTTGTGCTGATCCTGACAATGCAAAATCATTGCCACTGTACCTGTTTAAAGATGATACTTCATGTGAGAGTTTTGAAACGCTGTCTTCCTTGTACCAGAATTTTTAACCAGCTTGGTAAGTTCGATCTTTGGAAGACATATAGTTAGACAGAGATAGACCTTTTGATGGGACCCGGCTTTTCAGATATGAGTTCAAGCTTGCGACCTAGTAATGTTTCTTATGGAACTGTTTTTGTTTTTTCCATCCCTAGTGTACTGTGTAAAAATCGAACCTCGTTCGCTGTCCCCAAACAGTTATACTTATGCAAAGTGGTCTAAAAACTTTCGTCAAACGTTTCAATTTATGTTCAGATCAAGGAAGCTTATAGAAACTCGGCTGGCTTGGATCAGCATAATTTGTTGCAATAACCATTCAATGCATAAAAAAAGAGGGAAGAGAGAAAGGTGTTAATCAATGCACAGAAAGTGTAAAAACAAATACCATTGCCACAACTTGCAACACAAGGGCCGTACGTCGGGAGCCAGTGGTATTCTGGACATGCGGGCATTTTACACTCAACAAGGTTTGCTTTTGGTTTCTCTCCTTGGCATAAGTGTTCCTCCATTTCCGTCTCTGTCTTGTCTAATAGGCATTTCACAGTTCCACTTTTAATCCCTGGAAAAGATGCATCATCGTCGGTAAGGAATTTGCTAAATAAATGCGATAAATTCTAGTGCACAATTTGACAAGTAATGTCATTGGTACTTTGAAGCATGTGTTTGTGCCTATTAGCATGGTCCAATGTGACACAATTAGTCATGGGAGCTACCTCTTTTCGCTATGCTGTAATGCACATGCAATCCCATTTCACCCTCTGCTTTTCTTCGAGGAAGTACCCTAAACACCCATGTTGAATATTTCTGTAGCACCAAAGTATCTCTGCACTAGACTTCAAAATTGTTTTTAAAGTTCCCTACTAATAACAACAATCCTGTTTCATTTTCACTGATAACGATTAACGAGGTAAAGTAAAAAAATTAAAGAAGTACCAGTGCCGCAGGTAACACTGCATTTTCCGTAAACAACTTTATAGGAATACGTCTGGGGACAGTCCCCCTCATTACAGTGCCTGTAAACTGGTCTCGGTCGTTGCTCCTTGCAAAGTGAACCAGTTACATCCTTAACCCCTGCCGTTGTCTGGCAAGACACTATCGGAGTCTGGTGCCCTGAAAAGCATTCAAAACCTTTAGCTGATATCACATGGTATTCGAATAACGAAGCAAAGGGTCTGAGTGCAGCAACGTGTCAGTTGATGCCGTCCAAAGCTGACTGACCTTTTCCACAAGTGACACTGCATGCTTCGTACTTAACCACCCAAGCATACTTTGGGGCACAGGGTTTCAGCTTGCAAACTCTCAAAAGCTGCACATCCGGCTTGATCGAGGCATCGCATAACAGATCTGCTACTTGATGCAACTCGTCCTTATTGTAGCAGACGACCAGGTTTTTGCTAAACCCTAAAACATCACACAGGAAAAGCGTTAGAAAAATGGGATACTCTCTGGCACTCTTAAGGCCCATTTCCACTTCGTTCGGATTTTGGGTGCAAACTCATTGAACTGATTCTCTTCAGTGGCAAAGTCAACGGGGTTTGTCGATTCAAACCAGCCATTTCGATTTTCATAGACAACAAATGAAAAGCGCGACAAAATGGTCGATTATTGGATTACAAAAGTCCGCACGCAATTTGTCCGAACGCAGTGCATGTGTGGATTTAAAGCGGACAATCCTAAATCCGGACAAAGTGAAAATGGGCCTATTAGCAGTCCATTGTTCACAATTCTCTGTAAACTGAAGTAATCAGAGGACACAGGAGCTTCTAAAGTTTAAACATGCCGAGGAAATCGGATACCCAGATACCCCTTCACGAGTTATCGACAAAGATTCACTACAGTACCTTGTGATCCAACAGAGTTTGCAAGGAAACTAAGTAGTCCAAGGTAAAAGCGTAGATAACAGATGTTTGAAAAAGGAAGTATTACATAAAGGAATTGTCTACATGCGATGAAATCGATGCACAACATAAAAGTACCTGTATGAAGGGATGCGTTAACGAATTGTAAGACATTATTGTGGCAACGATAATCCAACAGCCTTAGCACGTGATAAATCAAGAGCTAGACTTAGCAGATTATTTGAATCTGGGAAATTCATCGATCAAATCCGAACAAGATTACTGGGTTGGAGGTAAAGTGACCCTCAGAGAAGGAAAACGAAACTGCTGCTTAACGATGTTTAAGTTGTTCCATAATTGGAGATGCCCGCGGAATGCACCGAAGAAACAGTGGCTACATCTGATCGCCGATGACGTCAAGCCCACCCTTACCCGTTTCCACAGCAAAAAGACGGTGGATGTGCTCACGTATGCGAGGAACATGGCTGAGAATCGAGAGTGGCGGGCACAACAAGTTGGCGTAAAGTGGCGTGCAGTCACACCCGCTAATGTCGGATAGAGTTCGATCCCATACCTGTCCCACAAGTGACATTGCATCGCATTTTGATGACCTTCCAAATGTACACGACCGGACAATCGCCGGCATGACATGGCTTGGAAGCAATCGGTTTCTTGTCTTTCGGGCAGTTGTCATTAGAAACGATACGGTTGTCTTTCTGTCGCACGCAGGTTATGTTGAATGGTATTGTTCCTGAGGCAAACAGATAAAAAGTCATTAGAAGTGATACGTGATCACTCGCATCCGTTTTTCCGAGCTCCAGAAAATATTGCAATTTAGTTTCATACCGTGCACTTCGACTTTAACAGACATTGGAAGAAGCAAGATGTTAATCATAATAGAATAATTCAGGTCATCTGAGATATAAGCACTACATGTTATTGACCTAAAGTGGTCAAAAATGGATTGCTAGGATATGATAGATTAACGAATCCAGGAAATGTTTAGGTAGAACGTTACATGCTAATTGGTGGCTTCACAATATGCATAGCAGCTTATTGCAGGAAAAAGGAGAACTTTTAAAGTTCGAGTGAAGAAAAGCATGTTGAATTCTCAATGGAGAAATAAAATGATGACCGTCAGCGCCTTTTACTAATTATTTCGTCGTGCTTATACTTCATGATTTATTTTTGAATAGATATCTGAAGCTTTGCTTCTGTAATGAGACTTTTCAGTTGTTCACACTATAGTTGCATAGGACACCAATCCTATTGTCGTATAGCAATCTACCATCTACCAGTTCATAGAAGTAAGCAACCTACCATTTCCGCAACTGACACTGCATAACCCCTTTACGGATTTCCATTCGAACTCGACGCAATCGTGCATATTGCATGGCCTCGGTTTGAGCTGGCTGATGTCTGGCTTCTTGTCTGCTGGGCAAAGCGTTTCTGTTTCCTCTTGGCCTGCAGCCTCGCATTCAATAATTGGAAATTGCAATCCTACAGAAGAATTCGAATGCACGTGATTGATCGGGCGAGACACGTGCTTGATAGAGGCACTTCCAGAACTAGTAAGATATTAGCTCATCACCTAATCTTTCTATATTTACAAACATGCTTACTACATTTACCTACTAATAACTACTTCTGCATCGATGGAAACTACAAAACATTTCGAAACACTTCAAACTTTTCATATAGAAATATCCTTTTTACATAAAACCAATTACGATAATAATTATTAGAATTGTAATTTCATGAATTACAAACCTACTTACCTTTGCCACACCTCTTTGTGCATTCACCAAACTTGATTTTCCACCCGACGCATGGTTTTTCTTCATTGCACGTCTCAATGGAAGATGGCTTCGCTATCTTGCTGCATTCGAGATCGTGAGCCTTAACTTTCGAGCCATCTTCATTTATTCTTTCGCAGAAAAGGGTTCGCGTAAAGTAGCCTTTACCGCAGCTTGTCGAGCACTTGGAAGAAAGATTGCTGGACTATCATTTACATCACAAAATTCTTATCAACAGATTTTATTTCAATATACGTAAGTCGGCTTGAAAAGTTTTGTTCGATCTGGCCTGGTCTATGCTCTGATTTCACCCCCATCTGGTGACATGCCTAGTGTGACAATGGTACGCCGCAAAGGGGATTCATCAAAGAGACCAATTCTTCACCCAGCATGCTAGAAAGGACGTGCGTCTCTTGTGTCAAACAAGCGATCCGTACACAAAATCAAACAGATTCATTTAGCCATTCTTGCGAATTCCGGCGATGCAAACCGGGGTTCTTTACTTCATGCAGTCAAAATATGCTATTAATGGTATCATACCTTGCTCCAATTGCCTGTCTTCCACATACTTGGACACTTGATCTCGTTGCAATTTTCTTGCAAAGGATGAGCCTCTTTCTTGCCCTTACAAAGAGATTGGTCACTAACTGCGTGGTATTTTCCATCTTTTCGCAGTTCTGCGCAGTTATGCTCCCTCGTGCGGATTCCCCTTCCACATGTTTTGCTGCACTCGCTCCAAGCATGAACATGCCATCTGACAAAGAAGAGACGGCCTTTAACCAAAATAGTATCCATGCAAGAATTCAAATTTCTCTTAAAAAATTAGTCGCGATTCTACCATCCTTCGCAAGTTTATGCACAATTGTGGAGAATTGAACGTAGCATTGAAGACATGGGATAATTTTTGCTTCTATGCCCTTAATGCACATTCAATAATGACATCCAGCAGCAATGGCCTAATTAACAGGCTCATCAAGGTTCCAATAGGGTGAAATAGATCAGCATATCTTAAACACTAACAACAAACCAATCTTGAGCTTAGGTCTTTATATATATTCAAGCAACAACCAGCAATGTAGTTTTAATCCACAGAGAAGTGCTGTCTCCAATGATTGCAAGAAGCACCTAAAAGGCCTTATGTACTCACTCTGGGGGGCAGGGTTGGAGATTGCATTCCTTTTTCTTCGGCATCAAAGGAAGGCCCTTGCAGTAGGCTATGCTCATTCGCGTTTTGTCCCCTTGTCTTCTGCAACCGACCTCTCGTAACATTTCACCTGAGAGATTAGTAAAGAAGCTGTTTGGCATTCATCAGAAGTCGAAACACTGAATTGGGAGACCCTCAACTTAAAAACTTCGAGTGTCCCTGTTTATTAACAAAACTGCTACTATGCTCTCCTTTCTCTCTCGGCCCTCTTTCTAGTAATAACCTTGAATATTAAATATCCAGGGGCACTAGGAAATTATTCCCATCTTAAACAAGGATCTCGTTTCCTTCATTGATTCAGAAAATAACCTCTAAGAGGTCTCCATCAGAAATCTTTTGCAATACACCTAGAAACTCATGAGGTTAAATTTACGTCATCCTTAAGTGTGAATAGCCTTTTAAACCTCCGGCGCAGGATTTGCTGCACTCGCCCCAGTCCTTTATGACGTAATATTCGGGCTTGGCCTTTGTTCCTTTTCCTGGGAAGACGTAATGCCACTTGATTCCCTGGCTGGGTCCACTGCCATAATAGTTGTAGAGCTGTTAAAATAAGGTGTCAAAAACTAGCACTCATTCTTGTTTCTTGCAGTAAGTTCTATGCCTTTTGAATTTGTGACTAATTTTAGTCCTATGTAAACTGACAGGGACAAGTGAGCATTTTTGGAAGAAGCTCTTAACACAAATTCACACAAAAAATTTTTGTTTTAGATTTCTGGCAGCCAGAGAAAGTTTTCTGCAATGAAATTTATCCAAGGTAAGCACTGAATATGGGAATCAAAGAGAAGAATTTCTAAGTTGTAATTGAAAGTAGTTTACAGCTTCATCTCACACACAATGCCTTATTTGATTTAGTAACACGTGAAATAGTTTCCATTGGTTCTTTTTTTAATGGACAAAGCACAAATTGAAGGGATGCGCTCAATTCAAAGTATAAAGTTATTAAAGGGAATAAGTCAATCAATGCTGCTCTCAACATCTCTTAAAGGTTCTTTTTAAGTAAACACACAGATCTGTTTCTTTGCATGTCATGTATTTGACGAAGGTTTTTGCCAGTAACAGTGCTTAATAGATATAATATAGTGCAACCCGAGACCTATGACACATATTAAGTACGTCGGCATACGGGAATTATGCAATGGTACGCATTTAACTCCAAACTATTGGTAGCCTGGAGTAAAAGAAATGTTTATCTCTTACTATGATTCGGATATCGTCCTGGATCGCCTTTACGATTGTAATTTTATCAGCATAGTTGAAAGCTGCCATATCATAACGTGTTGTAGCTCCTGCGCAGTTGGCGGTTCTGGACCACGTTGGCAGGTAATAGCAGAGGGAGGATCCTTTTCCAACCTTGAGTCCTTTAAGGTAGTAAATAGCCAAGATGAGACGGAAAAGGGCCTGAGGCTGGCAATGCAGCGTGAAGAGTGAGCGACTTGTAAGTGTAATCTGACAGTGTAAGTGTAAGTGTAATAGAACGGTAAATATCGAAAAGATTGTTCTTGCACATGGTAAGGTAGAATCTAACCTATTGGGCAGGTAATTACTCATCCAATTAGTGTTTGCTTACTTCTAGTCTACAAAAGTAACGCACTTCTATCTAACGCATTTTATCCTTGTGAACAAGTAAGAAATTTGTTAGTATGTTAGGGCTGTTGGCAACTATATTGCAAAGTATAATACTGTAAGTTGGAGAACACTGAGAATTTTGTAAAATATTTGTGAACAAAATACTACAAACTGAGAGCTAAAGTAAAAAGGCAGGTTACTGTATCTTTGATAAATTAAATTGATCGATTCACGTCTTTCTAACATACTACTGCAGAATTTCCAGCTTACCGAGAAAATGACGCGTGGGGGCCAACTCTTCAATCACAATGTTTTTGGATCCTTTTGGTATTATTCCTACTTCGTGGTACCCTGAATTCCAAATTTCAAGAAAAGTTTGCCAATGAATTCATATAAGTACTAGAATCTAACCATACCAATCATAAAAATTAGAGACTTTATAGATTGCAAAAAGATAAGTGAGCCAGGCTTTACATACCAATAAAACGTTTATTCTTTTGTCGTGCAAGTTTATTACAACAAGTGATATTACAACCTTACAGCCGCTATTTTCGAGCAATATTGCGGCCTACCGTTTGGTGAAACACTCGGCTTGTACATAATATTTTCAGCAATTTATAAACACTTCAGCTGCAAAGCAACCCTACTGGCATCCATTATGCTACACCCTAGCCATCGGAACGGTCCAATAAATGAATAACAATAGCATAGGCGCCGACTACGTGGGGGCTTGGGGGCTCGAGCCCCCCCTGGGGATTGCTATGGGGGGCTCAGCCCCCCCTGGGAATTTCGTTCGAAATCAATCAAAGAATTGAACTGATGATACTGTAGACCATGATGTTATATCTGCATTATTAAAATGTTTTGTTTTGTTATTATACATACTACATATGTTGTATTACGTTATTAAAGCGACAGGTAATTTCTCTACCTTTCAACTTTTTTAAATTTTTTTTAAATTCAAATTTTGAGCCCCCCCTGGGAAAAATAAAAGTCGGCGCCTATGAACAATAGCTTCCTTATCGATTGATGACGTTTTCGATCTCCGGAAAATGCTTCACTCTTGTAATAAACACATTTTCCAAAACTGGCAATAGTTCAGCATTCAAAATTTAGAAAGAGCTTTTAAGAAAATCAACAAGTAAAGAGCTTGAAAGAGGTTGCCCCCTTTTTTGCGCAAATGAATCTGTTTCCCAAGGCAATAACTGGAAGGTTTTCATCGATTACCTCTGGATGTGAATAGGTCGGTGTTTAGTTTGCTAACAGGGTTGCAACTACTTCCATCTCCTCCGCAGATACCGCAGCGATCTTCAACAGCACCAGATTCCAGTTGGTGGTCACAACCAACTTTCTAATCGAAAACGAGGCACAAAGAAATCATGTTGCAGTGTATTATGTTGTCATGTTACATCGTTTTACATTACATTTTATTACTGTACGTTAATAAACCACGATTTTCTAATAGTTATGCAAATAGCGTTAATCCTAGAAGTGTCACTTGTAAGGTGATTTCGACTAAAGATTACTTTGTACAAAGCCGTCTTTTTTCAATATCAGGCCCTCCAAACAACTGGCTAGCCATTTAATTATTATTTAATAGTGGGCGTGCAGATGAGCTAAGAAGGTTAGGATTTTATATTTATTGCAAATGATTAAACTTTGAATTTTGGCGAGTAAAGTAAAGCTTCGAAGTATGTACGGAGTCGTTTATTTATATACTTGAAGACAAGTAATTTGCTTTATTTACCCTTCTCTTCCCCTCAATACAAATGTCAGGGGAATCAGCCACTGCTTTTGTCCCATCTTGGACGTTTTCAAAAATCAATGAGGAACATATCAGTAGACATGGAAAGCTAGCTGCAAAACAAATACGGGAGATAGTGTGAGGGTGGTTATGAAAGGATAAAAATAGTAGTTGAACCCATTGCTGAAAGATAGAAGTGAAGTACGAATTGACAAACAGCACCAATCAACACGTTGTAAGCTCAAAAGCAATAAAAAAGGCTAAATATTATTGTTTGTTTCTGTATTTCGTGCTGAACAGGCAAGATGCAATGAACTTTGTAGCTATCCCCAATTCGATGTTATTTTGTACCAGAGGGTATTTGTTATAAACACAAAGACTTCTAAAACTCACGATTAAAAGTAGGCGAGCTGCCTTCAATCTTCTTTAGACACTGTTTCGCTCTAAATGATGGCTTTCCCGGTGGACAAGGCTGTGAAGTATGAGAAAAGATAATCATTAGAAGCAATCTTTAGAGACCATAATACCAGAGCAGTTACTTCTTTGGCATTTACTTCTTCAATGTTTGACAGTAGTCTGAAGTTAATTACGTTACTGTATTATAAACATGTAATCTATTATTAACACTCGAGCCTCACACTTAGCGTTATTAAAACTTTGAACAAATGACACATCAAAATCAACGGTTGTCAGAAAGCAATTGAATTCAAAAGAATTTTGAAAAAGCCATGTAATTCTAGCAAGTGGGCATATTGCATTGCTTGGAATGGCAAGTTGCTTTATTCATAAATGCTTGCTTGCATAGATAAATACTTCAAACTTCGCCAATGGACCCTTTCAACGTACTTGCATATTGCAGGTTTTGAGGAAGCTTCTCGCAGACCCAACACAGGGGCTGCCATTATACTTGGGGCTAAAAGGAAAATAAATTTGAATGTAGCAAAACAAAACTGCGATTTAAGATCATGGTTCACGAGTAAACGAGGGTAGCTCCTAGTTGTCATCAAACAATCACCGACCTAGGATTTGTGCAGCTTCTCTTTCGCCACTGCAGTCCTCCTCCGCAGTCACTGTTGCAATTGGTGAACTCACTCCACGCAGTCCAGCCTCCGTCTACGGGGATGTGCGGGCTAGAGCCGTCATGTACACACTCACCAAATATGCACCACTGCATTAGAAGAGCGTTTGTTAAAGAACGATATTTCATTAAGGCCCTGTTTACGCGGGCACGGTAGGATCCGTATCTTTCCTTGGAGGGATCCGTACCTTTTTGGGTACGATTAGAAAGCGAATCCATTTGGATCCGTTCCTTCATCGGCGCCGTGTTAAGGGGTGGATACGGATCCGCAAAGGCCTAAAGCCCCGTTTACAGGAGAGAAAAAGGAACGGATTCAAAAATTTTAGGTACGATATGGATACGATGCATAAGCGTTTACACGGGAATGTACCAAAAACGAATCTCTCTTTTTAAGCATGCGCATCACAATTTAATTGTTAATTTGCATGTTGGTGGTCTCGTTTTTTGCCGGGGCTTTGCGAATCCGGCGCTGATGAAGGTATCGATCCAAATGGATTCGCCTTCTAATCGTATCCAGATAGGCACGAATCTCTCCAAAAAAAGATGCGGATCTTCCCTTGCCCGTGTGAACGCAAGGCCTATCGTAGCCAGTTTGGGTACGGATCTATGCATATCCGTACCAGTGTAACCGGGGCCTTAAAACGCCTTGACTTACTGAACTAAATTTCATAATCTGTAGAAGGTAGGGGAAAAATAGTACATAACTTGCAATGATAGCGCCAAAATTGTTTTGATTAGTCTTCAATGCGAAAAAATTAAAAGGAAGATAATAAGAAAGAATTAAAAGAAAGAATTAATATATACATAATTAGATGTTCATACTTTTTGATCTCCACATTTGGTACCATGAGCTGGTGAATGGATGGTTGGGTAGCATAAAGGAGATGTCCCTTTGTGGCAATACAGGTTCTTGCAGTCACTCTGGTGCGAAAAATGATACGTCTCAGACAAACAAGACTTAGAAACAAGAGTATTGAAGAATCTAAATGTTTTTCAAGATGCTTAAAACGATCTAGAAAATCGAAAAATGAAGCACTTCTATTTCAAACGTGTAATAATTCTCGATCAGTTAAATATGTATATTTTCTCTGAAAGTATTCTTTCTACCAAACAATTAATGTTTTCAGGCAATGAAATTCCAGTGCTACATTTCTCATCAACTTCCTGACGAGTACATATCTGTTTCGAGCAAAACAAGGCTCTTTGGATAAAGGGAGCGCGTGAACATATGTTGCTGTTGTTGTTGTTGTTGTTTTTGTTTTTGTTATTGTTATTAAAAAGCGCAGATCATACTTACGGCATAAGTACGGCATTGCACAAAGTCTTTACCAAACGCCAGCTCGCATTGTTTGTCGGCGTTGTAAACTTGTCCATAATGTTGAAAGGAGACATTCGACATGTGCACATTTGGCTGGTCATTGAAGCATTGAGACTGCTTAGACCTGAAATGCAAAGGCACTTCTATCTATGGGAATTTGGAGGTAAAGCAATTTTTACACTGGTTGGAATGTGCTTCATCCAGGTGGAGAGGTCTCCACTGTAATTATGATGGTAATTGACTTAAGCAATGCCGCGCAGTAATAAAGTCAGTAAATTATGGTCACCAGCAGATCATTTTAAAAACCTGTTGTAATGCAGACATCTTGGAGGCGATATCATGTTGTGCAGGAGGCAAGAAGAATGTACTTTAGGTCGCATCGCAGATGAAGTTATAAAACACAACCAACGTCAGGGCCCATGGAGGTCTTTGTGATTGTCTTTAAGTTGAAAGGATATTGACCAAGAAATGGTCTTCTTGAAAGGAACAACAAAAGAACTGATTTTATTAAAAATTGCTAGCTTTGGAATGATAAAATGGGCTTTCTGTCCAAGCACCTAAGCTCAGCTGTAACCATAGTTCAACAGCCTTTTAAAACAATGGTTATAAAGAATGGCAAAATTAATCCGGGAAACGTACATAAGTGTCTTCTTGAGCACTTGAGAACTGCATTTTGACCAAACCATTCCCTCGCCTCCAGCTGTGTTCCCAGATGACATAATGTTGACACCGTCAGAGCATGCTTTGTTCTCGGCAGTACCATCATGATTAAGACCCAGGCTACATAAACAAGATACACGTGACATTATTGCAGGGGTATCATTTTTCCATCTTTCACTTTTATCATTCGCTAGTAGATACATGACTGATTGCCATGAAAGTAGAAATATCTTTCATTTTCAGCTTTTTCCTCATGCAAACTTTTGAAATCTATGTGTGATGCAGCTGCTGGTATCAATTTTCTATCAATGTAAACCTCAATCTCTCTGCAAACACAGATAAAATCATCCAATACTCGCGAATAAGCGAGTATTTCTGATGTTCCGTTATATACAACTAGCCATGGTAAAGAATTGCCACACGATTCAAATCCTACAATTACATTAATAAAGATCTATTGCGCTGGGTAAGATTTCATTGCATGGTACCTAGATTATTTGTTTTTTGTGACATGACTACTGTACATTGTGCCTTGCAGGTGCCAGCACCTGGTGCAACTGTAGAAAAACACTCGTGTGCACTCACTTATGGCCGACCTCGTGCGATGCAGCCAGGAACGTCATCAGTCCTTGATCAACCACAACAGCCTGACTTGTTGGTTTCCAACACATCCCAACTCCAGCCCAGCCTTGGCAGACATGTAATTCTCAGAGACTTTGGCAGTCCCACAAAGGTATGTTGACTATCATTGTTAACCAGGCTGGTCCAGTTTCAAGTAAATCGTCTACTACTTCATGTCTTACTTCAAAAAAGCACCTCTATGTATTACCCAAATCTACCTTTCTAAAATAACTGTATGATTGAACTTGGTGATATTAGCTACTTGCTTCGGAATGATGATAACGAACTGGAATCGGAATGAGAAGCAGTGCTGAATAAATATTTCAAACAAAAATCTTGTAGTTGTAGATTATTTCGTACATTTTGTGATACTGAAAGCATCTCGCTGAGCACTGGTGAGTTGTCAATTGCCTTAAAATGCACATCTATGAGTGCACTACAAGTTTAATCTTTGTTATGCCTGCTGGTAAAGTGGGTAACATGCAACTTTATTGCTCACCTACAACTGCACAGCTTTCCTTGCATTTGAATCTAAAGCAGAAACAAAAACGTGAAGGAGTTTTAGAAACTGTCATTTGGAATTGAAAACTACTCAGTCGACGAGAATGCTGGTGCTTAAGTAATTTTTGGAGCTCAAACGACTTTGTCAACTATTTTACCTCATGGATACAAAATCAAGGTTCGTCTTCTGGTAAAGCCTGACACATTTCATGAACTAGTCAAAATGTGTTTTATTTAAATGAAAAAAGATGGTGAAAATTTAGCTCCTCTCGCTGCTTTGTAGCACCCATTGTGTGCTTACATTTTTAAATGAAATCTTCCCAAATACAATCATTCTTTAACAATACGTCCTGACTCAGAATTATTCTCGGTGGAACTGGTAAAGTTTGCATTAATTCAAGTATGGATACAATCCATCAGCCTCAGAATGTTGGTATTTAACAAAACCGGCTAAGGTTTACCTTGTGAAAAGAAGAGCATTGTCAACATGCAGAGGGTCATCGTCATTTTCCGGGTTGTTTTCATAAACCCAAGACCGGAACATTGGCAGCATTTTTATCAATGAAGTCGCATTCTTAAACTAAGAAAGGGAAAACGAATTACCGAATACATAAGTATTAGAGTACGCAATTCTTGATGAAATATTGTAAGTTGTTAAACTTGCTGTTAAAAAATGTACTACAAAGCAGACAAAAATTAGATATTAAGAGAGAGGGGTTTGTTGAAAAATGTAGCCATGAAACCTATGAGGCATAAATAATGCGTTGCATTGTTTTGTTTTGCCAAATATTCTGGTGGTGATGATATGTCACTGGTAAAGCATTTCCAATGTTGTTCTAGTTGCGTGGTTTATCACCTGACCCTAGTATATTAGTGTCCTACAACAGCTATAGGGAAGTCTGTAAACCTTAGAATGACTGAGCAGACCCAAATTCCGTCAACTTGCAGGTTATTAGAAGGCTGGGAATAAACACGCGAGAGAGGCTGACTATTCAAAACATCTTAAGGCTTTCCTCGAACCAGGCTTTAAGTCAAATGTTGCATCGAGAAAACCCTTTGCAAGGACAAACCTCGTCAGTTTCCAAGGTAACAACTCTTGTAACAGCAATATTTACTGGGTAGTCTAGTGTTTTGTCCATGTATTCTCCAGCGATCTGCAAGGCAGCACGAGAGTGAAAGGACAACATATCACGAACGCAGCCGCACATGCCAATGTGTCAAAGGGCTGCATAAATATAAGATCGTGCAGCAAAGGAGAAAAGGTCGTTAATATGAAACATTGAAAAGAAATAAAGCAGAGAAAAGCATGGTTTACTTAACATTAATTTAAAATATTATGTCACGAAGACACGTGTGAGCAATGTGATGCCTAAAGTCCTATTTTAACGATGTTACAAATATTCTCACATGAATCCTGTTTTATTCAATGGTCATAGCTTCTAAGGTTCATAGCAGATTTGACAACTTGATTAGACTGCATTGCAGGATTAAAAAGTCTTGCAGTTAAGTAGCAATGTTTGTAATAGCTTTCTGCAGATCAGCGCAATATGCAAAGCATGAGAATAATTCAAAAGTATGAGGAGTTTTATTTTCAAAGGTCGCAAAATCTCTGCAAAGTTTTTTCAAAACGTTTGAAAGATTATGTCCAGTGTGACTATTTGGCTATGATGACGTGTGCATAGTCAAGGCTTTACGGAAAAACAATAAGCTTGTCTGTAGGGCTGATGGCAAATTGAAGAGTGGAAAAGGAATCTTGCGGGTACTTTCAACATTGCTAAGGATCTAAGACAGTACTATAAGTACAAAGTACTATAAAACTATTCATTAGTATTCATTAAGACTAAAATTTATAAAGAAATTCGTCTCGCAATATTTAAACTTCATATAAAAGACCGGGTTCGGTAGCAAAAATCATAAGCATTTTCAATATTTTGTTCAACACTTAATTCGCTTCCTTCGAAATGAGCAGAGGAAGCAAAACTGACAAGACGTTTTAAAGTTCTGACTTCAATTTATTTGGTTGAATTACTAGAATTTATTTTTGCATTTGCTGTTGCATTAAACACAGTATGTATTCGATACACAACGCGTGCATAGCCTGAGTTCACCTATTCATCTGCAGTTATAGTTCCTCTACAATATTTACCAACCATGAGACAAAACTAGAGCATACTAAACACTTTTTCTGCTAAGTGGGCTAAAAATTGTCTACTAATTCCCATTCCATGTACGGGCTCAATAGAAATGACCTTTTAGTCAAACACAATGCCTACCATGTTGCCCTGCGTAAGAAGGTAAGAATGCAGGGCGTCCTTCCCATAATGCTCTGTCATCCACTTGTCGCCAACAATCATCAGCTCCAGTGTCTTCTTTCGCTTTTTCAACGGGTTTTCTCCAGCAGCTGATCTCTTACGACGATCTCTGCTGGGCACTTGTTCTCTTTCTAAACAAAAATGAAGCCACAGGTTCTTAGCTCCTTACTCTGCCTAAAGTGTAAATTATGCAATGGTAACAAGCTACTTTTCTCGTCGACTAATCTTAAAAGTTACTCAAAGAATAAAATAAAGCATCTATCAAGCACTTTTAGACAGTTGAGTTTTGCAACTGGTAAGATTGGAATTTTGTTATTATCATTTTTATTTTATTCATCTCGGGCTTGCAAATGAATAGTTCGATGCATAGAATTTCATCTCCAAATATTTTATCACTGTTGTTCTGAACATCTTGATAACAGTGATATATGCTATTGACAGGTATATTAGAAACAAAAAAGCGAACAAGATCATTAATTGTTTCTAAAGAGAAAGAAAAAGATTTTTTGCCACTTCATCGTGAGGTACCTAACATGCATGGAAATCCGTACATTGGTCTGTAAGGAATATTTTTATTCTAGTAGAAAATTACTTAGGATGCATTTGAAAATTTTAAATTCTTCAAAAATGATTTTAGGCGTGTAAATTTTATATCAATGAAATTTATTATGATAATATTCAATACTTCGTCCTAATATTGAAATAGAAAATACTCCTAACTGGCAAGGAAAACTAATAACTGACGTCAAATAATTTGATTTTGAGAACAGAAGTCTCTTACTTGCATGGACACCACATGTTCGATGCTTGAACGGGTGGGAGTCGGGCAAATCAGAGGCTTTATAGATCACATGGGGCCCATGAGATTTCTGATTGCCTTCTGCTGTCACGAGGTCGTTAGGAATGAATGCCAGTATGTAAACGTCATTTCCTTGTGATATCATGCCACTCTGTGCGGGATCAAAACTTCCATTATTGGAAATAGACGCAGCATTTACCATATTGCAATGCATATTTTGGAGCAAATACTTGTGATATTCAGTTCTATTTCATTTATGCAGAATACTCTCTAGTGATATTACGATGATATTAGTCGACAAAATGTCTATAGATATTAACATCAATATCATAAGCTTTTGCCACGAGTAAAGAACTTGACTGAACGGGAATGAAATGACATGTATGACGTCATTACTTACCAGGCCACCTGTATGATCCAGTGCTACTGTAGATCTCTCGTCATTTAAAACATGCCCTAAGCTATGCTTCACCTCATATCCTAGAAGCCTTTCTATCCCACGCTTGGTATGGTGCTCTATCATTTGCTCATGTGGCTTAATAACATCATTCGATGAAAGCTTCAGAGGAAATTCTTTTCCAAACGCTTTGAAGTGCAGAAAGATTGTTGTTCCATCATGCATGAAGTTTCTGTCCTGCCTTGTTGCATTCTCATCGACAGTGAACGGAAACACGATCTCAAAAAACGGAACTATAAAGAAAAAAAAAGTGAAAAGCAAGATGTTTTGAAACTTTGAGAGATTATCAAAGAAAGAAAGTCAAATGTCATTCCTACGAGGAACAGTTAGCATATGACTTGATTTGTCTGTCTTGATTTGAAAAGAAGTTGGATTGAAATTGAAGGGATGCGATAATAGCGTCAGACGGGAGGAAAAATATTGCACCATAGATAATTGCAGTGAGTGGTTAGGCTTGCCAGTATCAAATTAATACGACACAAGAGACCTACTAGCTAAATGTAAACTTTTTGCATTAAAGCAACGCTAAAGTTTAAAATAAATCAGTAAAATTGCTGTAAGTTGCGTATACGTGAAGCCAGTCGAATATGAAATAGCTTTGTTGATACTTCGAAATTAGTACAGTCCGCCAGAAGCAAGATCTCAATTACTGACCTTGAGACGAATTATCAGTACCAAAGATTCTGTGCATCTGACTTTTGTCAAGTCTTTCGAGCAGTTTCTGGAGAAATAACAGAATGATGGCAATTTTTAGCATTTTATAGTAAAATGCTAAAGAATTCATATATAAAAAATTTATATTATTCAATATATAAAAATATATAAGTTGAGTATGAGAAGATACTTCTTGCTGTTTGACAAAAAGCATATAAAGTCTAAGAATGAACGCAAATATTCTTAAACTTTTGAGCAGCCAGCATATACTCCTTTTCGTGAAAATGTCGAGTGGAATCAGAATTGTTATGCCCATTGTTACTGGAAGTTTGTTGCCCATTGTTGCTAAGAAAGTTATTCAAGAAAAAAGTTATGTTCTTCAAAATTTAAATGAAAACATGTCTACCGTCTTTTGTTCTTCTTTGTCCAAGTCTGACACGGAAGTCTTTTCTGAAAAAGTCGTCCAAATAAATAACACTGTTTAACGTCCTTCAGGACTATAAAGCACATTTGCCATCGTTTGGAGTATGAGGTATTCTAAATTGTCAAAAACGAAGAAAACTATCCACCGTCTATCGTAAAATGCTCAATGACGTGTTAACAGAGCTTTATTCTACTTTGGTATATAGAGCGAGGCAATCGCTTTTTCATGTTTGACAATTAATGCAATCATCTGGTGGCTAGCTAGAAGAAAAGAAGGTAGAGAAAAATCTGAGTTTTTTCAACTTTTTCTAGATTATTTTGAGGTGTTTCAACAGCCAATGCAGTAAAGTATGAAATTTCTTTAAGTTATGTTCATTGAGTTATAAAATGTAGAATATGCTCTATGCTAGAAACAACAGTGTCTTTTAACCTTCTTCGCAACTCTATACTTAAATGGAGCTGAAAATCCATAATTTAGCAAAATTAGAATAATATAATCTTACCATCATTTATAGCTCCTTTGGTAATCAGTGTAAGATAAAGCAGAACAAAGATCAGCCATAAAAATGCCAGTTGCCTTTCTTGAGAACTTCGCATACTTGAGATTACGGATAGGAAAAAAGGGAAGAGCAATACATTTACCATAGCATACAACAAAGAACTAGCTATAAAAAAAGAGAACACATTTGAAGAAAAAAGCAAGGATAGATATGCGGAAAAGACGTATCACATTATGAAAATTATGAAACTCGGTTGTTTGATAAGAATTATTCTTTAGTCAAGAATTAATCAAGAATTCATTTGTGAATGGAGTATGGGCTAATAATACAGTAAAGCAAATACAACGCAAAAGTAAAAAGGTGTTTGTCTTACTTGTAATGAGGTGAGAACACAAACGTCCTCAAGTCCTATCGTGTCCGCACCCTTGTAGCAATGTTCAAAGCCGGAGCGACATTTATAGCTATCTGATCTCTTTAATTTATGAACAAAAGGATATTACTATCGATAGATATGTCTTCGGACCAGATGTAGCACAATTGCGTTTCCATGGAGATTTATATCCCGTGATTACCCGTAGATTAACTGTAAATAGTAAGTTTAGTGTCCATCGTGTCAAGCTTAATGCAGATTGCACAAATTAAATTTAAACATTTAGTATGTACCTTAGGTTGGTTCGTAAATAATCATAACTGATATTAGCGTTTGCTATATGAAGCTGCTGGCAATCTGTTTGGTGAATGGGTTTTGCATTGAGCTGACATTTCAAGCTTTAGTCAGCTTTGGCAGTTTTGCTGCCCGTTTTAGTCGGTTTCGATGCTTACCATAAGGTGGCAAACAAAAGTATTAAATTATTCGGTTTGAACAACCGCTTGAACATGCAATTGAATGATAACACAATCAGCAACAGATAAAAATTGGCATTTTAGTCTTTAATTGTGAACGCTTGTGCTTCTACTATGCAATAAGCAATCTTTCTGAGTTGATCCATCAATACTTGTCACTTTTCCATCTATACATCTCACCGAGACATGTTTCATTTAAATCTCACCAAGACCTGTCACATTTACACCCCACCTAGACTGGTCACATTTACGCCTTACCTTACTTTCTCATCGCTTAATCGCATAATTACAACTCACTGATATATGTCTCATTTAAATTTCACCGAGAAATGTCCCATTTAGATCTCACCAAGACCTGTCACATTTACGCCCCACCTTGACTTGTCACATTTACGCCTTACCATAGTTTTTATCGCTTTATTGCATAATTACAACTCACCAAGACATGTCCCATTTAAATCTCACTGAGAAATGTCCCATTTAAATCTCACCAAGACCTGTCACATTTACGCCCCACCTAGACTGGTCACATTTACGCCTTACTTTAATTTCTCATCGCGTTATCGCATAATTACAACTCACCGATATATTTCCCATTTAAATCTCACCGAGAAATTCCCATATAAATCTCACCAAGACCTGTCACATTTACGCCCCACCTAGACTGGTCGCATTTACGCCTTACCTTAATTTCTCATCGCTTTATCGCATAATTACAACTCACCGATATATGTCACATTAACGCCTCACCTCAACATCTAATCGTTAGATCGCATAGTTATAACTCACCGATAAAGACAATATTTACATCTCACCACTACCCCTAAGCTCTATATTTGCATCAGGGAAGTTCACCCGCTGAACCTACTTTGAAAGTTTAAAAGTGAAAGATAAAGAAAGGGAGATAAAAGTGATATCAGTTTATTTTGTTCAGATTGATTATTTTCACTGGCAAATAGTTTGAATCATAAACTGCTTTTATCTGTCTGCGTAGATATGATTGGGTTCTTTTATTGCAAAATTTGTATAGGCTAAACGACGTAAGTAACGGATGCAGAAAGCACGCGCGTGGAATCAAAGAGGCCGCTTTGCAAGCTAACGTCGTATGAGGTTAATATTCACTTTCCCAAATGTATTTAACACACCGCATATTAAGGTTTAATGTCTTTCTAAAGCAAAATGCTTTTGGGATGCATTGAAACAATTTCTTTAAAGTAAATCATGCAATTTATATAAATTAAATATGTTAAATTTTATTAAAGACGCTTTCGTCAAAACATAGAATGTAACGAAGTAATATTCGAAATAACTCATATTGCTATTTTTTATGTTTATAAGCCTCAAGTGGCGGTTTTTGGATACTCCTTTTTTAAAATGTACAGAAGTGTGTTTCAATGTACAGATGCACTACTCAAAGATTGGAGGATAGAATAAAACAGCATGTTCCCACGAGTATAAGGACCAAAACCTCTGCAGAAAGAGAGCAGCCGCGTCGAAATTGTAAAAGACGCAATGCCTAAATTTATTGTGATTCGGCTATAGGACAACATCTTTTAGAGAATCCAGATTGCGCCAAAACATATAGTGACGACAATTTTCGTATAATTGGGCAAGCTAGGTCGTCCTTTCACCTAGGTGTTTTGGAGTCTGTCTATATTTCAATGGAAAATCCCTTTCTTTGTAGACAGAAAGAGTTCGTCTTTTCCCTTGGGCTCTTCTAAAGTGAGGTGTTAAGTAACGCAGATTGGTCAATGATAACCAATCACGCGCTCTGCTTATCACCCTCTAGTGTTTTCGATCTGCATCTGGCTATTTATTCGGTCAGTTTTTGGTTATCTTCCGACGTTTGCATACACTGAGGAGTGTCGGACGAAGAGGTACTTTAAGTATGCGAAAACTAGTTCCGCTTTTTCTAGCCATTGTGAAGTTTTGTACTACAAAGCACTTGTTCAGACGTTTGTTACCAAATCCTGGCATTGGATTCGGTTTAAAGATGGGAATTGACAAGATCTGGCTTCGAATTTTTATAACGACAGTAAAAACGATTAAGGAGCACAAAAAATCTGCATTCAGCGAGAAACGGGACCGCGTAACTTCAAAAACAACGGGCACTTTGATTTAATTTAAACGCTAGATCTTAATGCTTTATAGTTTTTGTACTAAAATGCCAATTTCGTAATTCTGTTTTTTCATATTATTGTTTAGCAGCTTGAATCCATTTTTACGGTTTCTTTAGGAATAAAAATCAAAAGCTGTAGCCCACTTCAAGAAATTTTTTTGAAAAGAAAGTGAGAAATAATTATGGGGTTAAATGCTTTCTGCCAGTTTTATCTTTCGATGAAAAGAAAAGCCGTTCGCATGAAAAACTTTTCCATAAATTTGAGTGCTTGCTTTGTAATATGTTCTCTAGTTGAGAAGTTGGGCTGCAATGTTTTGCATAGTCATCTTGCACTATACTCTGACACCCTCTTCGTCTGAGTATCTGCAACAATTCACGCATCTGCAAAGGATGTTCAATCGGAAGTTTTTTAGCCTCTTGATGTTAAGGACGTATCTCTATGAGAAGTGTCGGACGAGCTAGAGCAGAGAGATTCGAGATGACGAGACTATTTCAGAAAAGTAGATCTGATTTCTTGAGAAAAGAACAATGGGCAGTGAGTTTTGAATATTTTCAATGACTTTGCTTGAATACCTTTGTTCATTTGAAATTGCGATCAAAGATTTAGCTGCTGTTACGGTCAAATGCATACTATCTACAGAGCACAAACTGTAATGCAATCAGTCAAATTTAACCTATGGTTGTTATAAGTTCATTATGTTCCATGGAATGCATAAGCTGCTATTGACTGGCTGGTCCCAAGGCCATTCTTGCAGTTAGAGATGCTTCTGTCATGTGACGTCATTCTCTTCAAAGCATTATTCGGTCCTGACCAACATTGCCCAGTATCCATCAGGCCAAATGCGTCAAAGCCTCTTTTTCGTGCAGCAACGGCGCACTTGGAAACAACAATGGAAGCCTGGCGCTCTTCAAGAGGTGAATTCCTGACATGAAAGTGGCGAAGAGGCCAATGAAAACATACTGATAGCAAAGTATCCATAGCAACAGCTCCATAATAGCAAAGTATCATCAGGCTATATCTAACCCAATGATTTTATTTCAAATGATTCAAGCTGGTTAAATGTCTGCATTTTTTGTCTTTAGATGTTTTTGTGAAAGAGACATAAAATTAGAGCTCATATTATCAATTTTTGCAAAGAATTTCCTCTAAACTTATCTCTTCAAAATTGTCTTGATAAGTTATAAAATGTAGAAAAGGCGTAATGAAAACATAACCACATAAAGAATTTACAGAGCTATGTAAAAGTAGTCACCAAAGCTTAAAAATGTACCTTGCACTCTTGTCTCCAAAATTTCCTAACAGAAACAGCAGACTGTCCTTCATACTTTTAAAGCATCCAGAAAAATACACTGGTGGCATAGAGTAAAGCTCTAAAAAAGATTATAAGAAATTTAATTAGCGGAAGTCACTAATTAATCTTAGCAAAAGTTGATTAAAACAAATGCAAAACTGAAGCATGTGAGTCTGAGAATGTTAATTTTTTAGAATGTAGTTTAATTGCAATTCCAATGTATTAACTTCGTAATTTTGAATAATCTCACCTTTGTTGCTAAAAAACCGATACACGAAATTCACAAAAGATCCGCCAGTTCCTTGATAGCACTTTTTGGATGCACCCAGTGTAAAATACCGTTTCCCAGCAGATTCGCCTGCAGCCCAACATTCGCCATAAAACTGTAGTGCAAAGTATTGGGCTTTCTCTTTCAATAGGCCACTTTTCTGCCTTTTCACTATTTCGTTCGCACACTTTTGAACCGTCAAAGACATATCTCGCCTGTAACAAGAAAGAGGAACACATTTAAATGTGGATGAATGTTTTATTTTTCTGATAAAGGCTATTTGGTTATTATTTTGGATAAGGATAAGAGCTGGTTATTAGACAACCAATCCAGGCATTCTAATTAAGGGATCAGGGAAGTGGCAAGAACAGGATCAGGCATCAAGTGATTGTAAGAAACGACATCTGAAAAGACAACAAAGAAGAAGAAATAAAAATTTTATCTCAACTTTTGTTTCGTTTCTCTGCCACTTATGATGCATAGGTTCAAGTCTTTAAAATCGCATTTTGCAGCCACTTACAAAAGCATTTTAACTCGTCAATAAATTGCAGCGATATTAATTCAAATGTTGACCGTGGCAGCCATGAAAAACGTAAGCTAGATTACAATAACATCTTGATATCTAGAAGCGTAATTGAATATTTGAAGATTTGAGCGAAAAGACATGCTACCAATGGCAACAAACGCATCAAAAGCTTAATCAGTATTCATGCTTAACATTTTTTTTGCAGTGTAACCACGATGGCTGGAAAAATAAAAATCTAAACCCAGGTCTTTGCCTAAAACGACTAAATGGGGAAAAATAAAAACGGAGAATGTGGCAAACAATAGGATAAACGGAATGTCATGCGTAACATAAAAGAAATGAAGTTGCAATAGCAGAATCAAAATATCACCAACTTGTGCTGAAAATCTTGAATGATTTATTGAGTATATGATTAAAATGTCTAGTCGCGAAGAGAAGCAATTTAAGATTTTTTAAATGTCATCACTGCATCTTATCAGGCTTTATGGTGATCAAAGCTCTCAAGAAGCTTTTTAATAGCAATCATTTGAAAAAAAGCCGGAGAAAAATAGCCATGTAACACCTTAACATGTAACATAATGCTTTATATCATGGAGAAATGCTTTGAAGTATATAACCAAAATAGTTTATTTTGGTTACAGTTTGCCATGAATCAACTTTAAAGGGAAAAGGAGCATAGATCAAGCACTTTCTAAAAATAAACAGTACAGAGCCTGCGCAGTGTAACCACATTGTAACTGTGCACGTGAAGTAGATTCAAAGGCAAATCGCGTGCAACATACAGTGGAAGTGAGTACGTGAACTGGTAGATGGATACTTGTGATTGGTTGATGTTTGATTGACAGTTCGAGCTTGTTGGCTCGGAGCCACTTAAATATGCTTCAATTCCCTTAAAAGTAAATTAACGGAGTTAAAACGCAGCTTAGCTCAGGGGACTGGGCTACCTAAAAATAGAAACTCTTAGCCATCCAATCAAGATTGAGAACAGCAGAGTTCATGTGATCACTTCAAATATCGCTGAGTGTGGTGTTATGGAAGACGATGCGGTCCCCATGTGATCACTTTGACTAAACAATCAATCCGCACACCTGAATTGAATTGAGTTGCAGTGTATTTTTGAATCAGGGGCCTTACGTCCGTTGATTTACTTTAAGGAACCCTAAATAAATTCTTGTCTTGACATACTAAATGCAAAAGCATGCCTCAAAGAACGCCCCTGAGTGACCTTTTTCTTATTTTGTTCCATTTGACCGAACATTTTGAATACAGGATTTGGCAAGTTAACTGTAGGTAAACAGACGCCAAGTATTTGAAAGTTCCAATAACTGATTTTTGCAAGGAATTGAATAAGTTTGCGAGGAGTAAAAAGCAAACGGTCATTCGAGCAAAATCACTGTTCTGTGCTAATCAATATTCGTTGCCAATTACTCTCACATTACAAAGTCACAATTTAGATATCAGGACTTTCTTAAAATTTTTCGTTTTTACAATGTTCTCGCCACGTTCTGGATTAATGATGTTTTTAAAACAATGAAAATTTAGATAGATTCTACTACCCTCAGGCGAAATTCGAGCAATGATAAGTACGTTGCTGTTGCTATAGTAGACCTAAGCTTCCAAAAGAATTTAGAAATCTGATTTAGGCCTGCTTATCTCATCTTTTACTCTCGATAATAACTTCCATAGCCTGAAGCTTGTTTATTAAATGCAAGTGTGCTTTCTTTTTCTGGAAGTAATCTCTTTATTAACAAAACGTTTTGAATTGTATGCTTTTGCAATTGCATTGTACTGTCAAGAAGATTTTCAGCCATTGGAAGGAGCGTGAAGGATATTGGTGTAAAACTGAAGAAACTTTATAATAAAATAATACATACCAAATAATTGAACTTCTAAAGTTTTCAATTGACCATGGAATAACTCTGCGACTTGTTCGCTCTTTGAAGCATCCCAGAGGAACATAATTTGTTCTCGCAATGTTTTTATCTAGTGAGGGCAAATTTTTGAGCGTCAAAACTGATAAAAATTGCTCGTCAATAAATTAATTTATATTGAAGGCATGCACCACAAATCTCTTGTGATGTCAGAATGAGGTATGCAGTTATAGCAAAAATTATGCACTCGACACAGAATTGTGTTTTCATTGAGATTTGCCCAGCACCCATGTTGCGAAATAAGATTTCTTCTGAATAACTAATAACAAGATGATAAGCAAACATGGTGATTTTGCACTTTGAGCAAGCTGTAAAAAAGTTAAATTAGAATCTTTCGATCGTTAGAAATGAAAATGGTCTTTACACTGTCTTTAGGATAAATGCCCGTTGCAATGTAGGTAGAAGGAATACCGGAATAAATGAAAGTAAAATCAGCAGTAATTATCGTCTTTCTACGCACTGAAAACTTTGAATAAAAAGAGCGCACGATTTCAAAATGCCCTTACTGTTTTCACATGCGATGCTACTTTTGCAGTTTTTTCTGTTTGGAGTAGGTGCCTTGTTATTTTTGCATTCTTTCCAGCTAACTGTATTGTTTTGATTATCTTTGCAGTGCAATATCATCAGATGGTGTCCTAAAATGAAAAGAAAAATTTTAACTGCTTATAATCAAGGGCAAGAAGCTTTATGAATTGGTAAGTAGATAAGTAGGTATATTTTGTAAGTTAGTAAATACAGTTGTGATTTGCTAACTGGATCATAAAGTAACTTGAAATTGCTTACAATTCCACAATGAGGAGGGGGTTAGGGGGGGGGGGGATAATCTAATACTTCCTGACAGACTGCATGCCTTTATCAAGTTTGTAGATGAGTAATGCAAGGAGCAAATCTACCGAAGGGTAGAAGAATGTCGACATAGAAATACCTTTTCCACAAGAAGCCGAGCAAGCACCATAGGTTTGCATCCAACGGTATTTTGGTAAACATGGAGCCATTTTGCAAATTCTGTTCTCTCCTGCCGGCTTTTTTCCTCTACAATAGCGCATGTCCATTTCTGTTCCTGTCATATCCATTACACACTTCACCTTAACTTTTCTCATACCTGAAACGTTTCCAATATCTTACTTACCGCTATGAAAATATTTCTAGATGCAAATTAGTTATAGAAAAGAGTTTGTGGTAACGTTGCCTAACAACTACTGATGCGAACCAACAAACACTAACGTCTTGTAGCTAGCTTTTCACAGGAAATAAGACACATAGAAAGAGTGCCAAAGAAAAGAAACGCCAAAGATTTTGAATTTAACTGCCTAAGCTTTTTGGATGCAAAGTCAGTATTGTCTTAATCATTTTTTTACTTTTGTAAGATCTGTTTAGCATCTTGAGCAAAGTTCCTGTTTCATTTTCTCCAGACACTTTGCAACTTGTTACATTGTCTCTGGTTTGATAAACAGTGTCTTTAACAAATGCCTAATTTTGATTGACTTTCCTCACATAAGATCTAGAAGTAATTTTCCAAAATAATTTGATTTTGATATGAAAATTGGCTTATGTTTTTGCACTTCTCAATTATCAGCCAACTTGCTATGAGATATATTTTGGGAAATAGGTATCAGATAAAGGTAGGCATCTGAAGACATTTCAAGAGTTGACCCATTCGCGTTTGATGGCACTTTGAGGAAGTTGGTCAAAGTTTTTAACAAGATCCTCGTAGAGATAATCAGCATTGAACATGTGGGCACTGGTTGACGTGGAATGTGTGTTCGAATATTTTCTCTGACAATTGAGTCCATGTTCAGTGCAACGTACATAAGGTACCTGCATGAAAACATAGCTTTTACGAAGCGTTATATAAACACGTACACAGGACCTATAAATCAAACCTGTGCCACAGGAAACGCTGCATTCAGTATAGGAAACTTGGTATGAATAGGACGGTGGGCAATCTCCTTCATTGCACTCCTTTTTCAGGGCCATTGGCATCCGGGAAAGGCAATTTGATTTGTTTACAACAGAACCATCCATCGTCTGGCATTGAAAGATTGGTGTCTTGGTTCCTGAAGAGAAACAGGAACATGCGTGATTTATGATTGTGCTTGATTGATGTGGATTAAGTTTAACGAAATTTTTTAGTTCAATTATCCATAATCTATAACCTTGTGGATACAAATGAAGACAAATTCACACTACTTAGTCCATCTTCTAAATAAAATTGCGGAGCTTGTTGGGAAAGTCAACTTGCATTCAAATTTCATGAAACGGTATCCCAATTTATAGAGCTGTTTTATGCGAAAAGCAGTCACCTTAAATAATACTGTTCGATGGGTTTGTTTGGGAAGGTAACGATTGATTTACAGTTATAGAGGGCCTGTGCATCCTCCCAAGAAAGATTTGAATTTTTTTAAGAGCCTTGTAATATATTAACGCAACATAAATTGTAGTTTCACTTTTGCTTTGAAAGGCAGTGAAATGTGAAGAGAAATGTTGAAATAAAAAAGAGCCTCTGTATTTGCTCAACCATTGAAAATACCTTCCCCACAGGACACACTGCATGCGCTAAAGGAGATGGTCCAATTGTAAGTCAAAGGGCAGTCCTTAATGTGACACTTGACTAATTTTCCAACTTTCGGCTTGACTGACGGGTCACAGTACAGTGAACTGACATGAGCTCCATCACTCTCCCGATAGCACCTAACCTCCTCCTTAATGACTCCTGTAAAAGATTTAATGAGTTGTATAGTAGAAGGTAGTTTTACTGATTGTTGGCAATATACAACACAGCAATATACAAGTATTTACCGGCATACAAGTATGTGATGGTATAAGAGAGGTAGTAATCCGAGACAGGGGCAATACCTTTTGGTGTGTCTAACTATAGATGATGGTAACAGTGAACATCTTATTATATACTTAAAACCAGAAAGCTGGAAGGATCTAAAGATCATTCAATTATTGTCACAAAATAGAACCGCATCTTTTTTTATTTGAAGATAGTAATGTCTAGATATGCTTACTCTAGTAAGTTAAGTCTACAAATTTTAACTTCCAGAGTTAAATATGATCTAAGTTACTGGTGACCAATGTTACGATACAAAACTTGCAAAGATTGCAAGCATCTTTGAACGTCAGAAGGCCTAATCTAGACAAATAGATGCATAAAAATATCATAAAAGATATTTACGCAGCCAAAGTCGCAATTAAATGATTTCGAAGATTACCACAAAATATCTTTATAAGTTCTAAAATATCTATATAATGTCAAACTAAAAGCATCAATATTTCCACCTGTGCTAAACATAGATAGCTTAAATAAAGGCGACAGCGGGGTTTAAAGTTTCTTAGACTCCTAAGTTTTTATATGGTTTTTGGATCAAAATGATACCTGATCCGCAAGTAGCGCTGCATAAACCACGTGACTTCTTCCAAACATAATCAATGGGACAGTCACCAGCATTGCATTGCTTGAATGCAGGCGGTTTTGGAAGTCCTTTGCAATGTGGTTCTGGAGCAATGCTTCTGTCATTTTCTTTCCTGCATGTCACACGGATTGGAATCGTGCCTGAAAATTGAACAGTCATTTCAATAAACTAGGCTATCAAACTTCCGCCTCTAAACTAGACACATGCACTTCTAATTCGTTCCAGGCACTTTAAAGCCTTCTCCAGAGCATTTTCTGAAGATCATAATTACTTATTAGTAGGTTAGATTAAGGCAACTCAGCCATACACTATCCATATTGAAAAAATCAAAAAATTATACCGACTTAAGCTTAGATCTGCTATTATCAATAAATAGCAATGGAGAAAACCCATGCATCTTTTAAAATCACAAATGGCCTACTTTGAAAATATTTTTGCAGCACGAATTTCTCTAATGTTTCAGGCAACAGGGCTATTTAAAAACGTGGAATGTCTTGGATATAAACATAAAGCATAAGTCGAATCCGCCAATTTCATTGATCAATGATCAAATCCCCTTGGACACAGCAATTGACAGAAAAGGATTTCGAGCTATGTTGAGTTTGAAATACAGCAATAGTACGTGGAACTCAAACAGAAAATATCTCAAGTTTATTCACCATTTCCACAACTCACGCTACAGCTCCCCTCCATTGACTGCCAGAAGTATTTCTCTTTGCATTTTCCCAAGTTACAAGGTTTTGGCTTGACCTTTGATAAGTCGGGCATTTTGTCATTTGAGCAAAGAACTTTACTTTCTTCTTCTCCCGCAGCCACGCATTCCAACTTTGGAGTTTGCAAACCTTCAGTTAGAAAGGCATCAAGGTCATCGTGAAAGTCTCCAATTCAATTCAACACGAAAAATATGATCGAATTCGCTGATTTGCAGTTTCTTGTTAGTTTATCAAAAGTATTATGCTCCTTTACTCCTTTACAATTATGTAATTTACATTTATATCATGGTACATATTATACATACATATATTAAACTATACATTCAATATTATGCATTTGGAGACATTAAGTGGGGGTAATTAAAAGAAAGTGGCCTTCAAACAGACTGAATTCAAATTTCTTGTCAATTTGTCACATACTTCAAAATGATCGTAAGTTTAAATATTTGCATTTATCATTTGTAAAAACTTTGAAGAGTTTGGTGCCAGAGGGATTTCTGCTTATAAGTACCTTTTTTCGGAGTATTCCAATCTCTTGAATATCGGTAAGCATACGAATATAGAAAAATCGAGAAATAGCTCCAGAAAAATTAAGAAAAACGAAGGACAAAGACAATACTAGAAATGGTCACATTGCTGCAGGGGATGGAGCCAAAATATTTGCAAGAAGGCCAGACTGTGTTATAATTAAAGGAATTGTTCGTAATAGTAATGGAGCAAATGTGGAAATGCACATCCTTTACAAAGGATGATTTATCATGGAAGTGAAAGAAGATTTTGATTATTCAATCAACTGTTGCTTCCAAAAGGTTTCAACAAAATACCTCTTCCACACTGCTTGGAGCACTTTTCAAAAACAATTTTCCATGCAGAACATGGAGCATCCTCATTGCAAGGCTCCTCTGAAGAGGGTTTGACCACACGAGAACATTCCAACTCGTTCACGGCCACAATAGCTCCATCTTCATTTACTCTATTGCATTCAACCGATCTAGCCATGTACCCTTTGTTGCAAGTCGTTGAGCACTAAATGGTAATCGAAGACATAAAGTAAGATGAAAAGGAGTTTAGTGAAAATACTGCCAATGAAGAAGTGTTAAAGTTCTTTTCTCTATCAGAAACGTTTCGATTTTTAGAATGCAGCAAGGGTATCAAGAATAGCTATTTTTGTTTGAATAAGTAAATAGTAAAAAACAATTTGCTCACAAAATTTTAATGTATGGCATAAGAGTTTAGAACTCGGCTTAGATTTCTATAAAAGCTCTGCTACCTATCGTACTTCAAAAAAGCAGGGCATGAAATTCTCTTACGCTGCCAATGCAGTTTATAGGTGCTCATCTTGTGCAAGAATAAATATTCACGTTCATCGAAACAAAATATTCAGAGAAAAAGGCTTACATTATTTTGATGTTCTCATTTAAAGTTTCTGCTACAATCATTCGCTTACTCAGGAAAAAATATATCAAAATCTTCTTTGGGTATCGTAAATGTTAAGGAGTGGAGAATTTAAAATATTCGATCACATAAAACATATCAATAAATGAACAGCAAAATCGAGAATTGGTTCAATTTGTTATCCTTGTCAAATAACCACGATTCAAGTTTTTGCTTTAGAAAGAAGTTAGAGAAACAAGAGTTGTGTTTTCTGGGTAGTTGAAGACCGGTTAATTGTATCAATCAGCGAGCAAGTTTCGTCAATTTCTTATTTTCCGACCCATGTCTTTTAATCCTAAAAATATCCCCTTTAACGATAGCAACTGTTTTATTGCAAAAGCAACTGGCTGGATAAAAGGACAAATAACGTGGCGCATATATTGATCGTAGCTGTATCTTAAAACTCATTGCAAAGAGCATCTTATCTTATTCAGTTTTAGTTATTGTAGAGAATCGTTTGTCGGCCTCTCTGTACTCTCTTTAATCATTTTGTTTTTGTATTCAAAGGACAAAAAGGCATTTATAAGTGGTATTTCTTTTGTATATTTTTTGCAATTCGAAACAGCTTCATTCTTTCCTCTCAATAAGTTCACTGCATCCGATTGACTTACAAGCGATTCAATGATATTGCAAAGAACACTCCATTCGTGCAATTATGAAGAACAACTAGAATCATACCTTGCTCCAATTGCCTGTCTTCCACGTACTTGGACACTTGATCTCGCTGCAATTTTCTTGCAAAGGATGAGCCTCTTTCTTGCCTTTACAAAGAGATTGGTCATCAACTGCGTGGTATTTTCCATCTTTTCGCAGTTCTGCGCAATTGTGCTCCCTCGTGCGGATTCCCCTTCCACATGTTTTGCTGCACTCGCTCCAAGCATGAACATGCCATCTGACAAATTATAAATTTAGCAAGAGCTTAAGTCATTTTACTCAAATCAGCTAGAATCTAAGCATAAAAATCTAAACTACACCACAAGGCTACATTTTAGTTAAAAAGTGCAGCTCAAGGTTGACATTCACAAAGCCATTACGTAATGTGATCAATTTATGAATATTGTTTTCCTAAATAGTTCAGTAACTTTATTTGCATCATTTGTATCTTCATTGCATGAATTTTTATTGTACGGATTTCAATCAATTCAGCGATTCACTTCCATTTTGTTTACTTTGTATCTTCGAATGCTACAAAGCCTTAAACATATGTTACTTAATTTGTTGGGCTCATAACTAGAAGAGATGATCAGAATATCCACATGAGGCAAACGAGAAATGGAAGCGAAAAGCTTGTTTTATGGACAATTCGTCCTTCAAAGCACTTGTTCTTCTTTTAAACTTGCTTCTAGATAATGTATTTCTTAACAAAGGTTTTCGCATGTAAGGAAGGAAAAGTAGGTTTCTGCTTCTCTCTTTTGTCTTCAGGGTTCACAAGGCTGCAAGGAACCATTTTAGTAAGCAAGACATATTGGTCTATCAACGGCCTAATCGATATGGCTCTGGTTTCGTTGATAATAATTAATATAAACCTAGCAAGAAGATAATATTTTCAAAAGGCTTCTTTCATTGAATTGAATGCTTCTTGCTCTGTGAAAACATTCATCCCGAAAATTTTTAAAATACATTCGAGCTACTTACTCTGGTGGACAAGGCTGCATGTTACAGTCTTGTGCAGTAATCGGCTTTTCTAGGCTTTTGCAGTATTTTAAGCTAATCGGCGACTTGTCGTCTTTCCTTCTGCATCCGAGGCGTCTTTCTTGTTTACCTTCAATCCAAGAAGATCTCACTCAAATTTTTGCCCAATATGTAACCCTATCAATGCTAATCAAGTCACTGCTTTTGCTAAATGTCCCAAGTATACATCAAATTGTCTTAGTATGGTAAGAAGAAAATGACGCTTTAAAGAAACTGGATTAATTTCCTGGATTTCTGGATACAATTCTTGGAACTCAAAACTTATACCATTGGTAAGCAAGCAGTAAGCTTACGTGGAATGGCTGCTTTAAAGGCTTACCTCTAGCACATTTTTTATTGCACTTTCCCCAATCCTTGCGGATGTAATATTCTGGTTTTGATTTGGTCCCAGCGCTTGAGCTAAAATATGTCCATTTTACGCCTCTGCTTGGGCCGATTAGATATAAGTTGTAGAACTGTTGACAGTAAGACAGATCTGTTCATTTGAAGTTCCAAAAAGGGACAGCAGATTTAAAAATTGCATTTGTATGCCCTCTTTCTACTAACGGCTTAGAGCTGCTTTGCATTAGAATGCTACAAGGATGCACTAAACAAGAAACAGAATATGTCATTTGTTGCACTGTACAAGCAAATATTCCTGCAAGTGTTTTTCCTGTCACGTAAAAAATAATTTTGAACTGGAGATTGAGAACTTTTATGTTAGGCAACAAAACTCGCTTAGAACAAGCGGTACTTGCTGACAATCTGAAAAATTATTGGTGCTATTGAGATATAACTCACAATTATTGTTATGTCCTCTTGGATGACACCCCTTATGATAATTTTGTCCGGGAACGAAAACGCATTCATCACGTATGTCAAGTCGGCTCCGGCGCATTTTGTTTGCATCGACCACCGGGGTATGTGGTACAGCAGGGAATTGCTATTGCCAACTCTGACACCTATAACAGGGAGCAAACTAAATGTACCAAGATAATATGGCAGTATCTTCTCTCATTCTTCCTTCATTCATGATCAGTTATTAAGTAGACTTGCTGAAACAACGCCATATATACTAAGTTTATTCGTGTTATCTGCTATGAAGTTGGACTTTTAATCTAAATTAATCTAAATTATGCCAAATACTATATAAGCTTGAATATTATGCCAAACACTATTCACTTGAGCTTGTTTGGTATAAAATGATTATTGAAACATTATGAGGATTTAGTGGCAAGGTTTAGGAGCGTCGAGTGACAATGCCTGTACAAGAAAATTCCAAACTGGCACAGAAATATTGCATCATGTTGCAAAAGCTAGTTCCTAGAACAATTTCCTTAGGATCTAGAAACTGGTTGCAATAATAAGAGATCTTACCAAGAAAGTGATAAGTTGGTCCCATTTCTTCCACAACAATGTTTTTTGATCCCTTTGGTATTTTTGTTACCACGTAGTAACCTAAAAGGAGGGACACAGACGCTAAAGCTCAAAAGCACCGTATTTTTTGGACTCCAAACGCTGATTTCGTTTCAGCAAAGGTCAAGCTCAAATTATCATAATGTCATCGTTACCTTGGTTCCTAAAGGGCTTCTTATTGGTGCCGCTCACGTGACCACAGCCAGAACCATCTGCTCCACATGTACCACATCGGTCAAGTATGGTGCCAGATTCTAATTCTAGGTCGCATCCGACTTCCTAAAATTGCAAGAGAATACACTCGAATAAACCGTATACGACTAAATTCACTAAGCATTGTTCCCATATCTTCGATTGGTCAAGAGTGCTGATCAGAATCAAATTCTCCTTACCAATTCTACCAATTGCCGCTCGCAAAAGTATCAACAAATAAGCAAAAAGTCGCATTTAGGCCATTTTTGGCGGTGGTTTACTATCCTCCAGAGGAAATACCGTTAAGTCTATAGAGTCATTTTCAAAGGGTTTCTACTGAAAACTCCCACTGTACTCTGATAATATTTTGAGTACCCGCGAGGGATTCCTTGTCGACCATTGTTGTGATCCATGCCACGCACGGGCTACAAAGCTAGCCTGGTAATAGAGAGGAAAAAATTCTTCCGCAGCGTATCGACCATAAAAATCCCAAACACCAATGAATCTGCCCTATCTTCTGCCCTCATTTAAATAGCTTAAAAATATTGTTTGTTTAGCTGTTATTTTGCCCCCATCTTTATGCTTCCCTCTCCCTTGCTCTAATAATATTCAGGCGTACTTGATTTCAATGTTGATTTTATCACGTGATTTTCCCGCCTCGAAATTGATTTTCCCGCCTTTAGCTGCATTGCTTACGTGATCGTCGCCAGCGTGCAGCAAAAGTTTCTTAGTTCATGTTTTTGGGAAACATTTCTGCGAGTGTTATGTGCAGTTATTCTATTAGGAATACTGAATGCATTGAAAGACATTCAAAGCAGAGGTAGAAAAGGTAAGATGCAGGTTTAGAAAGAAAAATTCTTGACTAGCACTTGGCCTGTTTTTTAGGCCACATGGTCGACAAAGAATCCCTCGCATGTTCTCGAAAGGCAAACTTTAATCAAATTGTAACGGCAGTTTTATGAATTTTTGTCATAAGAACATATCATAGCAAAACTTAATTGAAAATAACTCAACTTTTACAATTAACTTGATTTTACATAGGGGTTTCTTCTGCAGTAAACACCGCCAAAAATGCCTCAATGCAAATCTTTGCTTCTTTGTTGATACTTTCGCGGTTAGGAGAATTTGATTCTGATCAGCACTCTTGACTAATCGAAGATATGGAACCTTTGCTGATATTTAATGGCCTGCAGTGGTTATTATTTAGGGGGTAATCTATCAAGGGAATGGTAGGCCTTGTCCATGCTCCCAGGGTAATGAAAGTTTCAAGGCACGATGCTACTTTAGAAGTACTTGGTGATTCAGCACAAAGATGTTATGTTAAATCACTTAGAATAAAAAAGGTATAACAATTTTTTTGAAGCTTCAAAAGTGGGTGAAAATTTAATCGAAGTTTCAATAAATTCTCATACGATACAGGCTTTGAGGTGGATATTAAATTCTCGCTAATAGAAAGCGGATGCATGTTTTGCAGATTTTAAGTAACTAGACAATAAACGATTCTAAATAGAGACGAGAATTCACTATTGATAACTCTTTTCATGTAACGCTAAGTTTTGTTATAAAGAATCATTTTAATAGTTTCACATATTCTATAGACTCGCAATGTGATCAGTCAAAATTGTCCTGAACATATTAACTCAGAATGTTGAACCCGCACAAACCTTTTGCACGCCCGACCCTAAGTAACTAGACCATAAACGAATTTAGTATTGATAGCTCTTTCCATGTAATGCTAAGTTTTGTAAAAGAAAAGTCATTTTAATACTTCAACATATTCTTTAGACTTGATCTCTAAAAATGGTCCTAAATATATCAACTAAAAGGGTTGAACCAGCACGAACCTTTTGCGTGCCTGAAATGCAAGCATCTGGCAGATTTGGCACTGCCTGCGTGCCATCCGCGGTGTTTCCGTAAATGACCCAGGAACAGATCAGGGTACACGGCGAGTTTGCTGTGTATCAAGATAGAGAAACGAATCAGTGATAAAGCAAATGGCCTCGTTTACGGTAAAACTTCGAGGCACATGGCAGTATTGAATGACATACTCACGATTCAAGTTCGCGGTCTTGTCAGAGCCCAAAGCGAGGCACTGCTCCTGTCTAAATGATGGAGCACCCGGTGGACATGGCTAGGATGAAGTTGATTAGTTAAGCTCTTCGATCGTCGTTACCAAATGATGTGTGTAATGCATGATATAAGAATGCAAGAAATATGAATCCAAGACCTTTAAACAACATTTGCTAATACGTTCTTGGCTCAAGCTTGCTCTAGGTCGACAAAAATCTTAAATCATCGTTGACGGAGAAAGGAGGATCAAAATAATCTAGAAGAACTTTTTTGATAATTTTAGTTCTTCAAGTTATTGCTTGTGATAATCCAATAGCAAATATTAAGTGAAACCTTTAACTTGCTTGTCAACAAATATTGTCATCGAGTTTCTGCAGACTGATAATTCAATTTAGTGTTAATTTTCCTGTATATCTTATGATAAATGAAGCTTTAACTTCTAGAAAATTTTGGTCATACATCTTCAAATATCCTATAGCAAACTAGAAAAAATTTTTTCACAAGATATTTTAATTTGGAAGTCAAAAACAAATAACCCACTTGCATGTTACACGTGACAAAATGGCCTTTCTCAAGTCCGACGCACAGTTCTCCACCATGTCTTGGCCTAAAAGGTAAATGATTTTAGCATATTTTTCAATGTCATCCACTGGCATCGCAAGAAGACATATATAAGTTAACAAACATGACCGTAAGGTTAAAGCCTCATGCTAAAATGCCTCATGTTTTCGTGATAGGCCCATAGATACAAATAAATAATTTGTGCAATCATCCTCCAATTTTGTGATGAGGCATATTATTGGTGTCCTTTCCGTTTGATTCAAGCAACTACTCTTAAAAAAGATCAAGCCAGCTGTGGGTAATTCCATGAGACGGCCTCAGCATACTTACGCTGGGTTGGTGCAATTCCTTTCCCGCCACTGAACGCCTCCTCCGCACTTACGGTTGCATTTTTTATACTCGCCCCATGAGCTCCAACCACCATTCACCGGCTTGGGGGGCTTTGTTCCATCACTAACACATTCCCCAAATATGCACCACTGCAGATAGATAATAAGCAGAAATTTGACTTTCAATGTAGTTTTCCAACATTTATCTAACTGTGAATACTTGCAAATTGTTTGTTTTCTGCTTACAATTCAGTCTCAAGAGATAAGATAAAAACGTAACGAAATATTAGAAGAATAATCAGGAAGAAGCAATAAAAGGAACTGAGTAGCCATAATAAAATTAATAGAATATTATTTTCTTTAAAGAATTTAAGAATGTTGTTTTGGAAATTCCTTCAATGCATTTTGTACAGACTCCTTTCCTTCTAAATGCAGCTCTGCTAGTTCTTGATAACTCTCACTGAGCTAAAAATGGGAGACGTTTGCCATGCCATTTGGTCAAAAGCTCTTCCCTTGATTCAAAGTGCCCACATGATATCTTACCTGTCTTTCTCCGCATGCGGTGCCATGAGCTGGTGGGTGGTAAGTTCGGTGACACAATACTGAGTTATCTCTTTTGCAAAAAAGATGTCCACAGTTCCCCTATAGAAATGACAAGATTTATTCACCTTTAATATATCAGCTAGGATTTTATGAATTACAGTTATCCGTACCAACTTGGCTTTGCAGCGGGTACCTCTGCCCGATTCCCACTTTCTAATAAGATGACAATTCTACTTTCTTCTAGTACATCAATCTTTAAACCTTGATGAGCTCTCTAAAGTCCAAGAAAATCTTTTTCGATGCAAAAGCTCCCGAAAGCTGAAATTTTTGGAAAGAAGGAATGATAACGAAAAAAGTCTGATTTTCACATAGGAACAATAAAAACTTTCAAACTTTACGCAACATCTAGCTAGATATGATTCTATAATAAACAAAGATCCTTCTATGAGTTCATCTAGAACATATTCTTAAATGGAACAAAATAATTATACTAACGATAACCTTAAAATAGTGCTGCAAGTACGATTTTCCACGATAACTTTGTGATGAATTTTAGCTATACATGGGAAAATCCTTTTACATTACCTTTCCGCCAATCATCTTTCTTAGTTTTAACTTACTTTTAAAGTTGGACACTGTTTGAAACCTTTGCCAAAAGCAAGTTCGCATTGTCTATCACCGTCATACACAACTCCATAGTGTTGGAATGTTACGTTTGTGAATGTCTTTGACGGCTTGTCATCGTAGCATTTTGAGTGCTTTGAGCTGCAAAGACAAATCACCAACATGAACTAAACTAAACCATCAACGTGAAATAAAATTGTCTTAGCATCAGGAACAGTGGGAAAAGGTTATTATACACTTGACCAATCAAACTCATATAGAAAGGTTTCGAGCCCCACAATAAAAAGCGTGCGATTAGGCTAGGATTTTTCTATGTTATAAAAAGTCTTATTTATTTCAAGCGTAAGAGAATCAGGTGAGATTTCTATATGTGCATATAGTATGGAAAATGAATATATCATGTAGGCATACAGCAAATTCCGTTTCAAAGCCAAGGAGCTGCATTTGGACCAAACCATCCCACGCCCTCGGTCTCCGTTGCCGGTGGACATAATGTTAATGCCATTTTGACAGGCAGTATTCTCTTCCTCAGAATCGTGGGTCACACCAAGGCTAAAGAAGGCAAGACAGATCGACGTCGCAGTTAATTGACTAGAATCTGAAAATTCTCAAGAGAAATGTTTACAAGCAAGAATAATTCTTCATGTTTTGAATGGAATTTACTTTAAGAAGCTAAGCAGATCTAATAATGGAAGGCATCGAGATGTTAAGACCAACGGTCATAGAAATATTTTTCTTTAAAAACATGGCATTTCCAAGTCAGACTTGATCAACGGTTCATCTTCTCCTCATTATTGGTTGATTGCAGATTTGCTAGCGTAATTCAAGATCCGCCATAATTATAGTAGCCAGAGAGACATGTTATCAAAAAGGAACTCTTTTCCAAATGCTCGCAGGACCCTGGCAGAGTCAATAGCCCATGACAAAATGTAACGGAATGCATGATTACAAGAAACATGGTTTGGCCTATTTAAAGCTTACTTTTCTATATCCACAAATGAAATACGAAAGGATCAATGGTGACAAGAACACGTGACGTAAAGCATTTCGAAAAATCATAAAAACGTCACCGAACAAAGTTATCATGTTCTGCCCGACATTTTTCTGCACCAACTAGTTTTTCTTGACGACTGGACGAGCTTCAATGGAAAGGTTAGACTTACTTGTGTGCAAGTTCGTGCGATGCAACGATGAAAGACATTAGGCCCTTGTCAACAACAGCAGACTGGCTTGTTGGCTTCCAGCAAATGCCCACGCCTGCCCAGCCTGTTAATGAAGAACTCAGTCATGCATGTTAGCAATCAGAAAATTAATTTTAATGAATTTCATTGGCATCATTGTCTTGATTTTTAAAGAAAATGTTGCATTTTACAAAATGCTTTTATGTATGCTACAAGGCAAAAAAAGTTTGGAAAGAGCTAAAACTTTAATGCCTACCTTGAAATGTGCATCCATCAGCACACGCGCCTCTGGTATAAGGAGATGGAAAGAAATTAAAACAGTAGCAAAGGATTGCATTTTATTGCTGAATACAAGTGGTTATGACTTGATAGATAGTAAAATGGTGTAGTACTTAGTATTCGTCGTTTTCTACCTACCCTTTGAGAATAGCAAACAGATATGGCAAAGAAAGTGCAATACAGCAATACCGCTATTTTATATTAGTTACCTTGTGAATAGAATTCCGTTGTCCACATGCAAAGGGTCATTGTCATCGTCTGGATTGTTCTCATAAAACCACTTGCGAAACCTGTGCATTAGATTCGGGGTCGAAAGTGCTCCTTTGAACTGTGGGGGGAAAAAGATAAATAATTGAGGCCCATGGCTAATAACTTTACTTCATGATCACTTCAAGTACCGCTGCGCGTGATGTGATACAAGACCGATGCGGCCCCCATGTGATCACTTTGACCAAACAATCAGTGCGCACGCTTGAGTTGAATTAAATTGCAGTATATTTTTATCACCTTATAGTTATCGGGCGACTTATGTCCGTTGATTTACTTAATACGATCATCAAAAGTTTTCTGATGTTTCTTTCGAGGCGGCAACTTATTGGTTTTCCTTTCTTTATTCTATAAATGTGTACATCTCGGTCTAAAAATATGACTTAACTACATAAGATATTTATTTCAATCATGACATTTAAATGTGTCTAGTTTTGTGTAATCCAAGCTTTCTTTTTTGGCAGCTTTTTATCCATTCGAGCTTGCATAACACTTCACGGCTTTCTGTTGTTGGCAATTTTATCTATAATCGATTTTACACTTTCATAACATTTAGCCTTATCTTATAATATAGCCATCAATTACACTTTATCTCGCCTCAAACTTAATCAGTGCAAGGAGAGAGTAGACAAGATTAAGCAGAATAACAGCCGCGCCTATTGCTCATCAGCATGACCTTCGTCATATGTAAAAGTGATGTTAAATAAGTTTGCAACTAAGATGGTAGATATAAGGCTGTTCCGTGATAAAGACGGATAGGCAAAGGAACTGATCACGTGATCCGACAGGCCTTACCACGTCTACTTCAAGCATCACCACTCGAGTTACCACTACTGTTACTGGGTAAGACAATGATCTATCCTGAAATGTGCCAGCAATCTAGAAAGGTAAGAAGAGGCACTGGCGGTGGAGCGAACCAGGAAAACGTGGCGCGAAATAAAGGCGGTATCAGGCCCATGATAGACGCGAGCTGATATGAAAGCTTAAAATACAAGCAAATGGTGCGGTAGACGATTACATAATTCGAATTTGCAAATACCAGGCAATAACGTTCTCTCAAAACAGAAAATCCAAATTAAGGTCCTCTTATGTAACAAAATATCAATGAAAAGAAGAGAACGGTAGATGGTATTGGTAAGCTTTGTTTAACATTCATCTTCAACACTTCATAAAAGCTTGATTTGTCTCCGGATTGTAAAGAAATTTAATTATTCTCCAATTAGAGTCAAAACAATTTTTTGGCTACGAAAGGTGAATAATTTGAAAAGCTTGTATTAAGACTTCTTTATTTAATAAATCCAAGTAATAGATATGCAATTTACGCAGGCCACTCTAAACAACTTCAAAGAGATAGATAACATACAAGCAGCAAAATTCAAAGTCATTTTAAGCAATAGTGCATCGTTAGATTCATATAGTAGTAGAATTGCTCGAGCCATACCATGTTGCCTTGTGCTAGCAGATAGGTGTGCAGGAAGTCCTTCCCATAGTAGTCTGTCATTGATTTATCACCAACTAACATGAGCTCTATTGTTTTCTCTGATCGATTATTGGGTACTGATCGTCTTCTACGATACCCAAAAGGGGCGTGTGGTCTTCTGTAGCTATCTGATATCAATGGAAAGGGCGTCTTTAGCAAATTTCGTAATCATTATATAGCGTATAGCTTTTTTGAAACTGCGTGATTGATGCTTTGATTCATAGCAATCAGTGGAAACTCCTTATGCCTATATGAAAGGCTTGTTGATATAATTTCACGAATAACCCATGCCATGTTTGAAGTTTTAGGCCGTAATATTTTGAGAAGTTATAAGAAAAATGAAATCTTTAATTCTGTACATAAGGATGTTACTCGAAACAAAGGTAGCTTGAGCGATACAATGAGGTTCTATAAGATTAGGTTTATCTGAACGTGGGGATTAATTCTTCCTATTCGTGAGCAGATAGATTTTATTGACTTCAATAATTGAATAATTTTTTCAAGTAGACGAAACAGTACAGAGTACTATCAATGTTGGTTCGGTATTAAGCCTTGCACCGAGTAAAAGCTAAAGAGGTATGTCTAGACAGGTCTTTGTAACACTACTGGTCGTATCTTGATTTTATCTGGATTTTATTTTATCTTGATATTCAACTCCATTCAAATAATCCAAGAGGCGCTGCCTAGATACGTTGGCTTGATACCATGCTAAGCGCCATTTTATTAAAAGAAAAAAGGGAATAAAGCAAATAAACGCTAGTTTTCAAACGACACATGTCCATTCAAGAGATCCAGCCACCCACCTTTCGCTTTCCTAGAATTATAACTGGCAATATGATCAAGTGAAACGTCCTCTCTTTTGTGGATTATGTGTGCACCGTGTGATTTGTTATGCCTACTGACTTCGAGGATGTTTCTAGGAATTGGCGTGATGATGAACATTTGGCTGTCCCTAAATATCACCCCACGCTGAATCAAGAGAAAAAAGAGACGCATGAATGGTTTGTTTCAAGGTCCTGCGATTGATTAAAATGAAGAAAAATAATGGTATGATAACACTACGTTACTAATATTTTTCCAAATAGCCTTGAACTAACATCAGCCTGCAAAGACCTTGCTAGACGTCTCTTTAGATCTCACTATCCTCACAGCGAACCAAAAGCGAATCTCCTTTTGAGCATGCGCAATGACAAGGTGACTGTTAATTTTCATTTCGCTGGTCACGGTATACTGCTGTGCTTTTGCGGACCCGTATCCACCCTTTTACACGGCGCCGATGAAGAAATGGATCAAAATGGATTCGCTCTCTAATCGTACCCAAAAAGGTACGGATCTCCCCAAGAAAAGATACGGATCCTACCGCGCCCCTGTAAACGCAAGGTCTATTGTACCAAGTATGGGTAGGGATATATGTAGACTCATTCTTCTGCAAACTCCCACATTTTAACTACTGGAAATGAGCTCAACAACTGACTACCAGTCAACTCTTGCCTATGAAACGAGCTCATCCTTGAAGCCAAATTTAGAATCATTTCTCAGATACTTTACAAACTGAATTGTCATTAGTAAGCACTTGAACGAAGTGGCTAGTTAATGACGCAATCTTTTAATCTTGCATCATTTAGATACACCTATATCCCTTCCACCTAGCTGCCTAAAGCATTAAAAAAAGTGCAATGATATTAATTTCAAAATATCACATTGCTTGCTTGCTCTCACCATGCCATCTGAATGGTCCAAGGCTACGAGGGATTCGCTTATGTTTACTAAGTCCCCCAATGTGTACAGGGCCTCTTTTCCGATGAATCTCTCAGTCCCATTTCTGCTATGATGTTCTATTATTTGATTCTCGGGAATAACAGCCTTGCTTTTGGAGACATTCAGCCGAAACTCTGCACCAAAGGCCTTGAAATGGAGGTATAAACAATTTGCACTGCGTACTTTCCCGTCCTTATGTTTTCCTTCATGGTCAACGGTGTAAGGAAAGACAATTTCGAAATCTGGAACTAGAGAAAGAACTAATAATAATAAATACTGAAAGAGTTATGCGGCCTAGTTACAGAAAGAACATTTCAAGTATTTCTGCTTATTTGGCCAAAACATTTTATAATAAAGTTTTGTCTCAAAATTATCAATGACGAGAGAATTCGGTCAAGTTAAAAACGTCAATGTAAAAAGATCTTAAGATAGGCAAGAAAAGAAAAACTTAATCTTGTTCTCGCTTTCTGTAATGGACTTTGATGTCCACATCAACCTTTGTACCCATAAGCACACATACCTAGTTCGCCATTCAATCATGTTTAAAATCATGTATACAAAATCATGTTTCAAAACATTCGAGATGCATGCAAAACTCAATGACAAAAGAATTCAGAACAACATCAACTCTTTTTATTTGCAACTGTCGGCTTTACTTTGTCAAGATAACGTTTACTTGATTAAAGATATTCATATCACAATTCGTGGATGTACCTCATTCTAATATTGCGCACGCTGACAAGATTGACCATGCAGTTTAGTTCTACTTTAGCAAGTAGATAAACTATAGCTGAATGTTTTGTTATTCCACGTAAGATCGAAAACGTTAAGATAGAAAGCCATCCTGTACATCAATAAGCAATCAGTTTCACTCACCTTTTGAACAATTTTCTATTCCAAATATTTGATACCGCAACGCACTGTCCAACTTATTATACAACTTCTGAGGAACAATGACGTCATCAAGTAAATAAACATATAAATTTTTTTTGAAAAATATAGTCCAAGGGTGCAGGCATATTTACAAAAGTTCCTAGACAACTGAATCAAGGACGGAATTTATTACTTATAATAAACAAGTGTTCTAATACAATTTACGAAAGGAAAAACAATAAATGCCATTGATATGCCAAGAAACGCGAGGCAACCTTCACCGTCAAGCTCTAAGACAGGTTGCCAATGAGAATTAGCTTTTTAAAAAAAAAACAATTTCAGGTTGCCGAAATTAAGCTACTTTTGATATTTGTCGCCAATTGTCCTTGAATGTGGCTAGTAGCCAGCGATATGCATATTTAGCTAAACTCGTATCAAGGAAAAGCGTATATGAACTCATGTACGAGTACATTAAGTCTAGATGCCTAGGATGCTTACTTGCTGTGAAATCAAGACAGCTACGAAAAAATTAGCCATTGGTAGAGGCAATATTCGACCGGTGAAACGCTTTAGGTAACTTTCTTTAAGCGCAACCTTGCCTCATTGGCATCTATCGCAAGTGTATGATTTGTAAAGTTCTTTTTCATAACCAAACCTTTTCTCAATGATATGTGGAGGCTATGAGCTAAGCTTTTGCTGTTTGGTACCTACTTACTAACGTTACAGAACGAAGAACTACTTTAAAAATGGAGAAATTTTGTTATCAAATTTTATTGCATTTTCAAGAACCTTTGAAGCTGCAGAGTCTTAGGACTTCTTACCTAAATCAGCTCTTTCATAAAACCTCAAAGCATCAAGTGGTCATAGAATATTCAAAAGCATATTAAATAGACGTGTTGGTCTGACAATGAGTTGCCATTTTGAGAACTCCCTATAGGCAATTGCTTTGTATTGTGAAGCACTTGTTCACAGCATTAGAAAGCATTATGTAGCAATGCTGACACAGTTGAAAGGCAACTAAAAAAGCAAGGACACTTACTGTCTTGAAGGCCTTAGTATGGAGCTTTTTTTCTGGGTCAGTGTCTGAAAAGTATCAACAAGCCACCTGTTAAACATTGAAAATGAGAAATCATCCGTTTTTTCTTAAGAAATCGGCTTTCTTGAGGCAAGCACATAATCGCCATTGTTATTACCTGAGAGAAAGCAACTATCTATAGCAGAGAAGTGCAAATTAAAAGCGTACCATTTTTTCCTCCATTCCTTGCAAATGAAATGTCGACAGAGATCACGAAGCAAAGAATTAAGGATATGAATCTGGTAGCCATGTTCTGCTGCAAAATGTGCATGTCGGTTACAAGGGGTGCTGATTGTGGAAGTCAGGGAGCTGGAAAAATACAAGATAAAAGATCTGTTTCAAATGCATGAAGTTGATTGCAAAGAAAAAGGCATTCTTGGCTTGATGTTTTAAATATCAAATCATCATTTCGTGCTTGTAAATTTTTATTCAGAACAGTAATAATAGAGTTGGAAAATACTAAAAATGCTATTAATTGTGATAATGATAATATGCATTTATAATCACATCAAGAATATTAGCAATATGTATCTTGGTTTACTTACACTGCTAAGTAAAGCTGTTTCAAATCACGCTAGTACATGTCATTGAATACTAAATAATGATTTTCTGAAGATTAAGATGTAATAAGGAGATGATTCAAAATAGATTTAAAGTATCAGATGAAGAGAACATTCGCAAAAACTGATCAAATTATTTCCACATAGCTATTGGATCTCAGCTTGCACAAACGTACTAGATATGGGTCGAGACGATAAAAAAACTCGAATAGTAGCTGTTTACAACTCTATTACCCTTCTAATTATGGTGAATGAAACTACGGTGAAACGTTTTGCATCTTTTGCAAAGAACTCCTAAGAACGCCATAAAAATTTCCTGAAGAAAAAGTAAGAAATGTCAAGTAAGTTGAGAAATTACCTCCAATTTTCCCAGGGCAAAAATTTACTTACCAGCTTCCATTTGGCAAACTTCCGTGAGACCAGGCCGTTCAGAGGCGAGATTCAGTTTTAAGATTTGTTAAAGTCTCTCTTGCCTTTGAAAAAGCAATGCAACA